>CAOKZL010000543.1:0-600000 GCA_948472985.1 Iguana delicatissima | reverse complement strand
GAAATCTTAAATTCATGGTGGACAAAAAAGGAGTAAATGCCTTGACAGGATTGTACCATTAATTTTTATGGAAAAGAGATTTATTGAAGATATTGAAATAAAGATTATAAAAAGAAGAATCATATAAAATAAATTATAATCAAATGATAGTAATATAATTAGAGTAGGAGAAGGAAGTGACATAATGAATGATAGGAAAAGATAATGTTAAAAGTAGAAGAAAGAAAGGTAAGTAGATAGGTAAGTATTTGGTGATGAAGAAGTAAATGATTTAAATTAAGTATATTTAAGAAATTAAAATAGTTAAAATAAAACAAAAAATGATTATAGTATAACATTAAAATAAGGTTGTAAAGGGTCTAGGTGGGGTAGACAATTTAGTTAGTTAAGATTTGAGATTTACTTAGGTTGTATCGTGAGATAAAGAAAAAAGAAGGAGGTAAATATTGGAAAAGAGAAATTTGTATTGTTAGCCGAATAAGTAGGATTTGTGCTGCAAATTTAGAAGAAGATATAAGTATGAGGGAAAACGGGGAAGAAAGTAAGAGGCCCCCGGCGAATTAAATAAAGTCAAAAACAATGAGGGAGAGTGTGAAGGTTGTAGAAAGGTTTTGATTATTAGTGGTTATATGAGATTAAAAGTATTGTTAGTCTGTCGGGTTTTTTTTGTGTTTTTTTTGTTTTTGTTTTTTGAAAAAATGTTGTGTCTGTTAGGAATGGGAAGGAAACCGATGTGTGGTTTTTTTTAATAAATATGGATGTATGGGCCAACACCAAGATGATTGCCAGGGTAGAGGTCTGTACAAGTAAGGTGGATGTTTGTTATGTTATGTTTGGATATATGTATTTTATGTTGTATTTTATGTTGTTGTTGTTTTTTCTCTACAGGTAAAATAAAATTTATGTTTTAATAAAAAAAATTAAAAGAAAGAGAAAACAGCACTATAAAGTGTAGTGTGGAAAGGCCCAATGTTTAAATCACCAAACTTAAAGCCAACTAAAGCAATTAGCTACAAAGAATGTGTGGGGGCATTTCAAGTTTAAAAATTTAAAATAATTTTTCAAAGAAAATTGGGGGGGGTTTCCCCATCTGAAAAATATATCTGAGGCAGCATCTGGCCTGTGGGGCACACTTTGCCCAGGCTTTAGAGAAATTGATAACTGGAAGCAGTTTGCTATTTTGATTTAGAAAAAAGAATGGGGGGAAAAAGCTACAAGTGGTCTTTTAGGGATCTAATGCAAGACTAATTGCTTTTGCTACCATGAAAGAGTGTATTTACCTTCATGATGCTGTGGTTCTAAGTAATTAAAACAAAAATTAGAAGAATAGTATGAATCTCCAGTGTGCTCTTGACCAAAGAATATCAAACCTTATAGCATGTATTGACCTTGGATCTTCTCAATGAGGTGGCCTGCACATAAAATTATTTTGAAATGGGCACTCCAGTCTATTATCCCAATTAAAATTCCTTTGCTTCTATCATCTAGGGCAGGTGAAAAAAATGTTGCGGCCTCCATATGGATAAACAGGCACAGCTCAGTTAATAAAGTCTTTGACAGTAAAGCTCTTTTCTACACATTCTTTATACATCCCCTTACAACCTGCCCTTTCCCTTCTTCATCCTCCATCTATCTGGAGGTGTTTTAGCAGAACTGGCATTGGGAGGATGGTGAAGGAAGGCTGGAGATACACAGGCTTTCAGCATCGGGCTGCAACATCCTGTCTGCAGTAAACAATGCAATAAACAAAGCTTACGCTGGGAAAGAGTAAGATTCCACTATAGCTGATCCTACTTCAGCAGTGTGTCCCTCCCAGCAACAGGCATGGTAAACAGCAGCTGCCTTCGGCATCCCTTACTTAACATGTGTAAACAACAAAACAGAGGAACTAGAAATAAGATTTCATCAGAAGACATTGTTATACGTGATAACTGCTGCAAAACTGACATATGCACAATATTGGAAAGAAAGAATCTATGTTGATATAAAAAAAATGGAAATTAAAAGTCCTGGATATGGTAGAGATAGAAAAGTTAACTTTCTCACTTAAAAATAAGCCAGTCCAGAACTTTGAAAGAGAATGGAAAGAAGTTCTGAACTGGATAAAGACACAGAATAAGAAAAGGAAGGAATAAAGAAACACTGTCGGTAATGTAAGCTAATAATGTTATAGGTAAAGTATTAAGCTGTAACACAACAATGTTAAATATAACAACGTAAGATTATCTTTTAAATAGAAACAATGTATGAATGAAATGTAAACACAGACTCAACTGGAAAGAAAGATAAAGCTTGGAAGTGGGGAAGGTTTTTTATTTTATTTTTCAACTTAAATTTCAATAAAAATATATACAAAACAACAACCACCACCACCACCACAGAGAGACTAGAGGAAACCAGATAAATCTTCTTCAGCTTCCACCCTCAGAATGTTTAAAAAACATAGATTTGACCACCAAAAATAGAAATCATAAAAAAAGTGGAGGCTGATGAAAGAAAAAGTCACCCTGGATGTATTTTAGAAGAAGCCTTCTGTGATAATTGCCCATTACCTACGTAAAAGAGCTGAAGGAAGATAGTTCTCCCTCCAGCTAAACAAAGGGTTAATGAGGCTTAGGTTACATTTATTGGGGGACAGCATCACAGGGGACATCAGAGGTCATGAGATACAATTGCCCAGTCAAGAGGGAAAAGGTGAGAAGCTTTGAGATGCTTTGGTCAAGAAGTTTTTAAAAGGCCTCAGGGACCATGAGGCAGGAAGAAGAACAAAACCAATGTGAGAGACAGCCAGTCATAGGTGAGCAACCTGGGCCCAGCCTCCTTGCTCCACTTCCTCTCCTCCCCACAAACCATCCTAACATCTGGACAACAATGTGAGTAGATAAGGATGTTCTTAGCTGGTTGCATTAGGGTTTTTTGTGGTTTTTTTTAAACTCTGGCTGAAGCAACCTAAGCTTATCTATAATTTCTAATGATTAAGTAATGCCTGTAGGAAGGAGCCTGTATGAATAATAGACCTCTTTTGTCATTGTATAGCCTGTTTTAGAATAAAATACAATCTTTCCTTAAAGATCTTCTTGCTCACTCTCTTTTTCACTTGCTTTTACCAGTTACACTTGTAAATAGAATTCCTCTCTCCCACAGAGGGTCAGGGAGGAAGGGGCTCTAGATTTAGAAATTCTTTTCCCCAGTGGCTTCCTACTGAGTCACAGGAACTGGGGTTTTTAATTCAGTAGGTGGTAGCAGCAGAAAATGTCCAAGGGCAAAAGGGGAAGGTCCACTTCCCTTTCACACCTTCAGATAGTCTTCAGAAGGTTCAACATATTTTTCTTTACTTATAGAAGACTTACCTAACCTGGTTATTTCATTCCACAGATGGACATTATTAGTTTTGGGTAAAACTTTTGCCAAGCTACTTTTTATTTTATTTTATTTTATTTTGCAGTGATGGAACTTATCCCTATTCTTTCCATGTTATTTCTGCCTCTGGTACCAACTTTTCTCTTAAAGAAGTAATGCTCATGAACATACCTACTTTGTTGAGATATACCTGTACTCACACACAAAGTACCCATGACTGCTGTTAGCTTTAAAAGAGAGAGAGAGAGAAGGAGAATCTCATCAATGAGATTAAAGGATGAGGTTAATATCAAATGTCATTTAGCACTGATTAATTTGAAAACAGAATGAGGAGGATGTGTTTACCTTATATGGGCTCCCTCAGGATCATAAGCCATTGCAGTAATCACAAAGGTACCAACAGTAACGTTTTCATATTTATCAACTGTATATGTGGGTTGGAGGAAAACTGGTGCTTCATCCACATCTGTAACATTCACTCTCAGGTAAGCAAATGAGCTTTCATTATATTTTATTCCAGAAACAAGGGGTTCGGGATTTGTGGCACTGATGACAAGGTCATACACTGGAACTGTTTCAAAATCAAGAACCTAAGGAAGTAGGAAGGGGAGAAACGGTGTCATGAACAGCAGCTCTAGCGAATCTCCAGCTGATACATTTTACATTTCCTTGAGCAAGTCTCACGTCTCCTTGACAAATGCCTGTGGCACTGATTACTTGGAAATGTGCATTAAGGATGTATACAGACACCCAGACACCCAGATGTGGTTTGGAACCTAATTCAGTTTTTGAAAAAATGGCCCACTTTTCCCACCATTTCAGAAACAGACCACTTTGACTTAGAGCACAACCCAAAGTCAAAAGTTGAAAATCTGCAGCTTCATCATTTCATTGACTATCATAGGAAATAGAAAAATGGCTATTTTTTATTCCCTTTGTCAGAATTTAAAGAAATCTGAAGGTTTAGTAGCCCTGTAGAAAAAGATTATGCCACCCAGATTCAGACAAATATGTGCAGCAGACTGTCCTTTTGAGGATATCCAAGACAGAACATGCTTAAACTCTTAATCTTGTGAAACATTTCAGTGAAAATAACAAAAACAAAACAAAACACAGAGATGGCCCTAAGTAACAAATCTGCAAAGTTTCAGAACGATAACTGCAAAGGGTCATTCAGTAGGGGTGGAGTCTTTAAAAGTTTTGGAAGAAAAGAGTGAATTACACCTAATAAGTTTTGGAACAATTTTTTGAAAACAAATCACAAAGGTATCCAAAAAGCCATAGGATAGGTTCAATAGTTAGACAGTCATGATCTTGAAACCAGATTAAGGCTTTTAAAATAGTACACAAAGAGGCTTCCAACTTCTTTCTTCACAAAAAATATGGTGTTTGCTTGGAAGCACAGAGGATACTTTGTAAAACATGCATTGCTTTTAGAAGGCAGGCTTTTCAATCCATCAACCACACATCTTCCCACCTTAAACCTGTTTCCCTTTCCTGGGAGCTTTCCACACAGAATTGCTATTTTTGGTGCCAATCTGTCAGCCAAGGTGTCAGCTCACCTTGCCTAGGGGAGCATCTGAACAAATCCAGATGCGCTCACTTCAGCTTGAACTATGGCTCTGTCCAGTGTACATTCCACATATACTATCTCTTCTCCCTCAGGATTGAATCCCTCAGTATTCAATGATCTGCCATGCCTCCACTGCCTACTTTCTCAAGAAGCACATTTAAAGGGTAAGCAGTCCTAAAAGTCAAAACCACTTTAATTCTTAGTTCTTTGCCTAGGGGCCTCAAATATTAATTAAACCTTTTTGCCCATTAGCTAGCAGGAAAAAAAAGAAACAAAATATAATCACCTTATTAATTGTAACATATCCTCTGTTTGTTTTTGGATCTGTCCGTATAATAAAAGTGTTATTTGGGTCTCCATTTTTGACTGTGTAAACAATTTGAGAACTTCCAGTGAATGGTTCATCACCATCAGTGGCTTGAATTTCCATTATTACAGTTCCAACTTGTTTGTTTTCTGGAAGAGTCACATATCCATACTGAAGAGAGAAAGAAGAATTTTTTTAAAACAAAAAGAAAAGAAATAAAGGAATGGTGCATGTATGAAGCTCATTTAAGAAGATGGATTTCATTTCTCTCTATTTAGTGCTGCGGTTCTCAGCTTTCAATTCTCCATATGCTTTGGATTTCAGCTCCCAGAAGCACCTGCCAACATAGCCAATGGTCAAAGATCTGGGGAACTAAAATGCATAAGGGGCAGAGGCAATTCCCTCCAGTCCCCCATGGGCAGTAGATTATCCACACATGCCTCACAAGTCCAAATTATTCTGTTTTTCACATTAGTCTTTCTCAGAATAGCAACAGGATACAATATTATGTTACTTCCTCTCACCATTAGAGGGACTAAGAAGAAAATGGAGGGTGGGAGATGTATAGGTGGGGTGGGTGTTTTCACCTGTTTCCATCAGGAGGATTTTTCTTCATAGTTTTCAGTCAAAAAGTGTCTGAAAATTGCACCATTATTTTCAAATTGAGTAGGTAAGGGCTGTGGGAGACTGTTGGGAGACTTTAGGAGTTGCAAATATGGGGTCCAGGGTCCACATGAGCAGAAGTGACATTCTGGGGATCTGGAAGTCATTTTCCATCACTGCTCTAGAAAGTATTTTCTTTTTATTTCTTTTTCATCTATTAATTCATTTCATATACTGCCTTCTCACTAAAAAATTGTTCGTGGTGGGTAAACAATGATAAAATACAGGTAAAAACACTGCATGAAAACAAATAAATTAAAAATACAACAATAGAAGACAGGGCAACTCTTCAACCATCAGTCTCCCTTTAACAGCAAATCAGTTTACATACCAAAGGCCTGTCTAAAAATGTCTAAAGGTCACTCGTACACTCTGCAATGACTACTTGAACCATTCCCATAGGCGTCCTTGCTTTCTCAACATTAATACCTGTACTGAATATTAAATAGATGTTCGCTTTAATACTCATATAGCCATTTGTATCTGTTGAGGCATCCAACATCTGCCTGACAGTTTTGGATCTGATAGCACCAATCATTTGGTTGAACTACCGGGGAGCTTGAATCAGACACTATTCAGACCTGCGATCCTTTTATACTACATAATTTTAGCACTATGATTCCACTTCAACAGTCAAGGTCACATTCTGTAGAATCCTAGGATTTGAAGTTTAGGGAGAAGCAATTAGAATTCTCATCCAGACTGCTCAGGATCTCCCTAAACTACAAATCCCAAGATTCCAGAGGATGCAGCCCTGGCAGCTGAAGTGAAATCATAGGGCTATAATTGTGTAGCATGAAAAAAGCCCAGACTATATACTACGCTTACTGTAGGGATGTCACTAAAAATAGCATCTTTATGGTTAGCTTTCCCTTCATCTGCCTTAACATCTGGTACTTTCCACATGATGTAACATACATAGCATCTTCATCATGAGTTTCCCCATCTCAGCCAATGTTATAGTATGAGGTCACTGCCAAAGAGACAATGTGGCTCACATGGCTAATATTCCAAAATCTGAGGTTGAAAAAGTTACTTTTCTGGACTTTGTTCTTAACTGCCATCAACTTCCATCTATGAATGAGAGATCTCTGGGTCACCCTATCATCAACAACCCTGCTAACATCTTGCGAGGTCAGGGTCATGGCTTCCTTGATTAAGTTTAGCAACCTGTAATTCTTCTCTCTCCCTACTCCTTTACCAAGCATTATTGGTAAAAGGTATCATCTGCCTATCTTAAATTGTTGATGTTTTTCCCTTCAATTTTCATGCATCTTTCCCCCAAGTCTAATCTTGCTTTACGTGCAACATGTTCAACATACAAATTAAACAGATAGATTGATAAAATACAGCTTTGGCTAACCTCCTTGCCAATTGGAAACCGTGCTGTTTCTCCTTATACTGTCCTGACAGTAGCTTCTTGTCCTAAGTGCAGGTTATGCATCAAGACAATCAAATATTGTAGGTTATGCATCAAGACAATCAAATATTTCTTTAGGAGCAACCCATAGTTTTTAATTATCTACATAATCAAAGGTTTTGCTATAATTTATAAAGCACAGTTTGGATTTCTTTTGAAATTCTTTGGTGCGCTCCATTATCCACCGTAAGTTTGCAATATGATCTCTAGAAAAGGAAGTGCCTCTTCCTTCTCTGAACCCAGCTTGGACATCTCACATTTCTTGCTCCATATATGGTGAAAGTGTTTGTTGTAGAATTTTGGGCATCGCCTTGCTTGCATGGGACATTAATGCAAGGGTCCTGCAATCCCTGGTGTCCCTTTCCTTGGGGACTGAGATGTATATTGTGCATTTCCAATCTGTGGGCCATTGTTTGTTTCCTGTATTTGTTGACAGATTTTAGTTATAACTAGAGTACATTATGTCTCTGTAGCTTGAAGCAGCTATAATAGTATGCCATCTGTCATTTATTTCTCCCAAGTGATCTGAGTGCTGCTTTCACTTCAATTTCTAAAACTGGCGCTTCATCTTCATATGGTTCTTCCTTGAATGAATTTGTCAACCTTTCATCTCTTTTATATAGTTTTGCTATGTATTGTTTCCATTGTCTTTCTTTTTGTACTTAGATAACGTGCTTCCTTTCCGGTTATAGAACATCCCAATTCTTGGGTTTAAATTTCCCTTTCATTTCTCAGTTCTTGTGGAAGAGATCTCTTGTTCTTCCTTTTGTGTTGTTATCTTCTGTTTCTCTGCTTTGATTATTATAGTATTTTTCTTTCTCTCTCTGCACAAGTCACTGAACAGTCACTTTCAGAGTTCTGACCCTATATCTGTCACCTTCTACTTTTGCATCTCATCTGCCCTTAACCGCTTGGAGAATTTCATCTGTCATCACTAGAGGCTTCTCTTTCTTTTTGGCTGCAGATACTGTCAGTTTGTATTCCTCCCTGACAATATCCTTGATTTCAGCCCAGAGTTCTTCTGGCTCCCAGTCAGTTAGGTTTAAATAGTACAGGTTTTTTAAACATTATCTCTACATTCTATGGGGATGTTCTTCCAGTTGTATTTCAGCACAATAGTTGGTTTAGCATTCTTTATTTTTACGTTAATTTTTGAAATCAGCAGTTCATAATCTGTGCCACAATCTGTTCCTGGTCTTGTTTTTTCAGAAAGAACAGAGCTTTTCGATCTTCTGCTTCCAGTTACATAGCCTGTTTGATTTCTGTATTGGCCATCAGGTGATGTCCATGCATACTATTGCCTCTTTGGTTGCTTAAAGAATCTGTGATGAACAAGCTGTTGGTCTTGCAAAATGCAGTCAGTCACCCTCCTGCTTCTTATTTTGATCCTAGGCCAATTTCTCTGTAATATTTTATTCTTCTTTGTTTCCTACTCTTGCATTCCAATCATCTATGATTAACGAGAAGCCCTATTTTGTGTAAAATCAATTTCCTCCTGGACTCCAGCACAGAAATTTTCAATGCCTTCTGCCTCTGTAGCTGGAGCATAAACTTGGATAATGATTATATTGATATGACTAAGTCAGGCTTTGCATTCTATCTTTGCATTATATGCTCACTCCCCCCAAATACTGTGATGTTTATATAGTCCATTTCTTGTTTTGCTGTGTCTAATTTTCTCTGATTCATGCTTCTCACATTCCATGTTCCTATAATATGTTTTATGCAGTTTTCAGACTTTCTTTCACCTCTGAGCATGTCAACAGCTGAACGTCCTTTTGACTTGAGTCCATTAGCCATGATGCTACTCATAGTTGTCCTCTGCTGTAACTCAGTGGTTCACTGAGTACCATTCAGCCTGAGAGTGTTATTTTCTGGTATTATCTCTTGTTTCATCATGGATTGTCTCATAATATGGTTTTCATGAAAAAAAGACATTCAAAAGGGGTTTACCATGCCTGCTCCTATGCAGTGCTATGATGCTACTGTTGTTGTGTCAGAGAAATCCTCTGCCAATGTCACCCTCACTCCTGCTGCTGCCCAGTAGCTGTTTGATACATTTAGTCTGGCTCCTCAGCAAAAGTCTGTCTGGCATGGGTCTTAACAGCAGCACTGCTGTCGTTAGCATAGCCTCGTGCCTCACAGGAGCACACAATCCCACCATCACAAAGAGGCAGTGCCATTGGTGACCTACAACTCCTCAAATGTTGCTGCTAGCATGGCCACGAGCCGTCCTGGCTGAAGGACCCTGGGGAAATGGAGTCTAAGGCCTTTTCCGCACTTTGTTTTAGCGATGGGCCAGAGCGCCCTCCAGCGTGGACGTTTACACTTGGGGGCGAACTGGGTTCGGACTACTTAATGTTTGTCTGGACTTCAGCCCACTCCAGAACGCCCAGAACTGGTGGTTCCCTGTGCTGTTGAAAGTCTGATTAAAAGAGGACTTTCAATAGCCGGGCACACCCCACTCCATCGCTGCCCTAAGTGTAAGTGTGGAGGCTCGCGCCAGCGTGAGGCTGCAGATCTTCTGGGGGTGGGCTTCCAGCTGGTGAGCTTCTCCGGTTGGTAGAGACCCTCCGCCAACCGGAAGCCTCCATTTTCGTCTCCAGAGAGTGTGTAGCGCGGGCGCACGCTGCTCCGGAGCGTCGTGGATTGTCAGGGGGGGAGTGTGCCAGTCTGATAAGTAATGGACTGCCCCATTTCCCCCACAAAGTGTGGAAAAGCCCTAAAAAATTAACATTTTAAGGCCCTGTCTACTGTTATGGCAGGAAGGAGGAACTTGTCATGACGAAATCAGTTTAAGCAGAATCCCATGTATAACATGGAACTCACAGTATCAGGTCATTCAGTATGACCCTTCAACAACTATATATTTTGATCACATGCAGAGACTTTCCAGACCAGTGTTTCAAAGTAACTGCTCATGCAGAGATTCATATCCCAGGAACTGGACACTCCCTATCTTTTCTGCATTGAATAATTCCTCTGTCCAGTTCAAGGCCCTCTAGGTAAAAAAGGAATGTATTAAGAGAATGGCAGTGAAAATGGTCCAGAACAGTGCTTCTTAAGTTATTTTATGTGGCAGAACAGGATTTCATTTCATTTCTTTTCATTTATATTTATCAGTGTACTAAGGACTGGGACTATATTTGTGTCTATTGGTTACAACCCTTTCTTTCTTTCCTGGAAATTTGCCGCAGATTGACAGTCAAAAACTCAAAGCCTGGAATTAATCCACAGACCACCACTTTGAGCAGCACAGATCAGGGTATGGAAAACAAGACCTACAAGGAAAGCTTGAATGAACTCAGTAAGTTTGGCCTGGAGAAGACTAAGGAGGGACATGACAGCATTTTTTAAATTCAGTTTTCTAAGATTTTTTTTTTCTACTGTCCATGAAGGAAGAACTAAACCAAATAAGCTTTGGTTACAGGTAAGTTATTTCAGTTAAATAGTCTGATGAAAACAGTAAGCAGTTTGACAACAGAACTGATAAATGGAGGATTCTCCCTTGCTGGAAAGCTTCAAGCAGAGCAGGAGTGGGAACTGTGAGACCCAAGGGCTGTAAATCATTGGGACAGTGGTCCCATGCAGTTCTACTCCTCAGATCTACCCCTCATTAGCTAAAAACACTTTTTTGGCTGACAGTAACCTTGGGAGATTATTGGCCATGAGCACGGTTCTCCTCACTTCCAGAGGTAAAAACAAAAAAGTGAAAGTCTAAAGCCCCTTTCATAACAGTTGTGGCACTATGATTCCACTTTAACTAGTCTAGCAACATCCCGTGGAATCCTGGAGTTTGTAGGTTGACAGGACATTATAGCCCTCTGGTTGAGAATTCTGAGCATTCTCCCTAAACTGTAAATCCCAGAATTTCCCAAGACGCAATCATGGTAGTTAAAGTGGAATCATACCACTATAACTGTGTAGTGTGAAAGGGCCCTAAAAGTGATGGAAAATGACTTCCAGATCCCCAGAATGTCACTTCTGCTCATTGCCATTGATTTGGAGGAGCTGAACATAGCCTTCTACCCCCTCAGTGTGTACCAACTGAGGTAGAGGTTGGATAGACATGCTTTAGGTTCAGATTTCCTGTATGAAGCCAGGATTAGACAGCCTACAAGGCAGTTTCAATCCTTGTCCTCTTATGATCTCATTAGGAATGTATTGCAATGGCTGCTTTGGCATACATATTACTTTATCTAATCATAGGAACTGTGCACCGAGTCTCTGTTTAAGAACGAGATGTTTCCAGAGCTTGGAAAAAGTTAATTGTTTGGAGTACAACTCTCAGAAAGCTCCAGCCATCATGAACTTGTAAAAAATAACTTTTACTATATCTAGCACTGTGAAGGGAAAGAAAAATAAATACATAAATAGTAAACGGATACTCACGTCTGATTGCTCAAAGATCGGGATCTGATCATTGATGTCAATGACAGTTATCTGTACATCACACACCGTTTGGAATACTACAGACAAGAGAATGCAGTGGTGACAAGTGTGAGCCACTCTCTACGGAATAACTATTCTCAAACCTTTCAACCAAACCTCTCAAACATGCTTTAAATAACACAAGCGGGGGGGGCAGGGAGAGAGAAATGGTTATTAGGTTCATATGTCCCCATGAAGATATCCACTTCACACAACCTGAGACTGACAATAGGACAGAGCTCATCATGCCTTAGAAATCAGCACCTGCCAATACTTAATAGTGCATTTCAACAAAGAAAAAGGTACCCAGACCATGTATACATTTGAAACAGGTGCATGACTAAAAATAAGATTTTTTAAAAAATGTGCACAAATACACTTTAGTGAATAGGGGAAGGACATAGAAATGTACCAAATACACACACATTCCTTTGTCAGAAGGAAAAACAAATAAACATGTAAATACTAAATTTCTTTGTCTGGGATAGGCAAAGAAAGCAATCTAGGGACATCTCCCATCCAATGCACAGTGTACCTTTTCTTGGCTGCAGCCCCCCAAAAACAACACAGCCATTTTCTGATTGGTGGAGAACAGGAGGTAGACGGGCATCCAACTATGATCCTACAGCTGGATGCACAATAACATTAGCAGAGACTTTAGAGAGAGCTTTGCCACTGGATTGTTAGTAAAGAATTCTAACCTCCTCAGTGACTACAGAAATTATTTAAAATGGTGTACCTCCAACATATAACATCATAAGTCACTAACATAAAGTGTGCCTGTATTTAAGTAATGCCTATTTAATCTTACTCAGTAAGATGGCAGTATGATTATTCCTTAATACTGTGTAAGACGTTTAGTTGGAGATGGAATAGTTTGCCAAGAATCAATTAATGAACATTGGTCTTCAGACAAACTAGAATTCTCTGCTAGGGAGTGCTAATGCAAGGGGATTTCAAGTTCCTCCCTACGCCATAAATCTATAGATTCCAAAGATAGCACCATGACAATTAAAGTCTTATCAAACTGCTATAACTGTGTAGTATAGATGAATATAGATTTTCATAAAGACTTAATGTGAAAGGAGTTTATAGACATTCAAGGCTTTGAATGTCTATAAACTTTGGTAGATCCTGTGATAGGTTGTGATTGCACTTTCTCTTAGCCTGATAGAATGAACAGAAAAAAGTGATTGGGTTTTTTGAAATTATAAAACCAATTTGATAGGTACGGACCTAAATCTGTCACTTCCACCTCCAATGAGTAGTTAGAGACCAGCTGTTTGTTTAATGCATTTCGGAATAAGTTAATAGTCCCAGTTCCTGAATCAATGCGGAACAGATTGTCCACAGGGATTTTGGGATTCTGATCCACAATGCGGTACTGCAGGCGAGAGTGAAGCGTGCCTTCCTCATCTGCATCTGAAGCTTGAACGACTCCTATCAAATTCCCTGGTGACAGCAAAGGAAGTTGAAGTTAGTCAACCAGCATGTAAATGTGAGATAATAGAAAATCAAACAAGTAAAAATATCCCAGGGACCAATCACAGGCAACTAACAAGTGAGGCAAGGTAGCTAAATACAAAAGACAGTCCGATAATTGTGGTGAATTAATAATAATAGAAATCATCATCATCATCATCATCACCACCTGCCTTTTCACCAGTCTGGGATTTAAGCAAGCTTACAATAGTTGAAAGGATTATAGCTAAAATATATTCCAAATACAAAAGTTAAAAACATTGTTAAACTAGCTACTAGTTTTTTTTAAAAAAGAAGCTATTGAAAACAATAAACAAATAAAACACAAATAGATAGTACAGTACAATTCTGCAAGGCCCACTTCCCTGAACAGTTAGTCTTCAAAGTCCTTCCAGAATAATAATAATACCACCACCTCTCTGCTGAAAGATAGCAAGGAGGGAACCAGTCTAACCTCTCCTGGAAAAGAGTTCCAAAGTCTAGGAGCAGCCACTAGCAAGAGCTCTCCCATGTCCCAGCAGGTGGACTGGTAAGGTTGGTGGGACAGAGAAAGACCCTCCATAGAGGATCTCAAAACATGGACAGGTTCATATGGGATAATATGGTCCTTCAGATGATCTGACCTCAGCTTTATAGCTCTTTAAAGATCATAACCAATGAAATGACTTACTACATTTTTAGCCACCTTCCAATTAAAAAAAAAATAGCTCTCAAGGCATCTAATATTATTAAAACCATACTGAATAATAAAACCATTCAAATCATCATTGCAAAATCATTTAAACAGTGAACTTATTAATACTAGTATTTAGTTTAAGCAGCCTGTTTGAAGAACAGCATCTTCTTACTGTTCCTAAAGGTGCAAGAATAAGAACTGCTCATGACAACTGTGTGGAATTCTGCATTTCCACAAACTGGGTACAACACAAGAGGCACTGCACTAAACACAATTTGGGTACAATTATGACAAGCAGGTCCCTTAGGCAGCAGTATTGTTAAGAAGGTACCTCTTGAATATCTTAACGTCCAGATAGGCTCGTAACTAGATAGGTAGACAGTCAGGCCCCAGGCATTTTAGGATTTTTAAAGTTAAAAACTACATCTTCAGTTGAGCCCAGTAAGCAACTGAAAAGAATGCAGTATTTCCAATTTCTTTGTATGGATGTGAAAGCTGAACAGTGAGAAAAGCTGACAAGGAAGAAAATCAACTCATTTGAAATGTGATGCTGGAAGAAAAGTTCTACAGATACCACAGAGTGCTAAAAAGATGAATGAATGGGTCTTAGAGCAAATCAAGCCTTAAATCTCTAGAAGCAAAGATGATTAAGCTGAGGCTGTCATCCTTGAGATGTATCATAAGATGATGTGACCCACTGAAAAAAGACAATAATCTTTGGTAAAGTAGAAGGCACTGGATAAAGAGGGAGGCTGCATTACACAGTGGCATACCTAGTGTAAACAGCGCCTAGGGCAAGCATGGAAGTTGCACCCTTACCTTCTTACCCCTACCCTACCCTGGCTTTTTTGCACACACACCCCCATCATTGGCTCCCAGAGCATTAGAGGAGGATTGATTCAAGCACACAAGCCACGTCCCTGAGTTTACAAGACCTGAGCAGGGCAGTTGATGACTGGGGCCATTTCCGCACTGGACTGTTACAGCACGATGATTCCACTTGCAACATCCTATGGAATCCTGGGGTTTGCAGTTTTGGGAGGGGCTGGCTGGCCCCTCCCTAAACTGCAAACTCCAGGGTTCCATGGGATGTTGCAAGTGGAATCATCACGCTATAACAGTCCAGTGTGGAAATGGCCTAGGTCTCTTGAAGATCTCTCATGCATAAGGTCATCATACATCAAAGTCAACTTGTCAAAGCTGATGTGCAGACAAATAACAACAATAAAGAATGTAGTAGAACAAAAAGCCTAAAGGGTTGAGAAAGATATTCATTCTCTTCTCATCTCATGGGAACTAATCTAACCTGCCAGTAATGAAGGAATACATTAACCAAATGCCATTAGACTTTGATAACTGCAGTTTCCTGAATTCTGCAGAGCAGTTCCTGATATTCAAAGGTGTACAAAAATGTGCAAATGACGCAAAAATAACAAACAAAACATTGTTAAGGAACATTGCCCACATGTATTAGGACCAACACATGCAAAGAAGGCTACAAAAGTTTGTGGAGCCTTCTTTATTTTAAATGCAAACCAATGCGGAAACATAACAAAACAAATTTAAGGCTGAGAAAAAAGAGAGATGGAGGAAACAAAAACTGGCAGGTTCAAGAATTTCCACAAGTCAATTGAAGCTGAAAAAGTCACAGTTTGTCACTATCAATGTTATAGAGACATATCTAGAAAGTAGCCAGCTTTGGCTACTGGAAGCTATAGTCCCGCTCCACCCCCCGCAAAAGAAAAGAAAAGATAGTAATTTGTACAAACTCTGGATAGAGTCAAGTAAAGGACACATGCATCATATGAAAACTTGGGTTCAACATACATTTGAAATTCAAAGTATTTCCAGAGAAGGTGTGCATTAACTTTTTACTATTAATTGATAGCATGCTTTCTTACCTACACCTTCATTCTCCTGGACTTCAAATTTAGTCAAAGCTTTCTTACACACAGGGGGATTATCATTGATGTCTTCTACAGTGACAGTAACATTCACTGGTCGTGCCAAAAATATGCCTCCCTCTTCATCTTTTGCAAATGCATAAAAGGTATACTGTAATAGGAATATTAAATTAGAAACTGCAGTGATAACAATCCTATAATGTCCTCTGATTTACTTCTGTCATTTGACATCAAAGTTGCTTATTCATATGTAGACACTGGAGTACAGCCTTAGTGTAATGACATCAGCAGTATTAGGAGAACTGCCTGTTCCAAAGATGACCAACGGACTTCTAAAAATTTTAAGCATTTGCATCTTGGGTAACAAATCAGCTATAACAAGAATCAAACAAAAACTAAACAAACAAAGGCCAAAAGCAATAGAAACAGCAAAAACAAAAAACCAAACAACAACCTCTAAAATCTTCAAAACAAAGGCGCAAACAAGACAGCGCAGCACCAACATGGATGGAGCCAGACATGTCTCCTACCAGAGTACCACAGTCCAGGCACCACAACTGAGAAAGCATCATGCTCAATAAACATCGGCCATTTCCGCACTAGACTGTTATAGTGCTATTATTCCACTTTCAACATCCTATGGAATCCTGGGGTTTGCAGTTTAGGGAGTCTAGTTGGAAATGGCCATCAACTTGCATCACTACCATCTGGTAGTACAATAAAGAGAAGAGCCATCATTGATCACCTAAGTAGATAGGCAGGATCATATGAGAGAAGTTGTTCCTGGCCAAAAACCATTTAGTTTTTTCAGCGTGAACAAGCCCTCCAGATGTTTTGGACTTCAGGTCCCAGAATCCATCATCATTGGCCATACTGGCAGAGGCTTCTGGGAGTTGAAGTACAGAACAGCTGGAGGTTCAGAAGTTTAGAACTACTAAACAAGAACACTGAACTTTCATATGCCTGAAACGGATATAATACCAATGATAATTGTCAGTGTGATCCTGCTATGCTCACAGAACCATGGGATGCTGCAACCACTGGATTAATGTTGGTGAACAGCAACAGTGGAAAGTTTGGCTTTGCGCAGCTTGCTTGGAACTTCCACCGAATCAAGGTGTGATCTTGGAATCCAAACTGATAAAGACAAGATATCATGCCTACTGAATGATTTCTCTCCTAGAAAGCTTATGGACATTGAAATTTGTAGCAGGAATAATCCACATGTCCTCCTGTGACTCAGCTCCTCAAATGATGGAAATGTGAAATGACACAAATGATGAAAAGATTTTGGCCTACTTCTGGTCAAGAAAAAGGGGTAACTTCTAGGAAAAAGTTCCATACCTCTCACTTTACCCCATACCAATTTTCTCTATTTTCCCTTACAGAACTCAGAATAATGAGTTATAAGCAACATCTTTTCTTGGCAATGAAGGCTCAACAGTATTACATTCCAAAATTAATGTAATGACACATTCCAAAAGCAACACATGTAGGGGAAACAATAATACATTATTGGTATAATGTTAATTTTTATTTTTAATTATTTTTTAAAAATTGTTTTTCAACATTAATTTCAAAGGGCATTTTTAGAACCACTTTGATTGGAATTGTATGTGTTTTAAGTTATTCTCTATCTATCCTAAGGGTTGATTTTTGAAAAAAAAAGTAACAGGTAGTAATGCAATGGCCTACTTGTTAAACACTGCAATAAACACTATAAGGAACTTCTTTTAAAAACCAGCTTTGTCTTATTTCTTCTCCCCAATGACAATCATTAAAAAAAAGTATCCAAGGTGCTGAATCTCTTTTAAAGATGGGGTTCAGCATCTTGGACAGCTCGCACTAGAAGCCAGAGAAGATTCGCACCATCACTCCAACATGGAAGCCATCAACTGGTGCTGCCTCTCCTTTCCTCTTGTTTCAGCGTTTAAAGAAATGAGAAGGTTCATGACCCACTGTGAGATGGACTGAGAGAAACATTCTGCTTTTCATTGTGGAAACTGATGGGCCTTGTGGATTTAAGTGAGCTTCCTTTTCTACCCAAATTCAAGTTCTGCCCCCACCTCTAAAACATGCTGCCATCAGAAGGCCTCAGAGGACATCACCCTCTCTCCTTTGGAGCCCTTCATGCCTAGAACTTCCTCCCAACATTTCTGATGCCACTCCTCTTCCTTCCTTCAAATCCCTTCTCAAAATCTTTTCTGTCACACTTTGTCACAAAACTCTATCCTGTAACTAAGACTAGAAACACATTCTCCTCTGTTGGCTCCATCTGTCTCCCCTTCTTCTATTATCTCATCTCAGAAAAATTTAATTTTTTAAGGCTTCTCAGCTAGCATTTACCTCCCCATATTTAGAGAAGCACCAGGCACACTTGTAACTACAGAAATGAATAATCACACACTTTCAAACAGTATATTCATCTGAATCAGAACCCGGCAAAGTCACCTGTACAGACTACAATATGGTGATACTGGCTGGAGAATTCTGGGAATCTGGGGAAAAAAACATAACTTTGCCAAGCTTTGCCAATTCCCAGCTAAGCTGCTCTTTTGGAAATCTGAAGCCCACAGAGCAAAAAAAAAAAAGAAAAAAAAAAGACCACCATTTACTTCTGCCCACTAATTTTGGAGTAGAATCCTTCATAATTTCCATTTCCAAAATGAGAACTGAAGGTATAAAAGTAGTAACATTACTATAATGAGAAACAATGTGATGCAGTGGTTTAAGTTGGACTACGACACTGGGAGACTAGGGTTCAAATCTCAGTTCAGCCATGGAAACCCACTGAGTGACTTTGGGCAAGTCACATACTCTCAGCCTCAAAGGAGGGTAATGACAAACCCCTTCTGAACAAACTTGCCAAGAAAATCCTATGATAGGGTCACTTTAGGGTTGTCCAAAGTTAGAAACAACTTGAAGGCACATAACATCATCATAATCAGCAACAATATTATTATAATAGCTACCATATATTGTGTATAGTGTAGTGTTAACAATACTGGTAGAGAATTTTTTGCAAAAGTTTAGTTTCCCAAGTTTTTATATTATTTTCTCAGTCCTTTCTCACATACTTACATTGTTTTTTTCTTCTCTGTCCAAAGGTTCAGTTACATAGATAGTTCCATTCTGGTCAATCATAAATGGCAGCTTAATAGGGGGTATTTCCTTTGATGAGATTTCATATTTTGCACCTGGATAATTCCATTGCACCTGATATTTTAAAAAAAGGATAAGTCAACAAGTTTATAAACACAAAACTCAGTCTTTATGATACTGAGATGCAACACCAGCCTGTTTTCCCTCTCTTGCTGCTGGGTTTTTGGCTTGAGAACAAAATTAATTAATGAGACAAGAAGATTTGTGAAGAACTTCTATTACATATTTTATTTAAGGCAGTGGTTCTCAACCTGTGGGTCCCCAGATGTTTCTAGACTTCAGCTCCCAGAAGCCCTGAGCATTGACCATAGTGGCTGGGGCTTCTGGGAGCTGAAGTCCACAAACGTCTGGGGACCCACAGGTTGAGAACCACTGATTTAAGGCATCTCTTCCGCTTTTTGCTCTAAATGCGTACCCAAAGCAGCCTACTTGTTTTTTAAAAATACCATTTTACCATACATAACATTTTTGCAACACTTTTCTGTTTACTGTGTCAACAATAATCCAACAACGTATCCCACTCCAATAACTTATGTACAAGCATGGACACAGTATTGCTGTTTTTTGGGAAGGGAAAACAAGAGAAACTGGATAATGGCCATGCTGGCTAGATGGATTCCTAGAACACCTGATCCTAAAAATTTAGTCTTCCAGGTTCTGTGAAGCAAGAACATGCATAGGACTCAATATGTTTCCAAGATATTTTCTGGAGATAGAAAGACAAAATGAGCTTTGCCGGATTAGGCAAAAGATCCATCTAATTCATCAGCCTATTGTCTTCTATGATCAGCCAGATATCACTGGAGAGCCCAAATGCAGGCAGTGGAGGCTGGTGTGTCCAATGTCAGTGGGGCAATTAATACACTCTGGGTTTTAGTCTGAGCTGTAGAATCCTATAGAATCCTGAATCTAACCCCCAAAATAGTTTCAGCACCTTGGAGAGTTCCTTTAAAATCTGGACTAAAGCCTTCAGCAGATTTACCACCCCACTGACTTCCAAACCTCTGCTGCAAGCAGGACATGAGAAGTATGTTCTCCTGAAACTGGTTTTCAGTGCCAGATGAACATGGAAGCATTACATAACTATCATGGCTGACAGAACTAGTAGAACTATCTTGCATCTATTTCTGTATTCATGACAGGGCACAAAATTATGGAAGATACAATTAATACAATTCTCCACATCAAAGGAAAGGGATTTTAAATAAAAATTGACTTTGTTCCCTGGGGGGTGAGCATGGGAGAAAGGAAAGAGTAAAAGCAGTATTGTATTCATTGGGAAAATTAATTTGTTGGTTGGGCAACACTGATCAAAATTAAGAAAATAAAATTAAGAAAAAAGAAACGTTTTAAAAGGACTTTTAAAGTCATTTTTAAATGAGGAGGAGGAGGAAGAGGAAGAACTTCTACTCTCATCAGCCCTAGCCAGCCTAGACAATGGTGCAAAAAGATGGGAATAGCATTTCATCAACATCTTAAAGCCATATAAACAGATGATTGCCACCACATTGTGTGGCACTGAACCCCATAAATCAGTTAATTTTTTTTAAAAAAAATCTGTCTCTCCTGAATCTCCCAACAGACATTCTCATGACAACTTCTGATTTCATGGTGACAAACAGCAACCAAGTTCATACATTCAGTTTTTTAGTTTTTTATCATTCCTCTGTTCAATGTTTTCTCCAACAAACCAGCCAAATTTCTTAAGGTCTCATTGTGATGCTGCAATAAAGGAAACTTGTAGAACAAGGGGAAGATTGACCATCAGGATCTGAGCTTCTGGTGATTTCTTCTTGGTGTTTTCAAGATCTTACCTGAGTGATGCTGATGGGGTGAGGCTCTGTAGAGTTCTCCTTGATCTTTACTGGTGATGGAGATTTCCAGAGGTTTTCCAGAACAGTGACATCCACAGAAGTGGAACAACTGAAGGCATTTACAGACTGTCCTGCCATATCCTGTGCTTCCACATCAAGGAGAAAGCTGCTTATTTCTGCTGGATTTAAATACTTGGTTCCTGGAAATCAAACAGACCCAACAAAATTTTAACAAATGCAACTTCCTCTTGATAACGTAAATACGGATCCTGAAAAAAAAAGTTTGGGCAACATCCCAAATCACCAAGCCAGCTAAGCCATAGTCTGAAAAGTAACTTTTCCAAATAAACATAATGTTGGCTTCCTTGTTTATATGGCTAACAAAGGAGAAGTGAAAAAAAATTCCCCATTGATTTCCTCCTAGAAATTCTTGTCTACTTTCAGTTTCTTCTTTTACAATTCACTTCTACCATCTTAACCTCTTGCAGGTACTGAAAAGGGGTATGTTTTTATCTTGTTTACTATTTATGGTTTTAATCTGTAAGTGTTCTATTGTTTATATTGCTTTGTTTACAGACTACCTTGAAAACCCATGATAAAATACAGTATATAAACATTTAATACATTATACATACATTCTGGCAGGCTATTCAAGTATGACTAGGGTTTATTCCTCTCTTAGTCTTTGATCAGAATTTTAGCTGACCAGGAATAACTGTGATGTGTCAGAATTAAGTCTCCATTTGTTTGCCTACATTCAGTCCATTGTCACCTGCAAACATCAATTCAGACCGTTTACAACTTTACAGCCTCCTCATAAGTAAGGACATAAATAAAGTAAAAAGCCTTACTTATGTCCTAAATCATGAAGATAGCCTCAAGAAATGCAACAAGTTTCCTGTTGCCAATGCTTGCCCTTGAAGAACACTAGGGTTGGTTATAGGGACATGACAAAAGTTCCTGCTCTCTCTTTCAGATGATTCTAGTCTGAACTGAACTGAACACCCAGACAGACCTGTAATTTATGTATTGGTGATGCCACTCTCCAAATACCCAGATAGCCTGTCACAATGGTTTAATGCACACATGAAACAAGAGAAGTTGCAGAATAGAACCCTAAAGGGTGCCATGATCTGCCACAGACCAAGGTAAAGAGTCTACCAACATTATCTTCCAAAAAAACAAACAAACTAGAATCATTGTGACACTATGCCTTTGAGTTAGATCTCCAACAAGTGTCCCAGAAGGTATATCCCATTATCAATAGGCTCAAAAGCTACTGAGGGCTCCAATAGAACCAGTTCTGTCCAATAGAAAAAAAGTTTGCCCAGTCCATTTTCCAGCACTGATCATCTTGAACTGAAGCCAACTTGAAACTGATCTAAGCAATTATCTAGAAAGAGCTGGCACTGAGAAGCCACCATACAGTCAAAATATTTTGCTCAAGAACAGAGCATTTGAAGTGGGCTGAAAAGACCCCTCTTTAAGCTGCAAACCCCAGGATTCCATAGGATGTTGAAAGTCGAATAATACCACTATAACAGTCTAGTGCAGAAGTGGCCTAAGAGTTCAGGGAGCGACTTAGGACACTTTTTGCAATACTGCTGTATATGGTGCGAAACCAGAGAATTTAGAATGTGAAAAAGTACAAAAATTAACACAGACTCAGATGATTAATTAAGGTTACTTCACAGTTTTCAAGACAGGGTGCTTAGTTATTTGAACCCGGAGACCACCAAGAGTAGACCTGCCTACCAGCCTCGGTTGTGGAAATTGCTCCGGTGGCGTTGTCAATCTGAAAAAGCATCTCATGATAAGGGTTGGGAAAATGTTGACGGAGTTTGTAGCTTAGCTGCCCATTTGGGGTGGTGGGATCATCACGATCGGTAGCTTTGACATACATGAAGGGTTTTCCTGTTTGGATTCAGAAAAGGAAAATTAAGACATATTAAAAAAACTGAAAGTGAAGGTGCTGTCCTCTGCTGAAAGACAATGACCGAGAACCGGTCATGGTTCCCTGATTTAAATGTCTAAACCAGAGCTTTCCCAACTGTGTGTCGCAACATGTTAGTGTGTCGGCTGCAGTGTGTAGGTGTGTCGTGCAAATGTAACAGGTGGAGGAGCTACCTCTCCTACTGCCCTGGCAGGCTGCTGCTGCCCTGGACTGAGAAAGACCCCTGCAAGGGCAGTGGTGGCAGGCCAGGCCTGGATGGAGGGGCTGCCTTCACTTACTGAATTACTGTGTCATGAAATGATGCATGTCTAAAGAGTGTGTCACCACCATTAAAAGTTTGGAAAGTTCTTGTCTAAACCTATTGCTTCAGAACAATAAAACACCATACTTTTAGATGGCTGTTGAAAGAGATCTTGGCTCTTTCACTGGAAACAGCAACATCTGCCCACCATGAAAGGATTTTTAACATTCAATTTAACAGTAATGATACCGAAACCATTGATTTTGAGGCCTCATGGCCATTCCTTAACAGCTTGGCATTGCCCTCTTATTTCATGTTGTCTGAATCTGCATCTTCTCAGTTTTCAGCCTCACATTCTAGGTTATCCCATCTACTTTACTTTTCAGTGCTACCCAAGTGGAATTGAAAAAGAAGCATGGCAATTAGATGAAACCCATTTACGGTTCCTAGTCAGTGTCAACCTGGAAAGAGGTAGGAGAGACTTCGATTACATTTTGGGCATTGCTTTTCAAGTCTGCAATGGTATCTGTAGATGTGTAAACATTGTAAATATCTACCTGATCTTTACTAGGGTCAAACTAGATAATAGAGTTCTCATACATTTAGAAAACATGCCTGTGAATGTGCTGAAAAAGGTCTGTTCCTCATAGCACATGTTTTTCCTCACCTCTGTATGTTGCATTTAGAGCCCTTTGCTTTGTAAGTGGTCAAAATGAGTAAACATGAGTTTAATTTATATCTCTGATTGTTGAGGCATGCATCTTTGAAGAAATGTCAACGTCATAAAGAAAAGGAGATAATAGAAGGGAATACACTTTTCTTTTAATATCTAGTTTGATGCCTAGATGGCATAGTGAAGATGCATACTGCTTTTCAGTTACAATGAGGAACAATGGTTCCCATAGCAGTGAGGCAGTGAATCTGTTCCAGATGTTAATCTGAAATTTAAATGAACTTTCCATGTTGCTGAACATATTTGAGGGATAGTGTATTTAAAGTTCAGATTGAAACCTGGAGTAGATTCACTACCCCACTGACATGGAAGCCACCAGCTACCATCAATATGGAGCTAAGCAGTTCTATCCTCGTCAATATTGCAAGTAGTGCAGTATTCTACTGGGCTAGAAACATCAGTGAAACATTCAGTTTTTCAACCTCGTTAATATTTATTCTGCCAGATCACTTGAAAATGGTGGACATACCAAGAAAACTGCTACTTTACATTAATGTTAATGCCATTTTTGTTAAGCCTTTAGGATGGGGGTGAGGAGCCTGTAGTCTTCAAGATGTTGTCCATTTCCAACTCTCATCAGCCGTAACTGGGCCTAATGAGTTGGAATCACAACATCTGGGAGATTGCCCTGGGAAGCTTAAGCTCACATCAATATGAAAATAATTACCTGCACGAGAGTTTTGCCTCACTACTCCATCGTATTTTGCCTTATCAAATTCAGGTGGGTTGTCATTGATATCCTTAACATTTATAGTGATAGAATATGGACCTTTCACCGTCTTCCCAGATGCATCCAGACCTTCCACCTAATGAGAATAAGAAGAAGAAACAATATTAAAAGAAAGTCATATAAAAAAGTAATTGCCTCATTCACAGTTAAGTTTGTATGTTTGTTGGCTTTTAGTTAGTTGGCCTGGCTAGAAGTACAAGTGATACAGAAATGCCATGCTTCATATTATTGGTCAGTAGAGGCAATGAAAAAAAAAAGTTGGTGAACCAATGTTAATGTGTGATGATTGGACATTCTGCCCTGTAAAGGTCTGAAGATGGCAAAATGGATCTCCTGAAAACATAGATATTTTGAAGTTGGCGTTGATTTTATCAGTGCCATTTTGGAGTTGGTATTGATTGAAAGCCAGCATGGTGTAATAGTTTGAGCATTGGATTATAACTCTGGTAACCATGGTTTGATTCTCCACTTGGCGATGGAAACCCACTGGGTAATCTTGGGCATGTCACACTTTCAGCCCCAGAAGCCCCCATGATAGATCCACCTTAGGATTGCCGTAAGGAATGCGTAGAACAACATCACCACCACCACCACCAACAACAACAACAACAACACAGATGTTACCACAGCCAGAATGGTATAGTGGATTGAATGTTGGACTATAACTCTGGACCAGAGTTCGAATGCTTGCTCAGCCATAGGAACTCACTGATGACCTGGTGAAAGTCACACTCTCTCAGTCTCTGAAGAAGGCAAAGGCACACCCCCTCTGAATGATTTTTACCAAGAAAGCCTTATAATAGGGTCTCCTTAGATCAAAAATGACTTCAAGGTACATAAGAACACAACCACTGATGTTCCCAATGGCAATCAATGGTTGTTCACAGTCAGAACTGCTCAGTGGGGATTCGGCTGGGGATTCGGAGAACTATCATCTCAAACTATGTTAGCTTCTCCTTGCAATGAGGCTTAAAAAAGTGCTGACAGAGGTCATCGATGAAGACCAGAATGGTTTTTTACCAAAAAGAACTTTGAGAAATAACATAAGAACGGTCTTAGATATAATTGAATATTATGACAGGCACAATGAACGGAAAATGGCTATGATATTTGTTGATGCGGAGAAGGCTTTTGACATGATCAGCTGGCCATTTATGAAGTTGGTGATTAAACAGATGCAGGCTGGAAACAAATCTGTGTCATGGATTGAAGCAATTTATAATCAACAATAAGCTCAATTGGTCATAACCGATCAAATTGCATAGAGGGACACGACAAGGTTGTCCTTTGTCCCCTCTTTTGTTTATTTTGACAATGGAAATACTTAACAATGCAATAAGAGAAGATAAAACTATAAAAGGAGTTCAAATTAAGAAATATCAATATAAGATAAAAGCGTTTGCTGATGATTTGGTTTTGTTTTTGGACGATCCAGGAAGAAGTATTAAAGATTTGATTAGAATAGTTCAAGAATATGGCGAATTATCTGGATTTCGAGTGAACAAGGATAAAACAGTATTGTTAACTAAAAACATGACTGAGAAAGAAGAGAAGGAATTAGCAGAATTAACAGGATTTAACAGAGCTGAAAGGCAAAGTATCTTGGGAGTCTGGTTAGCTAAAAGGAATAATGAGCTATACCAAAATAGTTATGAAAAAAAATGGAAAGAAATAACAAAAGATTTGGAAAGTTGGATTTCTATGCATCTATCGATGATGGGGAGGATAGCAGCAATAAAAATGAACGTACTCCCAAAAATGAACTTCTTGTTTCAAAATCTTCCCATTATAACACACAACAAGCCTTTTACACAATGGAAAAGAAAACTGATTAAATTTATATGGCAAGGGGAAAAAAACAGAATAAAGTGGAGCATTATGACAGACCAAAAGAGCAGAGGTGGAATGGGACTTCCAGATTTTCAGTTATATTACAAAGCCACGGCCTTCACGTGGTTAAAAGACTGGACTGATTTACAAGATATGAGAATGCTGGCACTGGAAGGTGCGGACTTGAGGATGGGATGGAATGCCTATATGTTTTATGACAAAGCAATAATTGATAAAGATTTCACGCATCATTACATTACATTCTGAAGATATGGAATGAATATAAGATTAAAAACATAAGGCAGCTTCCCACATGGGTGTCCCCTCAGGAAGCCTTCTTCAGTAGATAGATTGAAACAGACAAATGATTGCGATATGAAGACATATTAGAGAAATCAGTCTTAAATAATTTCAAGATCAAAACAAGAGAAAAATTGGAACTAGAAGGAATAACGTTAAGTTGGTTCCCATACAGACAGTTAACTGAAAGGTTTCAAATGGACTTAAAAGACATATGGAATAGAATCAAAAGAGAAAACAGGGATTATTAAACGGCTGTTTGAAAATCCCCCTCATTTATTATCACATATATATCAAGAAATAATACAAGAGGAAAGGCAAGAAGAAACAATTAAGTCAGCAATGATCTTATGGGCTCAAAATATTGGACATTCAATTCAGTTAGAATTCTGGGAAGAAAGTTGGAAAAAGACATAGAAATTTACAGTTGCTCAGAATTTGAAAGAGAACTATTACAAACTGTTTCATAGATGGTACATGACACCAGACAAATTAAAAAAGATTTACAATAAAGGTACCGGTCTGTGTTGGAAGTGTCAGAAAGAGGTCAGTACAATATATCACATGTGGTGGACATGTCCCAAAGCTAAGAAATATTGGACTGATGTACATAATAAAATTTGTGCTATAATGAAAGTTCAGTTTGCCAAGATACCGGAATTGTATTTGTTAAATATGACAAAGGTACTTGATGGTACTGAAGTAAAGAAATATTGGTGAATAATTCTTTATATGATAACAACAGCCTGGATAGAATATGCAAAGCTTTGGAAAACTCAACAAATACCTCCAATAGAACAATGGTGGGGAATATTTATGGAAAATAGAAATGCTGATATAGTTTCACAGAAACTAAAGAGGAAAACAGACAATGAGATCAAAAAGGAATGGCAGATTGTAATGGGTAATTGCTGGGCACTGTTAAGTGAAAATGAGTGATTCATGGTTAAGATAACTAATGAAGGGGCTACTGATGTAAACCATGGAACTGTAATGTAGAGAATGAAGTGCAAGAACTATCATGTAACATTATCAGCATAAAGCGGTACATTGATATAACTATGTTAAGATATGTTGGAAATGAAAACTAGATCAGTGTGGAAGATCAAAAATATTTCATGTAAATTAACAGTAATAATGTTTGTTTTATATGTGAAATTTGAATAAAATGATATAAAAAATCCCACTATGTTAGCTTCCACTATTTTAGCATCTCAAACTATGGAGCTTCCACTATTGAAAGGCAGTATTCCCATAAATCCCAGTTTCTGGGACATAAGACAAAAGTAGGAGAGGATATTGCCTCCTCTCCCCATTTCCGGACTTCCTCATTAGCATCATGTTAGCCATTTTGGACAGAAAGCAGGACTGTGCACTAAATGGATCTTGCTGTGATCCAGCAGGACTTCACACTGATGTAGCTATTGCACGAATGGAGAAATGCGCAATCATGTTTTGTACAAGTGGTTGTGTGCTTCCAGGAGGTGACAGAGACAGAAAGAGACAAGTAATAAAGGTTCCTTCTTCTGTGTCTTCTTTTACTTGTCAGCTGTGTTGCTTTTTTAATTCATAAAGTGATACTCTGAGGTTTGATTTAACTTCCTCCCACATACCTCTTCCTCCCTGCAAGTCATACAGTGAAAGATACAAGATCCCATTATCCTTCTTCCAAAATTTGTAGTGGTCACTAAGAAAACTTGCTCTTTACTGAAGAGGAACTCCAAATGCCACTTTCCATATAGGCTAACATGTTTATATTCTTGTTTTACCTGCAATGTGTAGACGTTCTTGGTTTCCCAATCCAGAGGCCCATTGACGTACAAAACTCCATCCGATCTCATTCCTACGATGCTATCTGCCTCACCAGTCAGTCTTAAGCTGACAACAGGAGGTTCAAAGTTAAACTAGTCCAAGGAAAAAGAAACAAAAAGTTAGTTTTTGGCTTGCATATCCCCTCCCTCTTCTTTAGTAGTCTATAATTTATTTGAGAGCTTGTGATAGGGAACAATTCATTTTCTATGCTACTCTTACACCTTAGTCAAAAGGTCAAGAAGTAGTCCATTTTTATATTCTCCAATAATTTTTTATATTTGCTTCATTTGAAACTAAAGAGTCAAATTACCCGATATATATAAGTTCCTTCTGTTGAACCTTCTTGAACAGAAAGAATCTTGTTCTCCAGAGGTCCATCTAGTTGTACTTTACCAACAGCTTGGCAATCAACCTTCAGTGAAGAAGAGAAAGAGAGAGAGGTTATTAACACAAGAAGTTATAAATATTTATGCCCAAAGCTTGCCAAAACAAAGCCATCAAAAGATGCTCATTTTGCATTTGAAATGTTTGAATTGTAAAAAATTCACATTCACATTCAACTATTATTATTATTTTTATTATTATTATTATTATTATTATTATTATTATTATTATTAATGTCCTGCCTTTCTCATGACAGGGCAGCTAACAACATTAAAACAGCACAAATGAAAACATCTATGAAAGTATAAATATAAAAATTGAAAAACAATTTAATCATTTACCAAGTTAAAATATTAATATATTAAAATACATTTCAAAAGTATGCCAACCTTAAAACGAACTTATGCAGCATCAACAGCACAAACCCAGTCAATCTATAAAAGCCTGATGGCACAAAATGTCTTGACCGATCATCAGGAGAGCAAGGACAGAGCAATCCAGGCCTCTTTTGGGAAGGAGTGCTAAACTCTGGGAGCAGCCACTGAGAAGACCTCTCCTTTGTTCCACCAAACACACCTGAGAGACTGGTGGAGAAGAGAGAAGGGCCTCTCCGGAGGATCTTAGACTTGTACTGGGTTCCTAAAGGGAGATGTAGTCCTTCAAATAACATGGGCCCAAGCCATATAGGGCTTTACAAACCAAAAGTGTTGCTTTGAAAGTTTACCTTTAAAAGTTTGAATGGTTAAAAATTGAAAATTTGGCATATCAGTAGAGATTGTCTCTGTGTTAAATCCACATGCTTCATCACAAATCTCATCATCCTATTCAGTAGTTACACAATCATAAGCCAGACTCACAATCTTGTAACTTTGAGATTCATGTTTATGGTTGTTAATGACTGAATGTTACCCCAAAGCCTCCCTTTTGAGCCAGACAATACCACAGCCAAAGAGTTTCCAAGGCTCTGCAGATTAGGGTGCTGAGAAATGATGTCTGCAGTGCTGTCCTGGTTGGGGATGCTTTTGATAGAGCCCGTTGCAGCAGGACTTTGAGGGATCGCATCAGCTGCCTGTTCTCAATGTGTCCTTCAACCAGAAGACTGCTGCAGCATCATCTCCTAGTGCCCAGTCTGCTGTGCCCCAGAAACTTTAGCTGGAATGTCTGCCTGGGAAAAAGGTAGATGGGGGGTGGCGGATTCCCCTATGTAGCTATGATGACGGAGCTCTATCATTGTAGTGATGTATGATAGTGTAGGATCTTGACCTAGGTCAACACAGTTTGCTTGTTATTTAACTGGATCATGGCAAAGACAATAGTAAGGTTTGGGACCTTACTGGTAGGGCCATGCTGAGTGGAGGATTATAGGAAAAAAGTAACTTCCTGTAGAAAAAAAGTAACTCAAGTTCTGATCATGTTACTTAAATCAATGGCTTCTATTCAGGATTGCTTTTTAATAAAGAAAAATCCATCATTAACCACAATGTCCATATGCATTATAAATATCTCTTGTTTGTGGTGTTAATGTAAGTGGCTTGGGGAAATGTTCACGTTAAGCCTCATGTGTGAAAAAACTTTTCCAATGTATTTATATTTTATTCCATCACATCAGTCTTCTTATTCATGCCTCTCCAGAGATTTGCTTCCTGTGTCTCACTACAGTATCAAATTTGTTATTGTTGATGGCAATCTAGCAATTGTTTATTATGAAGTAAAATGCCACCACTTTCAAAGTTAATGACATCTGGACTACCACAGTTGTTTCAGGGACTGCTTTAAAATTACTTGTGGTTAATTCAGTTCTCCAACATGCAAAGGTCCCTTTGCTTTGCATACTGATCTAGACAACATGGCTACATTTTCAAGCATGGTTACATTCCAACTGTGAAAGAAAAAAAATTTTTGTGACCCTGAACTCTCATAGCTTACGACTTTATATACCCTCCAACATTTCACAGATAAAAACCAACCAGGTCACATGTGGCCAAGCAACATCAATGGCAAAAAATTTTCAATCAGGAAGACACAAAGCTGGGGGGGCTGCACAGTTTGCTTTTGCCTGAGCCTAGTAGAAAGGGGAAGACTCCACCCCTTCCTCTCCTCCTTCCCTTTTCCCCCGTTAATTCAGTGCAAAGTATTTTTGCCCTTTGAATAGTTTGAACTACTGACCTGAGGCCATTTCCGCACTAGACGCACTAGACTGTTACAGCGCATTGTTCCGCTTTCAACATCCTATGGAATCCTGGGGTTTCGGTTTAGGGAAGGGCCTCAAGGATGTTGAAAATGGAATAATAGCGCTATAACAGTATAGTGCGGAAATGGCCTGAGAAGAAAACAGGAAAGTGGGAGGAGAAAGAAACTGTGGACTTTTAAAAGTAGCTGTAAAACTGGGATAACAGAGGATTAATCAGGACTGTCCCTGCCAAATTGGGACAGTTAGAAAGTATGACTTATACACTTTGGGACTACCATATTTGAAATCTAATGCTTGATTTTTAGCTAAGGTTTACATTCTGTTGTTGAACTTTTTTTTTCCTTTATGGAACAAAGCTGCATCAATGCCTACTTTATATCAGCAGTAACTTTATGGGAGGGGACAATAAGTCATACCGCCAAATACTGTCAAATTCTGGCCTAAGTCTAATTTAATGATAGCTTTATTTATTTATGCATATATTTAATATCCAATTTTTCTCATAATATGGAACCCAAGGTGGGTTGTAGGTGAAAATCCTCACTACCCCAGTTGCATCGGATTAACTCTATGCACAAGAGATCACACAAAGCAGTTGTACTGCTTTGTGCAACTATTTGTACAATAACAACTGTATTGGAGATCTCTGTTGCAATCACTCTGAAAAATGTACAACCTCTAACACAATGGGCCTTGCCACAGTGCAATGACATAACTGAATGCAGCCCTCTGAATTAAAAATTAAAAGATAAATTTTGTGTGGCTTTCTTTCTCATGCTTTTTTAGGGGGAAAAACAGCACACTTCTTTCTCTGCTTAAGAAGACTGGTTATTCTTTTTCCAAGAAAAAAAAAATTGAGATTCATGAAGTGGAACTTTAGCAAAATGCAAAGTGCTTCAGAAAATTTTCTCTTTCTGAAATCAAATGTGACTGCTTTTGGACAGGGCCAGCCCAAGACATCATGCTGCCTGAGCAAAGGACAAAATGACACCTCCTCTGTTCTACCTACAAAAGGCAGTGGAGTTGCAGATGAAGCTGACTCCAGTACTGGCAGGAATGACTATTTTCTACAGCAGTACTGCTCAAAATGGTGGCTCTTAGTGCTGGTGGTAAACAACTGGCTGCCTACCCATACTGACTGGTGAACATCTGGGATGAAAATGTGGCACTCAGACCTGCCAAAGTTGCCCACCCCAGCCTATTCCAGGGTAGGGAGCCTTTATCAGCCGAGGGCCAGACCCATATTCAGAAAAATTCTAGTGGTGAGTGATGCTAAAGGAAACAACAGGCATGCATCTCAGTTTAAGCTTCTGCCTGCCTATAACTGAGACTTAGAAGAGGCATTTGACCTTTTAGAATGAGGGAAAAAACTGTAGAATCATAGAATCATGGGCCATTTCTGCACGTGGCGAGGGAATCATCCCGTGACGCTACCCACCAGACTTTTGGGCTCCCCGGTCTGGTCCACACTTCTCCGGAGCAGTGCATGGCCGCCGCTCCTCACTGTTCCAGGGACGAAAATGGCGGATTCCAGTTGGTCGAGGATCTCGACCAACCGCTGAAGCTTGCCAGCCTAAAGCCCACCCCTGGCAGATCGCACCAATGTGAACCTGCGAATCTGCATAAGAGAGCAGGCTCACAGTGGCGCGCTCCATGCTTTTGAAAGACCTATTTTTAGCGGTCTTTCAAAAGCACACTGGACGACCAGTTGGGGTCGTTCCGGAGCAGGCTGGGGTGCGGATCTATGTTAAGTAGGTCCAACCAAGTCTGCTCCCAGGTGCAGACGTCCTCTCTGGAGGACGCTCTGCCCATTTTAAAAACCCCATGCGGAAATGGCCATAGAGTTGGAAGAGACCACAAGGGCCATCCAGTCCAACCCCCTGCCATGCAGGAATACACATCAAAGCATTCCCAACAGATGGCCATCCAGCCTCTGCTTAAAAACCTCCAAAGAAGGAGACTCCACCACACTCCCAGGCAGTGTATTCCACTGTCAGACAGCTCTGATCATCAGGAAATTCTTCCTGAGGTTCAGCTGGAATCTCCTTTCCTGTAGCTTGAATCCATTGCTCCTTGTCCTAGTCTCTGGAGCAGCAGAAAACAAGCCCGCTCCCTCCTCGACATGACATCCCTTCAGACATTTAAACAAGGCTATCGTGTCCCCTCTTAACCTTCTCTTCTGCAGACTAAACATACCCAGCTCCCTAAGCCACTCCTCACAGGGCATGGCTTCCAGACCCTTCACCATTTGGTTGTCCTCCTCCGGACACGCTCCAGCTTGTCAATATCCTTCTTGAATTGAGGTGCCCAGAACTGGACACAGTGTTCCAAATGAAGTCTAACCAATGTAGAATAGAGTAGTACTGTTACTTTCATTGATCTAGACACCATACTCCTTTTGGTGCCCTGGTAGTGCAGTGGTTAAATGCCAGTACTGCAGCCACAAAGTTGTGAGTTCGATCCTGCCAGGCCCCAGGTTGACCCAGCCTTCCATCCTTCTGCAGGTCAGTAAAATGAGTACCCAGCTTGTTGGGGGCAATTAGCGAACACATTGTAAACCACTTAGAAAACACTTAGCTGATAAGCAGTATAGAAATATATATGCTATTTTGCTATTGATGCAACCAAGAATCACATTGGCTTTCTTGATTGCCTCATCACACTGCTGATTCATGTTCAGCTTGTGATCTACCAAGACTCCTAGATCCCTTTCACACATACTATTACCCAGCCACATATCCTCAATCATACATTTGTGCATTCCATATAGTCAGCAGTATGTTGCCATGGGGGAAGCAAGAGCTGGATTCTGCCCAAGACCTGAGCCCCACCTGCCACCATCCTCTATGCCCACAGTCCTATATATCCTACTATGCTATACAGCATACAGGGTTATGGGGCCATAGACAGACTTTCTGTGATCTTGCCTGTTCCTCACAAGGCAGGGAATAGTCATACAGGGGGCCTCAGAGGCTGTTCAGCAAGACCAGGGGTACTTTGGGAACTCCAGAGAAAGAAAAAGAATACGAACCACCACAGCAGCACCTCCCCAAAAGGGCACACACATTGTGAGAGAAACTTATACATGAGTCTGTTCCTAACAGGATGCCAGCCACTGTGTTCTTCAAGATTTGCTCTCCAAGGCAACCACTTCATTCTGCCTTATGTAGACTGGCTATACTGTTGAATTTATTTGGCAGTTTTCTACTTCCATACAAAGTAAAGTTGATAACCCTGTAACTACTGTTTCCAGGTGGTTAAACATCATCCACACGTTGTAGTAGGTTCTGGGCACCATTTGAGATCAAGTCCATGGACAACTGTCCCCTGGTCAGTTCTGCAGTCAATTGAACTAAGTGCAGAGTGTACAGAGTCTTGGAAGAAATATTACTTTTGTGTCATGTCTGGAATTCTCATTTGTCCCATCTATATGAGATCACTGTACTACTGAAGTCACCCAAGCCGTTACTGTAGGGCATTCTCCTTCAAAAGCCTCCCTAGTCTCATCCTTTATGGGCAGGTGGCTCAAGTTCCATAGTTCATTAAAATGCTATATGTTAGTGTACTGTTCAAAGATTGCTTCATCCACTTAGTATGTTATATCTGCTACCCTAGCGATAACAGAAATGGTAAAGCAAAGTTTAAAAAAAGAGTACATGTGCTCTACTGCACACAACAAGAAGTATACTTTTGATTTGATAATGATGTATATAAGCCTAAAACCAATTGTTAGTACCATCTAGAGTTGACCCATTGAACCAACAGGATTTATCTAAGTGTTGATACTCCATTGAGAATTGGTTCAATTAGCCTAATAGTTGGGGTTAGAAATTGTAGTTAGCCAATATGGTTTACTGAACTGATTTTTTTTTTAATTGAAAATTAGAGATAATTGTTATCTCATTGTGGTGCTATTTTTGACATTTGTTTCTAGGGTTTTTTTTAAAAAAAGTATGAATCGCTGATTCTATTTTTGCTGTTTATTACAAATTTCTAGAATTCTAGGTGCTGTACATAATCTCATTTTTTGTGTCAGTTGCAGCTGACGTTTAGAGTTTTGTTTAAAGGGAAGTGTATATGTGTTTTTTTTACAAAAAAATCTTGTTTTAGACTTGCATCTATAGTACACAAGTCACTAGCAGTATTTTGAGCTCCTGGGGGCAGACGTGGCCTCCAGATTTGTGGATGATGTCTACCCTGATCTATACAAATTTATTCACATCTGCAAATATTATGCTAATTAATTTACTATTATATCCTGTTCAGACAAGCTATAGTTTATCTCTAAACTACAAACTGAAACCACTTCTTTATATGGCTTTCATTTTGTGCTGTGGGCACCAGCCACTGGTTGCCTGATTTACAAATGTCATTTAAAGAATCAGAGCATGCAAGAGAGGTATGCACACGGATGGCACAGACCCAATTGTCAGGCCATAGCTTAAACGTTGCATACCCCCCCCCAACGTTTCACAGATGAAAACTGGGAAATATGTGCCAATCAATATCAAAGTATAGTCAAGGTGGCAAATGTTATCATTGAGGAAGAATATTCAAACTGGGAGAGGCTGCTGCAGTTTACTTTTGCCTGAGCCTACTGGGAACAGCAAGATTCTACCCTACCTCTCTACCCCCACTGAGTTAATTGAATGAAAGCTATCTTTGAATTCAGTTTATAATTACAGAAGTAAGCTGAGGACACAGCAGGAAAGAGAGAGGAGGAGAGAAAAACTAGAACATTTTAAAAGCAGCAGGAAAAAAAATGGGACAACAGAAGATTAATTGAGACTGTCCCAGACAAATTGGGATAGTTGCAAAGTATGTCAAGACAACACTCTCCTTTTTATTTTTATTTTGTCCCTCCAAATGTGTGTTCTCTAGTTTATCTGCTCTGCTTTCCTCTATTAATATTTGGTGTAAGTCACCACTGACATTCAGGTCACTTGCTTTGTTCAAAATGAGTGAAAGAGATTGACAAAGCTTTGCATAGTTAGATATTCATTTTTTAAAAAAAAAAATCATGGGTTGTGTTTAGAGAGGTTCTATCTTTGGAATATCTTACGGAGAAATCTATTTTACTTGGAAAGATCAAAGTCTAATCCTTCAACGGAACTCTCGGGTTCAAAGTTTAATTCTTATACCATGGTATAGATCCTTTCCTGTCCATTGCAACTGTTTTATGTGCCCTGTAAAATGTCTGAATGCTCTGTGAATCATTATTTAATAAAATGGCAAGGAAAGGTGGTTCCTTCTATTTCCTCATCGCATTGGTAGTTTTGCAGCTGCTCAAAGGATAGTTTCAACGGTGTGTCAGTAAAATCTTTGTCCATACAGCATTGTGGATTCACCTGCTTTAACAGGGCGTTGGTAACTCTGATACCAAAATTCATGGATCCACCAACCTGTACTAGTGACCTCCAGTATGACTATGAATTACATGTGAATCAGCTTTCAATTGGCTAAAGATATTCTTTTCAAATTTAGTTTTCTTTTAAAAATGGATATAATTCATCAGCATTACAAACAAATACTAATCAAGTCAGACCAAGCAGGAAACAAAAAGACTATAAATTAAAACATTAAAAGGGAACAATTTTCACTGTCTCATAAATAATAGTGGTATAAATTCAAAGGGTCCTCTACAAATTCATCATTGTGTACTCAGCCTCAATCTTAGGCTGTTTCCACACTATACTGTTACAGTGCTATTATTCCCCTTTCAACATCCTATGGAATCCTGGGGTTTGCAGTTTAGGGAGGGGTATTTAGAATTCTCAGCTAGAGAGCTCTTGGGCCTCAGTAAACTACAAACCCCAGAATTCCAAGTCCTCTAGTTATTTAATTACTAATAAGTGAAATAAGACTTGCAATAGCATACTGCAGCATGGAGTGTTCCTATCATTTATCAATGATGCCCTCATTCTGCTCCTCTTTCTATCTAGTTTTCCACCCTTCCCTCAACTAGCATTCTGTAGCCACTGTGTATACTTAGGCCCTTTCCACACGTGGAGGGAAAAACAGGGTAAAACACACAGAAACAAAGCTTACCATAAGCCGGGTAAGTCCGTCGCCACAAGAGCAGCGCGAGTTCACTGCTCCAGACTCCTGCAGCATCCTGCGGTGTCCAAAATGGTGGCTTACAGCTGGCGGAGCCTCTCCACCAACCGGAGAAGCTCGCCAGTCAGAAGCGCGCCCCCTGGCAGATCTGCAGGCACGCACTTGCACGCACCTGCAAATCTACACCGGGCGCTGCGACAGGGTGGAATGGGGCTGCACGCTCATGTTTTATAAAAACCACTTGAAAAGTGGTTTTTAAAAATCACGCGGCGCCACCACTTCCAGTCACCTCAGGGCAGTATGAGGTGTAGAACCTCAAAATTATAAACACCCCAGTGCACTCCACAGTGTAGACGACCTCCATTAGAGGTCGTTCTACACCGTTTTAATTACCTCGTGTGAAAAGGGCCTAGTTCTCATTAAGCTGGTTTGGGAGAGCAGTCCCTGCCCCCCCCATCAAATTTTGTATTTATGCAAACTTTGGGGTTCCCCAGTCAGCAGTGATTTTAGTCAGGACCAATGGATCCCAAACTTTGGTCCTCCAGACATTTTGGACTTCAAATCCCAAAAGCCCCAGCCACCTTGGCCAACAGTCAAGAACTTTGGAAGCTGAAGTTCAGAACAGCTGAAGGAACAAAACTGGGGACTCACTAGTCTAGACTTCAAAGGAATAGGCCATGGTTCTGAATCTATTTAGGAAATAGGATTCAGCATTTTAGATAGCACCTTTAAAGTTCAGACAAAAGTCCAGAACAGATTAACTGTCCCCTGATGTAAGTGTCTGCAGTTGCCAGTGTTTCAGGTCTGATGACCCTGGATGGCCAGGCTAGCTGAGAGAGGCTGTCAATAAGGAATTTGGCCAAGCTCTGCAACATTCAGTACTAGGGAGAATGATATAATTTATTTTTATACAGATAGGGTTTTTTAATTGTTTCATACCAATATCCTGCTTGATCTCAGCAATATGCACCACAATAGAAGGCTGTTTTTCCAAGCAGTAGTTTAGTCAACTGTCCGCATGCTGCAGTTATCAAATATCCCCACTCGAAAGGCACACAAGGACCATACTGGTATCACTGACAATAGCTTCCAGTCCTGACAGGCCAAACAGAATTGGTATATTCAGAAGCAATGGGCCACTGGAGAGGTGTGTTTTTTTCTACATCTTGCTAGTGGACTTTCTAGAAGCAGGAAATAGGATGGCCTTGTGATGATCCAATCCGAATGGGACTTTGATCCAATCCAGCAAGACTCCTCATACATTCCTACAGGCTAACCTATGATGCTCCAGCTCATAGGATTTGTAAAATCGTAGAGCTGGAAGAGACAACAAGGGCCATCCAGTTCAACATCCTACCATATGAGAATATACAATCAAAGCACTGCAAACAGATGGTCATCCAGCCTCTCATTAAAAACCTTCAGAGAAGGAGATTCCACTACACTGCAAGGCAGTGTATTCCACTGTCGAACAGCTCTTACCATCAGGAAGTTCTTCCTAATGTTTAGGTGGAATCTCATTTCCTGTAGATTGAAGCCATTAATCTGTGTCCACTAGTCTTTGGAGCAGCAGAAAACAAGCTTGCTGCATCTTCAATATCACATCCATTCAAATACAGTATTTAAATATGGGTATCATGTCACCTCTTAACTTTCTCTTCTTCAAGCTAAAGTGACACAGCTGAAATCAGTAATCACAGTGCTAAATTCAAACTTTGATGAGTTGTGGCGGCAATACTTGTATTTTGTCAAAGAAGATTGGGAGAAAAGGGGCCAACTTGTCTGAAACAAAGAGCAAAATGGCACCCCTTCCTTATACAAAAAGCCAACTGGACTGACAGCTTCTCCTGGTGCTTGCTTTGAATCTTTAGTCAACTGTTGAAGGGATAGCACCCTTCACCACACACAAAAGCAGCAGGAGGAATTGAACACACACAGGTACTCCTTCAACACCCAGTGGCCACCTCTGGCCACCTGCCACCTCACTTTGCCTAAGGGTGAGGCTGGTATTTGGAGATAATTACTAGAAATGAAACAGAAAAGCACTTCATCTTGCCATTGTTATGAAGACTGTGACCAGGTGATTTGTGGGCCCACTGTGTGCCTGATGTCTAAGTGAAAAGCATCAATGAGCTCCACTGCTCTCTTCTCCCTTCTTGGGTTTCTTTGAGTATATCTACATTATAAATTTATAGCAGCTTGATACCACTTTAACTGCTGTGGTAACATCCTATAGAAGGCTGGAAATTTGTACTTTGGTATCATACTCAGAACTATCCGTTAGCGAGCTCTAGGCCACTGCCCTCGAACTGCTCTCTAGCAGAGCAGTTCATCACCAAACTTCAAATCCCAAGATTCTATAGGATAGAGCCATGACAGTGAAAATGGTACAGAACTGCTATAACATGGAGGTGCAGATGCTCTTTTTAATCTTTAAAGATAGCACTTTAGACAGAGGATAGTTCAGATAAAGGATTCCTGAATCATTACTTCTTGCTTAGTTCCACAATCATTCAGGCAAATTGACATCTGGACCCAAATATCCATATCACTGATGAAATTTGTTTAAAAAATATAGACATGCACTGGGTAAACAATCAGAAATTAAGAAATTAGAATCAAGATAATATATTTAATATCAGCCGAAATATATGAGAATGGGAATTCTGAATCAATACATTAATTAAGCATATAAAAGATAAGCCATGCTTTTCTGTATAAAGATGTGCTTTTTTTTTCTCATGTCAGAGACTTCTGCCTATATGGAGGAACAGAAAACAGTTCCTGTGTAGGACGGCTTGGTTGGTTGTTATGTGACTTCAAGTTATTTCTGACTTATGGAGATCCTAAGGTGAGCCTATCATGGAGTTTTCTTGGCAAAATTTGTTCACAGGGGGTTTGCCTATGCTTTTCTCTTAGGCTGAGAGTGTGGCTTGCCCAAGGTCACCCAGTGGGTCTCCATGGCCAAATGTGGATTCAAACCCTCATCTCCAGAGTCATAGTCCAATGTTCATATGTCTGAAGTGAACTTTCTGAGTACATGGACAGAGTTATCTTAAATGTAATGTGCATGTAGATAAATGTATTATCTGATGAACATCAAAATGCTAAGCTAGGGGACAGGTAGGCAGACAACTAGCTCAGGATTTATCTACTGCAGGGCTGGGCAACTGTGGAGAGGGTGGGGGATAATTTTTAGTTCTTGCACTCTCCCAGAAGGCCAAGCCACGATGACATCATGACTGGAAATGACATCAGAGCACTGCCATTTTCATTTTTGCCCAGCTTTTAGCCAATATTTTTGCTTTTTTAAAGGGTTTGGGAATCTGTTGAGAGCTCGGAGGGCTGTGGGAACAAAAATGGCATGTTTTGCTGTAGCTTTGACCCATTTTGAACACTGGATGGTGAAAAAGACTTTTTTAAAATGGAGAGTTGGGGAGTTTGGAGGGGTTTCAGGGGCCATACCTTTGCCCACCCTGATCTACTGGTTGGTCTCCGGTTTTGCACTACTTTGCCAAGGATTCCTGACTCCCAGTTGATAACAACAGCAAAACAAATTTATCCCCTTGTTTAAACCAATGGGAACAGTGGTAACCAAAAGTGGACTTGGGTGCTGAATAACTGAGCTTGGCAGGGCTGGACCAATATGTTTCTCTGCATGAAATACACTCCCCCATCTGCCCAAGTCAAGAATGGATAGTCACCAAAGCCAGCTAGATTAATTTGCCTCTTGAGACTGAAAATTCCACAAAAACTCCTCACTTCTTCCCTCCTGACCTTAAAATAGTTTACTGTTTGTTGCCCTTTGTTGTTAGCCAAAATCTGCTGCTTGAGGTCACCACTGCCCCCAGTCTAATGGCCTTGTCATACCCTCCAACTGTCCTCATTTGGCTGGTATAATCTCAATTTATCTTTCATCATCCTATTTTTTCAGCTGCTTTTTAAGTATTCCAGTTTCTCCCTCCTCCACCCCAAGGGGGTGGAACCCTTTGTCCACAGCTTCCATCCATTGGGGCAAACTGAGTTCAAAGTGCAAAGGTAGTTTGTACTCAATTAACACAGTGGGGAAAGAGGAGGGCATGGAATCTTCCCTTCCCTGGTAGGTTCAGGCAAAAACAAACTGCTACAGCCTCTCCCAGCTTATGTGTTCTTCGTTTATCACTTTTGCCATCCTGACTATACTGTAATGTTGCTAAGCCACACACGTCCGCTGCTGGAGCTCAGTTTAATTAAGTTCTGGTACTGAAAATACTATCGTGAGAAAACACAACTTACTAGAAAAGACAGTAATGCTTGGTAACATAGAAGGAAGCAGGAAAAGAAGAAGGCTGCATTACAGATGGAGACTTTCACAGCAGCTCTGAGTCTGCAAGACCTGAGCAGTGCTGTTGATGATAAAGTGATGTGGAGGTTTCTCGTTCATAAGGTGCCGTAAGTCGATCAACTTGACATGAGTTAATAACAATGAAGTGTACAGCTCGAGAATGAGCCAGCCAACAACGGGATTCTATAAGCTATAGTGCAAAAAAGTAATTTTTCCAACCTCTGTCTCAACCTAGTATTGCTCTGCTGTGCAGACTAGATGACACAGTTAACACAGTTAGCAAGAGACATCAGTTTGTGCTGCCATGAGCTTGCCTTGCCCCACATGTTGCAAATTAGCTGTGAAAGATTTCCATGCCTGGAGTGAAATCATTGCAATAATACACATTTCTCTTAATGGGAGATTTGAGCATGGGGCATCCTGGGAAATTAAAATGTTTGGCTAGACTTGCTGCTCAGTGCCGTTCAGCATGCTGCCACCAGTACCAGGTAAGCCCGCTAGGACCCACTGATAAAATAGATCAGAGGGCATTTTCCTCCATGTCTCTTTAGACCTAGCACCGCTCCCATCCCCAGTAGTGGGTGAAAGGGACAGCAAGCTATGTAATTTTTAATCAGCATTTCTGAGCAATATCTTTTAAGCAAAACTCTGATGAAATTAGCATATCCTCTGATTTTTCTCTCTGAAATGTTGGAGGGAATCAAACTGCAGGCCTCTTCAAGAAGTCAGCATAGGCCCTGATGGCACATTATCCTAAGGCACAGGTTAGAAGAATTATTTCATGGAGAATGCACCCCTAAATCCTGCAGCCAGTGTAGCCCATGATAACTGGGAGAATCTAGGTGCTGTGGCCTAAAAAGTAACTTTTCTAAGCTCTGTTGTTGGTACAGTCTATTTGCAGGCCTCTTTTCCCATGCACATGGGTGTCCAGTATGATCTTGCTATTGACATGATCTTGCTATTGTTTTCCCCTCAAAAAACACACTTTTTCTTCAAGATATTGCTAGATACACATGTCAGTAAAAGGAAACAAGGAGGTGTACAGCCTCTAGAAATTTTCAAAAACCTGAACAAAAGGTTTACAAAATGGCGACAAACCGATCTGTGGAGTTCATGTCATGCTGTTTACTACTCAGAAATCCAGGCACTCTTGTGCCGATATGCGCAAGCCTCCAGACCTTCATAAACATTTCAAGAACATAAAATGATTTTTTTCCTTAAAAAAACACCCTCCACAATATGGCCTAGGTATAAAAAGGAATTATGTTATTATCTCATAAATGATATGGAATAGTTTCCATGTGGGAGAAGAGTAGCCATGTTAGTTAGTTACAGCAAAAAGCAACAAACACTTGTGGAACCTTAAAAACTAACAAACTTTATTTGTAAACCACAACTGACTTCAACACAGGCCAGCTTTATACAATCTATAGCATGTAGCTATTTAAAACAATAATTCATCTGAGGGAAATACCACCTTGTCTTAGACACGGCATGTTGTATTCTGAGCACTGGGAAAGGGTATATTTTACAAGAGACAGGAAAGTTTTTGAGAGACGACATTCAGGCCATATGCAGCACAGCAAATTATTTTAAAAATTACATTAACACAAACAAAAATGATCATAAAGAAACACTGAGAGAAGTTTCTCTTTGCTTACAAACTCAAGCTTAGAAAGGCAATATCTCAAAGTGGTCTCAGTTAGCCATAGTTGTGGGGAAATGGTTTTATTTTCCTGCCATGATCCTGAAGGATTACTACAGATTAGAAATGGTCTAAATAAACTAAACAGAAAATACCACAGAATATTCTTCCTATGCTCATCTCTGTAATTGTCATAGCATATTTGTCAGAATAAAATTGCCTTTCCCCAGCCTAGGACCTTCCAGATGTGCTGGACTACAATTCTCATAATTCACTGAGCCACATTGGGAAAGGTTGGAATAGAAAGCATCTTTTTAATGTTTTAAAGGCTCTGGTTCCTAAAGGGTGAGAGAAAGCTTTTTATGACTTACCTGGTGAAGCACAAGGAGGAAGCACAGCAGGTGAACCGCATGTAGCTTGAACATCTTGAAGCTTTCTCTTCTGCTTCCTATAAATATTAACATAAAAAGTTTGAATAAAGATGAAGTCACGCTCTGTCTTATAAAGGCTGAATGGAATGTCCAGGCAAACAGGTGATTCAGTCTTCCAGTTGCTTGTACCACCTTTCCTCACAAAGATATCGTTCTCCTTTGTCCTTGTTAGAATGAAAAATTTAAAATACAGGCAACGCAAAGGGAGCACTTAACAAAGCTGTAAGAGTCACCATTCGAGGGGAAAAGACATTTTCAGTTACAGTCTTCCTTTGTAACATTTCACCCAACCCACAGCAAACAAATAGGTTGGATCTGAAGATTCCCCCTCCTCGAACGGAGAAAGACTTCCTCCACATGAGGAAGTTCCTATGAAAGGAAACTTTGGATCATCCAACACAGTATCTTGGTTTTCATTGCTATATAATGTAAGGGACAGAAACTAGACTTAGTGCTGAGAGAAACCCCTAGAGAATTGGGACAGTGGTTGATGAATCCAGAGTCAAAACGGAAAAGCAACTGGGGAAGGTACACCTCGGGGAAAAAATGTTGCTAATAGGGACCCTTTCTATTTTGGGAGGAGCATACATAGCACAAACACTCTGTCTCTGTTTTGAATTGTTCAGTAAGAAGTTCTCTACACAGCCTAATGTGGCTTTAACCAAAGCACATATAGAATATGATTTTTGCCAGCAACTGAGGGCCCTTTCACACTACACAATTATAGCACTTTAGTTCCACTTTAACTGCCATGGCGGCATCCTATGGAATCCTGGGATTTGTAGTTTGATCAGGAACACTAGAACTCTCTGGATAAGAGTTCTACATGTCCCTCCTTACACTGTATATCCCAGAATTCCATAGGGGAAAGCCATGTAAGTTAAAATGGAATTATGGCACTATAATTTTGTAATGTGAAAGGGCCCAGAAAGTAAATGTTAAGAGGCACCTAAACAGAAAATGGTTTGTAGCAATGCACAAAACGTCAAGCAAGGGGAAGTCTATGGGCAAGTCTGACTGGAAAAAAAAACAGTTAAAACAATAGTTAGGTGGTGTTTAAATCTTCTAAAGAAAAGCTGTTAGAAAAATTGTCTCTTACCTCTAGTATATAAAGCCCAAATTGTTCTGAAGTATATTTCTAATACCTGCCCATGTTGGTGGTGGTGACAAGCCTTGTGTCTCTTTGCAGTTTCTCAGAAACTTCTGAGACTTAATCAAACATTAACCTTTGATACTGGCAAGTCCTAGTCTTTTAACAACAAGGTGTGGCTTGAAATGGCGACTATAGCAATAAAATATAAAGGACACAGATTCAAAAAGTATTTTCCTTCCACACCCACCCCCTGAACTTGCATGTGACATATGCTTTTCTTAGATACAGAAACTGGGTGAATACGATACCCCAAAAGAGGTGGTTTTGTTGATTGATTCATTCTCTTTCTCTTTTAGCAGTGATTACAACAAATCGAAAGAAAACGTTCTTCTTCATTTCGATAAATTATATGCAGGTTGGGTATCCCTCATCCATAATGCTTGGGACCAGAAGTGTTTTTTTTATTTTGGAATATTTGCATACACACAATGAGATTATATACTGTTCTTGTGACTCAGAGTTTGCTCATTTGTCATCTCTTCCGCTCTTCTTGGCTGTAGGAAACGTGATCAGTGGCATATCTAGGCATAGCCTATAAGAAACGTGACCAGTGGCATATCTCGGCTCAGCAGCACCTAGGTCTAGTGCGGAGGTTGTGCCCCTACGTGCTGCTGCGCTGCCTCCACACTGGGCCAGGAAGGATGCCAGCAGAGGCGGGGGTGGCAGGGGTGGGGTGGAGTGGGGGCGACAGCGAGGGGGGGTGGGCATAGAGAGGTGGCAGCAGGCAGGAGGGTACCCCTCCAGCATTGGCACCCAGGGCACACACCACAGTTGCCCCACCCTAGATATGCCTCTGAACATGAGGGCATTACAGAGGTTCTCTTAGGACTCCATGTGCGTGCTACTTACAAACTCTCTGTCAGCTTGGTACCTTTTCTTCCCTCTCAGCCCATGTGTACAGTCAAAAGCAAGCCAGGAGGGGGGAAGATGTCAAGCTGATTGAGACACGTTGCAAGTAGTACCCACACATGCTCCCAAGCGAGCCTCCATAATTCCCTTATGTTCCCTGCAGGAAAAAATATTAGGTTCTGCTTTTCAAAAACCTCACATTTTGGAGCATTTCAGATTTTGGAATTTTGGATATGAGATAGTCTGTAATTACTTTAGTAACAATACAGATCAATCGAGTTTTTCTTTGTCCCATCACTATCAGAAGCATGCTTGATAGACACACAAGAGAGACCTTCTTGTTAGTTGCTCCCAAGATCTGAAAATCCTTACCAAGAGAGGCTAGGGTTATTCACTCTCTGTTGTCCTTTGCAAGCAAACAAACACATTTTTATTCACTTTTATACATGCCAAAAACATTTCATAGGTAAGCCAGTCTACAGCTGAATGTCTGGATGCTTTTATTACTGTATTGTATTTGTATTACTGTAATTGTATTTTCAAACTTTTTCTTTGTGTTATACTCTCATTAAGACTTGGCTTCTATGTGCATTTTATTATTATATCAGCATCCTTGAGCATCTTTTCAGTGGGAAGATATGAATGGTTTTTAATAAATAAATGAACAAAACTATTATGAATGACTCGTACATGAAGATGCTAATCACTTCGCAACTAAAGCCATTTCACGATACCTCACCAGTACTGCTATCTTGAAAGCAGTTGTAGTCCCAAACCAGAACTTCTCCAAGTTGTAGCTGGGAGATTAGTGATAAGCATCCTCGTTCTTGCTGCAGTGTAAACTGCTGCATTGCTCACGAACAGATTTTAAGATTTTCAGAGTTCTCCTTCCATTAAATAAAATGGTTGAGTATGAGGGTCCCTCTTGTGATCAGAGAATAGCCTCTTTTAATAGTCCCTTACTGGCCGCTTTTGTTCCTGTGTAAAGAGGAACATGAACACTAAATTTTCTCCTGCTTTTCTTTCTCTCTGTCTCTGTCTCTCTCTTTCTCATTAAAGGTTGTCCCTATCTTTTGTCACCTTGTTATCTGATGATGGCTCTTTGGATACTTCTGAATGAAGGACGAGTTCCATTGATTTAATGGTGATTCTGTTCTTTCATCAGTTCTTCTTGCCAATGGAGGCTCGCTTGGAATTGCTCACATGGGCCCTCTACTTGCAAAACAAGCTGGGTAGGGCAGCCACTAAGCCCTTTGCAAGCAGGGCATGTGCAGTTGTTCCCAAGTGAGCCTCTAAGTCCTTCACACTCCCTCCAGTACAGTGCATGGGTTCTGCTTTTTAACCAGTTCCATTTTCTGACAGCGCTCTGGTCCCTGACGTGTCACATTAGTAGGGGAAGCCTGCATCTTTTTTCTTCCCAACATTTTTAAAATAGACAACCTATTTCATTTGTTCCTTGCTTCCTGCAGCAAAATTTCCTGAGTCATGTTGTGTCCATTCAAACACTGCTTATGTGATGAGGGTTTATAATTTTTCTATTCTATTATCAAATCTAGAAACATTACATTTTTGACTACAACCCCCAGAATCCCCCAAACAGAATGGCCAGCCTAGGTGATTCTGGAAAGTATACTGTGAAAAAGTAACTTTCCCAAGCTCTAGCCAACAGTTAAACAAGGGCTCCCTAATTCGCAGCTCAAAGGATGGTAAAACTGATAGGAAGTTGTAGTCCAAAAAAGGTTTGGGTTTTTTTTTTCCTCCTCAAAGCTTCATCCTATTTTTTTCTCCTTACACCCCCGTTGTCTCTTAATCTGTCTGCCAAATGAGTATAACACTTTGTGCATCTCATAAAGTGAACTCCAGCCCAAGGAAGTTTGCACCAATATAAAAAAAAAATTAGTCATCAAGGTGTCAAAGACTCTAGGTATTTTTTTCCCTCTACATGACATATTTTATACTAGATGGTATGACACACACCAATATAAATGTGGACACACAGTATTTATGCAATCACGTTATGATATTTGCTGATTCTGTAGCATATACACCTACATACATATTACTTTACACAACCCTAATCTTATTCACATTTTTGCCAGTTTGTCTCACGGAAAGTCATTAGCTGCCAGCCTCAATTAGGCATTACTCAATAATGACTTCTTAGTTTTGATTCAGTGGGAGAAATCCCTGTTAAAGATTTCTCTCTGTGCACTTCCCATGCTCCTGGTTATTTTGTCAGTTTTTTGTTCTTTTTTGTTCTTTTTTTTGATGGCAGTGACTGTAGCTTACAGACAGATCATCAACTCTGTTCTGGGTTCAGTCTGTGTCTTGCCCAATTAAAAGCATAGGGTAGCAGAGGACAGAAAAGACATTCTCTGCCTGTGACAATAAACATCTGCAACCAGCTACATCTGATCTAGATACATGAAAAATGGCTTTTCTATACAATCCCCAGAATCACACAACCACTATTATGGTTGCTGGGGGATTCTGGGAGCTTTTCTAGCTGTGGGCTCATCTGATATAAGCAAGGTTCCCTTGTTCATTTTATTCAAAAAAATAATTCATTAAAGCTGCTGAGAGTATCTTGATACAAGTACTAGTAAATACATAATTATTTTTTAATGAAATTTGTATCAGCTGGGGATAGGGACCGTTAATTAATGATTATTATTTACTAATTAGATTTACATAAACATAGATCATAGAAATGTAGAGCTGGAAGAGACCACAAGGGCCATCCAGTCCAACTCCCTGCCATGCCAAGTAGACATAATCAAAACACTCCCAACAGATGGCTATCCAACTGCTATTTAAAAATTCCAAGGCAGCATATTCCACTGTAGAACAGCTTGTACCATCAAATAGTTCTTACTATTTAGGTGGATTTTTTTCCCATAGTTTGAGGCCATTGATCTACATCCTGGTCTCTGAAGTAGCAGAAAACAAGCTTGCTTCACCTTCAACATGACATCCTTTCAAATATTTAAACATGGCTATCATCACCCCTTAACCTTCTCTTCTCGAGGCTAAACATATCCAGCTCCCTAAGCTGATCCTCATAGGGCATGATTTCCAGGCCTTTTGCCAATTTGATCACCCTCCTCTAGACATGTTCCAGTTTATCAATAACTTTCTTGAACTGTTGTGACCAAAAATAGGCACAGTGTTCCGGCTGAGGTCTGACCAAAGCAGAATAGAGTGGTACTCCTGAGCAAGGAATCAAACCCAGTATTTCTCTAATTTAATGGAAATAAGCTTTCTTAAAGTCTAGAATGCATGTATGACTATGCTTTGTTCCCCTTTCCGCTATATAATAAACTCCAAGAGAACATGGTCACTCTTACCTAAGGATCCCTCCACTTCCACCCTATTAACCAGGTCATCACTGTTGGTTAGGATCAGATCAAAAATAGCTGATCCCCTTGTTTCCTCTTCCACCTTCCACCTTGTGTGCAAGGCAAGTGAGGAATTTGTTGGACCTTATATTCTTCTTTGACTTCCCACAACTATCAAGATAGTTAAAATCTCTCATTACTGCTACATCTCTCCTTTCTGAATATTTGATTGTCCATTCCAGGAAGGCATCAACCAAATCCTCAGTCTGGCTTGGGGAGCTGTGACGTCGGTTTTGTTTCTCTTCTCCTTATTTACCCAGATGCTCTCAACCTGGCTTTCAGGAATTAAGTTATGGATATCTTCACAGATGTATATGACCCTGATGTATAGTGCTGCTACGCCTCCTTTTCTGTTTAGTCTATTTCTCTGAAATAGGTTGTAACCTTCTAATACTATACTCCAATCATGAGACTCATCCAACCAGGTTTCAGTGATGTCTATTATATCATATTTGCTTTTCTGTGTTAAGAGTTCGAATTAGCCTTATTTTTATTTCCCGTGCTCTGTGCGTTAGTGTAGCAACATGTGAGACCATGGTCAATTCCCCCAACCTGCTTATGTAAAGTTTTTTTTTCTTCTGACTTTTGGATTCTTGTACTATTTACCCAATTCTCCCTGTAAAATATGGGCTGTTATCTCTAGCATTTAATGAACTCTTTCCCTCAAGGATAGTCCCCCTCTCACACATAACTCAGTTTAAAGCCCTCTTGATCAGGTTTCTGATACTCTTGCTGTGAGGTGCTACTGATCACTTGCCAGACATCCATCTTCATGAAATCACAAACCATGGTCCAAGAAGCCAATTTGTTCCTGGAAACACCACCTATGGACCCAGTTGTTCTCCTCTTCTCTCCCTTCCTGGGCTGAGTCCTTCAACTGGGAGGATAAACAAAACGACACCTTGTGCATCAAGGTCCTCCAGCTTCCTACCCAAAACCTTGTAATCCCTTATGATATCCTGAAGGCAATCTTTGCATCATCATTGGTTCTCACATGGACCAAAGGAAAGTATAACTGTCAGTGAGCTTGATGAGTTTTGTCAGCCACTCTGTTACATTACCCTCAGAGACAGCACACCTCTCAAGACATGCCGTCAAGCCTGAAAAACACTGCTTTTGTTACCCTCAGCACAGAATCCTCTAGCACCACTATACATCTCCTCTGGGGATTTGCAGGGAAGAATCCATTTGTTTGTCACCTGGATTTTTCCCAGAGAAGGGACTCCGGGCAGAGTTCATGCCCAGTGCACTACCCAATAAGCCACACTGAGAGAGAGATCAAAGTTTTATTTCAGATTCTGCAGAATCAGGAACACAAGGCACACAGCAAATCAAGTGTTCTCCAAATACAAGACAAACCACACCTTATATAGTTTCCAAAGATTACATGGTCCTCCTTGAGGACGAGATAAGTCCATACGTATAGGAAGCTATGTCATGAATACATTATTATGTCAGCATTCAAGCACTGCACATCTGCACGTAGGTGGACCCAAATTATAATATCAAAACCCACCTTGGGGGTGTGAAAGTTAATATTACAAAGAAGGCTGTAATATTGATGAGGCTATAGGTAACTTTAAGTTCAGCTCCTGTGGTTGCTCCTCCTCCTCTTGGCTTAGTTTGGGGTGCTCCAGACACTACATACCACAGAGCTGACCACACTCTAGCATATACTCAGGCTTGTTTCCCCATTTCTGTGAAGTCTCTGTTGCTTTATTTTGGTAGTTTCCTGTCATTCAGAGCTCTTGCTATCCTGCATGCCGTGTCTCACTGTTCTCTTGTAAGCTTCTAGCTGCTTGTCAAAGCTACTGGTCAATTTCTGGATTCTGGGCTCTCTCAGTCCCTCTTTGAAGATATGGATCAACCAGAGATCATACTCCTCGATCTTTTTATCAGCCATGTGTTACAGGTACATGTTGAGATCCTTCCAATTTGGCTGATTACCCTTTACTATTAGCTGCTAATGAGGAAGACTTTTCCTTATGGCAATCCTACAAGCTTATAACCATGCTTGTACACACTGCAAACAACAACAAACAATTCCTATGGTAGCCATTAACATAAGGAATATAAATATTTGCTCAAGCCATATGAAATTTAGAAGCCAGGATGTCAACCAGGACAGTTAACAACTTCCAGACCACTCTTCTGAGAGTTTATAATAGACTTTATTTCCACACACCCAGCAGATTGCATACATAGCTATTCAGTGTCTGGTTTGGTCCAATCCAAAACCTGAGCCTTGAAGGCCTGCCTTTGTCCAGTAGTCCCAGGTGGTATGCCCCTGACCCTGTATCAGGATCTCACTCTTTGTCTTATTCCGCCTCATCCAGTCCCATCATCCTGGACATAAGCAAATTCCTTGCTTTGTTTCAAAGACACCCTGATATGAGCTCTTGGCCATAGGCTCTGGGCATTTCATTACATACCCAACAAGCAGTAGCAGTTCCCAACAATCTGTCTTTTACCTCATGCAACATTCTAAGGAGGATGTTATCTTTGAAGGCTAGGGTTCCAACCCACGGAGTCTTGGCTAACAGAAGTGGCAACTTCATTGTACTTCTAAGAGCTACCCTCTCCATTCATGAAAATAAAGAGCAAGCTACTTTTCCAGTATTTCTGGATACCTGCCTTTCAAACTGTTAACAATTTGATAAAGCCAATATCTGTCTGTCTTCAGGCCCTTCTGTTTTAAGCATTGGTAAAACCACTGATGTTGCCTCCCATGCGCTCCATTACTTTGATAAACCACCAATTTGACCTTTAATCCCTTCCCATCCCAACCTGGAAAAGAAAATCAAGGCTTTAGGATCACAGCAGCATTTAAGACTATTATAACACCATGTCAGGGCTACCATCACTCCATCGTGCTTTAAACAGATACTTCAGTCTTTCCAGATTCTGACAGTCCCACACTCTCCTTGCACCTGCCTCTAGAGAGGTGCTCTCTTTCTTCGCTTCCCCTGACCAGCCTCTGGAGTTGTTGATTGGACCTTACCTTTTTGCAGTGGATCCAGCTGGCTCCTCTTTCCAGCCTCAAATCCAGATGAAATCTCTGCACGTATTCAACAACCATGCCCCTCCCCCACTTACATGCATTTGGTCCCCATGTGTCACCACTGTCCCAGTTAAGTATAGTTTCCCATGCAGGATCTCAAAAGGGCTAACTCTCATCCCTAATCTAGGGGCAATCCTGAGTCTCAAGAGAGCAAGGGGTAGAGCCTCTGGCCACTTAAATGTGTTTCTTGGCAATAGTTTGACAAATGTCTCTTCAGGGATTGATTCATCCTTTCCACCTGACCACTAGATTGTGGTCTTCAAGGTTTATGGTACTTCCCCTCGATGTGCAGGACCTCCACTACAATTTTCACATCTTCTGCTACAGAGCAGTTCAGAAAAGTCTATTTGCCATCTTTCTTCCAGGCCCTTTCTGCAGCTTACCTGTTCTCAGCGCTGGGGTGCGGGGATCACGCGAGCAGCCTCTTGCAGGCTCTCACATCCCCATTGCTTCAGCTCCACAGCTGCTGCCTGCTCGCGAGCAGGAAATGTAAGAGCCCCTCCTCTTCCTTCCGCAGCGCAGCCTGGGATTTTCCCAGGCTGTGCTGGGGCAGGAAGTGCAAGCACTGCAGCTCCGGAGCTCCACATGCATGGTAAGTGTGTGCAGGGCCCTGGAGTGATGTGCGATCATGCACCATTTTCGGCTCAAAGCTGAAAATGAAATTGTGCGCGATCAGTGCCTGCCAGCCCCAGCAGTGTCGCCCAATTGCGAGGACGTCATGTGAACGGGTCCTCGCAATTACGCAATGCTCCAGAGGCCCTTTCGCATGGCGAATGCCGTGCGAAAAGGGCCCCAGGCAGACTCCTCTGTAGGATGCTCCTGGGTGTGGCCTGTTTTGATTCCTGGGATTGTTCGCTGCACAGGGCTTGTACTTCTCGTGAATTCTACAAATTGTGAGTTGTAGTCTTTTTTTTCCACAAACACCCACCACAAAGTCTTTTAAATAGCCTCTGGTCTCTAATGAGGGAGGACTAGACAGTATCTGATTTTCAGGGGTGATCCACTATCATTGCTCCTGGTGGCATTTTACCTTCTTGGCCAATTGGTCTTCTTTCTCTGAATAACCTGGCTGCTCTTTTGCAGGAACCAAACTCCTTGGGAGGAGAGCTTCCTCTAGATTAGCTATGATCTTCTGGTTTGCAGCATTCTTTGCAGCCACATCAGCTCCTCTATTCCCCTTTGGGACATCATGGTCCCCTTTCTAGTGTGCTTGGCAGTGCATCACTGCTACCTCTCAAAGTTCCTGCATTGCCTCTAATAATCTTACAGTCTCTTATGCTGTGCATCACTAGCTTTCCTTCAACTATCAATGGCCCATGTTCTTTCCAAATGGCTCCATGAACATGCAGCACAATAGAAGCATATTTGGAATCTGTTAAAAAAAAATGACTTAGTTCAACAAGTTCTGTTCTTCTGAGTTGATATCTCTGTGGGCCTGGGTTGGACTCTGTGGTGTCCCCACAAGGTAACTAAGGCATATCCTGCTTTTTCAGATGCCATTTTCAACAAAACCACTGTCATCTGTAAAGAATTCCAAGTCTATTATTTCCAGGGAGTTCGTCTTTTTAATCAGGATGGCTAGAATATACAGTCTCCAAAATCATTCTACAGTCTTATGTCTCTCTTTACTAGCATTTCCTTTTGTTTCCAGGAGGGTAAGAACTGCATGATTGCATGGGACAAATACACAGTCAGTGGTCATTCCAGAATCAGTTTCTTGACCTCCCTGACCAATAGGGAAGTCATTGGTACTGCTCTCAGGCCATTTGATCATCCTCAGGCAACTGTGTCTATTTGGCTAGAACAGTTGGCTACTGTCTTCTCCCAGGCTCCCAATATTTTCATTAACACTCCTGTCACCACCCCTTTTCTCTCATGCACATGTAGCTGAAAGGGTTTAGACAAGTTGGGTAACTCCAAGGCTGTCACCAACATCAGAGCCTTTTTAATATTTCAAAAGCCTTTCAAGCCTGCCATTCTAGAATTGACTCTGGCCCCTTTGTGGCTTCATACAGGATTCTGCCATGACTACAGTCTGCAAAAGCCTGCTGAATGAATGACATATTAAACATTTGGGCATTTCTTTCATCCTCTGGATCTAAGTCAGTAGATTTTCAGGCCATGTCATACAATCTCTGATAATGGGAAGACAGTGCCTCTTCAGCCCCTTGGTGAACATACTATTTGATTCTTTTTTTTCCCTGGAGACGACAAAGCATTTAGTAGGGCTGGACAATCTTCCCAACCTGATTCATGTGATTGTATTTTAAATATGAACAAATCAGTCATTGCATCAGGGTCTTGTGTAGAATCCCACTTCACATTTTCAGCTCAACAGTTCAGTTGTTGTGAATGGGGTCAATATTATAACTAATCCTCCTGTCCCTATAGGAGTTGCCAGGAGGAAGACTTGAATTATTTCTCAACTTCCAGCCTGTTCTTCTCTACTCTGTTCCTCCTTTTCCAGGCCTCTTTCCTGACCTGTGTCAAGATTCTTTGATGACACATGGTTTACAGAGAATTCTGAGCCATGGGAGAGAGGAGGCAGATTTAGGCACATTGTCCCTGTCCCCCCTTCTGTGAATCTTCAATACAGGATGCCATTATTTTTTTATTGGTCTTGTCTTTTAATCTACATTCCCTCATATACATTTCATCTTTACTTAATTGTTCAAAGTCAGTAACATACAACATTTCATCCCACTTCCCAATTCTATATGGAAACAATTGAAGTTGCAAAATAATTTCTCTATCAATGGTTCCATTTACAAGCCAACTAAGTTGATTTTCCAGTTTATGTAGTGGCCACAACTGGTTGTAATAATGCTTCAGTTTCTCTTTTGTCCCAAATTTATTCCAGTTTTTCAAAATGCATCCTAGAGGAGTATGGGATGGAACCTTGGGCTGATCTGAACCCATTTTCCAGACAGCCATCACCTGTTGACTGGGAGATGCCTAGCTCGGTCCCAATACTTTTCCATATTTCTTTTTGCCGCCCAACCCCAAAATGAAGAGACCACACACAGGGCTTGGGTTGAACTAGGGCAATTTATTAATGGATGCCTAATTAACACAAAGCTGGAAGTGAACTTGACCTTGAACTTGGGTTTGAATTTAACTTGACCATGAACTTGAATTTACGACCTTAGCAGGGGGGTCAACAGCATGGGTAGGGTATGGCAAGAGTCAGTTCCTGACCTCTTCCATAGCCCTCTTAGAGCAAGGTACCGGGCCCCAAAGCCAACCCATGAGGCTGAATTAAGACTTTAGCCAGCCCTTTTCTGGAAGGTGAGCACGTTATTTGCGTGATCTCCTCTTCGGAGAGGGCGGCAAATGTCCCTCTGCCACTTGCTGTCACACAGGCGGCATGCGACTAATTATTTCCTGGGAATCACTACATTCCCTGTAGTATGCCCCTGGGGAGCCCAGGTTGATTAAGTCTGTTTGCTTCCCGTTGCGAAAACACAAAACATCTACACTAGGAAATCATTTTTCCTTTTGCAGTTATAAATAGAAACCTGTATACTCACCAGTCCAAGGTCTTCTGCAAAGCCCTCTAGTTTCAGTAGGTCTCTCTAGGATGTTGCACCTTTGAGCCAGGGTGGTTTGGCAGGTGTCCAGGTCAGGTCAAGCTGGCCCTCCAGAGAAATCTCGGGGTGTACACTTATGACCTCTGTTGTTGGCCACCAATATCCTCCCCCACTTGATGGACTGGGCAAGGTCTGGAATATTCCTCCCCATAAGCCTCAGGAGGTCACATCTGGGTTGCCAAAAATCCTGTCATCTGGATTTTTCCCAGAGAAGGGGTTCTGGGCAGGGTTCATGCCCAGTGTTCATGCCCAGTGTGCTAGCCAATAAGCCACACTGAGAGAGAGAGACCAAAGTTTTGTTTTAGATTCTGCAGAATCAGGGACACAAGGCACACAGCAAATCAAGTGTTTCCTGAACACAAGACAAACCACACCTTATATAGTCTTCAAGATTACATGGTCCTCCCTGGGAACAAGAGAACTCCATATGTATAGGAAACTATGTCATGAATACATTATTATGTCAGCATTCAAGCACTGCACATGTGCACATAGGTGGACCCAAATTATAATACCAACACCCACCTTGGGGTTGTGAAAGTTGATACTACAATGAAGCTAAATGAGACTATAAGTAACTTTACATTCAGCTCCTGTGGTTGCACCCCTCCTCTTGGTCTGGACTGGGGTGCTCCAGACACTGCATACCACAGAGCTGACCACACTAGCATATACTCAGACCTGTTTCCCCATTTCTGTGAAGTCTCTGTGGCTTTACTTAGCTAGTTTCCTGTTCTTCAGAGCTCTTGTTATCTTGCAAGCCTTGTCTCACTGTTCTCTTGTAAGCTTCTAGCTGCTTGTCAAAGTTACTGGTCAGTTTCTGGACTCTCTTATGCTGAATCTTCCAAGGTCACCTGCATATTCTCTGAGGACTGACACTGTTGCTCTTATATCTGTTCCTTGCCATCACTGATAAGGGAGAGAACTTCAAACTGATTCTGTGGCTCCAAACTCAAAGAATGATCTCTGATTCTTCTACTTCTCTGTGTCACATTCCTCCAAATGTCTGCTTTCTGTGCTTGGGAACTGACCTTCTCCTCAGATATATCTTCTGTGGGCTTCTCATCCAGGATGGTCTACTCCTTTCTGTCCAAGAATACCTCATGTTCCCTAATATGCTGAAGAGTAGACACACAGGCCTCAAGTTGCTGGACCTTCTCTTCCAACAGGGCAACTAACTTGCACTTGCTTCAGCAAGGCCTCTGGCAAGAATACAAGCATACCACAGCTGTTGCAGGTGACTGCAGCAGCTCCCTCAACATCCATTCTCGATAGTCTTCAGTAGGCACTAAGATAGAACTCTGGGCCTCCCCATCAAAACTCTCCCGCGAAAAGTCCACACTAAACATTTGTTAGCGAAGTACCACCCTCATTTCCCTGAGCTCAAAGTGATGTATGTGGTTAGGCCCTTCTCCATTTTCTCCTCACAACAACCTTGTGGGCCAGATAAAGATAAGAGACAGTGCCTGCTCTGGATAATCCATTAAAGCTATCCTCCAAGTGAATGCTCCAATTATCTTTGACAATTGTCCATGCTAGGTGGGGCTTACGGAATTGTAACCCAAATCATCTGCAAGGCAACATGTTGTTGCCATTTGCTATCAAACTGACTTTGACTTATGGTGACCCTACGCATAAGAGATTGCCAAAAGTCTGAATAATCAGCCACCATGCTTAGGTCTTGCTGATTCAAGGCTGTGGCTACCTTGATTGAGGTCATTTCTGCACTACACTGTTATACTGCTATTATTCTACTTTCAACATCCTATGGAACCCTGGGGTTTGCAGTTTAGGGAGGAGCCAGAGAGCTCTTTGACCTCAGTAAACTACAAACCCCAGATTTCCACAGGATGTTGAAAGTGGAATAATAGCACTGTAACAGGGTAGTGCAGAAATGGCCTGAATCAATCCACCTGTAGTGCAGTCTCCTTCTTTTCCTACTGCCTTCCACTTTGCAAAGTATTGTCTTATTTTCCAGTGAGTCATACTGTTTCATGATATGTCCAAAGTACAACAGCCTAAGTTTAGCCATCTTCATTTCTAGCAAGAGTTTGGGCTTGATTTGCTCCTACAACCACTCATTTGTCTGTTTAACAGTTCATGCTGTCCAAAAAAAAACCCTTCCTGGGACCACATTTCAAATGAACTGATTTTCTTCCTGTCAGCTTTCTTCACTATTCAGATATCAGAATCGTACATAGAAATAAAAAATACAATGGCCTGGATGATTGTAACAACAAGTTGTCAATACCTGCATTAACGTGAGCAGAAGAGTGAATGCAAAGTTCCCTCTCTGGGAAACTCTGCATAATGTTTCTGTCTTCTCCTGTGCATTGGATGTGTGGGATAACAGAGGATATAATAATATTTAGTCCACAAGTGAAAACTGTAGCTCAGAGTGAGAGTAAATTGCCAGCAAAATCAGTTTTCTTTCCTCCCCCTTCTGTTTTTTTTTTCAAGTGTGAGTGATGAAAAGGAAAGGAGCAGTAGGAGGTCTAATGTCTGAGTCAGTTTTTCCATATACAACTTTTCCCATACTGTTCTTGCTCACATTTCCTCCACCTACCCATTTCTTGAATACTGACGTTGTTCTCCCTTGCCATTTAACTTCATTCAGTGTCCCGTTCTCTCTTAATTTCACTCATTTCCCTAGTTAAGGATTGTCTGCTTGCATCACAGCTATGTTACCTTGTCACGCAGAGCTCAAAAATCTTCAAAGTACAGATTTCTTTGGTTTTATGTAATAAAACAGCAGTGGGGGGGATAATACTCTATTCACATGTGGGGAAAAATATATTAGAAAGTCCTCCATTCCAATGAAAACATAGGCTTTTTTGGACATATAATACAGTTAAGGCAAAGGAACCATGCTTCCTTGAAAGGAATCTGAATGACTTTTTCAGCTACATGATTTTGTATGTATTTCACAGCCTTGAAGAGGGAATAATAAGACATGTTGCTCTCTATTCCAATGGAATGGGGTAGAATGGTGCAGTTTTGAATACCACTGATCAGACTTTGGCCATTTCCACAATACACTATTATAGTGCTATAATTTCACTTTCAAAATCCTGTGGAATTCTGGGGTTTGTAGTTTACTGATGCCAAAGAGCAATCTGACTGAGAATTCTAAGTGCCCCTCCCTAAACTGCAAATCCCAGGATTCCGTAAGATGCTGAAAGTTGAATAATATATTGTGCAGAAATGGCCATAGTTTCCTCACCCTCCAGCCCAACTAATGAGTGATACAAAGATAGGGGTGTATTCATTTTCACAGCAATTTTTTTTTATGGTTTGCGTTTTACAGGAATTGATGCTTTTGTTTTCCTCATACAAGTTTGAATTTTAACATAGAATGTGACCCCTCACACAAGTTGGAATTTTAACATAGAATGTGACCCTTCTATGCAATTCACTACCCTCAGTCAGTAGGAGCATGTTCCATCCCCAAAACATAAAAACGCACACAGGTTATATAGACCAAGCTTATTCACATACACTCCTGTTTTTATCAAAGGGGTGCATAGGAAGTCAGTAGCAGTCCACCTACATTATGTTACTGAAGGTATATGTGCTCTGGCCCCTGTTCCAAACCAGAAATCACAATTGCTGCAAACTGTCTAGCCAGGGACTCCTGCAAAATCTATGAAAAAAGCTCCTGGGTAGATATTTGAACAAGGTCTGAGGATCATGGAGATGTGTGTACAGGATGAGGGTATTGACAGTACAGACTGTACAGTGCTCTGTCTAATGATAATTTTCTGTTCCGACAAAAGAGAAAAAAATGTGGAAGGTCTGCAAAGTGAGATCATGACAAGTTCAAAGTGCTGTCTGGTAGCAAACCTGTAAAGCAGGAAGATGAAAAGACAATAATTTTGGATTTGCAGCTATGCCAGGAAAACAGAGGGCCTTTCCGCACTCCACTGTTATAGTGCTATTATTCCACTTTCAAGTTCTTACGAAATCCTGGGGTTTGCAGTTTAAAGAGGGGTATTTAGAATTCTCAGCCAGAGAACTCTTTGACCTCAGTAAACTACAAACCCCAGAATTCCACAGGATGTTGAAAGTGGAACAACAGCACCATAACAGTGTAGTACAGGAAGGCTCAGAGAGCTGTAATAAAAGTAGGGATGGGACGAACCCAGAATTTTCCAAATCTGGATCCGAATCCCTAGAAGGTTCTGGGAATCCAGGAATCTCGAATCTTTCACATCCCTTTATTAAAAAGGGTTTAAAAAGCAAGGGAAAGAAGGATAATCTTGGGCAAGACAAGTTCTCTCAGTTTTAGCAAAAGCCACGGCAAAGGCAAACCTCCCTCTGAAGAAATGCGGCCAGGACAATTGTCATAGTTTTGCCTCAGGATCTCCTCAGACTGAAAATGCCGTAAAGGCCCTTTGTGCACAGGCAGGAAAATGTGGATTAATCTCACATTTTCCTGCCTGTGTAAACAGGACCACTACAGCACAGAGATAATCCAGGTCAAAACTGGCTTTTCTTTCCATAGCTCCTTCTGGCATTCTGGGATTTGTAGTTTGATGATGTACCAGCACACTTTGGCAAAGAAGGCTGTGACACCTTGTAAAACTACAAACCCCAGAAGTGTGTCTGAAAGTGCTTTGCAAGTGAGCTACGCAAAGGAATGTTTCAGCTGTCCTTGAAATCTCAAGCCTGTAGCTTCCAGTCAAGTGCTGAACTTAAATATGAAATGTTCAATTTAAATATCTTAGAATACAATCCTAGATGTAATTTATGAAATTGTTAGCAAAGACCATTATTACTCCAAGGGAAAAATTCACCTACTTACCATCTCTCCTTGTGTGTCTAGTTTCCCAAGTTTTCAGGTGTCCTGGACACTTTTTGCACCTTACCTTTTCATGGTGCTGGGGTGTGGGGCTCGCGCAAGCAGCCTCCAAAGAGAGGCTCTCGCTTCCCTGCTTCTTCGGCTCCTTATGAGCTTCCTGCTCACGCAACAGCCCCACTTCTTCCTTTCACAGTGCAGCCTGGGATCTCCCAGGCTGCACTGAGACAGCAAGCGCGACCGGCCCGGCACGCCAGGTAAGTGTGCGCAGGGCCCCGGAGCGATGCGTGAAAGCGCAGCATTTTCAGCTTCAAGCTGAAAATGAAAAAATGCTTGCATGGTCCGCGTCAGGCCCTTGAGTGTCACACAAATGTGAGTGCATCATGTGGACCGCTCCTCACATGTGCGCGATGCTCAAGGGGCCCTTTCGCATTGGAAATGTCATGCGTCTCCCAGGTTTTCAGGCATCCCAGTCTCCAACAAACTGTTTAGGTGGCAGATTTGAAAGATTTCTTTCGCCTATTTTGGCACAGGGATTTGGATTCCCGAATCTTGAATCCTTGCCGAGGATTCGGTTGGCCCATCCCTAAATAAAAGGCTTTTATTGGAGCACACGCACAGGCCCAACATGGCTAAATTACAAACTGAGGGAAGCTGGGAGCCTTTTTGGGAAGGGATAGGATCCCTTTCGAGAAAAGCCAAGCTAAGAAAAGTTCTTAACTAGAACTCATGCTAAAGAGAGACACATGAGAGCAAGATATATACATCGTACAATTTAAATAGACACGTTTTCCATTTTTTAAAATAACTTTTGATACTTTTTGTGAGAAATCCTATGTCTACAACAAATAAATATAAAACAAAGGTTTTTTGGATAATGCAACTTTTCCCCAGTGCAAGGGGAGGGAAATAGGGTGGGGGGTGGAGATGGAAGACATGGTGGGAAGTGCACAATAGCTGATAAGCTGATCTTTATCTAAAGACAGCACAAGTTGGGGTGGTGATGGTGGGGCTGCGGACATTTTTTAAAACATGTCAAAGCTGAAAGATAGAGGAATAGCCTAGTAGGTATTTTAGAAATAAAGGAAATTAAATGATCCAATGGGGGAAACAAAATTAAAGGCAGGAGAGAGAAACAGGCCAGTAAGCAGGCTAGAATCATAATAATTAATAGTTAATTTGTGGGTTGGCGAGCTGACTGCAATATGGCTCCTTTTCCAGCTTGCCTGGGAGACGGGGAGGCTGTTTCCAGGGCCACACAGTCATTTGCAGCCTCAGAAGAGGCCCCAAAGCCAGCAGTCAATGAAATCAAAGCAGCTGCTTCGAATCCACTGGCTGCTGGGGCCAGGCCTGAGTCTGCTTCTAGGCTTCTTGGCAAAACTGACTAATGGAGTGGATGGCTGTAAGGAAGAGGGGGAGATGCATAGCACTGCACAAAAAAAGAAACATGTGAGGCATTTAAAAGTTCCAAAACAACCATCAACACTTGGGATAATAGAAGAAAAGTAAGGGACAGTGCCTTGAAGCCTGGGAGCGTAGGATGGGAGCAGACACACATTTGATGAAGCCATGGGACATGAATATTTGTCAGGGGTTTGGATGGATGTGAATGGAAAATCCATGCAGAAATGTTTCAAAATATACTAAAAACCCCAACAACATTGTAAACAGAGTGAAAAAGAATTACAAACAGTCAGAAACAGGTGTTTTTCATGTTGGCATACATAGTTGCAGAGGTTGAGGAATGTGTTTATGGAGAATAGCGAGGAGGGTGTTGGGGAGGAAGAGGATATAATTTGAAGGCTGAGACTGCTTGAGAAAGATTAGATTCTCTTTAAGCACCTGTTACGTTATTGTCTTGTCTGGGTACATGTGCTTACATACACATGTTTGTATGTGTGTGAACTCTATGTTGCACAGTTAATTGTAATCAGGGGTATATTTAGCTTTATTGAGAGCCAGCATGGTGTACTGGTCTGAGTGTGGACTATGGCCCTGGACAGCAGGGTTTGATTCCCCTTTCAGCCATTGAAATCCACTGGATGACCTTGGATATGTCACATACTCTCAGTCTCAGAAAACCCCATGATAGATTCACCTTAGGGTTGGAAATAGGCCGTAAGTTAGAAATGACTTGAAGGCACACAACAACACATTCAGGTTTATCAAGGAAGATGTGAAAGGGACAGACTAGTAACAAACCTTTTTCTGATGTTTTAAACACCAATAAAACTTAAGGAAAAAAAGAGGTCAGACATTTGGCAAACAGCAAGCCTTCCATACACTTCTGAAGATCATTGAGTATATGTCTCATAACAAGGTAATAGTTAATACTCAGCAGAGGGTCTCCTTGCTCTTTTCTTCCTCCAATAAATTAGAAAGGAAAAGGTTATCAGACTCAGAGGCTGGGGAGATTAAGTGGTTAAAAAGCTCTAGACATTTATTATACTGTATTTTCAGCTTTTAAGGAAAGATAAATTGCTGGACCAACTGCATAAACAGCAGTAGGAAAATGCAAACTCTCATCACTGTCTTTGAAAATTTTATCAGTTGGACCCTTCCTTCAGCTCTCTTGATTTGGAGAAATTTAGGTATGCTGTGGTAAATAATTATATCAATCAAAATTCTGACTGTTCTTGTTAATACACTCAAAATGGCCACTGCCTGTCAGGCTGAAATAGTCTCTATACTCTCAGGGAGGCTTCAACAGGTTTGAATCCTGTTTCCAGTGACTGGGAGCGGGGAGTCACAGGACAAGCTTAGAGAAATATGACACCCCATCCCAAAGTCCAGGTTTTGCACAACAAATATGGCTGCTGTTTGTCACACTAAAAGCATTGTCATGCCCAAAGGAAAGCTCCAGCAGGCTCAGAACATGTTCCCAGTGGTCGGGGTCCCCAAGATGAGCTGAGAGAGAGGTCACACCCTACCCCAAAAACCAAGCTTTGCACAACAGATGTAGTTTTGGCAGTTGAAGTGGAATCATGGTGCTATATTTATGTAGTCCATAAGGGCTCAAGGTCCTCACCATTGCCATATTCCCCTTTCTTCTTTTTGTGACAGGGAGATGGGGGAGGAGGTCATGTTCACAGGAATGGGTTGGTTAGGACTGTCGGGTATCTAGGCCAGACCCTTCATTCTTTGATCTGCAGATAAGAGGAAGGGGTAGGAGGACTGTCTTGAAAATCCTCCAGCTAACATGGCCAGCTTGGCCATGCTGGCAGGGGAAGAATTCTCAGAGTAATCTTAACAATCAACTTTCCCCCAAGGTCTATTTGAAACTGTGAATTTCTCCACCTCTGCTGCCTCTTCACCACAGAACTTCCTTTGTGCAAGTGCTAACCTGGAGGATCAGAGGGCCTGGCTGATTTGCGATAATCTGGGATATGGAGGGGAATCTATAAGTGCAATCATTCCATCCACGGAATGCAGATTCCAGATCCAAACCTATGAATCTAGAAAACTTTCTCCTTGAAAGAATAACAATTAGATTTCACATCCCCCACTCTTTTTTTTTAGTCTAGGAGAAGTTTAGACATAATGCAAATTTAAAAAAAAATCAACAGCAATAAATAATGCCATCTAAGCATTCAGTTTTCATTTTATATATTGTAATAGGGATACGATATTAATAGCTTGTGTTTCACACAGAGGCCATTTCCACATGGGGATATAGCCTGCACTGGGACGACCTCACCAGGAGGTCATCTACTCCGCGGGGTGCGCTAGGGCGGCTTGAAAAGGTGAGGTTCTACACCTCAAAGTGCCCTCGAGCTGCCGCAGGGGTGGCACCGCGTGTTTTATAAAGACCACCTTTCAAGTGGTCTTTTTAAAACAAGATCGCGCTAGCCCATCGCAGCGCCCCGTGAAGAACTGCAGGGGCGCGCAAGCGTGTCCCTGCAGAGCTGCCCGGGGGCGGGCTTCCGGCTGGCACGTTGCCCCGATTGGCGGAGTGCTGCTGGAAGCCGCCGGCCGCCATTTTGGACGCCACCGGACGCTGCCGGACGCTGGCAGCGTGTAGAGAGGCAAACGCGCGCTGCTCCCCGCGGGGACGGAGCCACTCGGATTAAGGTAAGCTCTGTTTCTGCGTGCGCCGACCCGTTCCGCCGCGTTTCACACACACCCCTCGTGTGGAAAAGGCAGAAAATTCATAGAACAGTGTGCTCAGGCTAGGTCCCATCTTAGGTGTGTGCAGCTGGGGTATCGGAAGCAGACTTCTCCCCCTTCTTGAGCGCTTTGGCGACGCTATAGGGAAAAAAGTCAAGGGAGCCTGCTAAATGGAGTGAGTTAGGAGCAAAGTGGGTAGAGGATCCTCAGAAACTGAAAAAAGGCATAGATCATAGAATCATAGAGTTGGAAGAGACCACAGGGGCCATCCAGTCCAACCCCCTGGAACACCCATCAAAGCACTCCCAACAGATGGTCATCCAGCCTCTGCTTAAAAACCTGCAAAGAAGGAGACTCCACCACACTCCACTGATGCAGCTTATTCCACAGCCGAACAGCTCTGGCTGTCAGGAAGTTCTTCCTGGAGTTCAGGTGGAATCTCTTTTCCTGTAGTTTGAATCCATTGCTCCTTGTCCTAGCTTATAGAGCAGCAGAAAACAAACCTGTTCCCTCTTCGATATGACATCCTTTCAAATATTTAAACCTGGTTATCATGTCTCCTCTTAACCTTCTCTTCTGGAGACTAAACATACCCAGCTCCCTAAGCCGCTCCTCATAGGGCATGGCTTCCATGTCATCTTGCAGCACCCTACTCACCATCACTGCAGAAGTCTGTCCCTTGGGACAGCTAAGTGGTCTTTAAGGTGGGTTTCAGGGGCATTTACAATTGTGGCAATAGTATCACAAACACAGAGATGCATGGGAAACTGTTGCACAGTCATACATCTAACTTACAATGGTATAACTGACCAATAGGATGCCAGCCTGCAAATTTTGGTTAAGGTATGTTTCTGATAAAGGACTAGAGTTGATTACATTAATCTTAACCCTGTGAGGTAGGTAAGACTGTCAGAAAGTGACCAGACCTGGGTCACCCAATAAACTGGGTGACCCAAGAGACAGGAACCCTGGTTCTCTGGTCCCTAGTCTGATAGTCTACCGACACTTACTGCACTATCTTCCCACAATGTGTTAATAGCTTTTAATATTGGCCAGAATCTTGTATCAGCTACAGTCGGCCCTCCATACCCACGGATTCTGCATCCACAGCTTCAACCAACCGCAGCTTAAAAATAGTAAAAAAAAAGTTCCCAAAAGCAAACTTCGATTTTGCTGTTTTATATATGAGACAACATTTTACTACATCATTATACATAATGGGACTTGAGCATCCACAAATTTTGGTATCCACAGAGGGTCCTGCAACCAAACCCTAGAGGATAGTGAGGGCCCACAGTACTAAGTTGAGTATCCTTAACTAAGTAACCCCTCCTGCCTTGATCTTCACCCCCAAACCTAATGTAAACATCATTTGGTGATGCTCTGATCACTAGCAGAATGGATGTCCTTCTTCCTATGCATCTGACACCCAGTAAAATAGATGTGGTCAGGAGTCACAATCATAACAACAGAGTCACAATCAATTGTGAATTCAAATAGTTAGCTAGATGTATTCATCTATAACTGTTCTGTATTTCTGACTGCTACTTAGTCATAATTTTGGCACTTTCACCACCATCGTAATTCCCCCCATCAGACCTGCTACAGCAGGCATCAGCAGCATGAGGAGATGGAGATCTATCTTGTCAGTGATTGGAGCATGGATGAATTATGCTTCCGTCAGGCATAGGAGGACCATTTACTTAGTTAAGTATGCATAGAGTTTACTTAGTTAGATGTGCATAACTAAATGGTTGATACAGAATTCCAGCCATCATTTGTCAAATGTATTGAAGAAAGTTCCGGTGCTAAAGATCTACAAAGTGCCTATGATTTGATAGAAAGTAAGGTACTGGGGCTTCAGTGTTTGTCACTGACAATCACAACTGAGCTGAGGTTTGAACAAGGACCTCGCTGTCTCATCACTCACATTCTTAACCGTTGCATTAATTCTTGACTTCTTAGTATGTCACTGCAATTGACCAAACTTGTTAAGAGAATGATAAATAGCTCAGGCTAACAGCAGTGGCTGTGTAGTGTCCTGCCCAGATGAAGCCTTCTCTAAGGAGAGGAGGGAAGAGAAGAACCCAGACAATGGGCTTCGGTCATACCCAGAGGGAGCTGGCAGCCCTGCTAGCAGAGCCTGGACTGTCTCACACAGACTGTGAAGAGCAGGAGCCACAGCTAGTGCCCCCCTAAATGTCAGAAGTCAAAGTGGCAGGAACAAAAAAAAGCAGGACCCACCCTGACATGCTCAAAAAGGAGCACTGAACCAAAGAGACCAGAAATGTTAGATTACAACTGGCTATAAATCAGCATAGGCAAAGGAGGAGACTAGTCTCCACGTGCTTATAGATGGACCAAATTCTATTCTTTAAGAAAGCCCAACGTGTTTCGGCCTGTTTATAAATTGTTTGGCCTTCTTAAGGGGCTGTGTTGAAAACATTGTTGTCAATATTATATAAAAGAACAACACACATATAAAAAATCCAGCAAGTTCAAATAGCAGAACATTATACATATAATAAATCTTATACATACCATGAATCTAACAGAAATTTCTGGAGTTGCTACTGCACTCTATTTGAGACCTGGACTGCTATGTAACAAAAGGGACAAACCACACTTTTTTTTTTCAGTATGTGTATAATGTTCTGCTGTGTTGTTACCCTGTGAATTGGGGGTCCTGGGAGGGGCACCCAAACAACCAAACCAAACCAAACCAAACCAAGATGGGGAAATTAACTGGAGCACTCTCTTGGCTAACAAGAGGTAGGGTAACTTAGCAGGGATCTTTTACCCTATGTATACAGCGTCGGGTCAGTGAGCAGACAAACAGTTTTAAACTAGCAATAATATTTATTAAACAGATAGCAATTATTAAGCAAACACAACCTCACAGCTAACTAGAAATAAGAAATAGAGTTTTGGGGGAATGGGTGATACGTCACCTATCTCACAGTCCTGGAGAAGTCCAATTGAAGAGAAGGAAACTCAGCACAGCGACTGAGGGGAATTTGCTGAACAGAGCAGCAGCAAGGCTGGATAGAATTCCGAGGCGATCCAGCGAAAGATCCGATTCCTTCTATTATCCCAAGTGTTGATGGTTGTTTTGGAACTTTTAAATGCCTCACATGTTTCTTTTTTTGTGCAGTGCTATGCATCTCCCCCTCTTCCTTACAGCCATCCACTCCATTAGTCAGTTTTGCCAAGAAGCCTAGAAGCAGACTCAGGCCTGGCCCCAGCAGCCAGTGGATTCGAAGCAGCTGCTTTGATTTCATTGACTGCTGGCTTTGGGGCCTCTTCTGAGGCTGCAAATGACTGTGTGGCCCTGGAAACAGCCTCCCCGTCTCCCAGGCAAGCTGGAAAAGGAGCCATATTGCAGCTAGATCGCCAACCCACAAATTAACTATAACTATTATTATAGATTAGAGATAAGAGACAGTGCACTCTTTGATCTTATAACCTCACATTCTCTGGTCCCCATAAACTATCCTCTCAGTTATAGGCCCTTTCCACACGAGGCGAGTGAATCACTCTGTGCCGTTACTTACCAGTTCTTCTTGCGTCTGAAGTAACGCGGACTCCCCCCTGAGCCCCTCCGCAGGGCTCCTCCATTAGTCCAGGGCGAACCGGAGCAGTGTGAGGTCTTTAGATCCGCACTGCTCCGGCTGAAAATGGCGGCTTCTTGTGTCCGGACCAACCACTGACACTGGCCACGCCCACAGCCCGCTCTCCACTGATCACAAGCTCACATTGGTGCGAGCCTGCGCATCTGCACCAGTAAGCAGGAATGCAATGGCGCGCTCCAGCAAATTGAAAGACCAGATTTTTCCAGTCTTTACTTAGTGCGCTGGAGGACCACTTGGGGGCGGTTTGGATCAGGCTAAGGTGCAGAACTAAGTTAAATAGTCCGAACCTAGTCCGATCCAAGGTGCGGACGACCTCCATGCCAGGACACCTTGGTCCGTTTTAACATCCACGTGCGGAAAGGGCCATAGTGTAGGAAAGAGCAGTGTGCAGTATCCCTGGTACACTTATATATGATAAGTAGCAGGTATACAAGAAAGGAGCAGTCAGAGTATGAAAGAACCAACATTTGTCTTGCTACAATTTTTCTCTTGCTGGTTAGAAGACACAAAACTAAATGCATCCTAATTTTATTAAAAAAAGAAAGAAAAAACAATTTAGTGACATTTACAGTAAAAACTTGGGGTAAATACACACGGTCACTATAGAATTTCAAAAAACACCACCCTCTTTTAAAAGTTTGAAACAAAATATCCAGATTCCAGAGCAAACTGTAACAAGGAAAGCTTAACTTTCAGCTAGCATCTATCAAAAATAAACCTGATACTTATTCCCACATATTTTCACATGGAGCACATTGACTGAAAGAAAGAAAAAGAAGAATCAAGAGAGAAACATCTCAACAGGCTGAAAATGGAAAGATGGAAACAATCCCTCTATATATGTTGTTAAAGCAATTATCAGTCATTAAAGTTCTTCATAACCAAATGAACATCTTTGCCTGCTGTGTTTTAAAATCTAATGTGTTTTACAGAAAGACAGAATCAGGATAGTTAGAAAGCACCTCAAATGTCATCTGCTCTGACCTCCTGGAAGTACAGAACATGTACAAGTACTGGTACACCCTAGAGCTTGGAAACAGCATCTGGCATCCTTATTGCAATTTCAGATTTGCAACTGCTCCGTATTCAGCCATTCTCCATACAATTCATGCTTTGATGGAAGCTCTGCAATAAATACTAGGTGGGGCTAGAAAATTCTGCCTGGAACCCCAAAAAGCTGCTGCCAGTCAGAGTTGGCAATACTAGTCTTGAAAGGTCAATACTCTATCTATATAGTCTTGAATATAGTGGAATAACAGTGGGAAGAAGTCTGAGAAAGGTAGTGTCAACTACCATTTAATTCATTCCCAATTTCTCCATTCAAAGGGGCTTTTTAGGAAAGCAAATGCATCAACTTGCTATTAGATGTGGTTTGGTACTCATCTTGAAAGTGTTTTCTACTAGTACAAAAGAATATAGTAGTTACTATTCCACTGGTAGCATGCAGCATCCCCACCCACTGCCTTTGCTTCTTGCTCCTTGTATGGCATAGGAAATATCATGTTTTGAAATTCCAGCGTACAGTATCAGTGGACCTATCCTAAGGTAAACACTGGAGCCTCAGAGAGAGGCCTTTAACTACTGCAATTTCCTGCCCATTCTTAATCCATGTAACGTCCAACCCACACACAATGTATTAAAGTTCATTCCAATTGTTTGGATAGTAAATGAGTCAGTAAGAGGCTAAGAGCTACCAGTCAGCAAGACTGTTTGCAGTATATACTTCCCTTTTTATTCTGCTCTTCCTTCTTCATCCTTGACATGCTGTCATCAACCAAGCAATCAATTTAACACCCATCCATTCATATAGGACATTTGCTAGCTTCACTTGCCCATATCTGCGCTTGAGGCCAGAATGGCTGTGGAAAGACTTCTATGTCTTTCGGGCACAATTTAGAGTGCTGATTATGACCTATAAAGCCCCATATGGCACAGGTCCATGCCTTCTGGCAGACTGTATCACCCTATATCAGCCAGTCTGGATCCTGAAATCATGAGTGGACCTTTTCTCACTCCCACCACTATCACAAGCACAGGTGGCAGGGACATGAGAAAGGGCCTTCTTAGTGGGTGTGTTCTAGGTGCCAATTGTCCATTGCCAGGCAACAGGGTGCAGAGCTAGCAGGAGGCTGTTCACAGTCAGTGCAGCTAGCCTGTTCAGGGTGGAGCCAAAGCCTTGTCAAGGGTCAGTACAAAAGTCCAGGAATCCAGCAGGCAACACAGTCAGACAGTCTGAGGTCAGAGAAACCAAGCACAGTGAACAGGAAGTCTGTAGCTCGCAAGGACTGGCAAACACATGAATTCTTTCTGATGTCAGACCACTGCCCTCTGCTTCCTTAAAAAGGCTGGAGCCAGCTGGCTCTCATCCCAGCCTGACTAGCTCCTGGTGCGTTTGCATCTGCTTCTCCTCCTTTAAGGCTGCTATCCACCTGGAGAAGCTGATTCCTGGCCCATGATAGACTCTGGAACTCCCTTCCCAAGGAGACCAGAATGGGCCCCTCTTTGTTGTCCTGTTGTCAGGCAAAGACACTTTTATTCTGCCAGATTTTTAAGACAGAAAGTTTTTAAAAGATGGACTAAGATATGATGCATTGTTTTAAACTGAACTGTTTTAATTGCTTTTGAGAGAAAGGCAGGATATAAATATAAATACATGAACAAATAAGTATAGATAAGTATAAATACTTTTAGGGGGAAGGAAGGAGATGATAATGATGATGGTGGTGGTGGTGGTGGTGGTGGTGGTGGTGGTGGTGGTGGTGTCTTGAAATGCTTTTGGTCTTACCCTGGAGACTTTATGAAACTCTGTTCTCCATTCTGAAATCAGAAACACATTTGTCCTATGGCATAAAGATAGCATATGTTGAATAGGATACGGTGGATGTTTCCCACTTATTTTCTGCCAGCCTAATGAACCACTCAGTACTCTTCTTTCCTCTCAATTTTACACCATTACTGCTTTTCTTTTTTCTTGCATTTCATACACTATTTCCATTAAGTGCTGCGTGGAACCCAGGGCTTCCAATTTAAAATTGCCCATTTGATCAGCTTATGTAGATACAACGGGGGGCAGGGAGAGGGGTCATCTTGTCCTTTATCTCACACAGAAAATACCTTTGACCCATGCTGCTTTGAAGAGTCACACCCAACTTTAGTTTGATGGGACCAGAATGTACCATAAATTTACTAAAGCTTGCAAAAGTTTTTTTTTCAACCACAACTAACTATGCCAATTACAGGGCTTCTGAAAGTTATTTTCCAAACAAGTTATTCTTCCAAACTTTGAGATTTATCAACAGACATGATTGACTGAGATCCTGTATTGGGGGGACATATCTATAGAAATATAGCTATGTCTCATTGCTACATCTTCCAGTACTACCCCTTGAAAACCTACCTTTTAAGCTGTGCAGCCCCTCCCCAAGGCCATTTCTGAGTTACTGGAGAGCAGGGGGATAAGCAGTTATGCATCCAGCCCTCTTCCTGTAGCTGTGCACACTGTCATAGGCAGGGTCTGGCAACTTGGAACCAGCTGTGTTGGAGGGTGGTAGCATGGTTTAAGTGCTACATTTTGGGGGACTTTTGGTTGTTGCAATATCCAGCAGTTTTATGGGTTTGAGTGTGTTTACAAGGACTGTATTTGCAAGGAGGCCACAACAGATTAGGGATTTTGTTGGTGTGCCACCCACCCTGCTGCTCATATCACATCAGAAAATCTCATTGAGGGTTCACCTTAGGATCACCACAAATCAGGAACAACTTGAAGGAACACAACAATAACAAATGATTTAAATTAGGGTTGTCTTAAGGCTGCACAGGGTACCAGGCAAATTATGCCCCTTTCCGCACGTGGAGGGAGAAACGGGGCAAAGTACACAGAAACAGAGCTTACCTGAAGCCGAGTAAGTCTGTCGCTGCGAGGAGCAGCGTGTGTTCGCCGCTCCACACTCCTGCAGCGTCCGGCGGCATCCGGCGGCGTCCAAAATGGCAGCTTACGACTGGTGGAGGCTTGCCAGCTGGAAGCTTGCCAGCTGGAAGCCCGCCCCCTGGCAGATCTGCAGGGACGCACTTGCACGCACCTGCAAATCTACAGCGGGGTGGTGCGACGGGGTGGTACGGGGCTGCACGCTTGTGTTTAATAAAAACCACTTGGAAAGTGGTTTTTAAAAAACATGCGGCGCCATCACTTCCGGCCGCTACAGGGCGGTTTGAGGTATAGAACCTCAAAATTAAAACCGACCCTGCGCACTTCAAGGTGTGGACGACCTCCGGTTGAGGTCACCCTACACCGTTTTATTAACCCCGTGTGAAAAGGCCTATGTTATCTGACTTATTTTTTGTCCGCTTATTAACATTCTTCTTGCAACTCCACCTCCCAGCTTTATTTGTACCTCCTGAGACGACATTTTTCCAGTGGATTTCTAATTCATATTGCCAGTCTAATATTTTCTCCTGAAAGAGAGCTAGTAGAACAGCTCATTATTTCACATGATCGCAGGCTTGTAATGCTTCGCTGTTTGCTTTATCGTGTAGAGGCCCCATGGCTTTTAGTACTGCTGCCATGATTTCGTCAGGGCTATGACTCATGGATTCCACAGCCCCTGCCAGAGTTCTCTGGATGACATTGCAATTATCTTATTAGCTTCTGCCACAGAAACTCTTAATGTTTAGACATTTTTACAGCATGTTAGGCTGACTTGGTGATTCAGTTGACCGGGTCCCAGCTGTTTCACATGCATCTCTCTTCTGCTTTATTGGATTGGGGTGGGCAAAGTGTAGCCCTGGAACTTCATGTAGCTCCCCAAGATTGATTTTGTGCCCCTCTCCCACCAAGTCTCAAAATTTCCCCCTTTCTGACCAGAACCCTAGGGATTTGTAGTTTGGTGAAATACTTAGAATTCTCTAGTTCACGCCCCTGAATTATAGTGTTGAGCTCTCTGGCAGAGAATTTTGAGTATCCCACAAAACAACAAATCCCAGGATTCTGTGGGATACAGCCATAATGCTTAAAGTAGTATCAAGCTGCTGTAATTGTGTAGTGTGGATACACTCCTAGTGAGTTTCATGGATCAACAGGGACTTGAACTTGGATATCCCACTTCCCAGTCCAATACCTTTTAACCATTACATCACACTTGATATGTCTGGTTCACTATTTCCAAGCAGGTTTTTGCTTACTCTACTATCCTGATCTCCAGTTGTTTGGTGTAAACACAGACCTATCACAGCCCCTCCCTGAGAAAGAATCCCTTTGTGATGCTACTAATACTTGGACTTGCAACAACAAGCACTTTCTAAACTCTGCAAGTGCAAGCAAAATGTAAATATTGCCTACCAGAAAACAGAAATTATCTCACAACTTAAATATTTATCCTGAGATTATTGTTCACATTTAATCAGTATGTGGTCATTTTCCTAACTCTGATAGCAGCATAGATGTTTCCCTACAACCACTGACTTGGTCACTGTTGAACTTGCTTTCACATTCGTATTTGACACTTCAAAGCAAGAAGTTAGAAGCTTCCCAAGTCAGCACTAGATTTTCCTGCCATCTGTCACCTCCATTATGCCACCCTGACTCAAGATTGCCATAGTTAATTCATAATGAAAATAAAGCCAATTAGTTTAATAGGCGCATGAAGTCAGACACTCATTATAGAATCATAGAATCATAGAGCTGGAAGAGATCACAGGGGCCATCCAGTCCAATCCTCTGCCATGCGGGAACCCACATCAAAGCACTCCCAACAGATGGCCATCCAGCCTCTGCTTAAAAACCTCCAAAGAAGGAGACTCCACCACACTCCGAGGCAGCATATTCCACTGCCGGACAGCCCTGACTGTCAGGAAGTTCTGCCTGAGGTTCAGGTGGAATCTCTTCTCCTGTAGTTTGAATCCATTGCTCCTTGTCCTTAGTCTCTGGACCAGTAAGATATTCTAGGTTGCCATTAAGTATTGTTCTTGCTATGTGCCTTCAAGTTGACTCCAACTTATGGCGACCCTCTTATGGGGATTTCTTGGGAAGATTTATTCAGAGGAATTTTGCCTTTGCCTTCCTCTGAGGCTGAGAGAGTGTGACTTGCCCAAGATTGTCCAGTGCGTTTCCATGGCTGTGTGGAGATTTGAATCTCAGTCTCTCAGAGTCCTAGTCCAACATTTAAACCACTACACTACTTTGGCTCTTGCTCTTATGTCTTTTTATAAACGTGTCAAGCTTGGAATAGCTGCATGCTGACATCTAAAGCACAAGGCAGGGGGCCTATTTGAGGTCTGTTAAGTGCAAAACTTGGGGAGAGGTCTCGTCAGGGAAGACTTCTCATTCTCAGCTAGCAGGCCATTGGTTCCCTCTTGGCACAAAGACCCTCCTCTGTATTCTCAGTTGGGGCTGCGATTGCGTACCCTTTTTTGATCAACGCATCTCCAAAAGGAAAGCAGAAAAGCAAATACATCACAAAATAGGTATGGGAGAATCCTCAAAAAATATAATAGTGCAACTGGGAGCAGCCATAGCAATGAAGATGTTGGAATGCTTTGGGGATGTGAGGAAAGACTAGAGCATTTAAAGCTTTCCTCTTTCTTAAATCTAGAAGAAAATAGAAAAAGGAATAACATGACGCAGCTTAATACAGATGTGCATTCTGACTTGCAGACAAACAGCACGCACTGCTTTAAACAACACACAGTTAAACAAGGACAGGGCCAACCTAATGCATTTTGCTGCCTGAAGCTGAGGGAAAAAAAGTGACATACACAGACTTCCCCATTCCATACAAGAAGCCAACTGGACCAGATGAGGAATCTCACTTCAACCCTGCCAAAGGGATATGACTCCATCCCACCATTTCAAATTGCTGCAGAGCAATTTAGGGGCTGCAAAATAGCCTGTGTGGGACACAGAGAGAAAGGGGGATTCCCAAGGTGGGATAGAGACTCAAGAGAACTGAAGGGTTGCTGTCACTGACAGTGCTCTCTGGCATCTTCCACTTGCAAACCAGCACCTCACTCAATAGACTTGGCTAGGAACAATAAAAATCACTCCACAAGAGATGGTCACGGTCCCTAGTTTTGTTGCTATATGCCTTCAAGTTCTTTCCCACTTATGGAGATCTTAACGCAACTCTTTCATGGGGTTTTATTAGCAAGATTTGTTCAGAGAGCATTTGCCATTGCCTTATTCTGTGCCTGAGAGAGTGTGACTTGCCCAGCAACACACAATGGATTTCTATGCCTGAGTGAGGATTCAGACCCTGGTGTCTCAGACTCATAGTCCAACATGCAAACTGCTAGCCATTTCAGCTCTCACCCATGGAGGTATAGGGATTGGGATCACAAGCTGTTCTGGATGGAGTTGCTCTCCCTTTGAAAGATCAGGTTTCTAGCCTGGGGGGTCCTCTTGACCCAGTGTCGCTCCTGGAAAGCCAAGTTGCTGCAGTGTCCAGGGGTGACCTTCCCCAGTTTCAGCTGGTGCATCAGCTGCACCATTTCTTGCAGAAAGCAGATTTGGTCATGGTGTTACATGCTTTAATTAGACTAAGTTAGACTACTGTAATGTGTTCTTTGTGGGGCTGCCCTTGAAAAGTGTTCAGATGCTGCAGCTACTGCAAAGCGCAGCAGCCAGGCTAGTGCCAGGTGTGAATTTTACAGGCCACAGACCTATTCTAAAGATTGCCTCCTCCCAAATGAGCCTGCCAGAAATCTGAGGTCTTCAGAGGAGGCGCTGTTGCATGTCCCAACACCTTACGGAGTTAGGGGTTTTCTGTGTAACAGTGCCTCAGCAGTCGAATTCTACCCAATGAAGTTAGGCTAGGCTAGCACCATCTCAGTCGAGTTTGCAGCGGGCAACCAAAACAATGCTGTTCTACATGGCATTCAGTGTTTGAAAGTGGTGCTTGAATTGTTTCAGAACTAGATTTTAGGATTGCTTTTGCACTGCTTTTAGCTGTTTTTAAAGCTGTTTTTAATCTGTTTTTTAAATGTTTTTATATTTGTACTACTTTAATAACATCAGAAGCCCTTCTGTGTTGGGAGGTGATACAGAAATCCTTAAACAAATAAATGCAGTAGGTAGGTAGGTTGAAAGGGGTATTAGACAAATCTGCCAGCATGACAGCTAAGAAATTCCAGGTTCAGGGACCGTAAGCTGTAGTCCAGTGGTTCTCAACCTGTGGGTCCCCAGATGTTCGTGGACTTCAGCTCCCAGAAGCCCTGAGCATTGACCATAGTGGCTGGGGCTTCTGGGAGCTGAAGTCCACGAACATCTGGGGACCCACAGGTTGAGAACCACTGCTGTAGTCCAATGCATTTGGGAAAGTATATTGAAATCCACAAAAACTCATCCTAAAATTAGCCAGTTTTCAAAGAGGTTGTCACATTAGTCTCTTGCAGCGGAGGGAATATGGTAACATGTTTAAGAATAATTGGTTTTTATTTTACCATGAGCTTTTGTGGTTATAAAACCACTTTTTTAGATGCAGTACAGAGTGATATGAAAATTTCAGGTAATAAAGCACATTTATACAGTTGTGGGAGTGGGATAGAATGTAATAGGATCCAGTTTAGCCAGTTAGTCCTAAAAGTCCCACTGGATTCCTCCCCCTACTTTCCTTTTCATACTGAAGCAGACTAAGCTGGCTATCTCTTTGAAAATTAACATGAGCTGTTTACCGTGAGTTCCTTTTGGTCAACAGCAGAAAAGAGATTTGCCTTCATGCCCTGCCTGTGGGCTTTTCAAAGGCAGCTTTGAAAAAAGTAAAAAAAGTAAAGAAAAAGAGATCAGGATTCCAGAGTCATGACACCAGGCTGGACCCAGGCAGCAGCACAAACACAATAATTAATGATGCTATTGAAACTTAGAAGTGCTCGGCAAGTTTCATTTTCTGCACTGCAGTTCTCAGAATCAAACAGCCAGTATGGCCAGTTATGGCCAGATCTAGCCAGTTTGTCCTCCTTGTACTGTCAGCATTTTGCATGCTGAGTTGTTTTCTTCATTAACTTTGTAATTTCCAAATGAAATGAAAAGGCCCTCTTTGCAAAGTATATGTGCAAAATGATTTTACTTAAACCTTTGTCTTACTTCCTGCTAGAGGAATCAATCAGGTTAAAAGTTTGGTTCGCAAGCCAAACAATCATTACATATAGGCCATTTCTGCACTAGACTGCTATGGCGCTACTATTCTACTTTCAATATCCTATGGAATCCTGAGATTTGCGGTTTAGGGAAGGGCCTCAAAGGCCCCTCCCTAAACTGCAAACCCCAGGATTCCATAGGATGTCAGAAGTGGAATAATAGTGCTATAGCAGTCTAGTGCGGAAATGGCCACAGACATTTTCCTCTTTCGGCACCTCCTGCTTCCACTGGTAGCTCTGTATCACTCTGCCACTGTAAACATGTGTAGTAATAACAGCCAAGTGTCATGACACCCAAAAAGGCACTCTGGTGATATACATGTGCAAACATTCAAAGATATTTTGAATTTTCATAACAGAGAAATATTAATCCCAATCTAGAAAACTGAATTTCAACTTTGCAAACTAATTATGATTTAGAACTGGGTCCGTTCATTTATCACTCGCAAGACATCAAGGCCTAAGTTACTTACGTCAATCAAGTTTCATACTTTCAATATATCTAAATCCATTTTAAAAAAAATTATTGTATGAGCTAAAGTCTCACCAAGCCATCAAAAGGACAAGTGTTTGACATTTCATGTCAGGTTCAAAGGTAATGAAACCTTTTATTGATTTATTACAAGGCATGTAAATAAAATGTTGCTTAATCCAAAAGATATCATATAGAAAACAGTAATAAAACCAATATTTTTCTTAAGAAATCACTTAATAAATATATTTCAAGACTATATCTTCACTGCCCCCACCCTTTTCTACAGTTGACCCATTAAAAATACAATTAATAGTTAAAAGATAATAAATACAAACAGTTATGGCATAATATAAACATTAGATTTGAGCACAAAATATGGATTCTTATAAAAGATTCCCCTATTCCTCAAAATTGGCCTTTTGCACTTTTTTTCTTTCCATTTTCTGTTTTTTTAACCATTAGGGGAAAACAATCATGTATGACACCATAGAAAGCTGCAGTACATAGTTACTTTGTATGTGTTGGATTTACACTTGCTCCTTTGTGAATGGAAAGGTTCCTTCCCTTTGCAGACAGTATGCAGGTACAGGGATGCTTTTTGCTCTCCTGATATTTTAGACTACAGTCCCACAATTCCATATGATTATCTGTATTGGCTGGGCCTTCTGAGCACTGAAGGCTAAAATGCCTGGGAGGGCAGAGTTTCTACACAGCTTTGCTAGAAGAAGAGGGGCTGGGGGAAAGGAGAATTAGGAACACCACCATCCCAAGCATCTCTCTGGCACCAGTACAGCTCTGAATCCAGCCCTGTTTTCTGAACCCATCTTAGAAATACTATTTTTTGACTACAGCTCCCAGAATCTCTTGGTTAGCATGGCCCCTAGTTTTTAAGATAATAGGATGTCTGAAGATATAAGCAAACTATTCCTCTATGTATCTTGTACCATTAATAAACTAAAATTACCAATAGCCTGAGTTATCCAAATCTCTTCGTTACTGACACTCCATCAATCCACCATATTGTTCCATAGTCATGTAACCCTCTGTATGCAGTGTTCCCATTTATCCAAACACTTGATTATCTGAACGCTGTTTATAGCTTTCACTTTGCCATTGGGACAAACGATATTGTAAAAAAAGACTTTCACCTTTTGGCACTTACAAAAATCAACTGGTTCATGAAGAGAGAAGGCATCTCTGTAAGTTCCCTTTCCTCTTTTCCTTGGCTTATAGAAGAATTAGCAAGAAATAAGAATGAAAATACCAAATTGATTCTCCAAGTAATACTTTCCAATTCTTAGGCGATTATCCAAAAAGGCAACAAGGGAAATGGTTTATGGACACACTCATGTTTGGAATGTTCTTGTGTATCAGGTCAGACAAAAGTTATCTCCCATTCCCAACACATTCACACCCTTAAACAATAAACAAAACAAAATTAAACAAAAAGTCTAAATGGAATTTCTTTTCCCATGCATACATTAGACCGTGGTTATTGCCAACACATTTTGTCACAATAATCACAGTTGTGAGTCCAAATCAGACTTACATTTCTTGTTGATCAATCTAATATAGACTGATTTATTGTTCAAAATGAAGCTGAATAGTGTTCATGAAGGACAATGTCTGGGAGGGTCTAATGTTTCTAAAGGACAGAGAGATCATGGCAAGACTTGGATTTCAGTTTGAAGGCCATGTTCTTGTTCTTCTTGGCTACAATTTTGCCCCAGAATCGCCTGGCTTTCTTAGGGATGCTCTCTCTCCTCTTCTGATATGCCAGCCTTTTTTCATTCTTCTCTTTGCTGTCTCTTCTTAGCCGCACTTGACGCACAATGCCTTCAAACAGCTCCTTCACATTATGCTGGACGGCTGCTGAGGTCTCAATGAACTTACAGTCAAACACAACGGCACAAGCTCTGCCTTCTGCAAAATATTTAAAGGGTTATAAGTCAGCATTCTACCTGGAGAATGCACATCTTTTAGAATATGAAAGGCAAATATGTTAGTGACTCACAGAAACGAAGAACTGGTAGTGACACAACTAAGTGAAATACCAACTCCAATCCTGTGCATCAAGACAGTATACCAGTGTTCCCCAAACTGGCATCTGCCAGAATTACTGAACTCCACTCTCTTCATTCTGCAGGATGTTCCTTGCTTGTAGGTGATATGATTTTGTGCCCTTGTTTTGCATAATTCAGGGCTTTTCCACACTAGTGCTATTATTCCACTTTCAACGTCCTGTGGAATTCCAGGATTCATTGTTTATTGAGACCAAAGAGCTCTCTGGCTGAGCATTTTAAATGTCCCTCCCTAAACTGCAAACCCCAAGATTCCATAGGATCTTGAAAGTACTGTTATAGTGCAGAAAGGCCCTTAGTCTGTTTCTGCAAGTTACGGGGAGGGACATAGTTGTACAGAGAAGACTCAGTCTCTCCTCACTCTTTTTCACTCACTTATTGGTTTCTGAGATTTCACAATCTGAGATTTAGAGATTTCTAAGATCGGTGTCTGATATCTTACTTTTCCAAGTCTGTCTCCACATTACGAAAGGACTAGAAATTTGTTTTTTGAAAAATGAAAACAGGACTCTCAGAATGTAGAAGGAACAGAAAACCCCCTATGTACATGACAGTGTGAATTCAGGATACACACAGCTTCTGTAAAGCTTTTTTGGTGAAAGCTTCCAACCATGGAGATGCTACAGCTTCTTTATGCAACTTGCTGTTTTTTGAAACAATTAGATTCACCTAAGTTCCATCTCAGTTTTATTAGTCTGAGGTCAGGAGTATGCTGGGCCAAGGATACTGAAATTCCAATCTTCAAAAGTAGGCTAATAAATAGTTTTCAAACTACAGTTTGCAATTTTGATAGCATTCTTCACATTGTGCAGATTTTTAACATGATTTCACTCTTCTGAGAACAGCCAAGGTTAAAAGAACATATAAACTTTGCAAATCCTTTTAACCTTGGCTCTTCTTAAAAGAACTAAATCATGTTCAATAACAAGAGAATTAGTGAAACTCAGAGAACATTAAGGCAAATGGATACCAGATTTTACAAGATGAGCCATAGCACTGTTAACACTTCTGACTTTAAAAGATAGTGAGGAGAGGAGAATACAGATTAGCTAGGATGGCAAATGAGGCCTGTCTCAGCTGTAACACTTTAGCCAATGCCAACAATGAGTGCTTTGATGTCCCTGTGAATACAGCCATGTAGAGAGCTTGGCATTTGATGTAACTCACAACAAATGGTGCTTCCTACAAAGAAATTACACAGGCACAGGTCTGGTTTCTGGTATGTTTCTGGCCATCCTGCACATATGAATAGGATTTTAAATCAGATCAGCCATAATTGATTTCCTTAAGGAATCCCTTTAGATAGTTCCCATTCTCATACAAAATGACCTCTCCCAGAGCTTCTTGGGAGAAAAGCACAGTCAAACAGGCTGGCATTTGTAGTGTAGAAACCTATGACTTACAAAGCTCTACATGGCTTCAGTCCAACTTATCTGAAAGACTCTCTCCCAGTATGAGCCTGCCCATGTGCTAAGAACTTTAGAGAAGGTCTTTCAGTCCCACCGCCATCACAGGTAGGGTTAGAGAGGACATGGGAGAGTGCCTTCTCAGTTGCTATCCAAGGCTATGGAATTTCCTCCTGGATAGGCTACATTGGCTCCTTCTGAGCACTCTTTCCACTGGCAGACAAAGACCTTCTTATTCACCCAGGCCTTTATCTGTTAATGGGCCACTGCAGAAGATCTTCTAACTGGGATGAGCTGTATTTTTATCATTACTATGGTTTAACTGTCTTTTTAACTTTTTTAAATTAATGTTTTTAATATGGTTGTTTTTAATTGCTTTTCAACTTGTATTTTATTCATTGTTTTAGCTATATTTGGTTTTAACTTATACTATGAGTTGCCCTGGATTCTGTGTTGGAGAAAGGTGAGCTATAAATAAAATAAAATAAAATAAAAAATAAATTAAAATAAACCATCAAATAAATCTATGTGTCTGGAACACAGTAAGTAGTAGGGGTCCATGTATCTCCAGAAACAGAGGTCCACCATTTTGCCTGTATCCCAGCAGGCACTGCTAAGCGTCAAGCAATACCTGTACATCTACCAGTGAGTCTTCAAACCTGTACTCTGCATCTTTGCACTGAGTTTAATCACAGACTTCACGGCTTAGTACCTCTAGACAATTTTTGGGGGGGCTTTCATGCTATTCCTCCTCCCAGTTTTGACCACCTGGTTTGTTTAAGAGTTCTGGAGAACTGAAAAACTTGTACACTGCTTAGAATTGATACTGAATACTGAATATTAATACTGAATTTTGTTTTCTCTTTATTTACTAACACAGCTATGTTCCTTTTTTGTTATTGCCAAGATTACAAAACCTCTGAGCAAGAATCGTGTCAAAATAGCAGAGCTTAGAAAAGTTATTTTGTGGACTCTAATTCTCAGACTTCTCCACAGATTCTGAGATATATAGTCCCCAAAATGAACGATTTTCAAGCTCTGTACAACAGCAGAAGCCCAAGCTGTCTGTTGCCAACCAGTGGTTCCTACCTGAAACAGAGACTTCACGGCACCTAACTAGGTCACTTTTGTTGCCCACTAAAATAATAGGAATGTCTTCTGTTTGACGTGCCCTGCGGAGCTGTATTCTGAGCTCTGATGCTCTCTCAAAGCTTGCACGATCCGTGATGGAATAGACAATCAAATATGCATCTCCAACCTGCATGCAGTGTTCTTGGAGCCATCTGTGTTCACCCTGTTCAGGGAGAAGAGGAAGAAAAAAGATTTCATTCCAGGTCAGCATATTCTGGGTTTCTTATTGGAAAGTCAGTGTCTTCCAGAAAAGCAAAGAAGATAGTATTAACAAACCATACCAAAATATGCTTTGCACATCCCATATATTTCAGTACACTGTGTAGTTTGCACTTTTTATATGTAGTCCAGGCTCATCAGAGCCAGTGGCAACTGAAGGCTCCAGTGTCAGTGCAGCAGTGAATTCACTTCAGGTTTTAATCAAGACATGAATGATGTTATCCAATGGCCTGATCCTTATTTGGGGAAAGGATCCAGCACATTGAAGAGTGCCTTTAAAATCTACACAAAATCTGGAGTGGATTCACTGTCTCATTGACGTTGGAGCCATCAGCTGCCATTAGTCAGAGCACTGAATTATGAGATAAGGACTTAAAGAGGTGCTCAAGTCCACATGTGAACTCTGCCCCCCATTTTCCTTAAATCCAAACAGTTAGCAAAGCTTCTGCTATTTTTAACTAATTAATTAATTATCTTTATATGGTGCTTCTCAGCCATCCTAAGATCTCAAATTGGTTTACAGTGAAAATCCATCAGAAGATGCAATATTAACTAGGGGTGCATACATAACATATAAGGCAGAATAGTTTGGAAAGGGTCACAAATCTTTTGCATGGATACAGAAGGCAATCTCTGGCATCTTCAGCTAGAGCTGTAAAAGATGCCCTTCTGAAAGCCCAGAGGGCAAACTATCCCAAATTAAGTTGAAACAGTGAACTGAAATGGTAAAAAGAAGTTTTCTACAATATATGAGTATTGTGGTGTTTGCGTCTCACTATCTTAGCTTTATTATCTTGTTTGGAGTCCTTGCCAGATTCCTTATGGGTAGCTTATTCTTTCCACGCACACTAAACATAAAGCCAGTAACTGAATCTACACATGCAGACACACATACCACAATGAGTAGTCACAGGTTTTGTTGTTGTTATGTGCTGTCAAGTGGACTCCCAACTTATGACAACACTCTCATAGATTTTCTTGGCAAGATTTGTTCAGAGGTGGTTTCCACTGCCTTATCTCAGGCCAAGAGAATGTGACTTGTCCAAGGTCAGCCAGCAGATTTCCTTGGCTGAGGAGGGATGAACCCTGGCCTCCCAGAGTCCTGGTCCAATACTCAAATCACTACCCTATGCTGGTTCTGTATTTGGATGTTTTCAGGGAAATATATGTCTCTGTTATTTCTACATGATGAAAGAAATATCACCAAATCTGTTAAGGCCTAACAGAGTACTGAGAAGCTGTTATTGTCAATTTCTGGAGAAGGTGGGGAAAACAACTTAGATACTAGTCCCTGACTTTTCAGCTACTGATGGCTGCTACCTGCTACACTCGGCAGCACCCCTACTTCATGATCCTACTTGATACACACAAAGAAAAACAGGCTGAGAGCACAGATATCCTTTCTCTTAGGAAGCCAGAGGCTGTTGGGACTTGGTGGAATATCTGCTAAAGCCCAAGTTTGGACTAATGTTTGGCAAGGAATAAAGTCACTTGTCATGAGTTACTTCTTAAGAAAATGAAGGAGGGTAATGATATATTCTACCTACCCTTGTACCTTCACCCCCTGGATATGCTTAGAAATACTGACTCCAGTTGTGCTGTCTTCAAAATCAATTTGATTTCCACTAAATTTCATTGAGAAATGAGTACCTATATATTTTGGCCCCCAAAGTTAACTGGACAGGAGAAGGACGGAAAAAAATCTGTGATTTTTTTCCCCCTTTGCTCTTTGTCCCTATAAAAATAATGCAGCTATATTTGTACACTATGTCCCCATCTGCTCAGTCTCTCATACAGAGGAAACAGAGAGCAGGATCTTTGGAGGTTACTTTAAAGGCAGCTAGATTCCTAAAGGGAACCAAATGTGACAACACCAAGGCAGACAACTTGCAGCTGGACGCCATGTGGATCCCTCCAGGCTCTCTTTGTAACCCCTTAGACCAAACCATGCTGCTGAAATTTGATGGGAAATCATAGCGCTGAATTTCAGTGGCAAAGAGCACAAACCTTTTATGAAAACACTTGTTTAAGGTTGTCTCCCCCACTCACACCTGTTTGCTGCCATAATGAGGCCATATAGGGGAGTGAGAGAGGTGTGGCCCATGGTATATTCCAGGGGAGGGAATGGTCCCCTGGATACACTGGTGTTGTTTACCTTTCCAACAGAGTAGAGATCAGAGTAAATTCCAGGGGAAGATATGGTATCCTGGATATGCTAGGTTTGTTCACCTTTCCAGCAGAATGAAGATTAGAGCAAAGGCAGGCAACATCCATCCCATGAGAGGCTTTCATGAAACTTCCCCCCTGGCCAAAGTCAGACCTCACTCCAGAGGATCCTTGACATATCAGCATTCTCAGCTCTATATCCGACTGGATTTAGAGGCTTTTTAACTTCAAAATACAAAACTATTGACCCAGGTATTACAACACTGCCTTTAAGATTTAGCACAATAGACAGCTAAATCTAGATCTAAATCTAGATATAATAAATACAGATATAGATTTTAGATATTGATACACATGGACTTAGATCTTTGGATCTGTTTCTCTACTTATACAGGCTGATAATCGGTGAAAGTCAACCTCCCAAAGCAATGTCTAATAAAGGTAAAAATGAACTTGCACAGTACCTTGTTTTCCCACATGTCAATGAGTATGATTGTTGCACTTTCACCATCTACCAGTAAAGTTCGCTCATACGTGTCTTCTAGAAAAGCGAGAGTGGAAAACAGAGTCAGTAAGGTTTTTTTTCTTTTTTCATCTCACGTAATTAAGAGGTTAAGATTGAACGAATCACGGGTTGGTATACACAGCATTCTATCTCAGGCAGAAACTAGAGGGACCTCCTAATCTTATGGCTGTATAGTTCAGTTGGCAACCGTGTTAGTCCTAAAGCAAAGGCAACGTACCATTTTTTAAAAACCTTAGGCCATTTCCACACTAGACTGTTATAGTGTTATTATTCCACTTTCAACATCCTATGGAATCCTCCCTAAACTGCAAACCCCAGGATTCCATAGGATTTTGAAAGTGGAATAATAGCACTGTAACCATCCAGTGCAGAAATGGCCCTACTTCGGGCACATCCAAATGTTCAGACACAAAAACTTATTGTATATGAATAAGGCATATGACCATGGCTAAGAAACCTGGAAATTCTCCTCAACATCCTCAGTACATGGGGTCCACCCCCCAGGTCTCTGACCACCCATGCCAAACAGTAAAGTATATATTAAGTTTCTACTCTCATTCACTTGAATTTTACAAGTAATACCCTTTGCACTATCAGCGCCTTTGCTTCTGCTCTCGTTCAAGCATACACAAATAGAAGCAGAGCTCGGAAAGGTTATCTTTTGGAACAGCTTCCTCATGGCCATACTAGCTAGAGAATTCAGAGACTTTCAGGTTCTTTGATGCCCCTTGCAGACCTCTATGCTCAATACTGAGAGATCAAGGGTATTTGGATCGGAGTTGGCTTATACAACTCTACCCTTCATATGCATGATCACGTGCATCTCAGAAATAGGGAAGCTTTTGAATGTCATGCAACACTCCTTCATATTCCTGTTCTCCTACTCAATATTTAAGCTTTGGCATATCATAAAATATTCTCCAGTAAGACTGTTCTATGAAACCTCAAAGATTAAATTATCCTGTATCAGACTAATGTTGCTCTGATAAAAGTTACTGTGCTTGCTATGTTGATCCTTACATGACTCCAATGTAATGTAATGTTTTTATATATATACTAGTGTATATAGCCGGCATTGCCTGAGATTTTATTTTCTCTTAGGTAATACTTGTTAGAAAGATTTGAGATCCTGTGTCTCTAATTCCCCAAACTGTCTTGTCCAGTACCTGTAACTTTTGCCCATATTCCCCAATCCATTATGTTATGTTACTAACATACATTATGTTATTAACATACAGAGGTTGGGTTCCTGAGGGAAATATACTGCCCTTCTCCTTGGTGCTAGGCCTCATCTACATAGCAATCAGCCAGCCTATTCAAGCAGTTGACTGCTTTTCCCCATATTCCCCAATCCAATCTGTATTCAGAGTTATTAACATACAAAGGTTGGGTTTATGAGGGAATATACTGCCTTCCTCCTTGCTGCTAGGCCTCATCTCCATAGCAACCAGCTAGGCCCAAGAGCTCTCTGGCTGAGAATTCTAAAAGCCCCTCCCTAAACTGCATATCCCAAGATTCCATACAATCTTCACAGGCAGCCAATAATATGAGGTCTTCTTGCCTGACACAGCCAATCATATGAGGTCTTCTCTGCCTGTCACGGACAAACAGGCAAACTTTGACTCTCTCTCTCTCCCTCTCCCTCCTTCTCTCTCTCTCTCTCTCTCTCTCTCTCTCTCTCTCTCTCTCTGTGTGTGTGTGTGTATATATATTCATTCAAGAATTTTGCAAATTCTTTCTTGGTACAGGCCAGATAAAATAAATCCACAGCTTTGTGGTTTCCATCTACAACATGCGAGTAATGTCAATATACAATGTTTTTCATATCTGCTCTTTCCTCGGCATCTCCTCCCCCACTCACTTCAGCACAAAGAGCTATGAAGAATCTGTGTATTTTTTAAAAAATTAGTTTTCATCTTGATTGGTTGGGAAAGAAATTGCGTATACAATCTTGTATTCGTCATTCAGACAGCAGGCTCTGGCAGAGTTATTATAATTTCCATAAGCTATATGACCGCATAATTTCCACAACAGAAACAATGAAGTCTTTAAGACAAACGATCGCAAGTGCACTTTTTTCTTTTCTTATTTTTGGCTAGCGTTATCTTTATCCTAAGAAAGGGAAGAAGACAAGCCACTGGAAGAAACAAACCAAATACTGAACGTTTGACCCCATGGGAACTGCAGACAGACGTACAGACTCCAGCTAGGCTTAGTAATGGAAAATATTTGTTTTTACTCAGTTTATGGATGAACACACATTGCTGCTGCAAGCAATTCAAATCAAACAGATTTATCCAGGGCCAAAAGTGTGCAGAGGCCCCACATTTTTTCAGAAAGAGACTGACAACTAACAGAAAGGAAAGATAAACTGTCACGCACTCATCCTAACACATAATAGTGCTTTTCCCTAAACAGAATGAATGCGTGAAAACCTCAGATACAGCTATCCATTACTTGCAAGTTCCTATTGTACATTTGGAGCTTTGGGAAAAGGATTATGTCCTAAAGCTAGCATATAATTTAGAGAATGTTAGAGGCTCATATGGAGCAACATAAATTGTCCATATATTTGATATATATTGGCCCCAAATGCCAATTCTGTGCCCCCCGAACCCCACCAGGGCCCCTAACCCTTGATATTATTTTTGTTCTTGTTATTTTTGTTGTGTGCCTTCAGGTCATTTCCAACTTATGGTGACCCTAAGGAGAACCTATCAAGGTGTTTTGTTGGCAAAATAATTCAGGAGGGGTTGGCTTTGCCTTCCTCTGAAAGTAAGAAAATGTGACTTGCCCAAGGTCACCCAGTGGGTTTCCAAAGCTGAGTGGAAACTTGAACCCTGGTCAGATATTATTATTCCTATCATCTTTATTTGTTTACCTGCATTTTCTGCCAAAGTGGGACTCAAGGTGGGTTTCTTTTCTTTTCTTTTTTTAATAATTTTGGGGGGGGATTCATCCTTAAAACAGGCCAATAGGGTCTTAAAGCACTCACAAATGTGCCAGTTTGGGTTGCTCACATCCCATACTCAAAAAAAAAAACAAGCCAAAAAACCCTCAACAGCAAAGAAAGGCTGACAATTGGCCCAGACGCTACCTAGAAATTTTGCAACACCAATTCCTGTGTGGCTGAATGGAACAGTGAGGCCTGCAGGGGGAGCTATGGGGGCAAAAACAGTTGCTCCCTCTCCCCCAATCCCCACAAACATAGGAATTTCCCCAAGCCTATTGATGTCTTATGAACGGTGCCATTTTGTCTACATAAGCACAGAAGCTCTCCCATACGCTCAGACAGTTCACAGCCGAAAACTGGGAAATGTGTGGTCAAGCAACATCAGAGTGTGATCAAGATGACAAAAGTTATTAGTGAAGAAGAATATGCAAGCTAGGAGAGGCTATAGCAGTTTGCCTAAGTCTACAAGGAAGGGCAAGATTCCACCTCTACCGCTTGTCTCCTTTCCCGCTTGCAGAATTAACTGAGTGAAAACTGTTCTTTGGACTTAGATTGTAGGAATGGAAATAAGCTGAGGGCAAAGGGGGAAAGTGAGAGGAACAGAGAGAAACTGGAACATTTTAAATGCAACTGAAAAAGTGGGATGACAGAGGATTAAGTGGGACTGTACCAGCCAAATTGGACCAATTCGAGGTTATGATCCCTTCAACTCAAAAACTAGAATTAGTATACCTTGCAAATGATGTTGAGACAATTCAGCTAGTAGTCTCTCCCTTGCACACACAGCACCAGTGTAACATGGATAATCTCTCTCAGACTGAGGATGTTAATATCGTATCTCATACATATCTTGTACCTAACTTCTAGACATCTGCTTTTTCCCTTTCATATCCCCATTCTCCTACCACATAACAAACAAAGGAAGCCCAATTCCTACTGGCTCACAGAAATATAATTAGAGTCCTAGGCTCCAGTTTTAATCAGTAGTTAAGATGTGCTGGGGGAAACTCTTGGAACAATCAGAGATTCACCCTTTCCTCCCCAGTCTGTACAGCTTGTATTATAAGACTTGTGGCTTTTTCTCCAGGTAGCTTGTCAGTGAATGAACAGCAAACTCTGTTGATGTTTATTGGTAAGGAAAAAATTGGAAAAAGTTCCATTTTTGATTGCTTCTTCTGAATCGTACAGCCAATGTGGACACTGATCATGAAGGCGGAGGGATTTTAGAATTATAGTAAAAAAAGCAACTTTTCCAAGCTGTGATCTGCCAGCCTGACCTACCTTGAGCTTCTTGGAAGAAAGGTGTAACTAATAGAGTGAGCATCCGGCAGAAAAACCAGCAGATCAGAATTGGCAGTTTTTCAGGGGTAGGTCTCCTGTAAAGGATGTTGCTGGCCAGCAGAGCTTAAGTCCATCATGGACCTCAGTCCCACTCTCTTTGACTTTGCTTGTTCTTACCATGACAGTTGTCACAATTTTGGGGGCTGTTTGGCATGGAATTAGATCTTGTTTGGGATCTGAGAAGCCAGTGAGCCTGTCATACGTGAGAAGGTTTCCCTTGAGGGGCACCAGAAGTAAAGGCAACATGGGCCATGTGCAACATGTGGGCATGGTGTCCATGTTGCCTCACATCCAGGTGACAGGAGATCCACCAAGAGGTGGTCACTTATGTGGCATCTCATTTCCTTCACTCCAGCAGTTCCCACCTCACAGGCTGAGGACAAGGACTCATCAGGCAGAGAAATCCGACACTTAGCTCCAATTCCCATAGCCTTGAACTGTCCCAGATTGGCAAGAACAGTCCTGATCAATCCTCTGTCGTCCCACTTTTTCAGCTGCTTTAAAAATTTCCCAGTTTCTCTCTTTTTCTGCTCCTATTTTCTCCCTTCATCTTTAGCACATTATAAACTCAGCTGCAAACTGAGTTCAAAAGAGGATGGGAAGGGGCCAGGATCTTGCCCTTCCCAATGGGCTAAGGAAAAGGCAAACTGCAGCATCCCTGCCCAGCTTGTGCGTTCTTCCTTAATTACTTTTGCCATCTTGACCACAGGTTGATGTTGCTTGGGAACACATATCCTGGTTTTCGTATTTGAAATACAGTCATCCCTCCACATTCACTAGGGTGAATTCACTAGGCACAGGACCCCCATGAAAGTGAAAAAAACGTGAATAACTTTAGGCCCTCCCAAACCATATTTAACACACACAAAAAGTATGATCACCATATTCAATCCACTATGGATTCCTTTGAGGCATCAGGGTTCCTTCACAAGGCAGAAGTGGGTGGTCGGTGGGGCTTACTGCCACCTCCACTGCTGCCCCATACCATTTTGAATAGGGACTTACTAGCCTTGTTTGCAGTTTCTCAGTCTCATGAGGCTTGCAGTCCCTATTAAAAATGGCATAGGGTGGCAGCAGAGCTGACAGCAAATAATCCATGAATAATCAAATCCTCAAAAGTGAAACCCGTAAATGTGGAGGGCTGACTGTACTGGAGGCTATGGATCACATCCAGGCCAGGCCTACTGCAGCTGTAAATCTAAATTATGGTTCTGTTTGTTTATTTGACAGAACATCACCCCTCATGGTCTCACTGCTGGGCACTGCAATTAAAATTCTGACAGCAAAAAATCTGATCTATTTGATCTCTCTACTATCGTTGCAGTGTGAGGTTATGAAAGGCACCCACATGCTGAAAACATCCTGAAGATTATCAACGAAGGGAATCCCTCTCACCTCTGTGCTTGAAGCTCCATTCTTTCTTCTTTAACACTAATCACTGCTTACGCAAGAGGTTTTAAATAAACGTTGGCAATGTGGAACAGAATGACCTACCTCCTAGCACTTCACAGTCACTGTCCATGCTGTCATGGACACCAGCAAAGATATTGGCAATGGTTGTTTTGCCAACTCCCTGTTCCCCGATGAGGACCACTCGGTAGTAGCTATTTCCTGATTCAGATGAGATGACAGAATCAGAAGACTCCGATGACCAGCTTCTTCGGTAATACTCTTCGGGGTTGATGGTGTACCTTTTATGCCGGTTGGACTCACGAGGGTCTCTCTGGACCACCAAGTGCTTCGCGTCTGCTGGGATGCTCCAGCGTTGCTGCTGGGATTGTAATGCACTGCTGCTGTTGCGACGCATCGTTACATTGTTCAGAGTCATGGCTTTTGTCCCCCCTACCCTGATTATAAAAAGAAAAGAAATGTGGAATAACAAGTGTTACTCATGCCATATGACTGTGAATGGCTTCCTACCTTATTTTGTGTCTTCTTGACATCTGGAAATCTCAGCAGGCATTTCCCAATGGTGCAACTAAGAAGACAGTCCATAAGCTGACAAAAGTACCTCCAGTGAAGGGGCAATTCTTGTTCTGAGGTTTGAGGAGTGTGGGTATACCTACACTGGAGTTTGATAGCACTTTAATTCCCATGGCTTCCTCCTATGGAATCCTAAAATTTAGGCTGGTAAGGTTCTGCTAAAGAATTCTACTAACCTCCCCTGAACTGCAGTATTAGAATTCTCTGGGGAAAATTCTAATTACCCTCCCACCAACAACAAATCCCCGGATTCCACAGGATAGAACCAACAATTATAATTGCACCAAACTGCTATACTGTAGGTATATTTTCTGGTCTCTTTTCAGGTGTGGCAGCAGGGAACACACTGTACCAAAGCTGAATGTCCTTGTGGACACTCACTAGTCTGAACTTGTGATTCGTGTAGAGTTTGGGGAAAAAAATAACCCTTTTAGACTACAACTCCCAGAATTCCTGAACTGCAACACTTTCCAGTAAAGCCTTAATTGTCTACAAGCATAGAGCTTGTGAAAGTAGCTGCTGTTATACATTTATATCCCTCCCTATGTGATAGAATCTCAGGGCAGGATACAATGAAATTCTAATGTATGCAGACTAAAAGTTAAAACCCATGTGCATTTACAGATCCAGATGAAATCATTAGGCCCTAAAGGTTTTAATAAAAGTTACTTGTTTGGATTACAAATTCTAGCTGAGGGAGTCTGGTCTCTGCACTCCAGAAATGAACTTTTCCAAGCTTTGTATTTGTGAGTGTCTCATGCTCTACATCGATGGGCTTTTCAACTGTCAGATCCACAGTATCTGCAGGGAACACCCTTTGGTTTTCCAGTGTTTTAGTTAGCAGTGCATACTTGGACCCCTTATTTTCAACCCACTAAAGGACCAAGTTATGGAAAGGAGTCTTCTAATGAAGAGAAGGAAACACTCCAAATGAGCAAGTGTAATAGATATGATTAGGTAAGAGAAGGCTGAACACCTAGAATGGCCCTAATTTGGCTGAAAAGCAGTAAGTGCACTGGATACTTTTCCCTTGTCTAAAGATGGTTAGCAATTATACTTTCTGGGAAGAATTATTTGGCACTGGTGGGAGGCAATGTTGTGAGGTCATTGCTGGTGGCCAGCATCATCTGCAGCTACCATTTTTAGGAAAGTTGCTTTGATGCTCTCCAGCTCCCACCATGACAGCTATTTAGACGGTTTGCTTATTCATGTTTAAGCCTGAACTTTCTCAGTTCACTTCTCATCTTTCTACCTAAGAAACAAAGCATTTGCCAGAGAGAGAGAGAGAAAAGAGAAGTGGAGGGAGAGAGAGATCTGAGGGCTATTTTCAAAGTTAACACATAAGTGGATCTCCAAGTTTCTCAAAGTCTTTTTGTAATTCAGAAAAGGAGAACTTCACAGAGGGGTTTCAAACTAGTTTTGAAACAATTACATTGCAAAGCAGCCAATTCCACTTTAAATTATTTCAAATAAAAACATGCATTTTTCTGTCTTTTATCACTACCAGCAAACAACATCAGCTTTCACCATCTTTTGAGCAAAGAGATGCAATGAAATGCTCCGACAACAAAACAGTCTACTGGACAAAATGAGACAAGTCCTTTTCCACCCTGCTCAAATCAATTGTTGCAACGTCAGATGATACAAAGCTCATTTCTGTACAAGTGGTACATGCTCACACTATTACATCTTGGTTCTAGATGATATGGACAGGACAGAACACCAGCATTCCTTTGATTTAATTCACTTAGTACAAGCTTTGCCCTTTGTTTCTCTGTACTGCTAAACGAAGCTGCATTACTTCATAGTCTACCAAAGAAATAAAGTCAGATCTGATGCAAACGTCAAACTCTTTCATACTGTAACATTTGTTTCCCTATCCACTTCCACGCCTATGATGCTAAAGAAAAGCAGTCAAATGAAGCCTTGTTAAATCCATACTACCTGGCTGTCTTTCAGAATGTTCTGTTCCAACCACAGTCACACTCTGGGTCTCACTCCCTAGTTGTCAGAGAGTTGGTGAATCCTGAACCAGTCTCCCACAGAAAATCCTTCTTCGTCTCTGGGGCTGCCTGCCTCTCTAATTCTTTCTCAGCAAACCTGGTTTATATTAAGCCCATCTGATCAGAGACAGGGCTTTTCCGTGACGTCGTTGGCCTGTCTGTTCAACAGGCAGCCCTCAGCTGGACGGAAGCAGGCATGCAGAGGGGAGAGGGAGAGAGAGAGAGAGTTACCAGTGTGAGCAAAATAAATTCATTGGCAGGCAGGCTTTTATTTCTCCTGTTCTTTCTAATGTTATTAAGCAGACTGCTGAGTCTGTTTCGTGAGAGCACAGCAGAAAAGTAGTCAAACTACATTTCGTAACTCCTGTTGTTGAACTGAGCAGTCATTAAAAATTACTTTGGATTCATAAACATCGGAATTTATTGGTTGAAAGGCCAGGCTATACTGGAAAACAAAATGTAAATAGTAGCCCATCTTGCCACGGATCCGGGAATGGCGCAGAGAGGAGAGGCTCAAGCCTTGCCAAAATGATCTGTCAAAACTGCACCACTAAGACGCCTACACAGTTGCCTCCTCAGCAGTTACCAACCAGGAGGGTACTAAACGGTCAAACCCCAAGAAATATGAAGACAGCTATTGTTACTGAGCCCTTCCTGGAATAATAAAGGCTGCTGGCAATTTATACTGCTCAATTACTTGGAAGTAAGCTATACTGAACACATGGAGGGCACCTCTAAGTACACATTGTGCTTATAAGAGTCTTCATATTTAAGGATATTTGGATGATGCTGGATGGGAAAAATAATTTTGTACCACCCCCCCCCCACACACACACACACAAGTAGGCAAAATTAATAATCTGACAGCCAAGGCTGAAGCCCGCCATCTTAAAAGCAACTCTGCCCCTACCTGCATCTCGCCATTAGCAGACCACTAGAAAGTTTGCAGTGGAACTCTGTTACTTAGTTCATCTCATTGGATCTTGAACAGGGTCAGGTCTGGTTAGTACTTGGATGGGGGACCACCAAAGAATACAATGTGCTTCAAGCTCTATTCCAGAGTAAGGGAATGGAAACCACCTCTGAGTATTCCTTGCCTAAGAAAACCCTATGAAATTTGTGAGGCTGCCATAAGTGGACAGACTACTTGAAGGTACATGCACACCCATTTACACACACACACACAGAAAATGAGAGAGAGAGAGGTTTAAGATATATCTACTCCAGGGATGGCAATCAAAGAATCCTCTATATCAATGCTTTTCAGGCTATTTGATGTGGGACTTCAATTCCCAGAATTCTTTGGGGAAGCCATGTCACTTAAACTGATACAAAACTGAAACAACTTTGTAGTGCAGATTTAGTCAGAGTTTTAATGCAACTTGAGCATCTAATCCAAATGCTATTTTAGGAAGACAGACCATCTATTCATCTACCACCTGTGGAGCCATTCACATCATCCAGATCTCAAAGAACAAATATGTTGAGAAAAGATACAGATAATCTCTATGATTCAAAGAAGCAAGTTAAAGTAAATCTATTGCAGAGCAAAGCTGAACACCATTCCCCAGGTCTAAGTCCTAATCCTCATTTTTATGACCACAATAGCATTATTCTATGTATTGCAAACATAAATTTGCTGTGAATTCGCTTATTTTCTTTTAAATTCAATCATGCAGTGCTGTAAATTTAACTTCACTTTTTTTAAAAAAAATCCCTTTATAGTTAATTTGTTTTTGCTGAGCACTATCATAGGCTGTTACTCGGAGGACATTTGGTTCTTTACCCAGCTTTGTAGTTTAGTTGGCTTTGCTTCTGATTTTGCAGGTGGTTGTTCAACTGCTTGGAGACCACATGGCTGGCTGGATGGCTAGACCACTTTGTTCTGGAATTTGGACTTTGTGTACACTTGGCTCTTCTTTAATGGCTTCTGCTTTTTCCTAGTCTTAAGCAGAAATGTCACTCATCCTTCCTGGCAGAAGAGTCAGGTGGTTTACAATCACTTGGAGCACAAATAGGCAGAGGTCACAAAAAGTCAGAGGTTTTGTGCTAACAGAATCCCCCAACAACATGTCCACATGGTAACTAAATGGAACCTCCTAGTTCAGAAACACTATACCACTCAATATCAGATGTGGGGAGAAAACAACAAAAGCAAGGTGTTACACAGGGGCATACAAAACTACTTTACACTGAGTCAGACTATTGGTCCAAGTAGATCAATATTCTGTACATGGACAGAGAAGAGCCCTCCAGAATTTCAGTCCAGTTTCTTTCTAGTGATGTAGACTCGCAGCAATAGACTTGGACTCAAGTCGGACTCAAGTTGCTTCAGTGACTCGACTTGGAGTCGACTTGGCCATAAATGATGCACTGACTCAACTAGACTCAAGACTTGTATATTTTTAATGACTGACAATGCCCTTCATTCAGTAACATAGTACCTTCATTTGGAAACCTTACAACTTTGAACAACACCTCCATCTCTTTTTGCCTACTAGTCACATGACACTCTGTCTCAAGCCCAAAGTGTGGGTGCATTTCTCAGAGGGGAACAGCAAACAGGTTAGGCAATGGGCTTGAGGCAGGCTTGAGGTCTGCTCAGCAGCCTGTCCCTGCTGTATATCGGAGGAGCCTTCTAAAATGTTTCCTAAGAGCAAGACAAGACTCACCCCCGGAGTGCAGGTGCATCTCTCAGAGGGGAACAACAAATGTGTTAGGCAACAGGCTTGAAGAAGAAAGATCCTTTCTTCTAAAGCTTTTGAATCTTCAGTAATGGGGAGTAAGATAGGATCCTATTCCCTATTTCCGAAGCTGCAGGTGGCAAAATTGCAAATGTGGAGAGCCAACACTGCTTAAATTATTAAAACTGAATTTATTTCACTTTATCCAATAATTCTGGAATTTAGGTTGGGGTATAAAGTTGACTTTCAGACTTGAGACTTGACTTGAGTATTGGAGAAAAAGATTTAAATATATCGCTGATTCTTTCTCTGTCATACCTGGAGATGCCAGGGATCACACCTGGAACCTGTTGGCCTTACTTCTAATCATCCTAGATATATTTACTTTGCCATCAATGGAAAGAAGTGACTTGACCAAGAACACAAACTGAAGGGGAGGAGGAGGTCTGAATACCAAACATCAGACCACCAATCTCATTCCCAAAATAAGGGATGTCATTCATTTTATTATGAATTTTAAAAATGAAACAAATGGGGCTGAAACTATTTTGGCAATAAATGTGAAACACTATTGCCAGACTAAGAACTGAAGAGGGCTCCTGTACCTTTAATGGTTGTATAAACGAAGAGAGACAGTGTGCAGTGTAGTGGTTTGAACACTGAGCTACAACCCTGGCAACCAGGGTTCAGTTCCCCTCTCAGGCCATTTCCGCACTAGAGTGTTATAGCGCTATGATTCCGGTTTCAACATCCTATGGAATCCTGGGGTTTGCAGTTTTGGGAGGGGCCGCCCACAATTATAGCTTTAACTCCCATGGCTGCATCCTATGGACTCCTGGAATATGTAGTTTGATGAACCACTAGAGCTGTTTGACAGAGAATTCTAAATAACCTCCAACTGCAAATCCCAGGATTCCCATAGGACAGAACGATAGCAAAAACGGGGTTGAGCAGAAAGATTACTCTTTTTTTTAACCACATCTCCTGCAGCCAACATGATCACAAATCCTGCAGCCAACATGATCACCAGCTATGCTGGGTGTGGATACTGGGAGTATTAGTCCAAAACCAAATTAGTTCAACATCTAGTGTAAATCACCTCATCCCTGCACAGTAAGGAGTTTGTATGTGCATGCATGTGCATATAAGCATATTCATGTGTGTAGGTGGCCCCTGGCCCCAAAACTGAGAACTGATATGACCTTCCTGGCCAAGAAGTTGAGTACTCATATAATATAAATTAATATAAATTTATAATATAATAATATAATATAATATAATATAATATAATATAATATAATATAATATATATAATATAAACAGACAGAGAGTACTGCAATGATGTAAATCCCAGAATCTTGGAAGACTTGGAAACTTCATGTTTAAACATATTCAGGATCTCCAGATTGGACACAGACACTGAGACAGAGTTTTCTCTTCCCTCCCCACTTTTAAAAAGATAAAGAAACAAACATGTGTAAAATGTCCAGTTCACAGTAGAATCACTTGATAACATGCAAACTGACATAAAAGGAAGGAAAGGAGGGGAACTAAAACAGAAATATGGCAACACCTTTAAGGCTAACTGGTTTTTATTTTAGCATGAGCTTTTATGAATATAAACCCACTTCTTTGGTATTGCCTCTGAAGAAATGGGTGTATATCCACAAAAACTCATGCTAAAATAAACCAGTTAGTCTTAAAGGTGCTACCACATTTCTCCCCCCACCTCCTTTTTATACTGCAAGAAACTAACATAAGTACTTCTTTGAAAACGGAACACTAACAGTAATAGTTAAGCATTTTAGAAAGGAACTGTGCCCTACTAGTTTGAAGGTGTTGTTTCTAATCACTAACTGGTTACTTCCTGAAGGTGATGGCATATAGAACTAAGACTGATTTTCATTAATGATAAAGATTCTATTTAACGAACATTTCCATTTAAGCATTTTTTTGTAGAAGTATATTATTATGTGATATAATCTTAATATTAATTAATATACATTAAGCAATTGTTCTGTGTTATTTTCAGATTAATCTTCAATTCAACAAAAAATAGGATTGCATTTACTTCCAGATTCCTCTTCCATGAGATTTCCTCCATCTCCTCATATTGTCTCATCACTATCTTTGCAGTTAGTAAAGACAGTTAGCAAACACAAAGTGTACACAGACTGTTCATGTACACTGTTGGCAGCCTGAGATTGATCAGGATATCTCCCATCTTTACAAACTGCTGCATTAACATAATCATAAAATAGAATCAGAAGCTGTGTAATTAATATTTAAACTAGATCTGTCTAGATCAGTGTTGCCAACTCTGATTTGGAGCAGTGGTTTTTCAGGGCTTCAAGCAACATCCTCTCTCAGTTCTACTTGCAGATCTGTGGGATTGTTTAGTGACCCCTCATCCAAATACTATGCCTGATCCTGTTCAGTTTCCAAAATCAGATGAAAATGTGTTCAGGGGAAGATGAACTCAGTCTCCAGAAGCCAAGTAATCCAGTGGATTTTGAGCATCGCCCCCCCACACACACACACACATTTTGCACTCAAAATGCTGCATGGAAAATCAGCTTTCACATGTGTGAATACAAAGAGTTTGTTGCACGTCCCAGTTACCGAACATAAACATTCTTAACTTTGGCTGGGTAACTGCTTTTGATTATCTGTTGGCAGATTATCAAGGCCCTATATGGTTATAGTGCCATGATTCTACTTTAACAGCCATGATTTCTACAATCCTAGGATTCACAGTTTAAGGGGGGTGTTTCGAAAGCTGAGCCAGAGAGCTCTTGTGCTTGAGAAAACTACAAATACTAGCATTACATAGGATGTACCCGCAGCAGTTAAAGTGGAATCACACTGGTTTAACTCTGTAGTGTGAAAGGGCCCCTTCAGGCTGTCAGTTGCCCATTTGTAAAGTTTATAGTAACCTTGTCAGTGCAAATCTAAGAATCCATTTTTCTGAACAAGGGGTGAACACAGCCAGTACTCTCACATGAAGGACACAATCAATAAATGCCAGCAGCTACAGTACCTTTGGCTTAGTTCCCACCCAGTTACGCCAAAGGATCCAGAAATGTGTGGCACAGCACAGCACAGAGCAGCACGAGCCGAAGGCATGCACATGGAGAGGGACACTTGCACAATGAACTGTAATCTCCTCCATTCACAGCCTACTGTCTTGAGTGATTTGTGAATTGATTTCAGAAGCACACTTCACCCCTGCTCACCACACACCTTCATACCATGATTAAGATTTTTTTTAAAAAAATCTATAGAATACTTGCAGTGCCATCTCAGATATGGAAATAAAAGGCTTTACAAGCTTATAAAAAATTATTTAGCAAGAGTTGATAATAAAGAGTTATTCCAGCATCTCAATCTCCTGCTTGGTTCAATCAGTGTAATGTAGTATTTTATCTTCTGCAGAGTTTGGAAAGAGCACTTGTTATAACAACTTCTAGAATTCTCTTCGGCATTTCAGGGGTAGTTCCCCCCAAAATAATTTTTTAACCTCTGCTTTTATGCAAGGAAAGGGACATAGAAGGGGACAGAGCAAGTGCTGTACGAAGCTATTAGACCTAACACTTGTGGTGGTTATTTGCTGTCAAGTTGAGTTTGATGACAACTCTATGAAAGAGAGATCTCCAAGACCACTAGTCACCAACTGCCCTGCTCAAGTCTTGCAGACTCAGGACGGTGGCTGCGTTGATTGAGTCAATCAAGTGTGGTCTCTCTCTCTTTTCCTACTGTCCTCTACTTTACCAAGCATTATTATCTTTTCCAATAAGTCATATTGTTTCATGGCAGTATGGCAGCCTCAGTTTACTCATCTTTGCTTTTAGTAAGAGTTCTGACCTTATTTGCTCGAAGACCGGTTCATTTTTTTATTTTATTTTATTTTATTTTATTTTATTTTATTTTATTTAGCAGTCCAGGATATCCATAAAACTCTTCTCCAGCACCAAATTTCAAATGAGTTGATTTGCTTCCTGACACTTTTCTTCACTGTCCAACTTTCACAACCATAAATAGAAACTGGAAGTACTATGGCTTGGATGATTCTGGCTTTGATATTTTAGCAATATCTCTTTAATTCAAAGACCTTATCTAGTTCCTTCATGGCTACCTTTTCAACTCCTAGTCATAATATTCAGCTATAACCCAGCTTTTGCACTTTCTTTAGCTTTCCTTAACAGCCCCAACATAGGGTGGCCTCTTAGGGTGACCACTTGAACATTGCCCCAAACAAGGAAATGCCCCAAAAGCAACATTGTCACAGAGGACAGAAGACGGTATAAAATTGGCATAAGCTAATTGTTATGCATAGAATAAAATTCAAGAATTACTATAATTTATACAGAAATAATACTGTTTTGGCATAAGTTTTCATGGCATATAGCCCTCATCTAGTGGTCTGGAATCCATGACCATTTCCATAGCAGGTTGATGCCACTGTAAATGCCATGGCTTCATCCTAAAAAGTTCTGGAATTTGCATTGGAAGTTGGAATTCTCTAGACCACTCTCTTGAATTAACAGTATTACCGCTCTCTAGTAGAGAATTCTAAATAGCTCATGCAACTGCCAATCTCAGGATTCCTTAGGATGGAGGCAGACAGTTAAAGTAGGATTAAACTGCTCTAACTGACCAGTGTTGTTTTTGCTATAATGAACTAAAACACCTACCCTCTTCCACCTTGATGTTTTTTACAGAAATACATCTCACTATGCTGAAGAAAACTGTGATCAGGTGAACTGGGAATTGGTCCATCTGCTGCCCACTTGCTCTTTATGGGCCACATTAGGGACTTTGTTTTTCTTTCTTATGATTCTTCACCTTTGAACTAGACATGGACTGAAGAGCCTTCAACTGGATGACACCTTTAAGTAGAGAAGCATCCTCTGTCAGCTGTTCAAACAGAGGACTGTTATCATCAATAAGATAGCATACATAGCCATCCTATAAGATGTGAAGGGCTCAGGTATTACAAAGGTCAAGTAAAAGAAGTTTCCAATATATTTGGTAATAGTTTCAAGACCAGACGAACTCAGGGTGGATTCGAGCTGTGCTAATCTCAGGCTTCTACTCAGCTTACAATGTTGTTAGTTTCAAGCAAGAAATTTAAAGGGATAAAAACCACAGTCCCACACACAATAATGGCAAACACTTTGGAAACACAGTTTGATTCATTTTATACAACTCTGTCAGGTCACAAAAGTACAAACCAGCTTAACTACAAACATGGCCCAGGGAAGATAATCTATCTTTGTGATTAAGTAATAATACACACACTTTAAAACTGCACCATTACAGACTGATCCTATTTAGCAAGCAGTGGAAAATGTTTTGGCCTCTTAGTTTATACAACCCCCATACCTGTGACTTGACACCAAACTGCCCACCAAACAGACCAAAAGAAGCAGTTTCTTGAAGATATTTATTTTAAAGTGGGAAGAATGTCTAAAAAACACATATGGAAGGATTAGATCTGACAGCTCATATTTCACAGTGCTCAAGTCAACTTACCAGGGCCATGTTTAGGTGTGAAGGCACCCAAATACTAAGTCCTCAGGGGGACCCGCTCCTGTGGCAGTGGCTCTTTCAGGAATGGCCACTGCCAAGTAGCACCAGGCAGTGGCAAGAGCTGCAGTTCCAATTTTCCACAAAAGTGTGTCATTTGCAGGCAAATGTTGGAAACTGAAATGGCAACTGGTCAGGATGTCCAGTACAGATCAGACTACAGGGAACCAGCCCACAAATCTTTTTCAAAGATTTGAAATGAGAGACCTCCAAGAGATCTCATCAGCTGCCCTGCACTGGTCTTGTAAACTCAGATCTGTGTGTTCGTTTAGTCTGTCCTCCTACAATGCAATCTTCCTCTTTCTCTTGGGGTCTGTACATAGGGTTTCCAGGGTTTCTTCTCCAGTCTTCAGAATGAGGAGGAAGAATCTAGGGCTAGAATACCTACCAAAGCAGTATTCTAGCCCTGAGATTCTTCCTCCTCATTCTGAAGACTGGAGAAGAAAGGTACGTGTACATACATATATTTTTGATTTGTTAGACTTTTTTATAATTTTAATGGAATATTCTGTTCATTTATCATGATTAATAACCTTGCCAGGCCCCATCCACTTCTGACATTGCAAAGGGTTGTCCCTAGGTATCAGATTTCAACCCTGAAATTTCAGGGCCTGAGATAGCCCTGAGCTGGCAAACCTATTTATTCTAGAGACTTCTCCAACAGATTGAGCCATGTACCTGAAATTGAGCTGATGATATACAACAGGTTTTGCCTGCCAAAAAGTTTGGCTGAAGAATTCTGGGAGACACACATACCTCTTTTCTGCCACTGTCAAGAATTCACAAGACACTTAATAGACAAAATCACTAAGATTTGCTCTTGCTTGGATGATGTAGTTGATGGACAGTATCTTTGGACAGTATCTTTGTAGAGGTGAAAGTCACCACATCTGTTTTGGATCCTTACCCTTCCTGAATCACTAAAGCAGCCTGAGGGGCATTTTGAGTATGTAAAGACAGTGGTGAATGCCTCACTGAAGCAGGGAAGGGTTCCATCCTGTCTGAAAAAGGCTATGGTGAGGAGTCTACCGAAAACAACCTCCCTTGACACCACCATTAGATAATTACTGACCAGTCTCCAATTTCTGGGCAAAGTTCTGGAGGATGTCATTGCCTCCCAGTTCCAGGGTTTCCTGGATGAAATGGATTATCTCAATCCATTTCAGTCTAGCTTCAGGTCTAGTTATGGGAGACAGCTTGGTTACCTTGATTGAGTTGGTCCTGTGGGACCTCTCAGTGGTTTTTTTATAACATTGACCATGGGGTCCTTTTGGGATACCTTGCACAGTGGACTTTGAGGTACAGTTCTACAGTGGCTCCAGTATTTCCTGGAGAGTCACCCTCATAATGTGATGTTGGAGTATTCCTGCTGGATAATCTGGTCTATTGCCACTGTGGTGTCTCTCAATGTGCAGTTTTGTCCACCATGCTGTTAAACATATACACTGGGAGAGGTGGTCCAAAGATTTGGGGTTTGATGTCACCAGTATGCCAGTGGTACATTATGCCAATGATATCTCCTTTCCATCTAATTCCAAGGAAGCTCTTTTGGTACCAAGCCAGGGTCTGTTATCAGTTAATGGAATGGATGAAGACAGACAAACTGAAACTTAATCTAAACAACATAAAGGTACTTTTGGTCAGTCAGAAGGTTTATCATGAAAGAGGGATTCAACTTCTGGTTGGGTTACACATCCTTTGAAATTTCAGGTTCATAGCTTGAATGTACTCACAGACTCAACTCTGGACCTGGAAGCAGGTGTTGGTGATGGTCAGGAGTGTGTTTGGAGAATTAAAACTAGTGCACTAGTTCCTGGAGATGTCAGATCTGGCCATGGTGACCCATGCCTTGATTACATCCCCTTTGGATTACTGTAACACACTCTATATGGGGCTGCCTTGGGAAACTGTACAGAAACTTCATCAGGTCCAAAATGCTGCAGCTAGACTGCTAACTGAGGCTGGTTATAGGAAGCATGTAACTCCTTTATTGAAAAAGCTTCACTGCCTACTGGTCTATTTCTGGGCACAACACAAAGTGCTGGTTGTGAGCTATTAAAGCCCTGTACAGCTTAGGTCCAGATTGTCTGAAAGACTGTATCTCCCTGTATGACCCCGCTTGAGTTTTATGATCTTTGTGGGAGGGCTTTCTCTCTCTCCCATCACCCTCATAGATTTGTCTAGTGAGGACAAGAGAAACAGCCTCCTCAGTAGCTGCTCTAGGCTATAAAACATCTACCTACTGAAGGCTCAGTTGGCTCCCCTCTGCTCTCTTTTCACTGGCAAAGACATTTCTGTTCACACAGGCCTTCAGCTGTGTGAGTGAAGGGAGTGCTGTTTTTTTATACGTAATAAATATTTAATGTGTTTTAAATTGTTTTTAAATTAATGCTTAATTAGATAATTTCATGTTTCAAACAGTTTGCACCACATACTTGTCCTATCTCAGTCCTGGCACAGCTGATAAATCAAACAAAACAAACTGAATATCTCCCAGCTTGTTATTTACTTCCAGGTAGTAAGCAAGGAGTCATAAATAAAGACCAACATAAATAAATTCCAGCAGAGTTTCACAGCAAGGGAGTGTCCAAGGTCAATCCAAGCATTTGTCAAGGCATCGAGCAAGATAGCAGGTCAGATAAGCTCTGACAACTGCTGGAGGGGAAAGACACCAGCTAAATAGGTCCCGAGCCTAGAGCAGCTGAGACTTGATTGATTGTTGCCAGTTATAAATCCTGAGAGAGTGACACACTAGCTCTCTCTTTCCTGCCTGTGCACTATGAAGCTGGGTTGAGGTAAGTGTTCCTCTATATCTGAAGAGGCAGGACTCTCTGTTGCAGCTGGCACCATCCCCTGTTCTATTTCTGGCACTGTAATCTCTCTCTGTGCATCAGGCCCTGGCATGCCTTCTATTTCAGCCTCTGGCATGCCCTCTGTTTCAGACTCTGAATCAGAGTCCATGCTCTGGAAGCAGGGCATGACAATACTATTCCAGTTATTTTATTTTAGCTTACATTGTAAGCCTCTCTTCACCCTGCACTGACAGAAACAGACAGGAACTTATGAGTCTGTCCATGTGTTGAAGCCTTCTGGGAAGGTGCTTCTCTCCATCTCACCATCCTCACAGCTATATTTGTGAGGAAGAGAGGATATGACCTTCTCAGTGGCTCTGGAACTCTGCTTTCTAGAGACTGGTACACCCTTTGCTATCCTTTCTCAGGCAGGTGAAAACTTTTTTGTTTCAGCAGGCCTTTGAGAGCTGGCTTTGTGAGGAAAGGGACTTTCATATGCTGGGTTGCTTGAATACATTCTTCTTGTCTCTAATAGCTATGCTTTCAGTGGGTTTTAATTTTATTGATAGTTTAATTATATTTTGAACTTTTTTATGAAGCCATTTTTTGTTGCCTTTTCTTGGTTTTTTGTTTGTTTGCTCTTTCGCTGTTTCTGTTTTGACCTTTGTAGACCACTTTGAGTCCCAGACTGGAGAAAAGGCAGGATAGAAATAATTATTATAACAAAGAAACAATAACAATAGCTGAATATAAATAATGAAATAAATGAAATAAAACTAGACTCATGCACAACACACAGAGATTGATCGGCCACACCCAATTTTGAAGGAGGGGAAACTCTTTGAATCCCAAAACAAGAAATGTTAGGGGGATGAAAACAGTCTTTAAATAGCCTTTAAATTAGCAATCACACCCCATGGAGCCTTCTGGCAATTTTTAGACTGAAATATAATCCAGTCTCAGACATCAGAAAGGGTCCTAGGGGATGCACTTAGGTCTGAGTGAGCAGCACAGTTCTCACGCCTGCCTTAGAACAAGGGTGGGAAACCTCTTTCAGTCAGTGGCCCAAATCAATCTTAGAGAAGTATTTGAGGATCCCATTTCAGGAGGGGCAGAGACAAACACAAAGGGATAGCATATCCTCCAACATTTCACAGATGAAAACAGAGACATTTGCCTCCAAGCATCAGAGTGTGGCTAAGATAGCAAAAATGATTAACGAGAAAAACCACAAGCTCAAATTGGCTGCAGTAGTTTGCTTTGGCCTGAGCCTCTGGGAAGGACAAGATTCTCCTCCTTTTATTTTCCCCTCCCCATTAATTGAGATCAAACTACTTTTGTGCTTTAAATTCAGTTTACAGAAACTGAAGCAAGCTGAGGGCGAAGGGGAAGAGCAGGCAGAGGAGAAAGAAGCTGGGGCATTTTTAAAAGAAGCTGAGAAATTAGGACAGCAGAGAGTTGGGACTACCCCTGCCAAAAAATTGGGGTAATTGGACGGTATGCGGTAGGACCAAAAATACCAGCAGATTTTTTGTTTAAAGTTCTGACAACCAGGAACTGAGCCTTAGGCATGGCGTTTCAAACTTTCAGAATGGGGAAAACTTGGTATAAAAGCCATGAGACCAGCAAATGATGGCATCATGGTAAGCTTCCTATCCATCCCATTTGTACAAAACATCATGTATTTGGGGTCCTAAATTTCAGTCCTACATTAGGATCATATGGGATGCCCCAAATCTCTTATTTGAGAGTGGGCACCAGCTGCGCTGCCCCCTGACTAACCCACAAGCATTGAATATCTATGCAGCAATCAGGCCTTACGATATCAAATATTGGGTGTCAATCTGCTGGGATTGTGGGTGGCATAGCACCATTTCTCTCTGACCAGCAGGGGCTGACACTGAGCAGCACAGTAAAATTCTCAGCTCAAAACAGCTGTCCTGCCATCACAAGATTTGTGTGGGTTTCCGGGTTCTTGAAAAATCTGAAATTTTCCAGGAGCCCTGTGATTTCATATGAGGCCTTCCCCTTCAAGACTTTAGTTGCCTTATATAGTTCTGCCTCAGGAGTCCCATATTGCTCAGTAATAAACCTAGTAACCCTATATCATGAGGAATGAGTCACATTAATCTAGGGAACTCCGGAGAGCAAGTTGGGATTTGATCTCAGAGCCTGAGGTTTCCAGTTCGTGCCAGAAAATAAACAAATCACCCCAACCTGCCTGTAAACACACCTGTACTTTGGCCTGAAGGATGTTAGCTATAGGCACATTTGCTGACATAAAAAAAACTTTATTTTTAACCATTCATTGCTGATTTCCTCTCTCTCATTTTCTTGGGATCACCTGTCAATATGTCTTCTGGCTAGAATGTCACACTCAGTAGTAATCCTTCTGCCAAGTAGCTAAACATGAACATTAGCTATTTATAAACAGGGACATCCCTGACTAAGCTGGGAAAATACCTTAACCTGGTTAAGCAGTTGGCCAGCACTGATTAATGGCCACTATTCGTGTCACTAAAAAATTTCACGCAAACCAATCATTCTGAAAGATCTGTGTTGTCTTTCTGCATCTCATTCTATGGCCTGCGCTTAAGGGGATGGTTCAATTATGAGCCCCAGAAGATGGTAGACTTTCCCTGGTTAGAATTCTACAAGTTCAGATTGGGCGACTATCATAGGTACCGTAGTAGTGGATTTCCTGCATTGTAAAGTGATTTAACTAGATTAGCCTTCCCTCAACTTAATGCCATTCAGAAATTTTAGATCACAACTCTCATCATCCTCAGGTAACACGGTCAAATGTAGCCCAGTACACATGGAAGAATTCTATGTTGGGTTTTTAGGGTTTCAGTATAGCTCCTTAGATTTGCTGGTCGTTGTACCTGCCACATGCACTCATTCCATTCCTGGGACAGGGTGGATCCACACTAGGGTTTTGCCAAAGGGCATTTTTTAAAAAATAATAATAATCCAGCAGAGTGATTTGCTAAGTGACCCTGTGATATGGAGGGCAGATTTTCTCTGTACTTAAAAAAAAATTCTTAGAGTTATAATGCTTTGTGTAAGAGTGCCTTTTCACTGATGCACTGAAGCATTATAATTATAAGAAGAAAAAAAAAAAAAGGAGGAAAAAAAGAAAAGAAAAGATGGCTATATTTTCCAATATGTGTCAGAATTAAAAAGAAACCCATTCAAGGGTGGGAATCAAATGTTGCAGCTGGTGCTGGGAAATGCCAAAAAATAGTCCAGGACAACAACAACGTTGTCTAGATATTTAAAAAAAAACAAACAAACCCTGAAAACAGCAACAAATGCCACAATCTCCCAGCATTTCTGTTCTGTCTGAAGGAGCCCTAGGTTGTTTGTTTTGTTTTGAAGATTCTTTACTGTATGATTCTAGTGGGCAGAAAGCTATGCAGAAGCAACTTCATATGAGTACAGATCTGTCCTAAGATGGAAGAACCTGAGGCAGGAGTGAACGGCTGTCATTGGTTTAGGTCTGCCCTGTCTCCCTCAGAGGACTGCGGAGAGCTATAATGCTCTTTGAAAAAGTTTAGTTTTCCCCCCATGGACCCTCCAATTTCAGATTTTGGAAGCCACAAAAATGGTCCTGGGACCCACCTATGGCCTGCATTTTTCCCCATTCCTGAACCAAAAGAATCGACAGAAAAAGATGCTAGGAAAATTAGTCAGTGACTCATAACTGTGGCAAAGAAAGCGGGGGGGATATTTGCTATGACGCCACATTGAACAAAACCTCCCCTAAGAAAAATATTTTCTCTCCTGCCTTCACAAACTCCAAGCTCTTTTGCTTGAAAGTTTGCTGATGTGAAAAATTGCTAGACCAATGGCACAAAGATACCCTCTCATCTCAGCACATGTAATGAGATGAGAGTCCCACTGACCTCCTTTGTAAGTGTTCTTATTAGAAATTCACTTCTAAGCTTCTCATAGAATTGCCACAGCCTGGACTTTTTCATTTCATGGTCACTGGTTCTTGTTTTTCTCTCTGTACCTACATATACCTGCCAACCATGGCTTATGCTTCAAGAGTGTGACACCACAGACTCTTTAACTACAAAAACTTAGGGCAGAATCGGGAATCATGAAGCCCTCTAAGATGTTGTTGGATTGCAACTCTCAGCATTCCTTCCCATTAGCTACACTTCCCAGGGGGAGCCATGGAATTCCTGCCCTTGGGTTAGTGACAATACAGGTGTTGTTAGTGTTTAAAGTACTTCATAACTCTCTGTTGTTTTTTGTGATGGCACTGTGTCCTGATTTATGGAGGACAGTCCTCTGAAGAACTATCTAATCCAAATCCATTCCGAAGATGAAGAACCCTAAGAAGGGAGATCAGGGATCTTGAAATTCCCCATCCACAGTCATCAGCTGGACAACAGATGACTTACAAGTCACTTATCTAGTCTTCACTGCTACAGCAAGAGAAGAATAATTACTATTGAAATAATAGTGCTTTATAGCAGTGCTTTCTAAATTTGAATCTGTGCATATAAATTAGCATCTACAAATTTTACAAAAATCTTTTTTAGGAAAAAAATTCCTCTGTATTGGATCTTTCTCTCACTCTCATACATATACATACTTTTTCCCCTAGCAGAGGTAGCAATCTAATCCTTGGTACTTGGGATTGCAAAATACAAGTAGGCTTGCTGTGCAACCTTGACCGAGCACGAATCTTTCTTCCCAACTCTTTAGTACTACGGGAAAGATGCCAAACACTCAAAAAGAGTCAAAGGTATTTTGACAGCAGCAATTCACCTTCCTTTTCTGGAAGTGTATGGGGAATTCCAGCTTCAGATTTACTGTAGTCTAGGGAATGGGATCACATTTGGCTGCTATCTTGCAGGAATGTTTACTTCAGTAATCCTGCAAGCCGTAAATATTGGACAGTTGGCAGAGTAGGCTGGAAAAACAACATGAAACATGAGTCTTTGCTTGAAATTTTAATGCTCCTCCTGAACAACTAAAATCATTTTGGGCTGTTTTATGCATCTTTTCAGCAGGCCAACACCATAAAACAGCAGCTCCATCTTTCTCTAATTGCCTGCATTTTACCCAGCCATTCAAGTGTCCTTTTAACTAAGAGACAGGGGATTAAAGTGTGGCATTCTGAATACAGGCAAAGATTCTACTTGTGTACGTAGAACACGTGTACATGTGTGCCTTTGCATGCCAAGTTATGTGCAACCCTTGTGTTGAATGGCAACACTGCAGAACTGATTGCGCAACATGTGCAGCTTCACTTGAACTGAATGCAGATGTTGTGCATTAGATAAAAATGTCCAGTTGCTTCCACAGGAAAACTTACGCATGTGTAAGAAACCAGCAGGATTCCAGCTGTGATTAGCAGTCTAGCCCTTATTCAGAGAATGCTTAAGAGTACAGAGGCCACAAGTTTTCCCTTCTACTTTCAGAATGAACCTGAATTTCACATTGAACTGAGGAGTTTATCATATTTTAACAGAAATCTATAGAATCAAGATATTATGCCCAGGGTTTAGAAAAGTTTATTCTGGAACTGCAACTCCCCAGATCTCCCAGCCAGCATGACCAAATCATGGAAAAGTTGTTGTTGTTGTTGTTGTTGTTGTTGTTGTTGTTGTTGTTGCTGCTGCTGCTGCTGCTGCTGCTGCTGCTGCTGCTGCTGTTGTAACTCTCAAATTCATATAGCTAGCTTGAGTGCTGCACAATCCCCACTGGTGCTCTATATGAACTGAATTCTATGCTGGAAGTAGATTCATGTTCCTCCTTTGTTGAACTAATCATAGAGCTGGATGGATCTCTAAGAACATCCACATTATAGGCATCCACAGCTTAAGTGTCTCTGACAGGTGGCCATCCAGTCTCTGTTTAAAAACCTCCTGTGAAGGAGACTCAAGTACAAGAAGTTTGTTCTAGTCTCAAATAGCTCTTACTGTCTAGAAGTTCTTCCTAATATTTAGTTGGAATCTTGTCATTTGAAGCCACTGGTTTATGTCCTTTCCTCTGGAGCAGCAGAAACAAATTTATTCCATCTTCCATATGACAGTCCATCGGATATTTAAAGCTGTCTGTAATATCACCATTTCCTCTTCTTTTCTCTAGGTTAAATGTAGTCCATTGACCATTCCTCATATGGCTTAGTTTCCAGACCTTTTAACATCTTTCTCATCCTTCTCTGGACATGTTATATCGTATTTGCCGGTGTATAAGACACACTTTTTTCCCCCAAATGCCTTCTAAAAATAGGGTGCGTCTTATACACCGGCAAATATGGGTAACTCCTGCCAGGCCTAAATGCAGAGGAAAGTGAGAGGGTTGAAAGGAGTGCTCACACAAGTGCCTGGATGGAGAGAAATCCCCGCTCTGGCAAAAAGGACAGGAAAGGAGGCTTTCCTTTACTTTTTGCCGTGGCAGGGACTTCTCCCCAGCCAGGCAAAAACAACAGTAGCAGAGGAGAAAGGAGCTCCTTTCATCCCGCTCTTCCTTTCCTTTTTGCTTCTGTGGGGACTTCTCCCCATCCAGGCAAAAATGATAGGAATAGAGAAGAAAGAAGCTCCTTCCACACACTCCTTTCCTTTCCTTTTTGCCTCAGCAGGGACTTCTCCCCACCCAAGCAAATCAACAGGAATGGAGGGAAAAGGAGCTCCTTTCACCCCTCTGCTTTCCTTTCCTTTTTGCCTGGCAGGGTACTAAAAAATTTTTTCCTAAAGAATACAGTCTGAAAATAGGGTATGCCTTGGTGCACCTAATACACCAGCAAATATGTTAGTTTGTTGATATCTTTCTTAAACTGTGTCTAAGAACTGGACAAAGTATTCTGGGAAAGCAAACAGAGTGGTACTATTAACTGCAGAATGCATTGAGCAGTTATTCAGATCTTTCAAGGGGATCAAGGTGACATAAATGAGTTAGACCATGTACTAGTGAATGGAGTCACACAGTGAGCTTTATGGATAGGTAGGGATTTGATCCCAGGTTCATCAGCTTTAGTCCAACACTATAACCACAACAATACAATATCTGTCATATGGATGACTGGTTGTTTACACAAATCCACAATACTTTGACATAATTCTAATTATTATCCCCAAAGAATTTCCAAGATAGCTCTGACTGCATTCTTCAATAGTAGCAGAGATTTCTATATGCAGTTCCATACATCAAGGTGATGGTGACAGAAGAAAACACAGTTGTCTTCATTCCTAAACTGTGGATACTACACAAACAGAAGCTGGGTTTCTGATTGCCAATCAGAGGGTTTAACAAATCACAACATCCTAAAAAACAAAAGTGAAAATTTTGCCATCGGAAGCACAGCAAACTTGAAAGGATACATTACTGACTTAAGGGCACTACTATGACAGTGAAGTAGGAATATATAACAACCTCTGTACATCACAGCGTACAAGAGCTCAGCAAACCAATGGCATGGTATGACCTTCTCAGTTGATAGAATGAAAGAGTCTTTGTCGCTAAAGTGTAGATTCAGTCTCTGGTTCTTCCTAAAAGCCTGCAGTCCTTGGTCAAATCCTTAAAAACATTTCTGTATAGTTAGTAACAATGACGTCATTTACTTGCTCTGAGGCAAGTCTGATCTTGTTTGGTCCATGGTAACTATCGGTAAGTGAAGGGAAAGGAGATATATACAGTTTAGGTTTAAGTATGCACATCCTTCCTTCCATCCATTAGAGAAAGAGAAGGTTTTCTAAACAACTGAACTATTAATGCTCAAAAGCTTTATTTCCCTCCCTGGCCTGTGTGGAAATAGCTAGAACACAAATATATTACAGTTCTTAATTCTTTAAGAGAGTTAACATTTACTTAGGAGGTGAACACTGGCCCTGGAGATGGGGACAGATGGGTGAACATGCACACTTGAAAAATTAGGGGGAAATGTTACGTTGCAAAATTAGTGGTGAGTGAGGTGAAGTTATAAATACAGACTGCATTTGTTACCATGGAAAAGGCCAAATTTTTTATCAGTTACCTCTCAAGATCTGAGACAGGCATCCTCTCAGCCAATGGAAACCAACTTAGCACATCTACTGGGTAGACATGGAATGATAGGTTCCACATGGACAAAAGCCACTGCATAATTCCTCCCACTTAGGAGTGGGACAGAGCCAGCTGCTCCCTCAGCTGGGAGTGACAGTAGTTTCCCAGAGTCCCAAAGTCTCTTACAGGAACCTTCAACCATCACTGATGGATGCCCAAGCCCTGTCTCCTGCAAACTGGATCCAATCCCATACCAAAGCCACCTAAAGTTGTGACAAAGTTAAAAGGCTACCATGCCATGAGAAAGGTGAGGTATAAATTTATCTATGTATGTATTTATAATAAAAGGTACATACTCCTCTGACAAAGAATAAAACCCATAAAACTGCAAATAACGTCAAGCCAAAGCAGAAGGAGGGAAGGAAGGTGGGGACAAATCTCCCAAGCCAACACTTAGAGGAGCGCTGGGAGCCTGGCTTATATAGCCAGGGAGTGAGCTGAAGCTCACCCAACCTGACCTCAGCCAACTAAGCAGTTCCCATTTTGCTAGTTCTCCTGTCTTTCCCGGAGCCCATAAAACAACGCAGGCTTCTGGGAAGGGGAAAGCTGGCAGCATCAAAGAGGATGGCATCCATCATATTTTTACTTGGCACTGTGAGAAGAACCTCACAATCCCTGGTAAGTCAAGGAACATTATTCTCACTGATGAAACAGATGAATGGAACGAAGCACTGCAAAATGTGTTCCTAAAAGAAACAATAGGTGTATGGATTAATACAAGAGGGATTTAAAATTTGGGAGATTTCCTTTACTTCTGAGATCTAATATTAGTTTTAATAGAAGATACAAACAAATCAATCCATAACCACAAGAAAAACAAAAAAGAAACAACTCACACACAAATATTGTTGTTTTTGTTGTGTGCTTCCCAGTAATTTCCAACTTATGGCAACCCTAAGGCAAATCTATCATGAGGTTTTCTGAGGTTGAGAATGTGTGATGTGCCCAAGGTCACCCAGTGGATTTCTAGGGCTGAGTGGGGAATCAAACCCTGATCTCCAAGACCATAGTTCAGCACTCAAACCACTGCATCAAACAAATATTGCATATGCATAATTAGAACTAAAACTAAACCAAACTAATTCAATCTAAATTAAAACTAAAACATAATGACACAACTCATTACTAAAAGACTCATCTCTAACAGTAAACACATCCTAAATGAACTAGACATTATACCACACTAACATACAAAAGAACTCCAACCCCCCATACCAACTACAATGAAAATAGATTACTATCCCATATCTTATTCTACCATTACTGATCTAAGCATGTTCTGCTTACTAGAATTATTACTAATCATAACCATAGATCATTACATCATTTGATTTCTTATTGCTCAAAAAATCCATAGACAGTTTCCAGTCTTTCAAATCTATAAATTTTAGAAGCTTCACTTTCTTGCATCACATATGAAAAAATATGAAAAATATGGGAAAAAAAAGATCCTTCTTTGTCCTGACAACCCCAACATTGATTTGAAACATTCTTAGACATTTTTGACAACTTTTCTGTACATCATTTTGCGTTCTCACTTGCATCCATGAACCCCATTTCAGGAATCATTATCATGACCAGCAATGCCGAAATTTTGTAATTTCTAGACTCAGGTATGAAATCCTATGGCTCATAAAACTTCCTTTGATTGAAAGAAGCAGCACCTATTTTGAAAAAAGCCTTGTTGTCCCAGGACACCCTGAGAACTTTGATATATGATAGTCTGTAAATATTGATAGTGCATGAAAATAAAATTGCCTTGAGCATTGCAATGGAAATGTTAAGAATGAATGAGGAAGGAGACTTTGCTAGAGACACCCAATTGCTACCAACAAGTATCTTTGTCTGGACAGAAGAAGAGATCAGGTTACATTTTATGGATGTAAGGAGTGGGGAAAAGTACAGTGGGTCATTGGCATCCACTGGGGTTTGGCTTCAGGACTCCCCATGGATACCACAATTCATGAGTGCTCAAGTCCTATTATATACAATGGTGTAATAAAATGGTGTCTCTTATAAGTCAAAATTTGTTTTTTGGATTTTTTTTTTGGCATTTTCAAGCCATGGTTGGTTGAATCCATGGATACAGAATCCATGGATGTGGAGGGTTGATTGTAATTGGAAACCTTGTTGCATTCCCAGAAACACTACCAGGAGCACGACTTTTTTACATCAAAATTGGAGTCAGAAAAAAAGGGGGGTGGACCTGTTTTCTACTGTGGAGAATATCCAGTTTTCCAAGCCAAAATCAAAACAGGGGGAAGAGTTCATCCACTACTGGGCCTGATAGCTAAATGAACCTCCGTGCTGAAGTATATCGAGTACCTGGTGTAGAGCAGCAAACAACATGGAACATCCATCACATTTCCCCTTGCTTATGAAATTTCAGAGGCATCCGGTAGGTTCCTGTCTGGCTAAGAAGAATGCTCCTACCCAACAGGTAGCAAAGAATTTTAAAAAGCAACAAAGAAAAATGTTAAAGAAGAAGGGTAAAGAGAGCCATGATTGGGAGCCCCATTTAGACTGGAGGTCAAAAGAATGAAAACCAGTTTTAATTCAGACAAAACTCTAAATTTTCATTCAGCTCTTGAGCATCTTTGGTGAAACCAGGTAATCTACTGTGGTCTGGTGCTGCCATCATCAGGTTACTCTGAGGAAAAGCAATCTTCTTTCATCCTTTTGAGAACTGGATCTGGAAATTCATATGTAAAAGTCACCTTGTCCTCCCTCATTCATAGAAGTTCCATCATTTTTAATTTGCAACCTACTCATGTTTTGCCATAGCTTCTTTCATATTTTTCCACCAGAAAAAAAAATCTAGATGGATAGGTATAATGCCTTTTGATTGGTACCAGTAGAAGGCACCAGTGTGGAAGCACTCTCAGAACCTGAGAAAGTTACTTTTCTGTATTAGTGGCTTTCTGAATTGCACAAGTGTCATTGTGATCTTGAAAAATGGCAATATGTACCATTCTGTCATTCTGACAAACTTAACCATTTTTAACTGCATGTTTCTAATTGTTCTTAAATGTTGGTGGTTATTTAATTTCAATTTAACATTGATCTTTTCTATTTTTAAACTGTGTTGTGTTTTAATGTGTAAACTGCCTTGGGGCCATTTATGGGAAAATGCAGGGTATGAATAAAGTTAACAACAACAAAGTGCCCCACATTGGCCATAACTTTGTAAGGACTGCCAATTCTGCTGTAGAAATTTGTTCATTCTGCATCCAAATCTCTATGGTGACGTTGCTCAACGCCCTTTATTACAAAGTTCAAAAACTCAAGTGATAGCAGAGAATGTCCTAGGATGGAAAATAATGTTGCAGTACATTTCACATCTCACTGTGTACCCACCTGAGGCTTTAGAATTTATAGCGGACTATAAACAAGGCTGTTGTGTTTATGAGTGGAAACAGACCACCTGCTGTTTCTGGGTGGAACTAAACATAGCTTTGAGTTACTGTTAAAATTAATTTGTTCCCATTACTTGTCACAGAGATTAAAAAGCAGTTCTTTTATATTCCTCACAGCTGTGTTGAAAAGTGCTTTGTTGCTTTGCTTATTGCTTTCCAGTTACTTTTAGTTGCTTTTCTTGATTTTTTTTTATTGTGTTTTTGATCAGAGAATGGTGTAACACTTGAAAAATTCCTGTCAAAATTACTCTTGAAATGCTTTTCAAAGTGAATTTAAATGTGACTAGAAAACATTACTCATCTACTATATAAAAGTCTGTGAGTTTGACTGTCTGCATCAGGCAGGTGAAGACCTCATACGATTGGCTGTGTGAGGCGAGAAGACCTCATATGATTGGCTGGCTGTGAAGATTCTATGGAATCCTGGGGCTGGCAGTTCAGGGAGGGGGCCTTTAGAATACTCAGTGGGAGAGCTCTTGGGCCTGAGGCCAGTTGCTATGGAGATGAGGCCTATCAGCAAGAAGAAGGCAGCGTATTCCCTCACAGACCAAACCCTCTGTACGTTAACAACTCTGAACACAAATTGGACTGGGGAATATGGGAATAAATTACAGGCGCTGGAATAGGCGAGTTGCTATGGAGATGAGGCCTAGCAGCAAGGAGGAGTGTTGTGCATTTCCTCAGGAACCCAACCTCTGTATGTTAACAACTCTGAATACAGATTGGATTGGGGAATATAGGGGAAAGTTGCAGGTACCGGAACAGGCTGGTTGCTATGGAGACAGGGATTAGCAGCAAAGAGAAGGACTGTGTATTTCCTCAGGAACCCAACCTCTGTATGTTAACAACTCTGAATGCATATCTCATTGGGAAATATGGGGAAAAGTTACAGGTACTGGAGAAACAGTTTGGTAGAAAGAGGAAAATAAAATCCTGGGCAATGCTGGGTAAATATGCTAGTTATAGCAATAAAAGTGTTTCCACCTGTTACATTAGCTTTTGAAATATTACTTTGTTACATCCTTCTTACAAAAAATAATTGGACAAGTGAAATCTACTCACTTGATTGTTGATTATTTGTTACATCAAATGAAATGCGATAAATCCTTTTAAAAATCTCCAAAATCTTGTTACAGATAATTATGTTACTTGTCATTTCTCTGCTACACACTATATGAGAAATTTTAAGTTATCAAATGAAGACAGGAATGGACCCTCATATCAGTACGTGGTGGGTGGCAGAGTCTGTTTAGTTTTCCCTCTGCATATTTCTTCCTACCCAGATGTTTTAACGTTTGAAAAAAGGCTGCAGGACTCCCAAACCAAAAGACTGGCTAGGAGGAAGCAGATGGAACGCCATTTGCCAGTGATAATCAACAGTCCTGGGAAAGTTTAAGTATCTCTTCCTATATTCCTTAGCCAGTTGCACTCATTCCTTAATTTCTGTAGATCTGCTTCATGAGTTAGCTGAGATTATGTCTCGAGAAGTCAGTGACAGAGGGGTGAAAATCATATTTGAGAACTATGATTGGAGTGTTGATGTTTTATACTTCTGTTTTCGATTGTGTATTTTTTATGCTGTTACATTTCTATCAGCTTCTGATGAAATCCATGAGGAATCCTGAACCCCACACATAGAAATGGGCAGATGATCTCTAAATCTCAGGTCTTAGTTCTGACTTTTATTTCCCCAGAAACACCAGCAACAGAACCTTGGAACTTTGTGTGCAAGGCACATGATCTTCTACTGAGGTGTGGCCTGCCCCATTATACTTCTTAAAATCCAGGCATCAATGGGAGAAGCAGGTAGGAGAAATGCCATGTGAACCCACAACCTCAAGGATATAAACTGAGGATAACAACTATCATTAACTACTATGCTACTGCAGTAGAACCAATGGATGAAAATTGTTATTTTATATTAACTTATTATGCACTATGCAAAGTAATTTTGTGGGATCTTTGAGACTGAGAGAAATAAGTTAGTAGTATAAGCTTTCATAAACTTGAGTCTACTTCATCAGATACATGAAATAACAGGAATAGTATTAGGCCATTTCTGCATGATGTTGTTATAATGCTATAGCAGCAGGTTATTACCAGTCCAGGAGTCGTGCTTCTGCACAACATTGTTGCTATCCAGCTGCTACCCCATCTCCAAAGATCGTCAAATCACCATATTCTATTTCCAGAAAAAATCTGTTAAAAGTCTCCTATAGTGCTTCAATCCCATCAGCCATCATAGTGCAGTACTGTTATAGCGCTTGATAGTGCTTCCTGTTATGGCTGATCCAGCAGTGGGCAGGCTGTGGGCACACCCAGCTCGTCCCTCCCTCAGCACCTCCCATGGCATGGTAACTTTCTATCACCTCTCCTTGTTTATTTTAAATACCTTTGAGTCAAAACTTTTTTTAAAATACATTTTTGAACAATAGTGTACTGGCATGTCATGCTGTTGTAACATTGCTGTGCTAGTATAGCTTCCCCCCCCAAAAAAATCACCACCCAATCAGGGTGACAGGGCACAGTGAAGACAGGGCACAGGAGTGGCCAAGGACGTTGTAATGCGGAAGGTGGTAATACTGCTATCCATCCACTTAAGGGGGAAGGGGGACGAAAAGAATGTCCCTAATCCAACGGCATCGCGCAAATGGTGATGCTGCCATTATAACAGTATAATGCACTACTGGCCTCTAGTGTAGAAATGGCCTTAGTCTCTGAAAGTTTATGCTACAAACTTCTTTCTTTCAGTTTGTCTCAAAGGTGCCACAAGATCCCATTGCATACTGATCTAGACTAACCTGGCTGCGTCTTTGAATTCATTAAGCACTAGCAGGTGTTGAATAGTCATTAAAAACTCAAAATTCCTCCCTGCACAGCAGTTCGTAGCTGCTGTAGGAACAAGGAGTTATGGTCATTTGTCACTAAATTTATCAAAGGAACTGTATGATGTTATGACAATGCTGAACATTTCAGATGTATATACAGTGGGGTGCAGAACCCTGGCAAAAATGGAAAAAACATGAATAACTCCCCCCTTGTAATCCTCCTCCCATTCCCTTCTGGGGCTCCTTCCGTTTTGCCCTGGTGCACAAGCCTTCCTTCTCAGTACCGAGGCCAAATGCAAAAGAATGGGAGGGTAAGCTCTGGAGAAGAGAAGGAAGCTGTGTGTGTGCCTTCCCCTAATCCTCTTGCCTTTCACCCTGGTGCAAGTTTTCAGTGCCGGGGCCAGAGGCAAGGAAATGTGCCTCCCCCCGTTTCCTAGCTTTTTGCCCAGGTACACTTGCCTTCCTTTTCTGTGCCCATCAAAAGGCAAGAGAACTAGAGGAGGAGAATGGAGAAGAAGACACTTGTGCACCTTGCAAATAATCAAATTGGCAAAGCTCAAACCCATGAATGTGGAGGGAGGACTGCAGAAATCACATTAATAACTGATACACTATATGGAGGGAATATACTATGTTTGTCAGAGTACAAACAGAGCTTTCAGCCCTTGGAAAATGTCTTGCGCACAAATGGGGACTGTTGAGCCCAAATGGGGACTGTTGAGCAACTCCCATCATCTTTCACCATTGGTTGTGTTGGCTATGGCTGATGAGCAATCCAGCAATATCTGGAAGGCCACATTCTCCCTGAGAGAAAAAGAACAAATGAGGAACATTTGTGCTAAGGTGGTGGTGGGGACACCCATGACTGTAAGGAAGAGCCTTCTGGCCAAGATGGAAAGGAAAGTCTGAGATGTGTTAATGCCAAAGGTAGATTGTTCTTTATTATAATGTTGTTGTGTACCTTCCAATTGTGTCCAACTTATGGAGACCCTAAGGCAAACCTATCCTGGGGTTTTCTCGGCAAGATTTGTTCAGAGGTTTGCCTTTGCCTTCCTCTGAGGCTGAGAGAGTATGACTTGCCCAAGGTCAGCCACTAGGTTTCCATGGCTGAGTGGGGATTTGAATTCTGCTTTCCCTGACTCCCAGTCAGGGCTTGAACCACTACACCACATTCGTCAAACACAAGGTCTGTGGGCCAAATCCAGCCTTCCAGGCCATTTTCATGTGGCCCTCACACCTCTCCTGCAGCTGCAGCATTCCCCCTGCCTGGAGGGCTGAAAGAAGCACAGAGAGGGTCTGAGGGACTAAAAGAGACACAGAGAGGGGCTGGAGAGCAGAAAGAGGCATAGACAAGGTCTTAACTGGGACCAAAAAGTTAATGTAATAAACTGGGACCAATAAAGTTAATGTAATAAACAGAGCTTGGTAATAATTGCCTGTTTCCAAAACTCATTTTTCGATAAATTGTACAACAGTTGTACACTTGAATATCCAGTTGCCATTATTTTTCCTAGACTTCTAATTTCAGAGCTAGTTATTACTAAAATCAGTAATAACTGAATGCAGAGGCAATAATTTAATATGATAAAAGAGAAGATACATTTATATAGTCTTACAGATACAATCAGCCCTTTGAGAGAGGGCAACCATAACGCTGATGTGGCCCAAGATGAAATTGAGTTTGACATCCCTGCTGGTTCTCTTACTTATAATACCATACCAGTATCAGTGGTGACAAACAAGATTTTTCTTCTACCCAAACTTAATATATTTTTAGAATTAAAAAAAAATAATTTTAACCTTATTTTATGCTCTTTATAGTACACCAAAAATCTTATAACTAGTAGTGTAATAATAATAATCATAGTATTACATTCTGCTTTTAAAAAGTAAAACCAGAAATACTAGTGAATAGAAGTAGAACACTAAATTTGCTCTGCAGAGGGGGCATCCTCAGTTGGTCATACTTTGGAAAATGAATGTAACATTTTCTTTTATTCTTTCCAAAAAGGGATCAGGGAGATTTCCATGGTCCACAGAGAAGTGTTTCCACTGCATCAGCTGTGACATAGATAGGGGTTTTTTTGAAACAGATTTCATATTGCTTTGGGGAAACTGGCAGTCCTGTTGCATGGAAAGTTTTTGTGAAGGACCTACAACACATAATTAGGAAAAAGAAAAGCCATGAAAAACAACAACCAAAAAACAATATTTTGTATAAAGAATAATGTGAACATTTAGAAACAGAGATGAAACATTACAGAAGGAAGTCCTAATTTTATCCCCCTGTGTCCTTACTACAGAGATAAGAAAGTATAAATGAATATGTTGCTTACCTGTAACTGTGGTTCTTCAAGTGGTCATCTGTACCCTCACACACTAGGAGCTTTCGCACATGTGCAGTACCGTTCGGAAAATTCTGGAGCTTAGTAGCTTGGTGGGAACCCCTCCTCCCTGCCTGCACTGAGCATGCTCAGCCCTCCGAGCAACGGTCTCCCTTCAGTTCTAAAGTCCGCCGATAAGGGACCTGAGAAAGAGAGGATGGCTGGGCGGGTGTGTGTGAGGGCACAGATGACCACTCGAAGAACCACAGTTACAGGTAAGCAACCTGTTCTTCTTCTTCGTGGTCTCTGTGCCTCACACATTAGGAGATTTTGTAGCTTACCAGCAGGACAGTGGGTCAGGTCCTAAAGTACGGAGGCCAGCACCGCTCGTCCGAAACGGGCATCTCTCCGGGACCGGCAGTCCAGTTGACAGTGGCACACGAAGGTCGATGGTCTGGACCAGGTCGCCACCTGACAGAGTTCTTGCAGGTCCACACCTCGCAGGAGGGCTGCTGAGGATGCCACTGCTCTGGTGGAATGAGGCCGGAGCAAGGCTGGTGGAGGCTGCTTGCCGAGTTCATACGTCAGCAGGATAGTCTGGGCCACCCATTTAGAAAATCTCTGGGTGGACACCTTGTGGCCTCTGCGATGCTGACCATAGCACACGAACAGGTGCGGGGTCTGGCGAAAGGACACAGTCCAGTGTAGAAACCCAAGGCCCGATGAACATCAAGAGAGTGCAGGGACCGCTCCAGAGGCGTCGTCGGGTTTGGGTAAAGGTTGGCAGAATGATGTCCTGGTTGAGGTGGAAGCGTGACACCACCTTGGGCAGGAAGGAAATGTCCGGGCGAAGGACCACCTTGTCCCTGTGGAAGACAAGGAAGGGCTCATCAGCCCGCAGCGCTGTCAGCTCACTGGCCCACCTGGCTGAGGTGACAGCTACCAGGAAAGCTGTTTTGATGGTCAGGAGCCTGTCATCTGCAGTGGCCATGGGCTCAAAGGGCGGTCGCGTAAGCTGCGATAGTACCAGGGACAGCAACCAGGGCAGTAGCGGCAGCGATACCGGCAGGTACAGATGTTGTAAGCCCTTCATGAACTGCTTCATGGTAGTGCCCCAAAAGAGAGCTGCCGATGGAGAGCCCTGAGGTTGGTAGGCCACGATAGCGGCGAGGTAGACTTTCAGAGATGGATATGCAAGTCCCTGCTGCCGAAGGTGGAGCAGGAAATGGAGCATGGTAGAGAGGCCAACAGGCGATACCGGCTCACCCCGCGCCTCAGCAAAGGCGATGCACTTCCGCCACTTGTAATTATAGTTGTGGCGTGTTGATTCCTTCCTGGACGCAGTCAAGACATCCTGGATGGTCGGATCATCTAGGGCATTATCCACCAGGCGTGGAGGGCCAGGAGCGGCAGGTCGGGATGGAGAACGAGACCATCTGAGTGGGACAAAAGATCGGGCACTGCCGGGAACCTGAAGAGTTGACCTTGAGCGGCCCTGAACAGGGGCCCAAACCAGTGCTGCCTCAGCCAGTACTGTCAGCGGCGGGCGGCGGTCAAGCAGACACAGGACAAGCAGCTGGGGGTGACAGCATTTATTGCTGCCAGCAAACAAGGGGTTACAGAAAGTAAACTGTCCTAAACTCAAGACACACCTTTAACAGCAACAGGCTCCAACAGAAAACAAAGGAGGGTTACTTCACCCAAAACGCAGACAGGGTGCTTGGCTGACAAGAGGCTGGACACGGTTACTGGCAGGAGGGGCTGGAATCAGACGCGGGCGGGAAGAGCATGGTAGGCCGACGGTTGTTGCTCCGTGCCTCTCCCAGCCCGGCGCCCGCCCTAAATAGCCCCCTTGGCCAGCCGCGACCCATCCGGTGCAGGCACGCAGCTGAGGGCTCACAGCTGAGCTCACAGCTGAGAACTCTCAGCCTGCAGACGCTTTTCCATTAACCGCTGGGACCGGTGGGTCGCTTCCTTGTTTTGCTGCCGCTGCCGGAACGTGGGAGGTGGGGCAGCAGCCTCAGCCTCCTCTGGGTGGGAACCATGGGTGGGCGGAGCCCCGGGATCGGGACCCGCCTCCCCCGGTGAGCCTGCGCCCGCCGCGCCCGCCTCGCCCGCCAGAGAGGGAACCGGATTGCCCCCAGCGCCATCATCGGGACCGCTGGTGTCGGCGGCGGCCTCCGTGGCATCCAGGAGATCACTGGCGCCGGCGGCAGCCTCCACGGCGTCCGGGTGATCCCTGGAGGCGGCAGCGGCCTCTGCGGCATCCAGGCAATCCCCGGTGGAGGCAGCAGCCTCCGCAGCCTCCGGGCGATCCCCAGCGGTGGCCTCCGGGTGATCCCTGGTGGCGGCCCCCGCGGCGTCCAGGCCCTCCTCCGCGGTGGCAACAGCCTCCGCGGTGGCCTCGGGGATGCCGGCGGGCTCGGCCACGCCTGAGCTCCCGACAGTATGGGGCTACAAGAACGACGTCAGCTTGGTCTGCAAGGATCTTGGCGATCACTTGGCCCAGGAGGGGAAATGGTGGGAACGCACAGAGGAGCCCGCCGCTTCACTCAAACTGGAAAGCGTCGCCGAGAGAGTCCAGGCTTCGGCCGGCTCTTGAGCAGTACCGGCGACACTTCGCGTTCGCTGTGGGTGGAGAAAAGGTTGATCATCGGCTCGCCCCAGCAGTTCCATATCATCCTGAACGCTTCCCTTGAAAGGGACCGCTCGTGGTGGGAGGAGGTGTCCCTACTGAGGGCGTCTGCTATAGTGTTCTCTTGGCTCGCCAAGTGAATGGCGATCGGGTGGACCTGAAGAGACACACACCAGTCCCACAGCAGAAGGGCGATGGTGAGGAGCGTGGTTGAATGGGTCCCCCCCTTGTCTGTTGACATAACAGACGGCTGTCGTGTTGTCCGTTAAAATCTGGACTGTGCGGCCAGCGACTAGGTAGCAAAATGCCCTCAGAGCCTTCCAGATGGCGAGCAGCTCGAGGGCGTTGATGTGAAGGTCGGTCGCGTCGTCAATCCAGCGTTCCGGGACTCTGAGATCGCCGCAGTGCGCTCCCCATCCGAACAGGGAGGCATCTATCGTTATCGTGAGTCGAGGAGTCGGCTCCCGGAATGGCATCCCTGACAGGAGGTGGTGGGAGGAAAGCCACCATAGCAGGGAGCGGCACACCTGTAGAGGAATCCGGAGGCGGCGCCTTTGGTCATCTCGGATCGGATTGAAGGCCCTGACGAACCAATGTTGGAGTGGGCGTGCACGGGAGTCGAGAGAGGTAGGTGACTGCCGTAGTGGAGGCCATGTACCCGAGAAGCTGTTGGATCCTTCTCGCACCGTCGGTGCATCGAAGGTGGCAGATGCCGCCTGGCGAAGGGTACGAGCACACTCCATAGGCAGATAAGCCCTGGCAGAGACTGAATCCAGGGTCGCTCCGATGATGTCGAGCACCCTCGCCGGCTCAAGATGAGACTTCTTCAGAATGACCCGGAGGCCAAGACGAGTCAAGAGAGAAAGAGTCCTGTGAATGTCCCTGTAGAGTTTTTGTCTGCAGGATGCAACCAACAGCCAGTTGTCGAGGTAAGGGTAGATGGAGACGCCCTTCGTCCACAGGTGAGATACCACAGGGGCCATGCATTTGGTAAAGACCCTGGGAGCGGTGGACAGTCCAAACGGCAGCACCCTATATTGATAAAAGGTGCCGTCGATCGCGAACCGAAGGTATTGTCTGTGCTGCGGGCGAATGGCAATGTGAAAGTAGGCATCCCGAAGATCAATGGAGGCAAACCAGTCCCCTCGTCGAAGGAAATGTAGGATCGAAGACAGGGTGATCATCTTGAACCTTCTGGGGCGGATGTATTTGTTTACCCCTCTGAGGTCCAAGATGGGCCGTAGGGTATCGTCCGACTTTGGTACCATGAAGTACCAGGAGACGAAGCAGGAGGTAGTGGCCGAGGACGGAAGTTCTTTGATCACTCCTTTTTGCAGGAGGGACTGGATCTCTTCCAGCAAAGCTGAGCTGGCCGGGGTGGAATAGTAGACGCCTCATGGTGGAATACTTGCAAACTCAATGGCGTAACCAAGATGGACAATGGAGAGAAATCAAGAGTCCGTGGTGATATAGCGCCATTTGGCGAGGTATCTGGCCAGGCTGGGATGATCTTCTAGGGCTGCTGGCAGTTGGAAGAGTGGCTGTGGAGGCGACCTGCACAACACATCAAAAACGGGACTTCGTCCCGGACAAAGACTTCTTCGAAGGTTGATGTCTCCGAAGGGGTCTCCATGAGGAAGACGAGGTCAACGGGCATGACGGTGCCGACCAAGGCGAGCGAGGTTGGAAGGTGGAAGATGATGACCTGCGCCAGGAGGGCTGCGAGCCAAAGCTATGGCACGACTGTGGAGGCTGGTGGATCCCCATCTTCTTGGTGGTCAATCGGGCCTTGACGATGTGGTCCATGGCCTCATCAGTTGTTGCACTGAAGAGTCCCTTGCCATCGAAGGGGAGATCTTCGATCCTCTTCCTGGTGTCCTCCTGGAGGCCTGATGAGAGCAACCATGCGTAGCGACACAACGCTACGGAGCCCACCATCACGCGTGTGGCCACCTCGACCGAGTGTCTCGAGGAGATGATTTATTGGTTGGCGAGTGCTACCGCTTCGTTGAAAAACTGGCTGGCACTCGCCCGATTTTCCTCTGGGACGCTGGACAGGAGAGGGTGGAATCTGTCCAACAAACTCCTCAGGTAAGCCGCCAGGCAGGCCTGGGTGTTGGATACCCTGCCTATCAAGGATGAGGCCGAATTGAACCTCCTGCCAAAGATGTCAAGCCTGCAACCCTCCCTGTCCAGCGAGGTGGTATGCACCCTAGTCCCTCTCTTGGTTTGGGCAGATTCGACAACCACAGAGTTGAGCAGCGGATGTGTGAACAAAAACTCGGCCTCCTCTTTCTGGGTCCAGTACAAATGTTCCAGCCGGTGTGGGATCGGCTGGGCGGAAGCCGGCTGGGCCCATGGATGTTTCAGGGCCTCCATCAGGGTGGGCAGGAACAGTAACGGAGCTGTCGATGGTCGACAGGTATCCACATAATGGAAGACCAGATCCTGCACGGCCGGGGCCGGCTCCGTGACCTTCAGTCCCAGGGCTGCTGGCATCCGGAGGAGGATGTCCGAGAATTGTTTGACATCCTCCGGTGCTGACTCTGGTGCGGGATCTCCAAAGGCCAAAGGAGGGGACTCGTGTGATGCCGGTGCCAACTCGTTGGAGTCAGAGTCGGACCCTTAGGTCTGAGAGGACTTGGATGAGGACTTGTCTGGCGATCTCTCCCTCGACGGCTGACGAGACGGTACCGTCAGAGTCACAGCAGGGACAGTAGCGGTGGTAGGCCTCATGGATGGGAGAGCCATGGCCGTTGGCTGAGGCAGAGTGGCTTTTGTGATTGGTACCACTGCAGGCCACGGGCACTGAATCGCCTGGGTGACAGTAGCGGCAGCTACTGAGGGTTGCACCGGAACAGACTCTGAGGATGGAAGGGAGACTGTGGAGGTAACCTTCGGCGGAGGAGAAATCGCCCGATAGTGAGGCAAGTGCTCATGGGACCGAAGACGCGGTGATCTGGAGTAGGAGCGTGAAGGTGACCGCCGATACCGTGAGTGGTGAGCTCCATGCAATGGAGAGCGGGAGCGACGATACGGTGACCACTGTCTCACATCAGGGTGATACCGGTCCCTATACGCCGCGGAATAGGAACGGTACGAGCCCGGATACTCCCTCCAAGTGTGCTCTCGACTGTACCTCACGATATGAGATGCTGAGGAATACGGCGAGTTGAAGGCTGGTCGGGACCATTCCAGATAGGCCTCCCGATGGCGCGGGGACCGTTGTCTGACCCTCCGTTCTGGTGTGCGGGATGGACTTCTACCCGAGGACCCCCGGCAGTGAGGTGAGGGGTGGGGTGAGACCGGAACATGTTCTGGGTGGGCCGCCACTTCAGGGCGTCTGGGCAGAGACACCACGGCAGTTAGCAGAGGCAGGCCGGAAGGCACCGTCAAGCCAGCGGTTTCCTCTCCGTCAGAGACCTCCAGGACCTCCTGGGGTTCTGATTCCTCCTCTGGTTCCTCAAGGAGTTGAGTCGGAGGAGGCGTGGGAGGAGCCAGTCTCTTAGACAGAGAACCACGCTTCTCCTTCCTCTTCTTTTTCTTCTCCTTCTCCTTTTCCTTCGCAGACTCTGGAGGGGCAGGCTGCTTGCTCTGGGCAACGGTCAGCGGCTTGGATTCCTTAGCTCCCTGCGAGCCCGCAGGAGCCTCCCTCGAAGTTGATGTCAACGCCAAGGCCTGGTAAGCAGCCTCAAGAGCCGGTTAACAAGTCTCTCGCAAATAAGGCAATAAATCAAAGAGCTTTCCAGGGGAACGGCAAATGAATAGATAAGGCAGCAGTAAATAAAAGAGCTTCTGGCAGCAAGGAGACTCCCTGGCTGTTACGTCACAGTCTGAGTTTGTTCAAGCAAGAGAAGTTACCAGGGCCGGTCCGAGATCCAAAGGAGGCGATGTTCCAGCAGGTCGGGCAGCGTTCCAGGAGGCAAGGCAGGGATCCAAGAACACGACAAGCACCCCCCAAAATGGACAGTTGTGAGCCGACAAAGACCCAAGGCTGAGTGAGTGCTTTTATAGGCAGATCACTCCTCCAGGTGTTATCTCAGCTGGACCCTGATTGCCTGGTGTTTTCTATTTAAATGCTCTGACCTCCTGAGAGCACTCTTTTGCTCCTGATGCTGCTGGTAAGGAGGCACCTGCTCTTGAATCTCACTATCTGACTCTTCTGGCTTGGCTGGATCTGAGGCAGCCCCTGGCTCTGCTGCTGGGACTACTGGGGCCAAGGGCTCTGTGTCTGGGGCAGCCTCTGGGGTGGGCTGTGCTGGTGCAGCAGGCTCCAGGGCCTCTGGCTCAGACTCAGAGCTTGTGTCCTGGAGTTCCAGGGTCCTGACAGTTGAGGCCGAAGAGATCTTTGGGATCTTCGGCAGGGCTGATATTGGAGCCTGAGGTGATGGTACCAAGCCTGGTACCGTCGACATAGTCTGATCAGCAGCCACCGACACCGACAACAGCATGGTCGCAGGTCAGCCCGACATCGATGGTTTAGACATCTTCAGCACAACTGACAGTTGGTCTTGTGCCGTTAGAAACTGCTCCCAGCAATAAGACTTGAGGCGGGCCAAATGGTTCTGAAGAGTCTGGGAGGTAAAGTCTTGGCAAATTGGGCAGGCCTTGGTGTTATGGGCCTCACCCAAGCAAAAAAGGCACTGGCTATGTCTGTCAGTTAGCGCGACCTTGCAACCACATGTTTCACAAGGCTTGAAAAGAGCCGACATAGAAGTCCAAAGAGAAGAAGGATGAGGAAAAAATGGCAGAGAAGGCAAGGCGAAGACGAAGCTGACAAAGACGAAGGAGGGTGGGCAAGAAAGGGATTAAAAGTCCCGAAAACGGGTCCAAAAATCACCAATTGACCAAATCCAGTCCAATATCCAAGAAGCAAAGTCCGAAATCCAAAAACCGAGTCAAAGCCAGAAGACACACACTTGAAGAAAAAAGGCCAAGAACGCTACTAAACTCCGAACCTCCGTACGCGACGGCGGATGAGAAAGAACTGGAGACCATTGCTCGGCGGGCTGAGCATGCTCAGTGCAGGCAGGGGGGAGGGGTTCCCGCCAAGCTACTAAGCTCTAGAATTTTCCGAACGGTACCGCGCATGCGCGAAAGCTCCTAGTGTGTGAGGCACAGAGACCACGAAGAAGAAGTATCTATTCACTTCCTGGCAGAATGATGGATTTTCCAATACTCAAGAAACCTCCATGAGAAGAAAAGAGAAGAGGTGAATATTTTTCATACTTTGATCAGTCTTTCCCATAATTATTTTGCACAATTATTGCTGCACATAAAACATATTCCCTTTGCCAAGGACTTTGCATAGAATGTATATCTCCTTTGTATGAAACAGTGCTTTTTAGGAACTCTCTGCTGTTCAAAAATGTGTCTTTTTACAGAAAAAAACAGATGTATTTTCTGCAAAAACTAATTCCCCAAAATATTTCAGAAGAATTTTATCACAAGAATTTTAGCTGAGGGCTGTTATATTTTCTTTTACCAGCATGTTTTAAAATTGTGTCTCTATTTTTACACTTTTATTTATGTTATATTTTAATTTTATTTGTACAATTTACAATTTTAGGCCACTTGGCTCACAGAAGAAAGGTGTATAAATAAACAGTAGCCAGCCAGTTGCCTCCCAAGACCACATTCATATGTCTCAATAGCAACAATCCTCTCTCAATGTGCTCCCAGCAACTGATATTCATACTGATATATCAACTAATATATCAGCAACTGATATTTTACCACTGGAATAGGAAGATTACATCATGAATAGTGGCCACTCACAGGCTATTAGTGCATTTTCCACCAGCAAATTCCAAAGGTTAACTACATGCCATGTGAAGAAAATACTCCTTTTCACCTGTCCAGAATCTATTGTCTGTATTTATGATAAAAACCAAGTTACATTTTCATCCAAGATGGCAGAGCTTAAAAGGCTTCCTGAAGAGGCAATTTCTTATTCTCAGAACACTACTGTAGAAATCTATTAAACCCAGTTTCTGCAACTTAAGTGAAAACACAAGATCTAATAAATCATACACTATATTGGAGAGAAGTCAGGGGTAAAAGGACAAGATGCTCACCTTGGTCATCTTTTCCTCCCACGCATTTACATTCCAGTAGATCATGAGTAACACAGCTGGAATCTTCATGCAATATAAAGAGATTTCTAAGTTCTTCAACTGAAAAACGGATGTGTTCAGATCCCTTTGAAAAGTCTACCACTGCCCCAGAAAGACCTTGCTTACTGATCTGCCGCTGATAGATTTTTTCTTCGATTGTGCCTGCATTGAATAAAATGCATATGCTATTTCACTTCTGCAAACAATGATCTGAAATAACAGCCAACAATGAAAACGCTTTCTGATGCTACAGAAGAGCTACAAAGTTGCTTTGTGCATTTCAAGTTCAAACAGCATTTATAATTAGAATGTGGCAGACCTGTAGTTAGCAGTCTGTAAATATGCACTGTATGCCTCTGTCCATCTCTCCACACTCTGGCCATTGCCTGAAAGAGAAGAAGAAGGTAGAAAGTAGGAGGAATTATATTCGTGCTACACAGTTTCAGCCTTGTATTCCACTTTAACTGTCATGAATGCATCCATCTTGTGGAATCCTGAGATCTGGAGTTTGGTGAGGCATTAGACCTCCATGGCTGAGAAACCCCAGGATTTCATAGGATGGAATCATGAGAGTTAAGGTAGAATCCTGTACTACAAGTGCATAGTGTGTAAGGGTCCTAATTTTCTAGGTGATACAGCCTCACAATTTTTGACTATTTACTTTTGTCTCCTAATGTTTGGTCAACCATTCTTTTTATCATGTGATGCCTAGATTTACTCTGAATTCCTAGTATGTGTAAAGATAAACAAGGGCAGACCAATCTCGTACATCTGCATTGTTTACACTTAAATGAATCCCAAAATTAGCTGAAAAACAACTCTACACATACATTAAGAATTCAGATTGAAGTCTTAGAGAGGGAGTGTTAACACTTTATCCCACTCAAAAATCGCAAATAAAAATTGCCAGTCATCCCTGGAGTTGCTGTTATCTGAAGAAAGGAAAGCATATGGACCTCCTCTCAAAGCTAATTGGACTTTCAGGAAGTAGACTGGGGGAACCGTTTATATTAGATTAAATATCTTTCTTCCTTTTCCATAACCCAATCCAAATAAGATCTTCCTGCAGCTGCATTTTGAACAATAAAATTAAGATACTAGGAATTTGTTCTGAAAGGCTTCTAAATGTGCACAAGGGAGAAGACTTAAGGAGACACCACTGGAATCAGTTCTGAGGGATAGCTGTGTTAGTCTGTTGCAGCAAAAACAAGGAGGAGTCTTGTGGCGCCTTGAAGATTATTATTATGGCAAAAGCTTCAATGTAATACAGCACTTTTCCTAAAAATGCAAGGATGAAACAAAACTTTATGCAGCAATAAAATTTGTTAGCCTTTAAGGTGCCACAAGACTCTTTGCTGTAACCAAATAATTTTTTCATTACAGCAGCAATAGACACAATGGCCAAAGTCACCAAGGCTGCATTATCAGAGCTATAGATTCACCTTGTTTCCAATATAGTGTCTTTACTATTCCTCCTCTGCACTTCTTTTTTTCCAGCAAACATGGACAAGCATGACTCCACTGGATAACAAGATATACACAGGGAGGGGTGCGGGAGCTGATCCACCAATAATAATAACATCCTTAAACAATAAGAATGAAGGAATTAACAGATAATGAAATACAGATTTAATAGAATATGAGTAAAAACATTAAAACCACATGAGAATATAGGTAGGGTTTAAATCAGTGCACTAGTAAACGTGTTACTACTATGGCTACCATTGTTGCTGTAGTGTTTATCTATAAAAGGTGATATCTTAAAAATGTATATAGCAGGCCTCGGTATCCACTAGGGTTTGGTTCCAGGTACCAAAATCCGTGGATGCTCAAGTGCCATTATGTCCAATGGTACAATAAAATGGTGTCACTTACATAAAATGGCAAAATTAAAGTTTGCTTTTTCTTTTTTTTTTTTGGGAGGAGAGACTCGTTTCAAGCTGTGGTTGGTTGAATCTGTGGATACAGAATCCACAGATATAAAGGGCCAACTGTACAAATTCCACAGTGATATTTACAATACCCCCCAATTAATGCCCACATAAAGATAGTAACACCAAGCATGTTCCTTTAGTGACACTGTAAATAATGGTGTGAAGGCTATAACGTTTGACACCTACGTACATTTTTAGGATATTGTCTTTTATAGAGTAACCTACTTCAGTGCTGCCAAAACCAGTGTATTTTCATATGATATTAACTGGTGCCCTGTTGTAAGCCCATCTATGTTTTCATGTGATTTTAGTATTTTCATTCTTATTTTACTAAATCTGCATTTCTTCATTTGTTAATTCCAGTATCCTTACTGTTGAAGCACACTGGCTAACAGTCACTGTTTTTCACAGATGTCAAATATTCAATTTCACTTCTTTTCTCATAATAGCTAATCACCAGCAAGTTCAAATTCCATTAAAATAGTATTAAAAAATAGCAACTGACCAGCACCACAGAACTGTGCATGCACATCTAAGAACACACATAAAGTAATGCCTCAATTCTAAAAATCAACTTGAGATGTTCAAAGGCTTGAGCATTCCCAGTGACATTTTTAAAATGTCTTTAACTGCCCAGCTCCCAGTGCCATACCAGAGTTCCAGAGCCTAGAAATAGTCACCAAGAAGGCGCTCCCCTATGTTCCCATCAAAACATCTATGACGGTGGTAAGGCCAAGAGATGGGCCTCTCCTGAAGATCTTAGGACCCAGGCAGGCTATATGGTTTTATACACAGCACTTTATGCCCAGAAACAGACTGGTAGCCTAGCAGACCTATTGTAACACATGAGTCATGTGCACCATATAACCATCCACAGCTAACTGCAGCTCTTTAAACTGACTGCAGTTGGTTCCAAACACATCACAATAATCCAAATGGGATGTAACTAAGGCATGTGTTACCACAGCCAGCTCTGACATCTCAAGGAGGCACAGTTGCTGCACATGTCTTCTGTCTCCAAACACAGCAGCCTCAGTATCTAGCCTCAGGAGTGAATCTAGGAGAGTGTAATCACAGCCAACACATGCCAAATTCCTATTCTCTGATGTGCCTTTCAACTGGCCAGCACTTCCTTCTTCTTTAGATTAAGCCTCAATTTGTTTTTTATGTAATTTCACTCTTTCTTGTAAACAGCTGAAACTGATACACAGTAAAGTTATATCCCATCTATTTGGTTACCCTTGGACATCACGGTTGCAGTTTTCTTGAAGAATATGTATGAAATCTTTGCAGCAGAAATCACTAATTTCACATGCATTCATAACATGTCCAGCATGCTCAGGGCATATAAAATTATCTGATATGAACAATTCTTTGAACAAAAGATCTGTATCATTAAAGGGCTGCAGATAACAGTGATCAGTGCTAACGGCTTTTTAGTCCTGATGTTAAAGAATGACAACAAACCTGAATATCAGTGGCTGGATTCCAATCGATGTCATATAGGATTAAATGGGATGCTCCGACAAGATTCAGACCCACGCCACCAGCTTTTGAACTCAGCAGGAAAATAAAAGCTGGGCATATTTTATTATTAAAACCATCAACAATGTGCTGTCTCTGGGAAACAGGAGTGCTGCCATCAAGTCTTGTATAGGAGTATCCACAACGTTTGCACACCTCTTGTAATATATTCAGTGTCTGTGTGTAATTAGACACCACGACAACTCTAGGAACCCAAAATACAGATTTAGTTACTGGCTGGTGAAGTTCTAGTGTGTTTACTCAGCACAAATATATAGGTATCACAACTTAATTCCTCCAGTATGTATCAAGAGGTTGACTTGGAATTAAAGAAAAGAAAAAACAAACAGAACTACCACTATGAATCATTCCTTATCATTGTTGGGCTTCCCTTCACCATCCAGGGAATATGTACCATGCTGCTGTCTGCTGACAATAGAATCAGGCTGTCATGGGGCAGTTTATACTTCCTTGTTGAGTTTCTACAGTCCAAGACAGTCCAGAATCAGCCCTTTCAAGCCTCTTTGTCATTGGGCATGTAGCCCTAGCCTTTCTTCAGGGAAAAAGATCACTCCTTGGACAAATGACCCCTCCAAAAAAGATACTACTGTGGAAGTTCAGACCCACAGCCAGATGGGCTATGCAGCCAGACCCTGGGGAGAAGGAAGCCACTTCCCAGTTCGGATATCTGGGTCTGGCAAGATGATTCCAAAGTCCATAGCCCCTGATGGTGAATCAATCCAGGATCCAGTCTCCCAAACTTGTCCAGCTGTCTAAGAACCATAGCCCGGCTGCAGGTGTTCGTTCCTTGGTTTGGGCACCTGGCTCAGGGAAGTCCATCTAGGTTTTGGCCTGCTCAGGCTTTTCTGAGGTGCTGCCAACCTGGCCCCAGGTTCCACTTTAATCAGAGGATGGGTAGGCCAAGATCAGGCACTAGGGAGTTACCCTGACAGATGAGTTGGCAAAGTCCAGTCATTGGGGCAGGAGCATGTGAAAGACTGTTAGGACTTAACTGTTGCCCTGTTGGAGCTGCTCTGGGTTTGCAGTTGGACAGCCAAGGGTCCTCTCTCAGGCTTACCTCAGTTTCACCTAAGACAATAGTGATCTAGTGGGCCACACCCTAAGCACCCAGCCTCTCCCTTGCCCTGTCGGCCCTTGGGAGTTAGGCCTATGTTTGGCTGTGTCTGGACTTACTGTCATAGGGCGCTCCCATGGCAGAGTCCCCTTGCCCTGGTCATGAGACCCCTAACAATCTTCTAAGCTTCCTTTACTGTTTTGCTGCTCCTGAGGCTTTTATGTCCCCCAGGCCTCTTCCCTTGAGCAGCTGCACCTGAGCCCTTGAGGCTCTTTTAAGCAACCAGCCATCTGGCTGCTCAACCACAACCTTGTCTGAAGTGAAAGGCGCCTCTGCCACAGTGGTGGTCCCTGACATCCTACTAAAATCATGCATCAGGAACTAAGTTAGAAATCAGAGAATGAGTTAGGAATCAGGAAGTCCCTGTTTCATGTTCATAAGAAGGCCCTGGCAAACCACGCTTTCTCAGCCTCAGCCACCCATCATCAGTATGAGGAATACTTACAGTAATTTACCTTACAGAGTTGTCACACAAATTGCATCTAGATAATGGATACAAAACTCCTTCACCATGTGAAAGCACTTTACAAAGTTGTCAAGCTACTGTTTCTGCTATTATTATTATTCTGCTGCTATGGCCTCCTTGCTCACAGATTCCATTTTAATGTCATTAGTTCCTTACAGAATGTTCTTGAGGTATATTTTACTCAGAATCTTTGCTAATGGTACAGGGAAGGAAACTTAGAATTCATGCTGAAGAAATATACAGATGACAAGTTAGAAGGTGTAAATTGGCAGGACTGTGAAGTTCTGGTGGACAAATGGGATAATCCCGTCTAAACAAAACTGGGGAATCATGGAGAGCTAAAGTGGGGTGTGTTTACTTTATATCCCACCTTTACCCTGTCATTGGACTCAAGATAGCTCATATTATGTAGTGCAGTGAGCAGAGCAAGAGCTCTGTAGTCTCAAAAACCTAGTAGGCATCACTTTTCTTAATCCCAAACTGTCATGGCCAGTCATTAGGTATTACTGCAGATGTACCTCAAAACATCTGGAGTGCACTGGGTCAGTGACCGGAGGGGGAGTCTGTGTCCAAATTCCTGGTCATTTATGAAGTTCAATGGGAGACCTTGAATCAGCCATTATATGTCAATTTGTATTCCAATTTAATCTACTGTACAGGACTGTTGAGAAAGCAAATATTGTGGGACACTGAGGGAACACCATATGCTGCCTTGAGCAATAAGGAGGAGAGGTAAATTATTGATAGGTAACCAATAATAACAATATAATGATAATGATAGTGGTAATCATTAATAATCAGGAGCTGATCAGGAGCCACAACTGCATCAGTCTGCCAAGGCAAGCAAACAAACAAAAAGAACTATATATTTGATTTAATGTTGATAAGAGTTTTTAATTGTGCTTTTCTATTATGTTTTTTAATATTACATTTGTGATGCTGCATGCATTTTGGAAGCTGACCAGAGAACTTCTGTTTTCTTGTTCTTCTTTTTGTTGTTGCTATTATTTGCTTTCAAGCCGTTTCTGACTTATGGGGTTTTCTGGGGCTGAGAGAGTGTGATGCACCCAAGGTGACCCAGTGAGTTTCCATGGCCAAGCAGGGAACTGAACCCTGGTCTCCAGGCTCACAGTCCAATGATCAAACCACTACACCATGCTGGCTCTCATTACATAGTGACAATATAATTGTTTAATAAACAGTGCAAAAGTAAGTGAGATGCTTGAAGAAATTATACTTTTTCATCATAACAATGTGTCTGCAAATGATACATCTGGCAAATCATGTGTACAATAGCTAGCTACAAATAAAAAATGACAGGCAATTTTTCCCATTCCTAAATATAAAGTATATTTTTAGAAACTGTTTCATTTGGGAGCCCAAATACAAAATATGTGACTTAATTCTGATGACCACAGAGTAAGAACACAGAGAGGATAAGTGTGTCTGTGCTTTTTAAGTTGTCATGAAATGGATCACTACAAGCACTTAACCAGCAATATAAAACAGCATGCCCCTGCAAAATAAAAAATCATAAGGGTAATCAACAGGCATAATGCTGATGCTTAAAAATTGGCCAGTCACATCCTGTCAAAGTCCCTGGAGCAGAGAAATGTTGAAGGACAACAAATGCTGAGAGACATCATAAGGAAAGTAATCCCCATTTAATTTTATTGTAGAGGCCCAGTTTTATTCCTTCAAAGAGTCCAGGGTAGTAAACCTGCCTTGGCCATTTCATGAGGTACAGATACAGAGTAAGTGGTTCAGTCAGACATCATTTGCATGGTTATGGAACAGCAGGTACAGGGACTTGCTTTGTATTACTTCTGCCCAACAAAGTAACACTGTTTGCTGGGAATATCTACACAGGGCTGACATCAGGTGAGAACAAGTGGCTTAAATCAAAAGATTCAGCTGCTCTGAAAAGGAAAAACTGACTGAAGCTCTTTTTTACCTTTCTGAAGGGCTGAAGTCATGAATTGCTGCCAGTAGTTGCACCAGCACGATCAATTTCCCGGAGTCATTCTCAGAAAAAGAGGAAGGAGTATATTCTTGAGAAAAGATGTCAAGTAAACCTTCATAGACATTCTGTTTCTCTTGTTCATCAAAAGTGGAATCACAGTCTTTCTCCTACACCCCCGCAAAAAAAAACAGAAAAAAACTAAAATTTTATAAATCTGATCCATACAAAAATCAAGGACCACAAATAAAGATTTTTAAAGAAGAAACCACTGAAAGGCTAACTGTGGCTATTTCTACTCTAGACTGTTATAGTGCTATTATTCCACTTTCAACATCCTATGGAATCCTGGGGTTTGCAGTTTAGAATTCTCAGCCAAAGAGCTCTTTTGCCTCAGTAAACTACAAACCCCAGAATTCCACAGAATGTTGAAAGTGTAATAATAGCACTATAACAGTGTAGTGCAGAAATGACCTGTATGTCACTACCTCTAGTGGTAGCAAACTGCTGCAGGGTTAGGGACAATTTTCAGGTTGACCACATGCTTGAAAGTCCCATTTGTTGTTGTTGTTGTTTGCTTACTTTGTGTTAGATTTTAAAGATTGCTCTGGCTTCTGAGGAAGAGAAGAGCAACCAGACACAGCTCCATCACGCCTTGGCTCTTGTAGCTGGTAAGAGGCTCATCAACAATTTAAGATATGCAGATGACACCATACCAAATAGCAAAGACTTGGAACGATTACTGAAGAAAGTCAAGGTAGAAACCGCAAAGACAAGTTTAAGAATCTTAAGAGAACAAAAATCACAATCACAGATGATTTACATAACCTTAAGGCAGATGATGAAGACATTGAAATAGTTCAAAATTTTCCATATCTTGGCTCAATCATTAATCAGAATGGAGACTGCAGTTAAGAAATCAGAAGAAGACTAGGACTTGGAAGGATAGCTATGAAGGAACTAGACAAGATCCTCAGGTGTAAAGATACATCATTGAATACTAAATTTAGGATTGTCCATGTTATCATTATTTTCAGTTTCTATGTACTGTTGTGAAAGCTGGACAGCGAAGAAAGCCGATAGGAAGAAAATTAACTCATTTCAAATGTAGCACTGGAAAAGAGTTCTATGGATATCCTAGACTACTAAAAAGACAAATAAATGGGTACTATTGCTATTCAAGTCTGAACTCTCCTTAGAAGCCGAGATGACTAAACTGAGACTGTTAATTAAGCTCTGAGAGAAGACACAACTTCCTAGAAAAGACAACAGTGCTTGGTAAAGTAGAAGGCAGTAGAAAAAGAGGAAGACTTCATTACAGATGGATAGACTCAATCAAGGAAAACATGTCCCTGAATCTGGAAGACCTCAACAGGGCTGTTGATGACAGGATGACTTGGAGATCAAAGTTGACTTGACAGCAATTAACAAATATTTTCCAATTTTTATCTTGATCAAAATAGTCATATTTAATTATTGTCGTGGAATTGTAATCATTATAAGCTGCTCTTTGAACAAGCCAATAGCGGAAAGACAGCCCAGTAATTTTAAATCACAATCTGTACTGAATACTGAAAAAGTATTTCAAATTTTATGTTTTCCCTGCAGTTCTCTAAGAATCTATGTTTAAACAAAAAGAAGATACAAACCTTTATTGCTTTGAAGAGAAGGCAGGGGTGGTTGCAGAGTTTTTTCAAAGCTCCAATGCATATTAAGTGCGGGCTGTTTTCCAGACTGCCTTGTAAGCAAGATCGAACAACCTGAGAACTCAACAGTCTTCGGTAGAGATCTAGCTGCAATGCTGTTGGACGGCAGAAAAGTATGCTTTCCTTTTTAGGAGGGAGGAATTTGTTTATGACATCTTGGGTCCTTCTAAGAATGAAGAGTCCAGTCAGGCGTGTGAGTTCTGCTGCCCTTCTCTCTCCCAATTCAATTTCGTCCTAAGAAAATGAAATGCATAGTCAAAGCAGCTCATGTAAGCTCTTAGGTTCCTACTCCAACTGTACATTGGTTTTAATTTGCCCTCCATCAAGTCCTTACCCCTTTCCTCTGCAAGCCTCCTTGGAGTTTCATTCCCTCTTCCTAAGTATTTCCCTCCCCTCACTGAAGTGTTTTAGTTCCTCATTGGGTATCTGTCCCTCCAGCCTTGATCATCACTTCACTCTTCAGTATTTAGATATAAGATAAGAAAGGACGAGTGTAACAAGCGGGGGGGGGGGGTGCCTGTTAGTGCAGAGTGCGAAAGGCACACTTAAGCCTCGCACTCAAGGCCTGCCCAGCCTGACACCTCTTTGTGATCAGAACTGAACAGCCAGGGAGATCTCTGAATCAAGCCAGGGCCAGGACAAACGGGTCTGCCTCAGTTCTCCCTCTCTGAGAACGCAGTCCCTTCCTCACTCTTCTCCCCCTTTGCTTCTTCCTTTCAGGACTCTCCCCGTTTACTGCCTTCCCTAAACCTGCTCTTCTCCTAGATGTAAGGATGAGCAGTGATTTATATTTTCCCAGACTGTGGTACTGTTGACACTAAGGTCAGGATGATATTATTGGTAGCGTGTATATTCCAAGATTCAAAATAAGACTCTGGGACACTGTTTTAAGGAACACAGAACTTCAAACATTTATTGTAACACTGTTGCTTAAATTTGTTTTGTATCTCAGCGTTTACAAGCAGCACACCATTCTTCTCTCTCTCTCTCTCTCTCTCTCTCTCAATTCATTCACTATCTTTCGTACACCCAATTTCTCAGTTCTTTCTCCCACAGAGCTCTTCAAATCTCCAACCTTCCCCAAACACACCACAAATCACCCTCCTCTCTTCAATCAGTCCCCAGACGGTTAAAATGCGTTATTTTCCTCCTTCCACCAGCCCCACCCCTGGGCTATCCAAGGTTCCGTTTCAGCAGTCAATCAGCTTAAACACTCTCAGTTGCCAAGGAGGCTCTGTTGTCAAGACCCGCTCCCATCAGGTTCATCACAACAAGAAATAACAACTCCCTTTAACACAGCAATGCTAGAATATCAAGTCAGAAGTAAGCGTCGGTTGAGTTCAACTGAAATTTCTCAAGCGACATTTCCATAGGAAAAACTTCTGTTGAACTCAATGGGGCTTACTTCAAAGAAGGTATGCATACACAAAGGATCTCAGTGTATGGTCTTCCAAATGTTTTTAACTTCAACTCCCAGAAAATTCCCAACTATTAGCCCTGTTGCCTGGGGCTTCTGGGAATTGAAATCCAAAAATGAGAACAACCACTGAAGTAAATGTGCCGCATATTTATCATCAACTCTTTTTTCTCTCTCCTTTTCCAATACTTCCAATCCGATCCCCTTTAATTCCTCAATCACCTCATGTGGCCAGCTCCGTAGCTCTGATTAAACAATGCCCAGTTATGCATGCTTGGCTTCCTGCATATTGACAACAGTACTAACCAGTAGACCAGCTCTGTCAGACAGACAGCAGGCTCTCCTGTAGCACAACACAGCCAGGAACACAGGGAAAAATATTTCATCTAAGACAGGGCAGGCAAATTCAGTAGGCCTCGGGCCCAATGTTGCTGTCCTCTGGGATCCGCTGTGAGTTGCACATCTCCCCCTCCATCAACAAATGTTGGCAGCAAAGCAGAAAAAGCCATTAAAACAAAAAGAATATTTAAGTTTTCAGAGGTGTCTGGGGGGGCATTTGGGCCACTGAGTCAAATGTCTTTGACTTTAATTGGGGATGGGGGATTAATGACTCACAGTCATATGCATTCTGGAAGCATTTATTCCCTAAACATGGAGAAGCAGCTTGCAGACCTGTATACACCGACATAGCCTGAGAAAGATCTACAATTTTAATTCCTAGAAGAAAGAGATTCTATATGACTGGCTGGTGAAAAGAACTCAAGGGGCTCCAATTTGTGAAAACAAATATAAGCTTACTGTTTGCTGAGCAGAAATACAGTCCATGGGTACCCACTCAATGAATGGCTCTTTCAGGCTTCCTGTGGCATTCAGATGTCTTGCATACACAGGTTGTTGTGTACCTTCAAGTTATTTCTGACTTAGGGTGACCCTAAGGTGAACCTATCACGTTTTTTTTCTGGGGCTGAGAGTATGTGATGCAGCCAAGGTTACCCAGTTGGTTTCCATGTCTGAAAGCGGAATCGAACCCTCGTTTCTAGGGTCACAGTCCAATGCTCAAACCCTTACACAATGCTGGCTCTCTCATGCACATACATACAATAAAAAAGTAAAATACGTGTCTCTCTGAACAATATCATTCAAAAGAGATTGCCTCTCCCTCAAGTAGTCAAGGAGCACTGTAGGCCTCTTAATTTAAGGCAGTCAATCCCAGTCTCTAATTTCAGATTTCAATCGTGACAGACCTTGGTAGCTGAAGGCTCTCGGGATCTGATAATAGGGTCCTCAAAGACTTTCTTGTATGCAGATAATGGACCGAGTATTCCAGGATTTACATACTCTATTAATGCATAAAATTCTTGCAGATCATTTTGTACTGGCGTTCCTGGGGAAAAAAAAGATAATTCTGTACGCATTAACATCCCAGAAAGGACTCTTTATCAAGAATTAGATTACATTTTATTCACTAAGGTAAAAGATACATATACATTTCTAATTTCTTTTCACCAGCATAACCACAGTAGGCATATTCAGCAAAATGCTTGTGAAAGTTTGGGGGGTTTTTTGGATTACAACTCTCAGAATCCCCAGATAGCATTCTGACTGGGAAATTCTGGAAATTATAGACCTAAAAAGGAACTTTCTTGAGCTCTGGTCCAGCAGGTAAAATTCTTAATGAAAACAAACATTTAATGTGTACCCTTTGCATATGCAGGGGTTCTGTCACAGGGACTCCCACAAATAGTGAATTTGCCAATGCTCGCATCTCATTATATTCAAGGGCAGCAACATGTGTGCAGACACTTCAGCACATGTATGCACATACTGCTGCCATTTTAAATAGGAATGGGATGAATCCATAATTTCCCAAATTCGGATCTGAATCCCTGGAAGGTTCTGGGAATCCACGAATCTCAAATCTTTTGAATTCTTTTACTAAAAAGGGCTTAAAAAGCAAGGGAAAGAAGGATAATCTTGGACAAGACACTCTCTCTCAGCCTTAGCAAAAGTCTAGGAAAATGCACACCTCCCTCTGAAGAAATCTGGCCAGGACAATTGTCATAGTTTTGCCTCAGGATCTCTCCAGATTTGAAAAGGACATGAAGGCCCTTTCTACACAGGCAGGAAAATGTGGATTAATCCCACATTTTCCTACCTGTGTAAACAGGGCCACATACTACAGTACAGAGATAATCCAGGTCAAAACTGGATTTTCTTTGCATAGCTCCTTCTGGCATCCTGGAGTTTTAATTTGCTGATGCACCAGCACACTTTGGCAGAGAAGGCAGTGACACCTTGTAAAACTACAAAGCCCAGAATTGTGTTTGAAAGAGCTTTGCAAGGGAGCTATGCAAAGGTATCTTTCAGCTGTCCTTGAAATCTCAAGCCTATACCTTCCAGTCAAGTACTGAACTTAAATATTAAATGTTCAATTTAAATATCTTAGAATACAACCCCAGATGTAATTTGTGAAATTGTTAGCAAAGGCCATTATTACTCTAAGGGAAATACTCACCTATTTGTCATCTCCCCTTGTGTGTCTGGTCTCCCAGGTTTTCAGGCATCCTGGTCTCCAACAAACTCTGGTTGGTGGATTTGAAAGATTCGGTTTGCCTATTTTGGCTACAGGATTCAGATTCACGAATCTCAAATCCTTGCCGAGGATTGAGGATTCGGTTAGCCCATCTCTAATTTTAAGTATAGGATACAATGTAGATGCTCAGACCAGAGATTGTGCATAAATGGGGGGTGGGCTGTACTTTATTCACATGCTAGCTTTCCTTTTGACAGCTGAATGATTTCATACTCACCAGTCAGAATGATTTTCCTCTCGCAACATAGGCTGGTAAGGGCACTGGTTGTCTTAATAGAACTGTTTTTCAAACGATGTCCCTCATCACAGATTATCAGATTGAATTCTGTCTTCTGAATTTGGTCCAAAGAGCGTAAAAGCATCTCATAACTAATGATCAGGACTGAATAAAGGGGGGAGTTGATGAACTCTTCCACTTTGTGAACCTGCATATTGTATAGAGAATTATAATACTTTTGGGGCAAGACAAGCTAGTAATTTAATGAAGCAAAACTGCATGTCTGTGTATATGTTTATTTACTTACCCAACACAAGGTTCATTTATGGACTCTACTGCCTCAAGACGGGGTGACAGCTGCTACCTTAGACAGTTTTGAAAAGAGACCGGGAACATGAAGGGCTTTTTAAGGATGACAAGGGCTTTTTCAGATTTTTTAAATTATTATTGTGGAATAGCATTCTCTTTCCTTCCTTCCTTCCTTCCTTCCTCCCTTCCTTCTTTCTTTCTTTTTCCCCAATCATGTTTGCTTCATTTTTTCAGTATTTTCCAGTTATCTCTCTTGCATATTCCATAAGACTTTTCACTTCTCTCTCCTCCACCTCTACCCAGCCTGCAGCATCAACACTTTTACAGTGGTGGGCATACACAGTTGGTGGGTGCCTTCTGATTTCACTGCCTTTTTCCTTCTTTGTCAGGATTACACTAAAGTGGAATTGTTTGGTTTTGTCTGCATAATGCCGTAACACTGCTATAGTATAATGGGGGACTGGGGAGAGAGAAGGAAAAAAAAGACAAAGGTAGTGTTGCACTGCAGATATGTATGGTGGGTGAATGCCTTCCAGTTTCACTGCCTTTATTCTTCTTGATATGACTTTTTGAATAAGAACAGCTGTCTATTCTTAAAGCAACATTAAAAAATGAATGGACTATTTTGGAACTGCAAAAAGTATGGTTTTGTAGGTGGAAAATAAGAAACTGCAATAAGATGGTGGTGATTTCATGCAAAAACACTCCTTAGTTTGTAACAGAACAAATGTACATCCTGTGTGAAAATGCTGCTTGTCAATTAATGGTTACTAATGGTGACATGACGTCTCTGTGCTTCGTCCAAGATCAGAGACAACATTCTTTTGAATATTAGGGGCTGGGTAACAACAGTGGAAGATAGTCCTGATTGCAGGTTACTTATAGGTTATGAGTGGGTATCTTGTGGCCCTATAGATGTTGCTGAACTGAAGTTCATGTTTCCTCAGCACTGTGTTAGCTAGAGCTGATGGTAACTGCACTCCAACAATATCTGGAGAGCCACATGTCTCAAACATAACAAGTGGTTAGAAATGATAGAACCACCAGGTGGTTAGAAATGATAGAAATGAAGATGATGGACTAGACAGGCCTCTGATCTGCTCTACGTACTTTTTATACATATGTGCACCAATAAATATTTCTCTCTTGCACTCTCTCTCACACACTCCTTCACAATACCATCACAAAATCTGCACCTTCTCTAACCGCAAAGCAGCCCTGCAGGAGAGGGGCACTGTTGTGCTCCAGTTTTCATACTCCTCCCACACATGAACCATGTGAAAGGAAGATGGGAGAACAATTTCAGGCAATAGGCCATTTCTATGCCACTGCTGCTGTGAAGGAACAAAGGGAGACAAATGGTTCTGCCTGTTGATATTCACAATTGGTGAGCCTTTCAGTCCAGTTGTGCTGAAAGTTCTGGAGTTGTTCCATTAACTTCACTACCAATGGGCCACAGCACACAAGAGGGTGATCAGTTATGTAATAACTGGTGATGCAGCAACAAAGCAATAGTCATCGCAATACAAAAATAATTAAAACATTAAACATTAACACAGTGTTCTCTCTCTCTCTCTCTCTCTCTCTCTCTGTGTATATGTATATAAATATATATATAGATGTGTGTGTGTATATATATATACACACATTCATACACACACACACACACACACACACACACACACACACTACTTTGAAAACAATTCTCAGACCAGCCAATAGAATCTCAAATAGTAAACACAGAGCCATATACTAAGGAAGAATGTAAAATAGTAGTAGAGGTCTGATGAGTGTTATTCCTCAAGTATCTCACCTGATCAACCAGGAACACCTTGATTCTTTCATTTCCCAACCATTTCTGAAATTCCTTTCCCCAGTTCTTCACCAGGCTCCCGGGAGTGACTATTAATGCCTGCTTTATTATAGGCTTGCATCCATACGGTCCTTGACGAAGGAGAGTCCAGATAAGCGAAATGCACTGCAGAGTTTTTCCTAAGCCCATTTCATCTGCAAGAATAGCTCCAAATCTACTGCTTACTCTGGGAGGAAAAAATAATTATATTGTTGGCACATCTTAAAAGAAACCTTGATAATTATCTCCACACTAGTTTTAGGAAATCAATACTGTTACACTATATGCATCTATAACAAAATATTAAATCTTAAGATGACTCTTCCTGCCTTATTGACAATGTTATTCCAGGAGATACTGGATGAGAAGTCCTTGAGAACGCCAGGTATCAATTTCGCTCTCTATTTACACCTTCCTGTTGCAACATATGCTGGTGTTACAGTCAACTAATATAACAAACACTGTATATATTTCCAAATTTTTTCTAGTTTAAGGTCAACACTTTGCAGTTATAAAACTTTTTGTTTTTAGTTGGATGTATAAATATTTGTGGAAATATATTTTTTTGGCCAAGCTAGTTGGACCAAGCTGAATATTCTCTAATTCCTGGCCTCAATATTTAGGCTTGTAAATATGCACAGTGTCCAGACGCTTCTTCTCTTCCTTCTGGTCTATTTGTGCTACATGAGAAAATAAAGTTTATTCCTGGAGCTGGATTAGCTTAGTTTTACGTATCAATATTTGAAATGAGTTAATGATACTCAAAAAGTCCTTCATCCCTCAAGCACCTTGTGGCCCTCTCTAACTTCCTGATACGTTATACTACAACTTCCATCACCCAAAGCCAGAGTGGCACGAAATTAGTGAAAACTGGCTCACTGTATCATCCTGCTATATTCCCAGATATAATAAGGTGAGCAGAGAAACACTGGTCACATTTGCACTTCACAAGGCATAGTGTGTGGTTTACAGAAACCTAGCTTGTTGGGTTCTCATTTCTTCTGACGTATGAACCCAACTCTGCTAACAAGCCCTGGCTTGTTCACCAGTCAAAAACCACAGTCCGAATTCATGATTTACCACTGGCTTATGAATCTGGCTTCTTTAAATCATGGTTTGTCGCAAGATCTGAAGTGGCACCTATGCCATATGCCTGACTTGTTTCCACAGCTGAAATAGGAGGTGACAAAAGGAGACACCAGAGAAATAGAACAGAAATGGGGAAAACAAATGTTTTGGCTGCTGTGCAACTGATGGCTTAAGCAGAAAGTAGTATATTTTAAAAAAAACGTAGTTTACTGTGATATGCAAATGTGTTCATTATATTAACCAGTATTCTCAGTTTTGCCTCTTACTTGTAAAACGGCTAATAAAACTATCAACCCCAAAGTTCTCTCAGTCCTATCCAACTCTGTCTACTCACTCCAATCTGGACTGAGAATGCAGCTGGAAGTTATTCAGTGGAATTTTAATTCCATTTGTTTGGACAACAGACTGGAAAGACCAACCAGAACTTAGATTAATAAGATCATCCTTGTTTCCAGGTGTCTATGGTCTTAAAAGTCTCCATGTTAACAAAGATGTCTGAACAGTGGATTTTCTCCCTATTTTACTAAAGATCTCTAAAACAGTCAAATGAATCACACTCCTTTATTTACAATTAGAAAAGTCAAGCCCATTTCCTTAATATGGCTCCCCAAAGAGGATATTCCCACAGATTTCAACAACAAATGTATCGCATTTCTTTTTAATCCACTAACTGCCATGACTTAGGAACATAAATACTGTGGAACACAATGAACCGCATTGACTGCCCTTAACCAAGGGCTGAACATAAAGGCCGCTGAATATTAATATCGACTCCAGTCTCCACTTGATGATGCTGCCATATTTTTAAAGATAGCACTTCCTATGTTAGAATGTTCTGCTTGAGAAATATTGTGGCAGGGAGCAGCATATACCTTACAATTCATTCAAGTGAGGATTTGGGTGGGCTGATGAAGTGGGCTTAAACACTTGTTTCACTGCAGAAACTGCAGTATCCCTTTACTGCCCCCTATTTTATCTCCCCAAACCTGAATCAAATAGGCAAAAGCTCCTAATCTAAGCAAAAGCCCTCCTGAGTCTTTATGATATGAAAATAAGATTGGAGAAAGTTTGATGGCAAAATCTGAATCTCTGTTCTGACTCTTCTTCGTGGCCTGATCATTTGTGGTTAATATTCTTAATTAAATTACAAAGCTGGGTTCAGTAAATTGCATACAAATGTTAGGTAACTTTTACATGATGTTTTCAATTTCAGCACAGAGCTTGCTCGCTAACTTCTCTGTTAATATGTAATATGGTGAATATAACTGAAATGAGTTAGCTTCTTCTCTGAAGGTCGGATTTGCTGGGGAGAATTCACTGCATTATTCATTAATAGAAACATCCTGCTGCAGCTGCTCCGAGTGCAATTCAATAGAATTGTCTGCTGGGGTTATACTGGGGTCAATTGGCCAGCTGCTTATTGCCTCTAGCTGAGCTAGAGGTATTTTTAAATACTCACTAAAAATAGATTTCCAATAACCTATAATTTTTAAAATATTCTTGTAAAATGTTTTAAAAGTTTGCTCGTAAGTAAGGATGAGAAATCTCAAGTAGACTCCAAAGTAGCTATCGAAATTTGCCTTTAAGCTCAAGGGGTAACATACTGGTTTACTTGCTATACTCATCCCAAGGTCACTGCTGAAGCTGGCATCTGTACAGCCAACTCTTTTCAGCAGTAACATATACAAGAAAGGCAAGGAATCTATTGGCCCCCTAAGATGTCTCACCCAACATGGCCAAAGATCATAAATGTTAGGAGTTATAATCAAACAACATCTAGAGGAACTCGGGTTCCCATCCTGATCACTAAAGGCTTACCACTCAACGTGGTAAAATCACATAGCAAGTCATCCCTGTGGATAAATGTGTAGACATGGGCATAGAATGACTGGATGCTGTTGGCTAACAGTCAAAAAACATACAGAGGATTTTCCATATTGATGCCATTTTCTATTAGCTTGTCCAGAGTTCAGAAAAGTTGCTGGACTAAAGGACTCAGAACTGCCCAGTCCATCCTGGCTGGGGTAATTTGGAAGCTCTAGTTCAGAGAAACAACATTTCTAGACTTCAAGTATGGTCATGAAGGACAGAAAAACTAAAATCTAGGTCAAGTCTCAATAAACACTGAAGATATCTGCCATTCTAAAGGGCTGATATAAGCTGAAAGTAAGATGACAGTGTGTCCATCATTTTCTGCAGACTGGACTGGGCAATGAGAGAAGTTGACTTTTAGCAATAAGAAATATTCTAATTTTGTTCAGACAATTAAGAATACAAGTCGATCATCCCCTCACCTCATTCCCATCACGCATTCATAAAGAAATATAATTCCTTCTCGCTGATGCGGACGAAGATAGTTCACAAGGTAAGGGTCCACAACAACATCCACAACAGGCAAGCCGGATTTATTGAACATCCTTTGGTGTTGCAGGGATGGGCATGGCATAACAAGGCAATCTTAAAATTTCAAAACATGGGTATCATAAATGCAGAAGTACTGTTTATTAACTAAATGTTACTGGCTTTCTATGGGAAAAGCAAAAAGACGGTGTGCTAAATCCAAACCACAGCTTGAAATCATCATCACACTTCTAAATCTCAGGTTAAGCAAACTGTGACAGAGTAACAGATGGTTTCCAACATAAAGCTTTCCCTATAATTTTGATTTGAAGAATAAACTAAAAAAGAAAACTTACAACGCACAATAAACATATTCAGAGGCAGCCATGTTGACCAATAAAATTCAAAATCCACAAAACGGTGTTACCTTTATCGGGCCAACTAAAATGCACTAAATTCAACAAAAGTAACATCTGAGACAAAATGTAGGCCTGTGACTCTACCATCTGTCACTTTTCTTCTCCTGTGTGATTTTTGTCATGTTTGTCTGATGAAGAAGCCAGTGAAGTTTTGAAAGCTTGCCTGATACATTTAGTGCATTTTAGTTGGCCCAACAAAGGTATCATTGTTTTGTGGCATGCACAATAAGGATTCTCAAGTGTCTAGTGGTATATATTCAATAAGTTATTGCTGCTGTATGAGTTGTACAAGAACTCTTACGCAAGATGCATTTGTTTCAAGGTGGCTTTGTCCAGATATAAAGTGCTTTCAGACAAGGCTATTACTGGGCAGTCAGACTGCCTCTTTCACAGAACTTTACATATGATCAGTTATGGTCATCATTTTTTAGCTGTTCTGTATCTTTTTGTCATTCTTTTTCTCACCACAAAAAGGCTATTAAGGAGACAAAGACAGAATAGCAACAAAATGCCTTCTGTCTGTTACAGGTAGGACCCTTCCACCCCAAAGCATGCTTGGTTTGAAATTGCATTCTAATTATACATAGACTTTCAAAGCTTTGTAATCATAGATATGGAAAGAAAATTAAGGGGGGGGGGAATTCTACTTATCTGCATACCCTATTCAATTAAAACAAGAAACAGTAATTAAAGATGTGGTCAGGGTGACACAGTATGGGAATAAGTAATGGTTCAGGGGCTCTTGTTCCACACTCAATGTGCTGACCAAATCATTTCTCCAATACTGTAAGCTAACATCAAACATAATACTTCATAATGGTTCAAAATCTTGTGTGCAATTCCATAAGCCTGCAAATTTCCCAATCTGACCCAATATTCTAGGAATCAAAAATTATGCTTAGTGACAGTTCAGAGGGACTGTAAGACTAGTCATTAAGCCAATTTCAACCCTCCCCCCAAAAAATTAGCTCATCAGGAGGCAGGAATGCCTTTTTCTCATGAATGAGTATATAACCTATTGTCCCTCCATATGTGTCCCTGCTGGAAACAAGGTGGAATTTAGTCAGATGAGAACATTTTCCAGTTGCAAATTGTTATCTCTTACTTGCAATGTGTTTCTTCAACTCCTGCAGACTTACTTATAGAGTTCAAACCTAGGTAGTACTTAACCAGATATATATTGAATATAGAATAGAAAATAAGTCCTTTCCTCGGGTACTAGTTCAATTTCTTCAAAAGAGGGTGAAACAGAAATAAGGATTAGAAGTATATAAGCATTAAAGCCGATAAACCTTAAAAATTCTCACTTGGTGCACATGGATCATGACGTGGTTTACAGTTCTGGAAGGCTTGGAGCAAATTTCCTTTACTGCTGGCTTTGCTGACATTTTTGAATGGGGTATTGAATGGCTTCGCAGGACCTTGTGGCAAATTCCAAACATCCTCTGTACTACCTACACTGGACTGAAAACACTTGCCACTTTTAAAGTCCTCTTCAGGAATTATTCCCATCACTTCAATTTCTTTGCCTCCAATCATCAGAGTTTGGCCTTCGCCAAGATCTTTCAAGTCTTTGGCTTTGTACCCACTGCCTAAGAATGATCACAAACATTAAACCTAAATGAAAATAACTAAATAAATAAGTAAACAGACAAATTATGTTAAAGACAACAACAAATTTGTTAAATAAATGCTAACAGGTAAAAAATGTTGGGTCCGTGGCCTGAGGATTATGGACATTTTCTTTCAAAATCCGGGTTATGAATCATGTGGCCTCCAAATAGTGTTGAACTGCAGTTCCCAGCTTTCAGCAATACCAGCTATGCTGGCTAGGGCTGATAGGAGTTGCAGTCCAATAGCATCTGGAAAGCTGTATGATCCCCCCCCTTGCTCTGAATTAAAATTAAAAAAGAATTGTAGCTCAGTGGAAGAGTGGATGCTTTAATGCAGAAGTCCCCAAGTTCAATCTTTACATCTCCAGGAGGGCTTGTTAAAACTCCTGCCTGAAGCTCTGAGAGCTGCTGCCAGTCAGTATCAGCATCACCCTTTAACTGTTCTAATTGGAGAGATAGTCCTGACTAATCCTCTATCATTCCATTTTTTCAGCTGCTTTTAAAATGTCCCAGCTTCTCTCTCCTCCTCCCACTTTCCCTATTTGTCTTCAGCTTACTTCAATTATTGCATACTGAATTCAAAGTGCAAAAGAAGTCTACATTCAGTAAACTCGGTAGGGGAAGAGAGCAGAAGAGGGGCAGAATCTTGCCCCTCCCTGTAGGCTCAGGCAAAGGCAAACTGTTGCAGCCTTTTTTAATTTGTCTATTCTTCCTCATTAATAACTTCACTTATCTTGACCACTATCTGATATTGCTTGCCATATATGTCCTGGCTTTCATCTACGAAATGTTGGGGGCTAGGCATTACTGGCTGGACGGACCAACAGTCTGACTCTCTTATATGACAGCATACTATATTCCTATGGTGACTGCATATTTTGTATTGTTCCAAATTTTGAAAATCCAAGATCACCACAAATAATCATAGGAACTACCTTATCCTGAGACAATCCATTGATCCATCTAACCTAGTATTGTCAACTGTGACCAGCAAGAGTTCTCCTGGGGTTCAAGCAGGAGTCTTTGCTAACCAACATGAGGAGATCCTTTGATATCACCTGATGGCAGCCCATTGAAATTCTTACTGTTCTGCTTCCCAAATCAGATATAATGGAGATTCAAGGTGGTATTTCTGATATTTCCAGGTAAAATGGTAGTTCAAAACAACAGCCCTGCACTTTGGAATGTATAAAATCAAGTCAGAATTAAGCTGATTATGTTATCCCCAGACAGAAACAACAATCCCCCAACCTGATGCATCACAAATGTGTCCGACTGCAACCCCATTCTTCCCAATCAGAACATTTATATAAATTGGGATTGATGGAAGTTGCAGTTTCAGTATATCTGGAGAGCACCAAATTGGGAAAGCACACTCTGTGTTGTGCATGCTTGAAGCCCTCTCAGGATGAGACGGATCAAGAAACTAGATATCTAATGCTCCCACTGTTTACAGCAGACTCTACCAAAAATTCACAAAATTCATCAAATAATTTGGGCTGACATACTGCAGAGAATTTATTACAGTTGCCTTTATTTTACCAAGCTAACTCCCATCTGCTTCTCTGTTTCTATTCACTCAAAGACAATTCTTCAATGCTTGATTAACTAGTTAATGAGTAGCCCTTAAAAACTATATGTCTACTTTACTGGCTGCTTGAACAACACAATACAGAAAACTGTCGGTCTGTGATCTGTTTATGACTAGGTTGTCCTGTTTGTTAGCAGTTCCAGCTACTGTTATTGTGGAAACTGCTATGGGAGGTAAAACACCATAATTTATGCCAGTGGTTCTCAACCTGTGGGTCCCCAGATGTTTGTGGACTTCAGCTCCCAGAAGCCCCAGCCACTATGGTTAATGCTCAGGGCTTCTGGGAGCTGAAGTCCAAAAATATCTGGGGACCCACAGGTTGAGAACCACTGATTTATGCCATAAAAAGTTCCTCTCATAATAAATTTGTAATACCTAAATCCAGCTGTTAATCCCAACTAGAGTAGGTCAACAGAATCAATGGCAATCACATAAATGTTGATTTACCATTCAACAATTTAGTCAATGTTTGTATTCCAGTTGGACTAGAAACTAGATTTAGGCTTTAGAAACTTTAACGTTTATTTCTCAATTCTTTGTTCAGTTTTCTGCAACTGACTAACATGGCTACCCTTTGGAAACTGTTACTATGGATGGTCACAGTACTTATTTTAGATATATACTAAAGTCAAAAAGTGTAATGAGCTGCATTTTTTTTCATACAGCTGTCATCTAATCCAAATTTCTATACATATGTATGATGAGCAACTCTTCATTTTATTCAAACACACATTCCATAACAATGACTAAATTCCAGGCACCACAGTCACATTCTCATTAGCATTACCTCTTCCAATGTCCTTGCCTTCCAGATCCTTCAAGGTCACTGACTTGCCTTTCGCAATAAGAATAGCATCTCCTTCCCACTTCTTATGTTTTTTCTTTGAGGCCTTGCACCATACAACACTGAAATATTTTGTATGGCAACTTTGCTCCCCCTGGAGCCCTGATATTTCTGTTGCCTTTGGTGCTGCAAGGGCAAAAACGAGACAGACATAAGAGAAGAAGAGTGCTTACAGTGAGTCCCATGACTTCTCCACTGCAAATGTAAATGAGAGATGTGCATTAAGTTTAACTTCACTGCTTCTGCATGAATACTGAAGTTCCCTCCAGGACAACAAGCCAGGGAGATTGCAACTCCATTACCAAGGCCAGCTCCATCAGGTCAGAAAGGATGACTGTTGAGCACTGGGATGGATACTACACCAACAGAATCCCTGTTCTAGTCACCCAACTTCACATACATACACTCAGACCCAGTAGACTGTGGGATAAGGCACCAGATGAGAGAAATGAAATGAAATGAAATCCTGATAGACCACTCCAACTCTTTTCCCCTAGATCTTGCCTACTGCTGCACTGAAAACCCAGGCAGGCAGAATTGAGGGAGATTAACTATCACCACCACCACCCAGCTTCATCCAGATAGATGTCTGTAATACAACCAGGTTGGCATGTTCATCCACAACCAAGTCTTAGATCATGGCATTCTATTACCAACCTGGCATTATGCTGCAGCAGCATTTTCAACCCAGGAGTCCGGCTGTCATAGTTATCCAGACTATTTGATGTGGGGGGTAGTTTTGGATTAAATCATCAGATGAATTTGATTCTTGGATTAAAACATCAAATGAAGATGATGCTTACATGTCAGATTTACAACATGAAAAATTAACCAGTTAGCTGTTTATTAAATATTACATTTCCCCTTAATCTTCCATCAGACCTCCAGGTACAGCAGGGTTGTACAACATTCAGAAGCTGGAGGGCCATGCTGGTCTACCACGAGACCTTAGAATACCATACATCTTACCACACCCCCTGCAAAAAAATTCAAAGCTTTGTTTTACCCCAAACGCCCACTAAGCTATGGGTGGAGTTGGATGTTTTAGGTGTGCCATATGAAGGGACACTTTAGGTGCAGGAGACCCCTTTTACAACAGAAAGTGCTCTGGAAGTCACTTCCTGTTCATTTCATACTTTTAAAAATAAGTTTTCTCTTGGGCCTAAAACAGCCAAAGGGGCCCAGAAAGTGGTGAAAATCCACCCATGTCCCTACAGAGTGTTTGAGGGCACGCTGGGACAATCAGCAAATCAATCAATGAAATTTGGGGGAAAATGAACAATGGGACGGTCATGTGAGACCCATGGGCCACAAGTTGCCCACCCCTAAATTAAAGCTTACTATCCATCCAACTGTTTAGGAATCTTGGACTTATGTTTCAAGAAGGATAAAAGTTACAGCTACCTATTCTAACAGGCAATCTTCCTGAAAACTCGGGTGGTGATTAAGGAAGACTGATCCAGGAAAATTTGGAGAGAAAAATTAATCCAGGGAGAAAGAAAATATATAAGATAAGAATACTGATTTCCTCTGTTTCTCATTCCATAGCAATGAGCCTGGTTTGTTGTTCCTGTGTGACTTCAAGTCGTTTCTAACTTATAGAAACCCTATTGTGTTTTCTTGACAAGATTTGTTTAGAAAGGGTTTGCCTTTGCCTTCCTCTGAGGCTAAGAGAACGTGACTTGCTCCCAAGGTCATGTAGTGGGTTTCCACAGCTGAACAGAGCCAGAGTCATAGTCTAGTGCTCAAACTACTACCTCACACTGGCTCTCTAAGAACAGATTGCTTACCTGTAACTGTGGTTCTCCGAGTGGTCATCTGTGCCCTCGTACATTAGGAGCTTTCGTGCCTGCGCAGTAGCGTTCGGAAGATTCTAGAGCTTGATAGCTTGGCAGGAACCCCTCCACCATGCCGGTACTGCGCATGCTCAGCCCACCGAGCAACGGTCACTCCTTAGTTCTTGGTCCGCCGAGTAAAGTGGGACCTGAAAAAGAGGGGAAGGTTGGGCGGGCATGTACGCAGGGCACAGATACCACTCGAAGAACCACAGTTACAGGTAAGCAACCTGTTCTTCTTCGTGGTCTCTGTGCCTCATACATTAGGAGACTGTGTAGCTTAACGGTAGGATGGTTGGTCAGGTCCTACAGAACAGAAGCCAGCACAGCACGTCCAAATTGAGCCTCCCTCCGGGACCAGCAGTCCAGCCTGTAGTGGCGCACGAAGGTCGATGGCTGTGACCAGGTTGCCACACGTCAGAGTTCCTGCAGATCGACTCTTCGCAGGAGGGCTGCAGATGTCGCCACGGCTCTTGTGGAATGAGCCCAAAGAAAGTCTAGTGGAGGCTTCTTGGCAAGCTCATACGCCAGGTGGATAGTCTGGGCCACCCACTTGGAGAAGCGCTGGGTGGACACCTTGTGGCTTCTTCGACGCCTGCCATAGCACACAAAAAGGTGCGGGGTCTGTCGAAAAGAGGCAGTCCTGTCCTTGTAAAATGCCAAGACCCGACGAACATCCAGGGAGTGAAGGGACCGCTCCAAAGGTGTAGTTGGGTCCGGGTAAAAGGTGAGCAGGATGATGTCCTGGCTCAGATGGAAGTTGGACACCACCTTAGGCAGGAATGAGATGTCAGGCCGAAGGACCACCTTGTCCCTGTGAAAGATCAGGTATGGTTCATCACATCATAGGGCTGTCAACTCTCCCACCCGCCTGGCAGAGGTGACAGCCACTAAGAAGGCAGTTTTCGTGGCGAGCAGCCTGTCATCTGCAGTCCCATAGGTTCGAAGGGCGGCCTTGTCAGCTGCGACAGCACCAATGATAATGACCACGGCGACAGCAGCGGCAATACCAGCAGGTAGAGGTGCTGCAGGCCCTTCAAAAATTGCTTGACAGTACCGTCCCGGAAGAAAGCAGCCAATGCAGATCGTGGCAGTTGGTATGCCACGATAGCGGCAAGGTACACCTTCAGCGACAGGAAGGCCAGGCCCTGCTGTTGAAGGTGCAGGAGGAAGTGGAGCACGGTAGGCAGGTTGACAGGCGACACTGGCTCCCGACGTTCCTCAGCAAAGGCAATGAAACGCCGCCACTTGTAGTGGTAGTTGTGGCGAGCCAATTCCTTCCTGGCCGCAGTCAAGATGTTCCTGATGATAGGGCCATCTATGGCAATATCCTCCAGGCACGGAGGGCCAAGAGCGGCAGGTCCGGGTGCAACATGAGACCGTTGGAGTGGGAGAAGAGGTCCGGCACCGTCAGGAACCGGAGGATCTGTCCCCAGGCAGCCTCGAACAGGGGCCCGAACCGGTGCTGCCTCGGCCAGGTACCGGTGCCACGAGAATGACGTCTACTCAGTCCGTGAGGATCTTCGATATCACGCGGCTCAGGAGGGGAAACGGAAGGAACGCGTAGAGGAGTCCCTCGTCCCACCGAAATGGGAACGCATCACCGATGGAGTGGCAATCGCGGCCGGCCCTCGAGCAGTATCTACAGCACTTCGCGTTCTGGCTGGTGGCAAAGAGGTCGATCGTCGGCTCGCCCAATCGGTCTCGAACCATCTGGAAGGCCTCGCTGGAGAGGGACTACTCATGATAGGATGAGGTGTCCCAGCTGAGAGCATCCGCCGTGGTGTTCTCCTGCCCGGTCAGGTGAACTGCCACCAGATGGATCCTGAGCAAGATGCACCAGTCCCAGAGGTCAAGGGCGATGTTGAAGAGAGTGGTGGAGTGAGACCCTCCTTGTCTGTTCACGTAGCAGACGCCCTTCATGTTGTCGGTGAGAATCAATACCGTGCGGCCCGCAACGAGGTGACGAAACGCCCCCAGAGCTTTGGAGATGGCTAGTAGCTCGAGGGCGTTGATGTGGAGGGCAGTCTCGTGTCCGATCCACCGACCGCAGGCTCTGAGGTTGCCAGAGTGTGCTCCCCAGCCGAAGAGCAAGGCATCTGTTGTTACCATGACCGTGGGATGGTGTTCCCGGAACGGCGTGCCCAACAGGAGGTGGCTGTAGGACTGCCACCACAGAAGAGATTGGCACACCTGTAGAGGCAGCTGGTAGCGGCGAGACTGGTTGTCCCAGAGCAAACTGAAAGCCCGGACGAAGCAGTGCTGAAGTGGTCGTGTGTGCAGTCTGGAGAGGTAGGTAACGGCAGTCGTCGAAGCCATGTAGCCGAGGAGCTGTTGGATGCTCCTGACCAACACCGTCGGAGCATGGAAGGCGGCGGACACTGCCTGACAAAGCGTCCGTGCCCTGTCCAGCGGTAGGTAGGCCCTCACCGATACCGCGTCCAGGGTCGCCCCGATAAAGTCGAGAACCCTCGTGGGTTCGAGATGGGACTTCCTCGGGTTGACCCGGAGTCCAAGCCGAGTGAGAAGAGTCAGAGTCCGGTGAATGTCCTCGACAGTTTCCGTTGGCAGGACGCCACCAAGAGCCAATCGTCCAGGTAGGGGTAGACGGAGATGCCTTTCGTCTGCAGGAATGACACGACAGGGGCCATGCACTTGGTGAAGACCCGCGGTGCGGTCGAGAGGCAGCACCCAGTATTGGTAGCAAGTGCCGTCGACCGCGAACCGCAGGTACCGTCTGTGCTGCGGGTAGATGGAGATGTGGAAATAGGAGTCCTTGAGATCGATAGAGGCGAACCAGTCCCCTCGTTGAAGGAAGGGTAGGATCGAGGTAGCGTGACCATCTTGAACCTCTTGGGGCGGATGTAGTCGTTCACCCCTCGGAGGTCTAGGATGGGTCACAGGGTTCCGTCCGCCTTCGGTACCGTGAAGTACCTCGAGAAGCCGGTGGTCTTGGCTAGGACGGAGTGCTTCGATTGCTCCCTTTTGTAGAAGGAACTGGATCTCTTCCAGCAATACCGAGCTGGCTAGGGTGGAGTAGTAGATTCCTCGCGGTGGAATAACCTGGAACTCTATGGCGTAACCCAGGCATCCGTGGTAAGTACCCAGGAGTCCGCAGTAATTCCGCCACTGGGCGAGGTGTCTGGCCAGGCTCGGTTGATGTTGAAGGGTTGCTGGGAGGGTGAAGATTGGCGTCGGTGGAGTCCTGCTGAAGGCATCAAAATCCTGACTTCGACCCGGAGGAAGACTTCTTTGACGAAGAGGACAGGCATCTTCAGGGAGCCTCCGTGCGGCGGACGAAGTGGACGGCCAGGACGCAGTCGAGTTCGGTGACCACAGTTGATATGCGGAGGAGGAGGAGGACCTTCACCATGATGGTTTGGAGCCGAAGCTGCAGCGGGACTGAGCCGGCTGGTTGATGCCCATTTTCTTTGCTGTCAGGCGGGCCTTGACAAGATGGTCCATGGCCTCATCTGTCGATGTGTGAAAAAGTCCTTGCCTGTCGAACGGGAGGTCCTCAATCCTTCGGCGGCTATCCTCCTGGAGTCCGGATGACCTTAACCATGCATGTCATCGAAGGGCCACCGAACCCACCATCACCCTCGAGGTAGCCTCCATGGCGTGCCTCGCGGAGGTGATCTCTTGGTTTGCAACCACAACAGCTTCGCCGAAGAGCTGCATAGCGGCGGCACGGGACTCCTCTGGCAGGTCAGCGAGGAGTGGGCGAGTTGGTCCCCAGGATGTTACGATGGTAGGCCGCGAGGCAAGCCAGCGTGTTGAGGGTTCTGGACATCAGGGAAGACGCTGAGTAAAAGCGCTCCCGAAGGTGTCGAGCTTCCAGCCTTCACGATCTGGCGGGGTGATGTGAGCTCGATTGCCCCCCTTTGTCTGGGCCGACTCGACCACTATAGAGTTTGATACAGGATGGGTAAAGAGGAACTCCGCATTCTCTCTTTGCGTCTTGTACAAATGCTCCAACCTGTGAGGTATAGGCTGCGCTCAGGCCGGCTTCGCCCATGGTTGCTTCATGGCCTCAAGCAACATCGGTAGGAAGGGCAGCAGCGCAGTAGATGGCGAGCGTGTCTCCAGGTATTGAAATCTGGATCCGGCGCCGCTGGAGTCGGTTCCGCAACCTTCAGGCTGAGGGTCGTGGCCATACAGAGGAGGATCGCCGAAAATTGCCTCACGTCCTCCGGTGCCGACTCTGGGCCCGGTTCTCCAAACGCCAGCGGAGGTGACTCATGAAAGGACAGAGTCGACTCCGTGGAGTCTGAGTCTGACTCATACGACTCTGAGGATGGAGTAGGAGATTTTTCAGCTGGTCTCTCCTGGGGTGGCTTGCGGGTAGGGAGAGCCAGGGTCACAGTCGGAGGAGCAGGCTGCGCCGATACCGAAGTCGACGCCGTGGTTGGAATCGGCGTGACCTGGAGGGGCACCACTGAGGGCTGAGGGCGGTGGGCGGCCTGTGTCACCGCCGCCGCGGGTCACGTCACTTGCACCACAGTGGTCTGTGGCACAGGACGCGTCACAGTCGCCGTTGTTCTTGGAGGAGGCGACACTGCCCTGTAGCGGGGTGAGGGCTCCCGGGACTTCCGATGACATGGCGAGTCAGACCGACGCAGCGATCTGCTGGATATCCTCTCATAGTGGGAGCGATGGACTTCTCTGGAAGGCAAGCAACACTGGTGTTGTGGTGACCAGTACCATGCGTCAGGATGGTACCGGTCCCTGTACAACGGGGAGTACGATAGTACGACCCCGGGGGCTCGCACCAGAGGTGCTCCTGGCCGTACCTGGTAGGAGGCAGAGGTGTAAGTAGTGTCCCCACAGTAGGGCCTCTCCAGGCGCATCTCCCGATGTCGTGGGGTGGAGGCCTGGCTCTCTGGTCAGGAGAGCGAGACGCACCGTGCCTAGAGGCTGGCCTGTGGGCAAGCAAAGGTCGATGTCGGACCACAGCCTCCTCCCGGCGGTCAACCGATGGATGGTGATCTGGCGGGGTAACCACAGCCGTTAGCTCAGGTGGTTCCAAGGGCGGGCCTCCACGGTCTGCTCCTCGTCAGACACCTCGAGGACCTCTTGCTTGAGGACCTCCAGGAGCTCTTCTGGTTCAGAGAGCTGGGTGGGTGGAGGTGTAGGGAGACGAGTCTCCTTTTAAGGGGAGTGTCTCTTTTCCTTCCTCCCCTTCTTCTTAGCCTTCTCCTTCCCGGCGTCCTGGGTTACAGGACACTTCTTCTGAGCCGGTGTCAGAGGCTTGGAGAAGGTGGAGGCCTGCGAGCCCGCAGGGTCCTCCCATGCCGAAGGGGCTGAGATCTTTGGGATCCTTGGGAGCTTCATTATCGGTACTGAACCTGGTACCGCCGATGAAGAGGTCGTCGGACGAGGAGATTTCTCGGCCATGACACCGTGGGCCTCGGTCTTCAGAGCACGCAGGGACTCCTCCCAACAGTGAGACTTCAGTCTTGCTGAGCAGTTGCAGAGGGTCTGGTGAGTAAACTGCTTGCAGACTGGGCAGGCCTGAATGCTGTGGCCCTCGCCCAAGCAAAAGAGGCACTCACGGTGCTTGTCCGAGAGAGCAACCTTCCTTCCACAGGAGACGCAGCTCTTAAACAGCGCCGACACAGAATATCAGCAGAAGAAGAGAAGGGGTGGTTCGAAGTCGACAGAACCAGTCCAGAATCCAAAATCATAGTCAGCCAAAAAACCGGGTCAGAACCAGAAGCCGAAAACACCAAGCCAAAATCGTAAACTGAAATCCGAAATCCAAAACCGTAGTCAAAAAGCCAAGAATCAAGCCAAAGAAGCACAAGCTATCGAAGAACTTTCTGTTCACAACGGGGGACAAGGAAAAACTGAGGAGTGACCGTTGCTCAGTGGGCTGAGCATGCGCAGTACCGGCATGGGGGAGAGGTTCTCGCCAAGCTATCAAGCTCTAGAATCTTCCGAATGCTACCGCGCAGGCGCGAAAGCTCCTAATGTATGAGGCACAGAGACCACGAAGAAGAAGAAGCCTGGTACATTGCTCTTATTTTTAGGGGTGCAATGGTATTAATGGATTTTGATTTTGATTTTGCACTAGCCTGTAAAGATGTGTATTTTAAAGAAAAGATAACTAAAATGACAATAAGAAATAAATCAGAGTTGTGTGTTTCTATTTTGCTTTGTTTTTTACCTGATGTGAGCTTTACCAAGCCCCCTTAAAGTACTGAAGGCTTGGCTTTGTTCACTGCAGATTATACCAGCAAAGATTCCCAAATGAATTGCAGAAATCCACACAAACATTAAGGAAATTTCATATTATGAATACGTAATATTTAATCTTCACACATTCCTGGCAATCTACTTCAGTTCAACTCCTTTGCCTGATTTGTTTCATCTTTGGTTGCCTGGGGCATTCACTGACTATCTTGCATAATTTTAATTCACAACAAGCAGTGATTTTCCCCTCAATCCATTTCTGTTATTTTTCTCCCTTTTTTTTCTGAAAACGCACATCATCAATAAAAAATAATCATATTTTTCACAGCAGATAGAAAACACAGTGTATTCCAATATTCTCTATCTCTGTGATTTAAACATAATTGCCTGTTTGAAATGTGTGGGATTACCTTGAAGAAGCAGGAAGATTATTCATATTTTTGAGCATTTTCATGTCTTATGCAGGAGTGATTACTTAAAGACAAGCCAAAGACATTCTGGAATAAGAAGTCTTAATCTTTCCAAACCACCTTATATAAGCCCAATTTACATAAATGCAATCCATTCAATAATTCAAGTAGGAAAATAATAAGAGAGACCAAATTTAGCTGGAATTGTGCAGAGGTACTCATGTGTGTCAAGAAATTTAAGTTATGTCCCTGCAGAGAGTCTTCTCTGCATTCAGGGATCTTACTTTAGGCATGTTAAAAACAAAATTTCCAGAACACACTAATCTAAATTCCAGCTGCAGACACACTGAAAATGTTGCTTGGTTTTTTTAAACATGATGCTTAATTCATCATTTTGCACTGAAATAAGAAAATACCTCAGCTATGGCCAGTCATATGTATTTTATTTTAACAGAAAAATAGTTTCAACATTCTGTCGGAGAGAGAGTGAGATACAGTTGTCCCTCCACCTTTGTGGGGCTTAGAGGCACAGGACCCTGGTGAAGGTGGAAAAATTGTGAATATCTAACATATAAAAATACGTAATCCACAGGTTCAGCCCATTGCAGGTTCAAATGTACAGTACACAATACATTTGGTGTTGGGGAGCATGCCAGCTGCCCAGTTCTGCCTTCAAGGCAGCAAGGTTCCTTCACAAGGCAGAAGTGAGTGTTGAGGGGGAGTTGCTGTCACCTCCACTGCTGCCCTGCACCACTTTTAATAGGGACTTACAAGTCTCATCTTGCATTCACAATCTCTTGCAGTCTCTCTCGATCTCACAAGGCTTACAGAGAGACTGCAAACGTGAAGCAAGGCCTGTAAGTCCCTATTAAAAATGGCACAGAGTAGCAGCAGAGGCAGAGACAAATAATCTGAGAACAAACAAATCAGCAAATGTGAAACAAGCAAATGAGGAGGGACAACTGTATTGCCATACTGTACCCGTATATTAGCTATTTTGTTTTCCCAATGACTCTTCTGTGCATGCTGTGATGTTTCACCTAGTTTGGCAGCATAACAAGTTTAGGAATAGATTAACTTCCCTATCCTTGCTGTTACAGGATCTACCAGACTTTGATTTACTCTCCAGACCTGTCTTCTAGTTGACAGCTTTGTGTACCAGAGGAGAGGAGATACAGAACTGGATTTTCTTGTAGCTGTCTGAATTTGCAATTGGGTCTAGCACACTGTGCAATTAGAGCAATTTGATACCCTTTTAACTATCATGACTTTATTCTATGGAATTCTGGGATTTGTAGTGTGATAAAGCACTTAGAATTCTCTGCTAGAGAGCTCTAGTCCTCTCCATTATACTGAACCACTGGAGTTGTTTGGTACAGGAGCCTATGTATTTTACAAAACTACAAATCCCAGGATTCTGTAGGATGGGGCCATGACAGTTAAAACGGCATCAAACTATCTAACTATGCAGCGTGAATTCACCCGAGATCAGCAAGAATTTCTGACTCCCAGTTATTCAACAATAGCAGCTACTCTCCTCTACACTCTTTAATTTGTACTACTGAAGTGGAAAAAGCTTCGGGTGACCAGGAATGGACTTTTATGTTGAAGGACCAAGAGCTCTGTTCAGATACTTAAAACAAATCCCAAAGCATTCTGTTCTTTTGATACTGAACATTAACACAGAATACTGCTGTAAGGTATGTTTATATATGGTGGTAAACAATGCAGCGCATGAGATACAGTAGAGAAGTATTCCAGCCTTTTGTACTGTTACATCTGGGAAAACTTTTAGGTGTTATATAGGTAAAGCATGCCAATTGTAGTCCAAACGAAAGAGTCTTACCTTTGTTGGCGGTAGAAACCTTAGAGTTAAATGTAGACACAAATTCTGGAAGAGAAGGGCACAGCTTGCAAAAGTTTACTTTTAGATTAGCACTAGTCATGTTGGCTGGAGGATTCTGGAAGCTGTAGTACAAAAAAGTAACTTTTCCAAGTGCCATGAAATAGCCTTCTTGAGCCATTAACCATAGCATGTAGGGTTATTCTCCAGCTGTCTATGATCTCCAATCAATCAAAATGTAGTTTTTGCAGGAAACAACAAGAATATACTGGCTGGACAACCCAGAAACCAAAGCTGATGCCTTCAGTATGCTTCAAACTTCAGAAAAACTAGCATATATCATTGTAAATAGGGTTGTTGCTTTTTCCCCTCCTGATTTTGGCTGCTTCTAGCATTCAGTGACCATATGCCACCTGTGCGTGGTTTCTTGCTTCTGCCAATTCCCATTGCACTTTGCCAACTTTACTTGCTCAGAACTCATTACAAGAGAAAAGTGTGGCTTTGCTTGGGTTCATCTTGTATCGTTGCATGTTCTTTACTGTAATTAATAACGGTGTCCTTTGGGTGTTTGATGGGCTGGAAGTGGGGCACATAGCTGATTCTGCCTCTAGTGACTCCTTGACTTCACCTCACCAGCTTCACCAGGAACATTATCTCAGACTCTACTGATACATGCCAATATGCATTGTAAGGTAAGTTCAGACTGTTTAGAGGAACAGGGTCATTCAACAGAGACCCTGAGGCTATGCAATAGCTTTCCAAGAACGGATTTGGCAAAGAATCTTTTCCTCACTTTCAGAGGTGTCCTCTTCAAGAAAGCTTTAGCTGACTGATGCTGAGATTTGTTTTTGTTGTATGCATTCAAGTAGTTTCTGACTTATGATGACCCTAAAGCAAACTTATCACAGGGTTTTCTGGAACTGAGAGTGTGTGACCTACTCAACCAGCAGGTTTCCATGGCCAAGTGGGAAATCAAACCCTGGTCTCCCAGGTTGTAGTCTAACGTTCAAATCACTACATGACACTGGCTCTCATTGTTGAGATTAGATAGGACTTAATTCTGCAGCTGCTGTTTCCTATAGATTTGCTTTGTTATATTAACAACGTGTTATATAATTCAGTTTTTAAAGAAGCTGTACAGATATTGAGAGCCACTGTGGTGTAGTAGTTTGAGCACTGGACTGTAACTCTGGAGACTAGAGTTCACATCCTTGCTCAGCCATAGTAACCCACTGAGTGACCTGGGCAAGTCACATTCTCAAAGCTCCTGAGGAAGGCAAAGACAAACCCCTCCATGAATAAATCTAGCTAAGAAAACCCTAAGGTTTGCCTTAGGGTTTCCGTAAGTCAGAAATTACTTGAAGGCACATAACAACAACAATACAGATATTATGAATTTTTTGTCACCTGCCAAGAATTGAGGACAGGCAAAATGCAAATACTTTAAGCAAATTAATGTCTACTTTGTGAGAGGTTTTGGGAACATCTAGGAGGATGAGGTGACAATTTTACTACCTCAAGACTTTGTCACCACCTTCTAAATATTTAAATCACTGGCCTGTCATGAAACAGGGAAAATTAAGCACTCCTAAACTGTTTAAAAGCTTTATTAAAGCCAATTTCTTTAAAGGAGGAAAGAGCTCAAAAAAGAAAACAGAAAATGCAGGTGGGAGAAAAATAATTCAAGCAATGCTCCTTAAGTGAAGGTAAGAGGGATAAAGGATGAAAGGGCTAAACCAAACAGGATTACCTGGAAGTAATCTTCTCTTTCCTGGGCTCTTATTTTACATGGCAATAGCCTTTTGCACATTTCAGACATAGCCGAAATATTATCTAGGAGGAAGGCCTCCCTGAACAGAAGCCAAATTCAAGAGATTTTGAGCAGGAAACTGGTCCAACTGGAAGTGCTAGACAAGTACAAGCTAGCCACATTACAAAGTGATAGTCAGATCATTTAGCAGTTCATATTGAAAAGACAGCAACTTTCAGCAACCTAGTGGGATTATAAACCCAGTCTCATCATCTCATTTGTCATTATCTCTTCATAACATTTTCGTACCACTCATCTCCCAAAGAGCTCAGAGTAGAATATTCAAGTCTCCCCACGTCCATTTTACTTACAAAGCAAGCTTGGGATGGAAGGTTAGGTATCAAGCTAACAAGTAGTGACTGGCCAGGTAAGTATAGAATCTGAACCCAATCTCTGCAATTTGTCCACCACTACATCCACCCCATCCCACTCCACTCCCATTATCTTACTGAGTTAAGGAGTTAGACTTATGGTCTTCAAGCTACAATGGGAAAGGGCTGGAAAAAGACAAAGGGGCAGAACAACTTTCCTATGAGCAAAAAGAAACATTTGAGGATTTTCTCTTCCTGCTTCATCTAGTGAAGCAGAAAAGGTAAATGTACCTTTTCAGAATAAATCACAGTATAAAACAATGGAATTTGCTATCTCAACAGGGAGGACTAGCAGCCAATTTGGAAAATTCTAAAAGGGCCTTAGGCAAACACATGGAAAATAAGGCTATCAACAACCTCTGGCTGTATATAGATCAATTCCAAAAGCAGTATAACTCAGTTTATCAGTTGTTGAGGTATATGTGAAAAAATGTTATTGTCCTTGAATGTCTATTCAGAACTTGAATGTGAACAGCAAGCTACACATCAGTCATTCATACATACATGTGGAGGAAATTCTGCCAGAGCAGTGTCACATGGGTAGAGAATATTCATCTAGTATTTAATGGTGTAAACAGATTTCATATCATACCTATTTGCCGTGCAAGATGAGATGGGAAGATATCCTTTCTTTGTGCGAATATTGTGTCCCATGGGTTTCATGGATGCTGGCTACCAAACAAGAGATATATCTTTCATAAATATATCTAACTAGCATATTTACCAGTTGCTCAGGATTTCACTTTATCATAGGTAATACTTGTTAGAAATATTTGAGATCCTGTGTCTAATTCCCCAAACCGTCTTATCCATCCAGTACCTGTAACTTTCCCCCATATTTCCCAATCCAATCTGTATTCAGAGTTATTAACATACAGAGGATTTGGTTTCTGGGGGAATACACTGCCTTTCTTCTTGCTGGCAGGCCTCGTCTCCATAGCAAGAGTTCTTTGCTGAGAATTCTAAAGGCCTCTCTCTAAACTGCCAATCCCAGGATTCCATAGAATCTGCACAGCCAGTCAATCATATGAGGTCTTCTCGCCTCACACAGAGAATAGTATGAGGTTTTTGCCTGCCTGACACAGACAAACAGACAAACTCGCAGACAAACTTTGACTTTTATATAGTAGATCTGTTTTAAAAGTCATTTTATAGCAATAATGATCAAAATTCACTTGAGCAAGGATTGCTGTAGGTTAATTACACACCAGTAGCTGCACGCTCAGAAGAGGAATATCCCATTACAGATTGATAGACTCAATCAAAGAAGCCATGGTCCTGAGTTTGCAATACTTCAGCTGGGCTGCTGATGACAAGGTCTCTCATTCAAAGGGTCACCGTAAGTCAAAGTTGACTTGACAGCAGTTAACAACAAACAAGCTGCACACTGAAAGGATACATAAAAGCATCCTTGGAAAGACTGAGTGCTATCTTTGACTTTAATAGACTAAAAGAGACAGAGAAAGTCAGAGATACTTATTCAGTCAGCTTCTCACTGCTTTCAGAAACACTGTGTTATTAATAACCATAAACATGTATCACATCTGTTTAGCTCATCACAAAAATACTCCAGCCAAAATTCTCTTTCATGCTTTTCTTGCCAGGCTAAAACTGCATTTGAGCACAATATGCTTTATAAAAGAAAGAAACAAAACAGTCTTCTTCTCCTTTCCATTTTGTATAGGTTTATTGACCAACAAATAAATGAACTTTTCAAAACGGGCAGATAAGAATTGCTCCAGAAAAACAAAATGAAACAAAGAATAAAATCAGCATCTTTTACAACAGCTGCATAAATTATCATTTGCTTTCATTAACAGTAATATGATCACAGAATTTCAAAAGATTTTAAGTCGCAGATCTGTTTCTACTTCAAGTCAGAATACCTGGGAAGACCCATGAAAGATGGCTTTGAATTTTTTTGTAAATGTGCATGAAAAATAAAATGGAAAAAAACATGCACTCTTCCCCAACTCCAAGGTTGAGTTTCAGTCCATCCAAATCAACATGGCAAATAACCTTTTCTAGATCAAAAAGAATTAGGCAATAACCCTGATTTATGCAGCAGAATCACTAAATCTTCAAAGACTGTTGAATTCAGGAAGATCACGACGTAATCGTATTGCCTTTAATTTTTCTACTTTAATTTTCGCTCTCAAGAGCTCTTCTTCCAGTTGTTGCCTTCTTTTCAAACCATCCCTTTTTTCCTGGATATACAGCCCAATTTTCCTCTGGTTTTCCAAAATTATGTGATGCTCTTCTTTTAGCATCTGCAACATCTGGGGATCATATCCTCCACATGCTGGCCTAAATCGTTCCCCGCTTTCAAGCCTGAAAAATTCATCTCGTCTGGGGATGGGTGACGGAGATAACATCCTTATATCCACAGATGACAAGGAGGTTGAAGGAGAGCGCTCCATGACATGGACCAAATGTTCTTGTTCTCTTTGCTCTAAGCCCTCCTGGGTCTGTAACTCTACAAGCAAAGAAGGAGGTGGCTTGACATCTTCTTCTTCTTGATCTAACTCCAGGGTGATAGCAGCAGGATGGTGTTCCAAGATGGGCTGTGGTGAGCTTGTAGTAGCAACTGTTTCTTTTTCCAAGGTAGCACTAAAACAAAGAGGTAATCATTTAGGAATCAGCAGAAAACAAGAAGGGTACATGCTCTTCAAGGCAATGAACTAACTTCTAAAGATAGGGACTGTGTGCCCCTCCACACATTATTGAAAACTAACTTCCATCAGCTTGATCAGTACAAACCAAGATGAAGGATATTGGAAAATGTCAAGGGGAGGATCCCACAGTCTCCATCCGTATTCTAAGTCTGTGAACTAACATTTGGTAAAAGATATCACAGTCATGAAGATGTAAATTTGCTGCTGTGAGAAGTACACCAGTTACATAGAAGTAATATTAAAGATCTATCTAGAGCCATAAAAACAAAGACAGAGAAAAGAGAAGAGTGTAGTAGATAGATATGCATGCATACACATGCACAAGCATGGATAGAGAGAAAGAGAGATTGACACTTTGGAAAATGACAGTAGGGAGAAAATCTTGAATAACTTTTGCTAGTATAGTACTGGGTGATTAATATGACTTCCTTTCCTAGGGACCTGAATAATGTTTTGCCTTGCAGTATTTCTTTTCCTGCTTACATCCCACATGTCCTCCAGTATTTCTTATTCATGAGAAGTATCCTGCACTCAGTTAACACTCAGCCTCTTAACATTTGAGAGCCAAGGCACACAGATTTTTCCTGGTCTCAGTTGTCAGACTTTTTTGTGGTGAGAGTCCTTTCCTACACTCAATTGCCCTGATGCTTGCAAAAGGAAAAGGGGGAGATCACTTGCTCACTGACTTGGAAAAGGGGGAGATCACTTGCTCACTGACACTGGACTGAGAACTACTCTTATTCAATGAGAGACAGAAAGAGAGGACTGTTTCCATGTGTGCTCTAGTCCAGCATTGATGAACAACCCTGCCCTTGGTCAGGTGGGGGATGGAGATCACTAAGTTAGGAGTCACACTGAAATGGTTTAAATTTCAATGGACTTTTCAGAAGCAATCCAAAGTATGATACAAAGCAATCCACTGATATAATGCTATACTGCACAAAGAATGCAGGGGATTTTTTTCCCTATAAAACAGGAGTAATAAACAGTGTTCTACTCAAGAACTACCAGGGTACGCAGTGGCCTCCCCTTGCTCTGAGTGGATAACAAAGCTTTTGAGTTTTACCACTGTTCGTGAGGGATTAGCACAAAAGAAGTCAGAGGACAAGAAAAATAATCAGAGAGAGGCTGGATAGTCCTCCAACCTTGATAGCATATTTAGTTCTTGTTACAGGCATCCTCCACTTATCTGACAGGTCGGGACCACAGCACTGTCAGAAAGTGAAAGAGGTTAAAAGCAGATCCCAATCTTTCATCAGATCTTCTCTTCTTACCTTCTTCCTGTGGGGAACATGAGGGAATTACAGAGGCTAACTTGGAACCAGGGTCCCAAGTCAGACATCATAATTCTCTCATGTCTCCTACAGGAAGAAGACAAGAGAAGAATTGACAAAAGAGCATACCCCACATAGAAAGAACTGCACATGACTATAATTTACAATGGTTGAAAGAGTGGAACTTCAAAAAGGAATCACCAAAAACCAGGGGATGCCTGCAGTACTAATTCTTTGCAAGGTTGTTTGCATTCCTAATTAAAAGCTAAAAGCTGCCTTTCAGCTGGCTAAAGATCTTTTCTTAAAGCTCCATGTGTTTTACAAGCTGAATCTCCTCAGCCAGAAATAAACACTTCAGAGTTTAATGGAGCCTGTGTGTGTACACACCTACAAGTTGCCTATTCACTTATAGCACCCCATGAATTTCATAGGGTTTTCTTAGGCAAAGAATACTCAAAGGTGTTTTGCCAGTTCCTTCCACTAAATTTAAACATAACCTACAGCACCTGGTATTCATTAGCAGTCTCCCATTCAAGTAAAAACCAGGGTTGACCCTGTTTAACTTCCAAGATCATACAAGATCTGGTGCCTATAGGGTATTTAGGAACTTCTAATAGAGGTTACTCCCAAGTAAAGCAGGCAGTGCAGTAACTGTATTGTTCTTCCACAAATGTGTGACATTTTATTAATTATTTCATTTTAGATGTCTGTTATAGAGTTTTTAACCAGAGCATTAATTCCTTTGAACATAAATAATAAAAATACAGGGCACACATACACAAACACACTCTTAGGGGACTCGGCTAGGAAGGAGATGCTACTGAACACGTCTGCAGGCTTCCCTCACATATCTGACAGGTTAGGATCTAGGTCACTGTCAGAAAATGGAATTGGTTGAAAAGTGGAATCTATGTCCTGTACTGAAGCATAAAGGACTTACAGAGGCTCACTTGGGACCAACCTCCACATGCTGCTTACAACATCTCTCAGCCAGTTTGGCACTTTTTTTCCCCTCTCAGCTCACTTTGCAAGCAGCGCACATGTGCAAGCAGTCCAAAGAAAGGCTCTATTAAATAAGAAGAACTAGTAAAAAAAAGCAGAACCCCCATAGAATTAAAATGGAATTTGTCCTTAACTTGGAAGCATTGAAAGAGCAAGTTGTCAGATAACACAGTGTCAAAAGGAGGGGACTTCCTGTACCTGTTTGTCTACCCTTCCCATGGATATTATTTCTCCCCATCTATTACCAAGCCTTGCCTTCCTGGTACTAGAGAGAATGGATGGTGTTGTGACTTAAGTCCATCAGTAGGACTGACCAGCCATGAAAGACAATAAGAAGCTTTTGCTGATGCACTATCAATATGGCACCATGTGACCTGTTCATTTTTATAAAAAGCATCTATGAAAAAAATAAGATACAAGAAAATATGTGCCATAGGGGGAGGAGTATTTAGACTCTCAGTTTCAAAATCTGGAAATATCATTAACTACATTAAGACAACCTTGAAAAATAGTGCATGAAGATTTTACTGATTAAGTGGTTGAAGGGGGGTTTTTTTATAGTTTGTGTGTAATGTATTTAACTTTATTGTTAAGATTTTAGATGACTTTTTAAAAATTGAATGGTGCTTCAGTGTGATGATTGTTTAAATGTGTTTTTATGAGTTTTGTAATTTCTCTTGTTTTTAGTGTCTGTAAGCCGCCTGGGGTCCCACGCTGGGAGAAACGCAACATATAAATAAAATATATTGAAAATTTACTTCCTTATTAAATCATTATCAGAAACAGTGTTGTGTAGTGGTGTGAATAGGACTATGATTCTGGAGACTAGGGTTCTGATCCCCACTCAGCCACAGAAACCTACTGGGTGACCCTGAGCAAGTCATACTCTCTCAGCCTCAGAGGAAGGCAAAGGTGAACTCTCTCTGAATAAATGTGGCCAAGAAAACCCTGTGATAGGTTTGCTTTAGGATCACTATAAGCTGGAAATGATTTGAAGGCACACAACAACTACAACCACAAATTACAAAAAAACCTCACAAAATATTGTCAGTGTGAGCTATCTGATCTCAAACAAATCAGCCATTTCAGCCAGAACAACTGGATCTTTAGAAAAAAATACCCTGAAGAAGAGGTTGACATAAAAATAAGAAACTATAATCAAAACGTTCACAAGCTTTTGTATAATAGAATTGTGACATCTGTACTGCATTGGTGAAAAAAGCCAATTGTCATAGCGTTGTTGCTTTCAGAAGCACCAGTGTACTAATGTCCAGCCTAGCAGATTCAACTTTTTTGTCAGATGCCACCTGGCACAAGACCTTCAGATTCTCAACTCCATTACCTCCAGACATGGTATATAGTGATATGAAGAAATCAATTCCACCATGATTGATTTAGTACAGAAGTGAATGTCTTTGGCATGTTTGTTAGGTAGTACTAGCATGGAAACTGCAAGTATATCTCAATGCACTGGCTCAAACTTGTTTGATTAGTAAACTATATGCAAAAACTGGGTGATCATGTAAATAAAAGAGTGCACTGGATATACTGTCTAAAACAGGAATGGGCCTTTGATCTGCTTGGACAAGAGCAGCACAAGGACTCCTGAGCAATCAGGAATCTACATTCTTTAAAAATTATTCTGACTCCTTTACTTATTCCTAAGGACAGCACAGCTTGATACACACTGCTTTTCAGGAATTAATTATATATGGTATGTAAAGAAAGCTCTGGCACCAGCATTTTAAAAGAAAAGCAGCTAGGGCGGGTGAGAGAATCAGCTAAGGAGGCTTAGTCCCCTTGCAAATAATTTCTCAGTTCCAGTTCCAAGGGTTTCCCTTCCTTCCATTATTGGGTTAAAATAAGCAGGTTGAATTCCATGAGGGTAGACATTGTATGGTATTACGATTAGGAAGTGAATGAGGGTGCAAAACAAAATCCAGAGCTTTCCTTTCCTCTGTAGGTAATTAGCCCTGAAAAACTGTCCTACTTGGTAAAGGGAAAGCAAAATATTTCTGAACACTTCTTCTTGGGAGTGAATCACATTGATTTCAACAGGGCTTCCTTCTTTAAAAAGTGTGCTTGAGACCGTAGTCTAAGTGCACTCTGAAGATTGAGAAATGGGGAAAAATTTCAGTTCAGTTTTTTTTTATAGAACTTTTTCAAAATTTCTAATTTTTTTCAAATCTGAAGTGGAGAGACCACCAATAGCAGTAGTAGTAGTACTAGCAGTAGCAGTAGTAATCATCATCATTGTTGTCGTCATCATAGATTAAATGTGTGAGAAGTTGATAGATTTGTCTGCCCAGGGCTTTGAACACTTAAGTTTTAAACTATAGTTTTAAAGCCACATGTATTCAGACATGTTAGTACTGGATTAGGGTCTCTCCTACTTTTTTTTTTTCTGAAATTTTCATCATGTTTAACATATACAGGCTGACATGAAGCCTTAACATGGTCTTCTCCATACTGGAACTTGCTAGACACTGTTGAATTTGACCTATGCAGATACGTTGAATTTTCAGTTAATTTCTGAAGAATTTACTAAAATTCACAAATTACATATTCAGGCCAAAATATACTTGGCATAAAAAAAAATTAAATACACAAGAAAGCCAACCTTATATATCTTCACATCTCTAGGTGTAGGATTAGTCACATCACTTTATATGATAGGCAACCCACAGAGAATGGAGGGAAAAGAGTCTAATATCAATGGAGCTGTCAGCTAGCTACAAACCTTTCATAATGAACTGGTATGCAGTGCCAGGCACAGACCTAGGAGAGGGCATTTTAGAAAGACTGGGCAGAGCTCCTCAAATGGATGCCTTTGACTTGTAGTGTGCCTTCAAGTTGTTTCCATTTTGTGGCAGTCCTGAGGTAAACTTATCACAGCAAGATTTGTTTAGAAGAGGTTTGCCATTGCCTTATTCTAAGGCTGAGACAGTATGACCCGCCCAAGGTCAGCTAGTGGGTTTCTATGGCTCAGCAGGGATTCCAGTCCTGGTGTCCCAGTATCCTAGTCCATGCAGGGTCTGGCCTTTCAGTAGGAACCACAAATTCAGAGCTATTCTTTCCTATTATTCTTTCCTTTTCTGCCGCACAACTTACTACTCCAAGCTATTCTGTTTCTGATAAGACATTAAGGTGCAGCGATGCTATCCTCAGAAGAGCAAAATCAGTGAGAAGAGACAGAGAAATGAAGAAGAAGAATCTTACTTGGCTAGAAGTATATTATTTTCTCTTACAGAAGTGTTAATATGTATAAAAGAGTTCTAAGAAATATTTTTCACTCAGATCCTAAACAAACTAAAGGAAATGAAGCCATTTAATTTATATTGATGAAACTCATTCCCGCATAAGGTATATCCACGTGGATTTGTCTCCAACATATTGATGTTTAGGGGAAAATATATGTGGGGAAACCCACTTGATTCCAAGACATTAATGAAAGATTTTTAAAAAAAAGATTTTGGTAAAATCTTTAAATTGACCAGCCATCAATTATATGTTAAAAAGTAAATATTGACTTGCCACATTTTGTGCTGTTCAAACACTGTCCAGATTGGCTTATTAAATCTGAATAAAATCCATTACAAGATTGTTTCCACCAATTTTCCCTATTACAAAAATAACCAAGATGCATAATACCTGCTGTGGTGGTGCAACAGCTGAACTAAAGTTTAATCTTAATGAATGCTGAAGAACCCACCTAGTCCCTTCCAAAAAGTGCTCCAATTCTGTACACACTTACAAGGAAATAAATCCTAGTGAACTCAGTGGGGCTTACTTCTGAACTGACATCCAGCACTGCACTGCAGAAACCCATTTTTATTATAATGTATTTCCCCACAGCTAGTGAATAATTCCCTCATCAAAAGGCCTACCACCTAGTTGCTGTTATATCATTAGAGATTTTGCCACAGTGGGGTTTAGACCACTATTACTACTCAGTGCAACCAGGGGTAGCACAAATTGAGGACTGACCAGCAGGTACGCATCCCAGCTTGCCTGGAAACTCAGTTTAACATATTTGTTTTGCATAGTAAATGATGTAAATCTAAACGGTTTATGACAATATGACAACAGCAGGAAACAGAAGGGCTGTTTCCTTTTTTTTTTTTAAGTGTTTAAACATCTAGCCGCAGGACAAATCCAGGAAACTGCTGAACAGCCCTGTGTTGCACAAGTCAGGGTTTTTTTCAGGGCTGGGGGGCTAGTCCCAAAGGCTCTGCAAAGAAGCTTGAACACAGCATGCCAGTTCTATGTCTCACTCAAATCTCTTCAAAAAGGGTAGTTGTAAAATAAAAGACATTACGTGACTGCAGTACTCCAGTCTGTCTGGACCACAAACCTTGTAAATGTACTCCACGTTTCGCCCCACATTTAAAGCTTTATCTGCATCCTTTCCTCAGAGAATAGGAAAGAATTATCATATTTCCATTAACATTATCACCCATTATTTTTAAAACAATCCTCCTACATTGTTGAAAAGGCACAGTAGCACATGAAGTAAAATATCATCTAAAAGGTCTGAGATTCAGTTAAATTATGTTCCTCCCTGGAAGATTAACATAATCCTTGATGGGGCACACGGTATGAGAGAGGCTTCTTTGTTCTCCTCCTCCGACTTTATGTAGATTTTTATCCCAAACAGGCATCAGCTTCCGTAGGCAAGCAGATGACTGCAGTACTACCTTAAATGTAGAAGAGCCGTTCCCTTGGTCAGTGTTTGAATGCTATGCCTATTAAAAGGGGAGGGGTAAAAGTTGGAGCTCCTATTTCACTCAGATTCTTTCTTAACCCTCACTTGCCAAGGGTCTGACAATAAAAGTCTTTGAAATCTAGCTGGAAGATGAGCATTAGAGAGCCATTATTTTAAAAATAAAAATTCTGAAAAATGTTTCTTTGAAAAAACAACAACAACGCCAACTTGAACCACAGTGTTTCTACTTTTCCTAACGCTAAAGCATTTAGCTCAAATAGGGATAGGCAGAGAAGACAGGAGGTGCTATGGTTAAGCACAACATAAAATGCAACTTACCATGGCAGACTGTTCCTCTCTCTCAAGCACACGCTGGAAATCTGGGGGATCATTTCCACAACTTTCTTAGTCGGTTCAGAGATGTAGCTTTTGTAGTCAGAAATGCTCTCTTTTTGCTGCAATAGCTCCTGTTTGGCATATTCCTTGAGCCTCTTGTACAACGTGCGCAGGCCTTGCGCCGTGCGAGGCGGGCGGTCAACTCCAATAGCATTGTAGTTATCAGCTATGATATCCCAGCATTTGTTTTTTTCCACTATGACTGAATGTTTGTTGGTGTGCTCTTCGAGGATTTTAACATATGGCTTGACCAGTTTCAGCAAATCGAGCTTTTCAGACAAGGTGAAATTCGAGGACCTGGCCTTGCCAACCATCGTTCTCTCCGGCCTGAAGAACAGAGCAGTTCCCACACACCACCACGCAGATCCTAGCTCTGCTCAGCTCTTTTTCACAAACAGAAAAAGATCAGGCTTAACTAGGCTTGTCTCATTTAGGCCCACGCCTACAAGGGAGGGTTTATTAAAATTCCTTCAGCTTAAGCTGACGCAGGTTCAGGAAATCTGCTTAAGCCAAGCCTGACCTACATAAGGCTTCAGACTGAAGGAGCCGAGAAGAAAGCAGGCAAAACACAGACACACACACACACACACACTTTTGTGTCAAGAGACCCATACATACATGGGATTGGAAACATAAAGGTTTAAAGATTAGCGCATTACCCTGCTAAATATTACCCAATTCATCCCGAGTTAACAAGCTCACGCCACATCTCTTGAGCTGACAGAAAATGAAACTGCACGGAGGATTGGATTTATTCATGTCTAAGAAAGCAACAACTTTTTTTTTTTTGGGTTTGGTCGTTTATTGGGTGTTAAGCCGAACCACCAGAGCAAAAGTAGAAAAGGAAAAAAACCCACACAACAAAACAACAACAACAACAACAACTAGGGAGGGTGAGAAGCAGGCGTGTGTAGAGAGATCCCTAACAGAGCCCCTGATCACTGTTCCCTTGCTGCTGTTCTCTCTGGCAGCATTTGCATAATGCTAGTCCTGCTGTCAATCAGGAATTGCATATCGCCTAGCTAGTTAGGTTTCACTCAAGCTCAGGCTTCACAGCAAAGCTAAGCTTCCCCAGCACTTTGCAGTGTGCCTCAGCCTCGTGTGTGTGTGTGTGTGTCTGTGCGCGTGTGCGTCCGCGCGTGCACGCACAGTCTTTTTAAAGAAGCAGCCACTCAATAGGGCAAGTACACGAACAAAAGAGCAGGAGCATAAAGCCAAGAGATTTCTTTTTTACATGCTTCTCTACTCCTTGCAGTCCTGGTACAACAGATCTGACAACACCCAAAATCATTATTCTGCCAAGCTGCAGCAGAAATATCACCTTTGGATGTGCACGATAGAGACAACTTTCAAGCCTGCTCTGGAGGCGTCTAGCCTTTTCCAGCCCAGCAGCTTCCAGATATGTTTTACTGCGACCCACCATCACCCCCAGTCACACATAGCAGTTATGGTGATGGGAGCTGTAGTTCAACACATGGGGAGGGCACCAGGCTGCAGAAGGCTATAAGAAGTCCAACTGTTTTACAATTGAAAAACGTGAACTTTCAAATCAGTGCCCAAGTCATGCAAGCACTCACACACAACTTTCCCTCTCTCTCTGGAAAAAAAAAATCAGCCTTTGTACTCACAGATTCTGTATCCACAGATTCAATCATCCACAGCTTGAAAATATTTTTTAAAAATAATAAATTCCAAAAACCAAAACTTGATTTCCCCATTTTATATAAGGGATGCCATTCTACCACAATATTGTACATAAGGGGACTTGAACATCCATGGATTTTGGTATCCACATGGGTCTCCTGGAATCAAACTTTAGCAGATGCCAAGGGCCCACTGTAAGTGAATAAGAAACTGAGAAAGTCTTGATCCAATGCAGAGAATGAAGGCAAAAACCCAAAAATTTCAACCAACCAAACCAAAAAAACCCAAAAATTTCAAGCTGTTACACAAGAAGTGTAAAATTAGAACTAAAAGACACACCCTGTTTGTTGCTTTAATAGGTTATATTTTATATAAAGGATTAGTACTATTTTTTGATGATTACTTGGACTTTTTTATGACTGGTCATTAACAACAAACTTGTACAGAGTACAGAATAAGTTAATAATAATTTATGAATTTGGAAACTTAAGTAATAAAATGATAAGTATTAGCAACAAACAATAACTAAGGAATAAGCTGAAGGAATTAACAATTAGGTGTAATTTAAGTAATATGAACTGTTAGCAACAGAGCTGGGAATCAATTTTTAGTTATTTTTAGTTATATCTTCCATTGCTAATTTTTATTCCAGTTTTAGTTATGTGTAGTTTATACGTAGAATGATGTGTATGTGTAGGTCTGGATGTTTGTAAGAATGTACTTCTGTTGTTGTTCTTTAAGTTTGTGTTCAATAAAATAATATCTTTAAAAAAAAAGAAGAAAAAGTTAGAAAGAAACTGGGGAGGGAGATCGTCAGGTCGCAACACAGGAGAGCTGCTCCAGAAAAGACCACACTAAGGCCCTTTCCGCATGACGTCGCTGTTGAGTTTTTGCCACAGGATGGCAGCGGTCGGCAGGCTGCACTTCTGCATGACATCACCGCCGTCCCACTGCCATCCTGTCGCGGAGCATCGTGCTTGCGCAGTTTTCACCAAACGGAAAAAATCCGTTTCATGCCTGCAATCGCTCAGCGCTCCTGTCACTTCTGGCCATGCGGAAGCGCATTGGCAACGCTTCCTTCCATAGCGCAGCAATGGAAAAAGCCCAGCTATGCTGCGGAAGGAAGACGTAGCGCCACTGCATTCCCTTCCGCATGGACCGAGCGGGTGCAGACGGGAGCACTGCTGAAGTGCTCCTTTCTGGACCCGGGACTGCAGTGAGACAACACAGAAGAGCTTCGTTGTCCAGAAATAGCCTAAGATTGGAGCACTACCCTTTAGCCTCATCTACCGTGTTGGCTTCATCTGAAGATAATTTATAAGATAAGAATAATAGGAATATATCATAATATACCCTGTGTCTGTGAAACAGGCATTATTTCCTGAACAAACACAAGACCTGTATCACCTCACCTAGCCCTTTGAAAATTTAGGGCAAGGGACATGATTTGCATCTTTCTGAATCCTATTACATTCTATCCCAGTCCCACAACTACATAAATACGCTGTAATAACCTGCAGCTTTGATATCACTCTGCACTACATCTGGAGAAGCAGGTTTATATTCACAAAAGTTCGCACTAAATGAAAACTACTTAGTTTTAAAGATATTGCTACATTCCTTTTTTTCTCCCTCGCTCTCTCTTCCTCCATTTTATGTTGCAAGAGACTAACATAGCTACTTCCTTGAAACTAACCTCTGTGTGTCACTTAAGGATGAGAATAGATGCAGATAACAGCTGGATTTGGTATCAGTCATTGGGGTTTCCTCATCCCCGTAGTCATGTGTGCAACCTGAAACCTACATCACCTAATCCACTCTGACCTCTCCTCCTGTTTCTTCAAGACCTTTGCGGTTATACCATCAAGCCAATTTTCTTCCTTCCTCCCCCTCCCACTTTGTTTAATGGGCACCTTGAAGAAGAGTTCTAGAATGCAGAGGACTCCAAAGTTTGATCACTAATAATTTTTTTCTTATTTCTCAACGTGGCTTCAATTTCTTTGCATTTTGATTAAAAACAATACTTTAAAACTGTTGCCCACAGTTCCTTTTCCTGTACTGCACTCTGACAATGGCTGATTAAAAATTAATGAAACCACTACTTCAGCTTCAGTAACTGTATTTACATGAATGGAAGCCAGTCCGTAAACAAAGTGAAAAAAAAAAAAAGAATAAAGAATTTGGGGAGTAGATCTAAATGAGGAAAAGGTTTCCCATGGTGTCCCTGTTGACAAGACAAAATGTGAGTCCACTGCTACTATCATTAATGTGGCTCCACAGGTAACAATCTAGCAATGGCTAATTAATGACTTAACACATTTCTGTAAGAAGAACTTAAGCAGATAGCCAGAGGGTTCTTTCCTAGGCTTCTTTCCTTTAAAAAGCAAATCTGCGAAATGAGCCACCACACAACCTCAAATCCTGCCTAAACAAACATATCAAAAAAAAAAAACCTTACCAAGATGAGGGTATAAAGAGATACAAAACCAGGAGAACATAGCCAACACTATAAAATACAGGATCAAGATTCAAAAGGGATCCGTACAGACTGGAGCAGTGGGTCAAAACTAACAAGATGAAAAGAAGCAGACATAGCCGTAATGTCATGTATCTTGTTCCATAAGAACTAAAGACACGAGTACAGAATGGAAAAATGCAACCTGCAGTAGTTTTTGTGGGGAAAAGACCCAAGTGTCTTACCACAGTGGTTCTCATATTTTGGTACTCCAGATGTTTTGCCCTTCAAGTCCCAGAAGTTCCAGCCAGCATGGCCAAAGGTCAAGAACACTGGAAGATGAAATCCAAAACACATGGGGAGCCAAAAACTGAGAACCACTTTCTTACCAAATCACAAGCTGAATATGAGCCAACAGTAGAAAGGGGTTGCCAAAAAAAACCCAAAAACTAATGCAGCTGCATTGAAGGAAATAAGTATGTTAAACAGAAAAGAGAAGATTATGAGACCTAATAATGATCATCAAATATCTGAAAGACTGTCATGCAGAAAATGGAGCAGATTGTTTTTCCAGAAGACAGGACAAGGAAAATTTCAAGGAAGCTAAACATTATGAGAATTTTTTCTACCTCGAATAAAGTCCTCACATGGCCAAGAAGGGAACTGGCTTCTGCCTGCACTGAGATCCCTCGCTACCATCTTAACTGACAATACAGAGACATCTGAGACAAAATGTAGGCCTATGACTTTAACATTGTCTTCCTTCTTCTCCTGAAAAATTTTTAACATCATGGCCTGATGTAGGTCTAGGTCAAAGGAAGTAATAGTACACTCTATTCTGCTTTGGGTCAGACCTCACCTGGAACACGGTGTCCAGAGGGTGACCAAAATGCTGAAAGGCCCGAAACCATGTCCTATGAGGATCAGCTTAACAAGTTGGGTTTGTTCAAGCTGGAGAAGAGAAGGTTAAGAAGTAACATGATAGCTATGTTTAAACATTTGAAGGGATGTCATATGGAAAATAGAGCAAGCTTGTTTTCTGTTGCTCCAGAGACCAGGACATGGAGAAATGGCTTCAAACTTCAGAAGAGATTCCTCCTAAATATTAGGAAGAACTTCCTGATGGTAAGTGCAGTTCCACAATGGAATACACTGCAGCAGAGTGTGTCAGAGTCTCCTTCTTTGGATGTTTCTAAACAGAGACTCGATGGCCGTCAGTTGGGAATGCTTTGATTTGTATATTCCTACATGGTAGAGGGTTGGACTCAATTGCCCTTGTGGTCTCTTTCAGATCTATGATTTTATGATTTTAAGAAGCCAGTGAAGTTTCAAAAGCTGCCACGATGTATTTTATGCTTTGGGGTTGGCACAATATAGATATTGCTGCTTTGCAGATTTTGGATTTTGGTGTGTGCTGCTGCATCACTAACATGGCTACCAATGCATATGTTTCCCAGAAGTGAGAAATGTTGAGCAGTGGAACAGACTGCCTCTAGACATGATGGGCTCTTCACGGCAAGAAATATATAAGCAAACTCTGAATGACCATCGGTCAGGCCATCCAAGATTATAAGAGGATACTGGACCTATCACTAGCTCTCACCTTAACCTATCATACCACGCAGACTTGTCATAATGACAAAAAAGGGAGGCAGGAATTCCACAATTACCATTGCACTCCTTTGTAGGAAGAATGGAATAAAAAGACAATGACAAATAAAACAAATGTCTGTAAGCCGACAGAACATTCCATTTTATTTATATTCTCTCTTTAATAAATTATAGAAAAAAGGGGTCTGCCACAGATTAAAAAGATAACAACATGGTTCATGGCACCAGGAACTAGGTGCCTATAAGAAATACCTGTAAAAACTATGAATTGCTAGGTATGTGCAAATATTTCAGTGAAATACCAGCTCTGAATATTTTTCTAAAATTTCTTTGTTTTATTAGCAGTATTTACACTCCAAGAAAGTTAGTATGGTGTAGTGGTTTGAGTATTGCACTATGATCCTGGAGACCAGGGTTCCATTCCCCACTCAGCCATGGAAACGCAGTGGGTGGCCTTGGGCACATCACACACTCTCAGCCCCAGAAAACTCCATGATAGGTTCACCTCAGGGTTGCCATAAGTCAGCAACAGGGTTGCCATAAGTCAGCAACAACAATAATTTATACCCCACCTTTTTATTTCAAGACTAACAGAACAATTCCACACAGTCCTGTTCAGAAGTAAGTCCCACTCAGCCCCACACAGTTTACACCCAGGTAACAAGGTGCAGAGTTGCAGCAGAAGTCAGTCAAATTGGATGACAAATACTTTTAAAGGGTCGCAGAAAACCAGTCTCATATTCTACCAAAATAACAGCGGGTGTGAAAAACACCAGAATCATAAAAAAAAATCAGAGAAAACCAGCAAAACATCCCTAAAACCTGTGTGAACCTCCATACAAAATACTACCTATCAAACACATCATAGCAATCACCAAAGACAACAAGAAGAAAAATGAATCTGAAACGTCATAGCATAGACTTTAATTGTTTTTTAAAGTACTTTATCCATAGAACAATGTGCAGGTATCAGAAATTCTGCAAATAGAAAGGTCTAAGATACATAAATACCCTAAAGGCATGAGATCCTGTCTAATATTGGAAGCTAAATAGGGTCTGCTCTGGTTAATACTTGGATGAGAGGCCACCAATGAATACCAAGTGCTATAGCCTATATGTTAGCAGAAAGAACTCGCAAAATCTCCTCCAAGTATCTCTTTCCTAAGAAAACCTACGTAACTCATAAGGTTGCCATAGGCAAATTGCCACAGGCAATTTAAAGGCATATGCAGACACACAATACCATCACCCCATTCTAGAAAAATACTATACATATGGGGTAGTCATTGAACACAGAGAACCGTACCAACAAATTCCAGCTTCTCTTAGCGTATGATGAAGCTCTGGGTTTTAAGAAGTCTTACTGGACTCATGCAACGCAATCTTAGGCAGGCTTACATTGGCCCTTTCCGCACATGAAGGGGGAAACGGAGAAAACCACACTGAAACAGAGCTTACTGGTAGCCGGGTAAGTCCGTCCCCATGCAGAGCAGCGCGAGCTCGCTGTTTCGCAGTCCTCGGCGTCCAAAATGGCAGCTTCCGGTTGGTGGAGGCTCTCCACCAACCCAAGAAGCTCGCCAGCCGGAAGCCCGCCCCCGGCAGATCTGCAGGCACGCACTGGTGTGCGCCTGCAAATCTGCACCAGAGCACGGGAATGGAGTGGCATGGAGCGACGTGCTCCATGCTTTTGAAAAACCTGTAAAAACAGGTTTTTAAAAGCACGCTGCGCGGCCACTTCGGTTCGCTCCAGAGCAGACTGAGGTGCGGAACTGCAACAAGTAGTCTGACCCAGTCTGCTCCCACGGTGCGGACGACCTCCGTCCGAGATCACACCACACTGTACTACTTACCTCGTAAGGAAAGGGCCTTAGAAATAACTCTTGCTGTTGCTCTCCTAAATAAATGTCTGCATGCTTGCAAAACCACCTCCGAGTATTCCTTGCCTAAGAAAACCCTATGAAATGGAGTTGCTGTAAGCTGACAGGTACCTTGAATGCATACGCATGCACGCACACGATTGCTGACACTTATGCCCATAGGACTGCACTTTGAAAACTGACCTTCTCTTGTGTTTCTAATATATAAAGTTCATGGGGAAAAAATTCTCCCAGCTGCAGTGCAGCAACAAGAAAAGCATCATCATGTGGGGAATCAACACAGGTAGATAAAGTCAAGAGGATTTTTTGAGATCTGGAACCAGAAACCCAATCATATCCACATCAACAACCTCATCATAATTTAAATTTGAAGACTCCTACTGTGGTATTATTTTGGGCACTAGTTTGATGACAGAACACTTTTTTACATGCTGTTGGTTCCATGTTCAATTCCTGGCAAGGATCATGGCTATAACCCTGGAAAGCCATTGCTATCCAGCCAAGCAAAACTGATCTACCATCCAATGCTGGATAAAATACCTTATTATGACCTTATGTGGACCAAATCTAGGGCTCCATATAGCCAGCCAAAGGCTGCTAGCATAACTAAATCTCAGCTACATTACAAGATTGTGTATCCATTAAGGGTATGTTCAAAATCTGGTAAATGTCACCATTCCACTGAGCACTGCAAAGCCCACCAAACACAGAACTTGAAAAGGTTATTTTTAATACAATTGCCAGAATCCTCCAAGGCCAAGTTAGCTGAGGAATTCTGGGAGCTGTAGTCCAAAAGCTTTTCCAAGCTCTGCAAGGGTTGTTATGCTTTGCACACTCAGTCCTTTGAAGCATGGTCTTCACAGTTCCTCATGATTACCACGGATACAGGAAGACTCGAACAACAGAAGTTGCAAATGAAAAAATAACATCTGCACTCACCAAAACATCCAAGACTAGCTATAACTGTACAAGCAAAATGCAAATTTACTCAAAAATTACCCAGTCTGAACACAGCATTTGTTAAAATAAATAAGTACAACCAAAATCAGATAAATTAGAATTCTACAAGCACAATACTTACACTAACCATAAATTTGGTATTTAGTATAGCATCAGTTTTGATTTCAATAAGAAGTCAGCTATTTTCGCTTGAGATAAGAGAATCTACATATAACCAGGAGAACCCAGGGGTGCTGAACAGGACTTCAGTTCAGACACTTCACAATAATTGTTTAGAATGGAGTGCAAACACGAGATATAGTTCACCGTGAGCCATTACATGGTATAAATAGTATGCCATGGTTTACGGCTATAGCTCAGAAAAACTTTGAGGTAGCTCAGCCTGGTGTGTTTTCCACACAGTCCATCTGCACATATCAACAACACAGGGAACTGGAGTTCACCAAGGATACTGGACTAGATTAAATCAGAGGCATCTCCCCAGCTAATCAATCTGAACAGCCCTTTCTTGTGAGAAGAAATTTTTGTCTTTTATTGAAAACTTGAACGTAGATTTATCCAGCTAATAATTCCTAGAACATCTTTTTGGCTGCCTCTCCGATTTCTTTGTTGGTCTCAGAAGGACCCTTAAATGTTTGGTTACTGGTGTTTCCACCAATATTAAATTACTTTTTGGCTTAATATTTCTGTTGTGAGTTCTTCCTGCAATATTTTATAGTTTTGAGACTTTACGCCCTCCTTGACATACAGAACAGTATTACCCAAACACATCCTTCTCTATCTTTTAGTAGATTGTACATGACACAATCATTAGAATCCCACTGATTCTTGCTGTTCCACAAGGCTTCTGCTGTAGCCACTATATCTAAGGTCTCATTTGTCATCAAACACTAGAATACCCCATCTTAGACCACAGCTTTCCTATAGATTTTTTAGTCATTTTAAAATGGCTGCCATTTGGTTCTGTGTATTCATGGCCAAGTTTTACCATCTTCTCAGTCTGAGTACCTAAAACACTGAAATTATCAAAGCTTGCAAACATTTTTTTTTTTTTTTTTTTTGGTTATAGCTCCCAGAATCCTCTAGCTAGCATGGCCACTGGCCAGACTCTAGAAATCATAATCCTTCGGAAGGCAGTCATCCTGAACCAGCTCCTCAGCTCCTGCCAATTTTCCCTCAGGAGTAATTTTAAAAGCTACTTCATTTTATATTAAACCAGTCCATCAGCATAACCACTTAACAGCTGCTCCCTTACCTATTTTAGTTCTATATGCTGGTTTCATGCCAATTTCCAAATGCCAATTCTTTCCTTCATTATTTTGAGTGGAAAATTCTGCTTGGGATTTCAGAGCCACTGTAGAGCAAATGTTGATGGGTGTTGAGTCCTTCAGTTTTTCCTGATCTACCTACAACAACCCAAAATTGAAGATTATTCACATATTTTTGTACACCAATATTAAAACAAAATTTTCTGCCACTTTGTTTAAATGTAAAAATGAGGCCATAAAATTTACGCAGGGAACGTCATGTACAGACTTCAGAAGTCCAGCCTGAACCAAGCCCTTTTCAAAGTTTCCAAGCCAGTAGATATGCATGCATATCCCTTGGGCCTATCAATCTAAGCAAAACAGACATTCAAAGCATGGAGATACGGCTATCCTAGAAGTGTTCATTACGGCACTTCTAGAAGGTGAGGAGTACTAATCAGATTAACATCAAAGGTAAACATACAGAGGTTATCCTGACCTTCCTTAAAGGTTCCTTTGGAAGCAGGAGCAGCAAAATCTTTTAATAACCATACTAATCACAAACAAAAAAAGTTCCAATTAGTTCTTTACAATTTAGAGACCTAGAAAATTAGGGTTCTGAATATCACAGAGAACCTTAATGGGTAGGAAATTTTCCTACTGCAGAGGTTTTTCCTCCAGCTCAAGTGTGAATGACAATAGCTCTCCACATGTTTTTGACCTACAACTGCCATCAGCCCCAGGTAGCATAGGCCAAGAGTGAGGTACCATAGGAACTGTACTTCAAAAACCTCTGAAAGGTAGCCTTTCTGAAATTCATGGAGGCTGATGGGACAGCAACAAGGAGATGGACTGAGAATGTTAGCACACTCATCCTCATACCCTCACCTTGTGTATTGATTAAACACAAACATAAAACTGGTATTGATTAAACATCTAAATACAAAGGACAGTTGAACATGACCTGTACATCTGAACATATGAACCAGGTATGAACCAGTTTCCACACAAGTCTTTAGCAAATCTTTTGTCTAGATATGGGACAATATTTCAAACAGTTCGTCTAATAAAGTTGGTGATATACAATTATGTTTTCAGGACCTTTCCATTTACAGACTGAAGAAACACACTATATTACAGAACCACATTAATCTGGATTGGACAGCTGAAGGTAGGGATTCAAATGACTGAATGATCCTTCAAACAGAACATTTTCTGCATACAGAAAAACAGCAAAAAGAAAGCTTCACTATTACTTAGTGCTCTCTGACATCTAGCTTTCACTGTGGAATAAATCTGTATATGCAGGGGAAGCATTTCATCAGCTGAGACCAAGCTTGCTGCTCAGTTCACTAACAGATGTATCACCCCAGAATTAAAATGAGAATTCAGGCCCAGAGGGTACTATAAATTATTGACCTTTGTTTTTCAAAACCAATAGCATTTAGTAATAATATATTCTTGCCTTTTAATATTACCTCAGTTGTTAGAACTTCTGGGTCCAAGTTTTCAGAGTCATTCTTCAACGACACCACATTGTTTCTTGCTGGTGGCATAAACCGTGGTTTTTTGGCTGAATTCCCAAGCAATTGACTTGGAGCTGCCGATCGTCTCATACTCACTTCTAATGGCCTGAAAAACAATAACAAGGCAAGTTGTAGCATAGGGTGAGTAACTACTGTAAGCCCCAATTCTCTGTATGTGGTGGGGAGAACTCCCCCATCTTTGGCTCAAAAGCCACAACCCAAAGTTACTTCTGAGTGTGACTTCTGTTTGTCTAGGTGCTTTCCCTGGTTTGGGGGTTTGCATTGGTGGTATTTTAAACAAAACCACCATACTTGGAGACCTCCAGAATTGCTGACTGGAAAAAAATGATGTTGAGTTAGAATTAGGGTTGGCAAGGTGCCAAAAAGGTACACAACATGTATACGACCCATGTTTTGCCCACATCACTGTAGCAGAATCCTAGAACTGCAAGGAATTCTAGAGATTTGCTACTGCTGCTGCTATGATGAAGATGATGTAGTTATATGTCCCTTTTTTCTCAAGCCCTAATTCATGGCAGCTTACAAACTATTACAACTAGTACACAGATTTTAATATATCAAAAAAAAATCAGTAAAATATATAAAGGTTACTTTAAAATGTAATTAAACAATTTATGGAATTGTGTCCTCCAAAACCAATTCACCACTGCCATTTTATAAAGCGTACCTGGGAGATCTGAAATGTTTTATACTGACTATCTTTAGGCTGACTTGTTCCTTCAGATCACAGTGAAAGCAGTCATTGATTGTGAACAAACGATAACGTACCAACATAGAATGTTGAATTAGCATTTAAGGCATCACTCTTTCATGCTGTTATACTACAAATATTTTATATTTAATACTGTAGCTTATATTATTGTATTTTATACTCAATGCTGTGTATTAGAATAATAAAGTTATCACTTGTTAGCAAAAGAACAATGAACAGGGAACCATCCAAGCCTCCATAGGAAGGGAATTACAAAGCCTGTGGGCCACTGAGAAAGTTCTCTCCTTTGTTCCGACTAAACATGTTTTGAAAGGTGAAGGAATCACAGAGCGGCCTCCCCTGAAGATCTGAGACAGGCTCATACACATTGCATTCCAGTATAGGAGGGGGATTGGACTAGATGGCCCTTGCAGCCCTTTCCAACTCTAAGATTCTATAATTCCATATAGGGAAACAATAGCCCTTCAGCTAGCCTGGACCTGAGCCCTATATGTCTTTGAATTGTGCCCGGAAAGGGACAAGCAACCAGTGGAGCTGTTGCAACAAAGGAATCATATGCTTCCCGTAGCCAGCCCAGTCAACTATCTTGATGCAGCAACATGAGACAAATGAAGCTACTGAGCATTTTAAAAAGGCAGCCCCCTTGAAAAGTATATTATACTCTCCACCCCACTCACTATGTGAAAGATCTGCAATACAGGATGTAACTATAGCATCAGATGGCTATCTAGCTTCTCCTTAAATACCTTCACTGAAAAAGAGGCCACTATGACACATGACAATGTGTTCTGCAGATACTGCTGCAAGAAACTAGCTAGCAACATTATTTCTCCTTTGGGTCCCCCACTATTAAGCCATGGTGACTCAGGAGAAGGTTTTCTCAATTCTTTCTGGAATCTCAAGAGAGGTATACACTTTGCACTCCTCCCCATACAAGCCTTTTAATTTGTCTTTGTGGTGCTATTTTTTTAATGCAATAATGGTTTCCTGCACTTTTATTTTTTTCAATAAAAATGGTCCCCTGATACCGGCATCTCAAATCTCTATAGCATGATAAGAAACTGTGCTGTCCCGAGCCAAATACAAACATTGGAAGGGTCCCTTCTAGCCCTTCACTCAAACCCTCAAATGACCTTCCCTGACAAAATAGCTGAAAATAGAATCCAGAGACGCTGATAAGGATTTTAAACAGGGTTCCTCGCCCCTAAAAAAACAGTGGAGAAAAACATCTGAAAATGACTAGAAGTGACTTCCAGTTACCAGAAAGATCACTTCCAGTTATTGCCAAATGCACCAGGGCAGCACTCTGAGGACACAAAAGAGCCAAAAATATCCCCCTCCTCCACTACTCTCAGAGTATACCCACATCTGCTCTATGCCACATCCTAGAATTACTTATCCATCATGCAATCTAATCTCACCAAAACTAATCACAGCCAGTAACCATCAAAAAAAAAGGAAGGGCTAACGGTGTTGACCATACGACAAAATACAACAAAACCCAACGGATACATTGTGATGATACCTTTCCTCAAGCCAGCTAAAAGATGCAAAATATATTATGCTAACAGTCAAAGCTCAGTGGGGGAGAAGTATCACAGACAAGCAAGGACATTCCAATTTGATTAATACACCCATGTTCAGTTGTACACCGAGCTCCCCGATTGCCTCTAGCTAGCTGCCAAAGCATCTGAGTAGGCTTTGGAGCCTGCCTGAAGGCACCCGGGGCTCCTGACTTTATCTACTCTGCCTTCTTCCCAAAGCAAAATAGAGTGTTAAGGACCTATGAAACAATGAGCCTCTACACATGAGAAGAGTATCTTTGTTTATTTTAAATTCTCAAACTTCAACAGAACAAAATAGAATTTACAGCCCCTCTGAATTCTTTGGCAAAACTTTGTTTATTTATTTATTTATTTATTATATTTGTATGCCACTTTTCTCCTGGCACAGGACCCAAGGCGGTTTCCATCAAGAGATTAAAACAGCAAAACATTAAAAACAATTTTTAAAAATTCAAAACATATAAAATCATAAAAACCTAAAACAATATTCCAATATTCTGTAGGAAAACAACTTCTAAAAACTTTATTGAAAGATCAAGTGCTTCAGAGCACACACAGAGAGCCTTTTCCCTTCCATTTCAAGGCGATTGTGGAAAAACACATCTCACAAGCAGAAGTTCCCTAAAGAGTTTTACATACAAAGTTCCGCCATAGCGTAAGACCTCTTTTAGTCATGCTCGACTCTACGCCTCCCTACTGAGCTCCCGTCCCTTTGTAATCTTTAACCGAATCCGCACTTACCGTTCGGTTTAACCGTCCCGCCACACAAGCACAGCCTCGCCTACATTCAGTCACTCACAAAAAATGCGCATGCGCGCCTATCAGCAAGGCGCCTCTCGTAAATCAACGTTCCTTCCTGCAAGTTATCCTCGCCTCACAGCGCATGCCTACAAATCTATAAATGACGTCTGCCTTCCCATAACATCTACGAACGGTATTGTAGGTTCACTTCTACGCATGCTCCAGACGTTGTTTTGCCACGCTCGACATGGCGGATTGCTCTAGGCTTTAGTGCACGGAGTCGTGTAGCACATTGTTGCGGGATTATTTTCTTTCTGTTGTCTAGAAAAAGTTAGTAAAATTACGACGCTTCATAGCAATCAAGCGGAAGAGATTGTTAAGCAATTAATGAGAAAGGAACTGCTTGAATGGAAGTGAAGCGTAGATACAAAAAGATAGAGTTTTTCGTGCGCTTTGTTGGCTCACTTAGAATCATAGATGATTTCCACACTAGACTGTTATAGTGTTATTATTCAACTTTTAACATCCTATTAAATCCTCAAAGGCCCCGCCCTAAACTGCAAACCCCAGGATTCCATAGGATATTCAAAGTGGAATAATAGCGCTATAACAGTCTAATGTGGAAATGGCCATATGATCTTAAGAACTGGAAAGGGGCTACAAACACCATCTAGTCCAACACCCTGCCATGCAGGGACACATGTTTGTTGCTGTTAACTGCTGTTAAGTCAACTTCGATTTTTGGTGACCGTATGAATGGGAGACCTGCAAGTCACTCTATTATCAACATCCCTGCTCAGGGCCATAGATTTCTTGATTTATCTGCATCTGTACAGTCTATCCATGTGTAATGTCGTCTTCTTCCTCTTTCTTAACTGCCTTCCACCTTACCAAGTATCATTGTCTTTTCTAGTGAATCGTATGTTCTCACAACACATCCAAAGAATGACAGTGAAATCTCTTTTTCTTGTAATTTGAATCCACTGGCTCACGTTCCAGTCTCTGGAGCATCAGAAAACAAACTTATTCCATCATCTACATGACAGATATTAAAACATGGCAATCATGTCACTGGAGGCCTAAATACCCTTACGGTACCGGATCTCATCTTATCCTGGACGCTAAGCAGAGTCAGTTCTGGTTAGTACTTTGATGGGAAACTGTCAATGAATACCAGATGCTGTAGGGCATATTTCAGAGGAAGGAACTGACAAAACCATCTCTGAGTATTGCCTAAGAAAACCCTTTAAAATCCTTGGGATCACTATAATTCAACAAGTAAATTGAAGGCATATGCATACGCATCATATCACCTGTCAGTCTTTTCCAAGCTAAACATGCCCAACTCCCTAAATCATTCTTCATAAGGCTTGGCTTCCAAACATTTTCTTTTTTTATAGAATATCTACTATAAGTTTTCAGTCTGAGGTCTTAAGGAACTATTCAAGGTGCTGAAACCTATCCCCCAATACTTTTGGTTCTCCAAATGTTTGAAACTTCATCTCCCAGAATTTGTGATCATTGGACATGCTTGCTGGAAGCTTAAGTCCCAAATATTTAGACCAGACTTTGAGAGACACTGGGACAGGGCGTATGTTCCAGGAACAAAATATGTCATTCTCTCATTCATATTTCTCATGCTGTTGTGCTAAGCCATAGTTAGAAAATCCAAATGCAAGAAAGCAAAAGTGGTCATGTATTATGCAGTAGCAGGCAGTCCCACATTTATGTTGCCTAGGGATGTAATTGCTCCTGAAAACCGAGATTATAAAACAGAGGGTGGAGGTGGAGAGATGAATTCAGGCTAAAGATCAAGATATGCATGGACTTCATTTTCCACATTTGCACTGAGTGGGTAACAGTGCTCTCTTAAGAAAAAAGTAATGGCATGATTTTTATGCTAATCTGATGTAAATAATGACATTAATGGAAGATAATGGAAGCAATAACATTCAAAGCCACACTCCTGCTGAATAACAACATCTCCTGCCCCTTAGATATGATGCTGTTGGAGACCAGCATCTCTACTTGTCTAAGGTATGCACCCACCATTTCAATACACTTTTTTTTTTACAGCCCATCAGATCTGTGAATTCCTTGGAGATCTGAATCTTTGCAGACAACCTGGTTCTGCTGGACTATTTTCCACAGTTTTCTGGCTACAAAAGAAGCCAAGCATTTGGAGAGGGGACAGTTCCATTCAAGCAAATTCAGCTGCCAGCTCAGAGGTCATCCTGCATATTATGCACCTATGTTGAAACCAAATACACACAGGTATCATTACACCCACCACAAAAACAATCTACCACTCTCTGTGGAAAAACAACATGACTATTAACACCTATTGCAGAAAGAGCAACCATGGGGCATGTTGCAGATGTGCTGATGCTGTAGTTCTGTGCCTACTTGCCTGGAGTAAGTCCAGCTGAACTCAGTAGCACTTACTTTTGAAACAGACATTGGTAAGATAATGTTTTTGGGTTTTATTTCATACACTTACTTGGGTAGGAGTACATCTCAGTGAACTTCAGTGCGATGTACTTCTGAGTTAGGGTTGCTGGAACTATCCCATACCCCTAAGAGGCCAAACATGAGACCTAGAGATGCCCTCTCATGATTTCACATGTGATGACTTCTGCTGGGAAAGCCAGTGTGGTGTGTGGTGTAGTGTTCTGAGTTAGACTACTAGACTGAGAGACCAGGGATCAAATCCCCACTTGGCTGTGGAACACGCCCCCCCCGTGACCTTGGGCAAGTCACACTCTTTCCACCTCAGAGGAAGGCAATGGCAAATTCCCCTGAACTAATCTTGCCAGGAAAACTCCATGATAGGTTCTCCTTAGGGCCTCCATAAGTCAGAAATGCCTTAAAGGCACACACCACCACCAACAAAGTTCTGCTGATGTTGCAAGTATGATGTTAACAAGGGGCAGCCACTGGTGATGTCCTTCAGTTTGAAAAGTAAACATCAGCCTTGGTTCAAAGAGGATGCCACTCAAATAAAAAACACCAGTTCTAACAAATGAGGAAGATACACGCACCCTAAGATAGCACCCTTGTCCTGAGACTCCTCCTGATCACCCTGAAAACTGGAGAACAGGGGGTCAGAGACAAGCCTTGAGATCTGGGAAAACTATTCTGCATAAAAATGTTTATAACTGAGTTATAATCCTATGCACACTCGCCTGAGGGTAATTGAATTCAGTAGCACTTACTAGGCTGTAAAATGTTGCATTGAGCCATGGGGCATTTCTGCAGTATACTGTTATAGTGCTATTATAATAATAATAAAATTTATTTATATCCCGCCTCTCCCAACGGGATTGAGGCAGTACTACAACAGTATATAAATACATTAAAAGCAATTAAAACATAACCCATCCTCCCCACCCACCAACCCATCTAAACCCCCAAAAACACATTAACTATTAAAAACAAGAAAACAAAAACAACTTTCAACATCCTAGGGCAGTGGTTCTCAACCTGTGGGTCCCCAGATGGTTTGGACTTCAGCTCCCAGAAGCCCTGAGCATTGACCATAGTGGCTGGGGCTTCTGGGAGCTGAAGTCCACAAACATCTGGGGACCCACAGGTTGAGAACCACTGTCCTAGGGAATCCTAGGGTTTGCAGTTAACAGAGGGGCCTTCAGAATTCTCAGTCAGACAGCTCTTGGGCCTCCGTAAATTATAACCTCCAGAATTCCACAGGATGTTGAAAGTGGAATAATAACACTAGAACAGTGTCGTGCAGAAAGATGGCTAAATGCAATATGTTACGGCTCAGTGGGCCTCGTTTCTTATTGGTAGCTCTCCCTTCCGATGCAAAAAAAAAGAAAAAAAAAGGCACCCTTCATCTTTGTAGCCGGCGTGCCTCTATTTCCGTCTGAATCTGCGCTAGAAAGGGAGGCACGCCTGGGAAGCTGCGTCTGCAGAAAGGGGAGGGGGCTCGCGCTTCCTCCGGCGGCGGCGGCGGCGGCGGCGGCTGGCGGGGGGCGAGGGGCGAGGGGCGAGCGGCGAGCGCGTCGCTCCCGGAGGCCCCGCGGACGGCCCGCAGATGCAGGAGCTTTCGGAAAAGCGGGGGAAGCAAAAGGTAGCTTTGGGACTTCCCTTCGGAGGAGCAGATACTCTTCGACGGGATGGGATGGGTGCCGGTGTGGCGGGGCCGTATACGGAAGAGTTGGTTTTGTGTTGCTCTCAGTACGTTTAATTGGATAAGTTTCTTGTTAAAGAAGTACCCCGCCCCCCCCAAAAAAACCCAAAGACAAAACAGAGCTTGGGAAAGTTCTGTTTTTGGACGACAGTTCCCAGCATCCCGCGGGCAGCGTGGCCAACCCCGGAATTGTGCAAAAAAAAACACCCCTATTTTTTCTTTTTTTGCAAAGGACAAAATACATGTGCAAAAGTGAGCGGGATGTATTGAGGAGTTTGCCGCTAAAAGTAAGCCTGAAGGGGGTGTTTTGGCAACATAAAGACTAGCAGATGGACAAAGGTGTAAACTTTTGTGAGCTAAAATCCTGTATTCTCAGATACGTTAAGTTGACCACTTTCAAGACAAGTTTTCCGCACTAGCCTGTTATAGCGCGATGATTCCACTTTCAACATCCTCTGGAACCCTGGGGTTTACAGTTTTGGGAGGGGCCGACGGGCCCCTCCCGAAACTGCAAACTCCAGGGTTCCAGAGGATGTTGAAAGTGGAATCATCGCGCTATAACACGCTAGTGTAGAAATGGCCAAGAAAAGTTTTGTGGCACCTTGACAGTTCTTTTTGCTGCAACGTGTGTATGTTCTGAAACATTCACTTCATGCGTCTTTAGTATTCCTCGAATGATCCCCAGATGGGACTACAGTTCCCATCATGCCAAGCAGCTGGATCATGGGAGTTGTAGTCAGACTTACTGGGATTACTGATCAAGTGGCGGCTGATCTATATACCATTTATTCAAATTGGTCATCAGGGTAATACATTATGGATCTGATGGAAAGTACTTTATCTTATGAACCTTATGCTGGTTCATATCTGACAATCTTGCTCTTATGAAATTGGTAGAATATTATAGGAATGGACAATTAGTTGTATGTCGTCAGAGAAAACAAACTAATAGTGTGATTTCGGGATGAAAGCATGGACAATTTCAACTAGAGAGTACGCAGGCGTTCTCTTGATAGTTTGGACAAGTGTGATATCATATTATAGGAATGAAGGTGGGACGTAAATAGAGAAGGTGCTTCAAACTGCTTCACAAAACACCAATATGATGTCACCTTTTTTATTTGCTTCAGATCCAATCTGTTCTGTGACACATTTGGCACAACCAGTTAGTTCCCATGAACTACTGAAATGTGGCCGATATTGAAGCTTGTGCAACTGAAACAACCATGTATTGCTTCCTTGTTTACCTCTGTCTCTATGTTTCCTCTTACTTCTGTGTTTCTTTGGTGTTGTATTTCAATTTATGAATGTCTTGGGGCAGGAACCACTTTTCTCATACTGTATTCTGTAATGCTTCACAAACACTGGTCTGCTTATACAAGTGGTGTAAGAGATGCTGTAAGGGAAGGCTAGTGGGCACAGGCACTATTTTTCCAGTTTTTTTTTGTTTTTGTTTTTTAGCAACTCTAACAAATATTTCCATCTACTTCTTTGTGAATTCAGAACAGGCTTTTTTTTGTGGGGTTGGAACAGAACAGTCAGGCAGAACAGTTTCCAGGCCTTTTGAAAGGAAAACTTAAATTCTGATTCTCTTCCCCCTCTTGATTGTTGATGAAATATCCAGTTAAACGTTAATGAAAACATGAACCAGTTAAAGTAGTTTCAAAGAGTAGGAACTCAAAGGCAAGCTCACTAAAACTTCATTTAACTTTGCTGTGTGGAAAAAAAAAACACAGTTTTGGCAGCTAAAGAGTTTTTAAATTCCTCCTTTGTTATACAAATACTTTGGAATGCGACCTTTATTGGAGGTTTTTAATAGCTTCAGGGGAAAATCATTAGTTTGGGGCTGTAAGTGTTAAAAACATGCTCTCTGCTTTCAAAAGGTCATTAGGAAGGGGACATAATTACATGAAAGTGCATAGTATTGATTTATTTTATTAAGCTCCACTGCACATTTCCAACTGGTTTCTTTTATTAAAGGTATTAAGTACTGGATGTTCATATCAGGAGGACTGATGTGCTGAATGGATGACATTCTTCTGATGTTGCTGTTACTCGGTACAGTCAGCCCTCCATCTCCTCAGGTTCTACATTCACAGATTCAACAAATCACAGCTTGAAAATATTGGGGAAAAATTCTAAAAAGCAATTGTTGATTTTGCTGCTTGTGGAACACTATGCTGATGTATAGAACCTACTATAACCTCCCACCATTATACAGACCTTCAGGCTCTCCCTGGCACTCATTTGAGTTGTTTACTAATTTATATATAAGACATTTTACTACACCATTGTATATAATGGGATTTGGGCATTTGTGGATTTTGGTGTCTGCAGGGGGAACCAAACCCCAGAGATACTGAGAGCCTACTGTACAGTCATTCACAACAGAAAAAAACGGAGGTATTTGCTAAACAACATTGTTGCCCTTCTGATTTAATTTATATACTAAGCCAGGGTGTGGAAGAGGGTAGCTCTAGATTACTCATATATCTTTGGGTGGGTTTAAGATACTTTTTTCATTAGCTTGGCAGCTAAAGGCTGGAAAAGTTATGAAGGCTAGAAATAGACTGGAGGAGTGAATTTTCCTGTCTTACTAACATGCTTGCACAATTCTCATTGTTAATGATAGGGAGTGGAGATGAGTACCACTTGCACACTTTGATTTTCTTTGTTTGCTTTTGCACTATATAGCCTTTGAGAGTCCATCTTTTGCCAGCCTTGCCCTGGAGAGGGTGCACAGCAGTCCCGGGGGCCGCATATAGCCAGCTATGAGGACTGAATTTCATTACTGGCTGGAGATAGTCAGTGTATAATTAGTTTGGGGGACGAGTTCTACCTTTGGCTGTGAGAGGTTCCTGGATCCCATCAGCAAAATGATTGGAGTGCTTCTCTCCTGTGTACCGTCTGCTACCTCATTTATGATAAATAAAGCATGTCTAATGGTAATATCACGTGTTAGTATTTGGCACTAAAAGTACTCTTGGGGAGGCTTGGAACTGCACCCAGTTCCAGAATGTAAGTGATATTGTTATGGGAGAGATGGCCTTTGGTAAACCCGAAGAAGGCTGGATTCACATCCAGGGCCTGAGGTTCCCCAACTCAGAAATGAATTTTTGTGTGGTAGGAATGTGACCTCTGTTCCTTTCTAGCACCTAATCTCTGAGCTCAGAATTCTTTAGTACAATCGGCCCTCCACATTGGTGGGTTTCACTTTCACAGATTTGATTATTGGTGAGTTTCTTTAACCTCTGCACCCTACCACCACCACCTTGGGTGCTTGGCTCCCCTGAGGACACTTATAGCGTTGTAAGGCCTGACTGGATTCCTTCTTGGCAGTTCTGATCAGGCCACACAACCTTTTAAAAACCCACCTCCAGTCCTCCTCTTCCACCACCAGCCACTGCCTGGCCAATTAAAGATGGCTCAGAGCCCAATTTTTCAACAACACAAACCCTCTCCCAGTGCTTCCAGCCACACCCAAGGAAGGAGATGGGCGAGAGAGAGGAAGTATAGGCTCACCATGCCAACCTTCCCCCTTTCCCACTCCTTTCACTGACTTGATTTGGACTCTGGCTGTCTATTCTCCCCACCATGCCTTGCTTCCCTTCTTACAGACTCTCACACACATTTTGATATTTGCAGTTTTTCCACTTCTGCAAGAGTCCTGCATCCCTAACCTAGTGAATGTGGAAAGCCGACTGTAATTATGTATTCTTTAGTCTTAAGTGGAACCTACAGGTCTACTTTTCAAAAGAAGTAGAATCCCCAATTCTGAAATAAACACACCTGTGTCCTAAGCTATGTATATTTTCAGCTGTTCTGTAAATAATTCATTCACCCGGTCCCCTCCATCTTTGAAGGAGGAGTCATCTATAAGCATGGAGTCAGGATTTTTGATCTGGAGACTTAATTTGGTTGTGTCTGACCACTGTAATTAGAAGGGGTGGCACTCTTGTTCCTTTCTTTTTGTTTTTGTAGAAAATGAGGTTTTATTGGTATGCTGGCTGGCTGTTATAGCAAGAATAGTCAATGATTGCTGCTGGCAGTAGATCAATTGTGCTATCTTGAATATTGAATTACTGTAATTCCTGTTTCCATACTTTTTCAGATGGCTAAGGGTTTGACTTTGAGGCCCCTTCCTAAACTGCAAACCCCAGGATTCCATAGGATGTTGAAAATGGAATAATAGCACTATAACAGTCTAGTGCAGAAATTGGCCTCTCTCACTTTAAAAATTGACTTGTTTAAGCGTATAGGCCTGAAACAAATTGTTACTCCCACAACCAAAGGAAATCCACTGAATCAGTGAAATTTACATACGTGTTGACTTACCACATTCCCGTTGATTCTGCAAGTCTACTCCAATTGGGACTGATATTTATATTTAGGCTGCAGAAATAGAAATAGTTGGTTTATTAAGTATATTTTTCAGAGAATCTATTGACTATTGCCAGTTTGGGAGATTAAACTAATTTATTTCTAAATCTGTGTTTCTGAATATTTGCATTAGTATACAGTTGGATTCAGTACCTTAGATGGCTTCTTGGAAGTTCAGATTAAAACCTGGAGCAGAATCAGTGCCCAACTGACTGGGGAGATACTACTTCACCAGTGAGTCCAGAGCAGACTCCCCAACGCTTGTTTTTACTACATTAGCTTTTCAGTCTTGACTCCTGATGAATGTTTTCAGTCCCGGTTTGGATTAATTTATTCCTGCAACCTTTCAGTTAGATACCAGAGGAACTGGTATTTCTAAAAAAAAAAAAAAACCACCGCTTTAACATTGAAGACTGTCTAATGATCCTTATGTCAATCGCCAAAACTAATAAGTTGAATAGGGTTTACTTCCCAGGAAGTGGTTATAGGGATGAAGCTTTAGTTTTGTTTACTACCTGTAGAGTTTTGATTATTTCCTGAGTATTTTCCTGATTGTTGTTTGTTGTAAAAACCCTTTTTGTTTTTTTAAATTAAAAGTGGCATTTTTTAAAAATAAGTCAAATAAGCATGCTAAACCAGCTCTCCATCAATATGTGGCTGTGGAAATTCTCTCTCCGTGCTCCCATAGAGATAAACAAAAATCCACATCCTAATTCTCTCTGTTTCTAGCTTGCAGGCATGAATGCTCTTACACATGTAGCCAGAGAGCAACATCCAGGTATAAGATGGCAGGTATCAATACACCTGAGGACACCCCCCCCCGGATATGTAGAATTATTGCCCTCTTCCCCCCAAAAGAGAAAAGAAAAGAAAACTCTTTGGGACAAATCAGCCCCACGAGTGACTGATGGTTTCACAGGAAAAAAGTCAGGGTGGAATGGCACATCACAGAATGATGCAGATGAAATTCTAAACAGCAGCACTCTATCCTGAAATATGTTGCTGCAGATTCAATTTATCACTGATTGATACGTATGTTGTTGGTGCTTGATGTTCAAAAGTATTATTTTCTATATTTCTGTGAACTGGAGTTTTTCATGTACCTAATTGCTACTTTGAGTATAGAGATGTAAAATCTCTGGAAATAATTAAAGCCATGGGGGAAAAGGACCTGGGGTTAGCAGGGAACTAAATTGTTAGAAAAATAGAAAAATACAGTATTAGCACCCTTTACAGATTGAAAGTCACCCTTTAGAAACACAAAATACATTATATATAACTTAGTTTGGCATCATGTTATGTTATTTAATATAGTTAAAGTGCAATTTATTTAGAATTTGTTATAAATTGAACTTTAAAATATTTTAATTTCTGTGGCAAACAGAGCTACAAAATCCTTAACTGTAAAGAACTCCTGAACTATAAGGAACCTCTTTGGTTTGGCCAGTTTGAGCACCAGGATAAAAATAAACGAGTAAAAACAAAACAAACCATCATCACAGAGTAAAAGAACGAAAACTTTTGTCTCCAAGAAGTGAAGTGATATAACATATTCGTTTCCATTTAAAAAAAATGCACAAAAGAAAAACAAGACCAGGCATTGTAATAATCTAATACTGTACACAGTCTTTAATAAAAATCTTTTGTCTTATCGTTTTTAAAAATGATTTTGAATCAATAGATGTGTGGAAAGTTTGCCTTAAAGGTTTTATTCACCATTCTTAAAGAAAATGTTGCATAGTCCATTTTTTTCCCCAATTTGGAGGGGAAAAGGCTTTAGAAAAAGTCACATTTTTCCTGAATATTTCTGGTTCCCTTCCATTTCACTCCCCACAAGCCTTCATGTCCTTAGCTGAGTACAGGGATCAGTTACTTAGGAACATTAATCACTGAATTTGTTTCCTTCTTTTGGTCTTTTTTTTTGGTGGGGGGCAAAAGCATAAAGCAGAATTAGATAATTAAAAGCATTGCCATTTGTAGAAAGCTATTATAACAGCAACAATGGTTTATGAGCACATAGCAAGCTTTGCCTATGTTCCAGCATCATCTCCTTTGATCAGCTCTTGTGGCTTCTTTATCTGCTTTATGAAAAGAGGGGAAACATTAAACATCTGTGCCTAATACCTGAATGGAAAAACTGGAGACCAGAAATAAAAGACATTAACACTTTTTTCTGGAAATATAATTCAGTACAAAAAAAGCCTGAAATTAATGCCCATCTACAGCTTTCTCTCAAAATGGTTCCATTCCCTGGGTGAGATCCGATTAAATTAAATGTAAAATGTTTAGGTTTGTTTTTGTCTATATTTCTTGGTTTTTCGCATTTGCGAAAAGGTAGCTACTCTGACCAGACACTGAAGACCATCAGCCTGTCTTCTTGGTCCTTTCTCTACATCTCTTAGAAACAGTAACTTTTAAATGTCTCTTCATTCTTGCCCACCCTTCAAAAAATCACTATAGTTAACACTTAGATTTTTGTTTTTCAAGGTATTTGTCCCTCTTCTTCTTTTTACATTTTTGAAAAGCATGTTAAGGGGGGTGGATATTTGCTTTTGTTAATGGCATCTGTATCTTGTCTTTCCCTAGTGATGTTCCCCCTCTCTTTATCCAACCTATTCTTCCAATAATCATATGCGGTAGGTCAGATTGAGAGATGTAGTAGTCCCAAGAACACACAGCGAGCTTCACAACTCAGACAAGGACTTGAATGTGAATCTCCCAAGTCTGTATCGACTGTACTAACCACTATACCACACTGACTCTTGTTGTAACTCCTTCTTCACTCCAAGGCTTCTGGTATCACAGGAGTCTTCATATTGTGTAATGTGTAAATATATTCATGATGAAGTTGCCTTGTTTGATACTGAAAATGTGGCTCAGTTGTTTATGCTCTGTCAGTCCAAACTCTCACAAAATATCACAAGTGACCCCTTTCTTCTTAATAACTCTCTTGATTTATTTATCTGTTTCAGTATGTATCTTCTGCAACTTTCATCAGTATTAGGGATTTTGATGGACATATTAGATAGAAAGGACAAATATTCTTGCACAAGCTTTTACATATTGCATTAACTTACAAAATTACCCTGGCCCTTTTACAGAAAAGAGACAGTCAGAAACATACAATTGTGTTAGTTCTCCTACCGGTTTCAGAGAAGTTCAGGAATTCTGCAGTGCTGACATTCAGGATGATCTTAACAGATTAGAGAGCTAGGCCAACACTAACAAAATGAATTTCAACAGGGAGAAATGTAAGGTATTACGCTTAGGCAGAAAAAATGAAACACACAGATATAGGATAAGTGACACCTGACAATACATGTGAAAGAGATTTAGGAGTCTTAGTAGACCACAAGCTGAACATTAGTGAACAATGCGATGCGGCAGCTAAAAAAGCCAGTGCAGCACTAGGGTGCATTAATAGCAGTATAGTGTCTAGGTTGCAGGAAATAATAATGGCTTCTGTTCTCCTTTGGTCAAACCTCATCTGGAATACTGTGTCCAGTTGTGAGCACCACAGTTCAAGAAGGATATTGGCAAGCTGGAACATGTCCAGAGGATGATGACCAAAATGTAAAAGGCCTGGAAACCATAGCCTATGCGGAGTGGCTTAAGGAGCTGGGTATGTTTAGCCTGAAGAAGAGAAGTTAAGAAGTGACATGGTAGCTGTTTTTAAATATTTGAAGAGATATCATACAGAGCATGGAACAAATTTGTTTTCTGCTGCTCCTGAGACTAGGACACAAAGCGATGGGTTCAAACTACAGGAAAAGAGATTCCACTTAAACATTAGGAAGAACTTCCTGACAGTAAAAGCAGTTGAATAGTGGAATGTGCTGCCTCAGAGCGTGGTGGAGTCTCCTTCCTTGGAGGGTTTTAAACAGAGGCTGGATGGGCATCTGTTTGGAGTGATTTGATTGTGTATTCCTGCATGGCAGGGGTTGGGATGAAAGGTTCTTGTGGTCTCTTCCAGCTCTATGATTCTGTGGCGTAAACATGATACAAGACCTATCTTTCCCCTTCTGCAGTGGCTGAGTGCTTAAGGATCTGTTCTATGATGTTTCTTCTGTGGGTTCAGGTCCTGAGATCTCCCTGTATTTGGGGAGAACGTGTAGCTTTCCATGTAAAAGGTTCCAGATTCAATCCGGGGTATCTCCAGATTGGCTTGGGAAAGAATCCTATCTGAAGTCCTCAATAGGTGCTGTTCTTTAGAGTAACTACTACCATTATTTGAATACACCAACCCTGCTTGACTAAGCAGGATTGTGCCTGCTTAGGGAGCACCAGGGAATTCCAGAAAGACTCTTGTCTGAAATCCTGAAGAACCATTGTCTGTAGGAGCAGATGCTACTGAATTAAAGAGGGACCAGTAATATATATTCCCAAGGAGGGACAGTTTTTTTGTGGCACTGAATTTTGAGTGTGGAATGGAATATTTACACTGCTTCTTCTGCCTGCTTTCCCTACCTAGAGTATTTGAAATAAAGTTAGTATTTATCACAAAGTGGGCTTGCTGTTGTTGTGCCGTAAGCATCAGTATACGATCCTGCCCTGTGCTGTATGAATGATCCTCTTCTCTGAGTGATGTCCGGCATACATAAATAATCTGGGGCAAGGAAGACTTATTGGTTAGCAGAAATAATGGTTAGCCGTTGAACCAGATCTCAGCCCTGGATCCTGGGCAAATATGATCTGATCTTACGAGTCTAACTTTACCAGTTTGTTAGATATTTTACCCATAATAAGCCCAGCCATAAATTCATATGCGTGGAAGTAAATCTCCTTAATTCAAGCAGCTCTCCTTACAAGTGTATGTGCCTAGGATTAAGAACAACAAAGAGCAAAGTGGCACCATAACAGCTGACAAGTTATATTTGGCATTCGCTTTTGGATTCTGTCCTGAAGTGTGAGACCAGTTGGCACCTGTTCACAGAGCCTGTGCTTCTGTCCTTCCACCCACCCCTGCCTACATAAATGGATAATTACATTGCATTTAAATACCTTTGTGCTGTTCAGTGTCATTATATCAAGGAATGTTAACACCTGTTTGCTATTCTCATCTAATTTCTGGAACTTAATTTCATGAGACTTAAACAAAGAAAGCCCGTGCTGAATTCTACCACATGTCTTCAGAATAGTAATTTTCCTAGCATATGGATGAACATGGCTTTTGGGAAAGGTTCTCCCAACCAGTAGCTGTGTGTGTGTGTGAATGTGAAATAGATGTGATTTGTGTGCCTTACTGACTGAAGGAGCATAACCTGGGAAGGTGTTTTGGAATGTTTCACTTCATCCATCTTCTTTTGGTGTATAAATTACTGCAATGGTTTCATAAACTGATGTCTTTCATACATGTTGGTATAGATGTCTGGAGTAGTAGTCAAGCACAGAGGATATCTAACTGGGGGAGGATGGCTTAGATCTTAGATCAGGTGGGAAGGGCAAAGCCACAGGACAGAAACATGCATGTGACTGAAAAGATGCAAGTTGTTCCCCTAGGAATGTTCTCCCTGGACCTTCTCCCCTTTTGTTTCTGGTTTGACTAGACATTTCACATCACTTTGAGACAGACAGACAGGCAGGCAGACAGACAGACAGACAGACAGACAGACACATACACACAGATCTCCCTGTGTATCCAATCAACCCCTGAGAAGCCAGAAGCTCAAAAAGGATGGAATGAACCCAGCTTCCCTTGGGAGGGAGTTCCACAACAGAGGTAGGGGATGCCTTGTCTTCTGTACTCATCCTCTCATATACTTATAAATTTAGCTGGGCTAATGTCTGGAAGAGGCTTACATGCAACCAAACAATTGTGTGGTGTGTGTGTGTGTGTATGTGTATATACATACATATACACATATACACAGACTCTTAAACCTAAAGCTTTAGGGCTGCTTCACAGATACATAAAAGGTGCAAGCTATTGCTGTTCCTCTGTGTTATATCTTGATCATTCTTTAGACTCAGAACTTATGTCCCTTACATGCAGCTTTGACAAGCAGCTGTGATCCTTCATCTGTTGCTAATTCTGTCTATCATTCCTCTGCTAGGACAAAAGTATTTGAGAAAATGGGTTATGATACTGAGCGTTTTGTGGGCTATGTTAATGAAGGACTACTGTGCTCTATCTGCCGAGATGTGTTGGAAGAGGCGCTGCAGGCTCCCTGTGAACATGCTTTCTGCACTTCCTGCATACATGGGTGGCTTGTCCATCACAGCAACTGCCCAGAGGATCGTCAACCACTTGATCTAACCATCCTTCGGCCACTTTACAGGTATGTAACAAGCAATCATCCTTTACTGCTGTTCCTAATACATTACTTGTCTGAGAAACTACAAATGCAATAGCGGTGGGTGAGAGATCCTATTTCTTCCATCTTTCCACTTGTGGCTTCTTTTCCATATGACTTATCAAATAATAAAGTTGACTAGGATAGAATTAGTCAATTTCACTTTGAGGGAGAAATAGTTTTCAAGAGCAAGCATTATCCATTGTAGCAGGCTTAGCACCTGATTGTTGTGAGAAGTTCTTAACAGTGCTTTTTTTTGTGTGATACTTGGTCACACCTGGGTTGGGCTTATTATTGTTAAATAGACTGGGTTGGTAACTACCTCTTTGTGGGAGCTAATAGCTGGTAAAGTTGAAGACATTTGACTAAGAGAAAGGCCACACTATAGGTGGGGAGACTTAATCTAGTAAGTCATGGCTATGAGACTGCAAGACCTGAGCAGGGCAGTTGATGATCAGGGATTGTGGAGATCCCTCATTCATAGGGTTGCCATAAGTTGAAGCTGACTTGACGACAATTAACAGCAACGAAGCTGATAAAAGATGGTTTCATGATGCAGATATCGCAACAGGATGTTTGGAATGGCTAAGCCAGCAGTGAGAAGGGTACAAAATGAGCAACAAAATGTCTGCGAATGAAGGAACAAGAACAGAGACTGTAGTATGAAGTCATCTGCATATCTTGAATTTTTGATGTTCTTGCCTTCAATTTTCACACCTCCTTCTTAGAGTCTGATCTAAGAATTCATTTCTGTATCTAGATACATGAAGAATGATCTTAATCGACTCCAGCTTCATTGTAAAAACAGAGAATGTGGCTGTGAAATGGTGTGTTCTCTGGAATCCATCAGCCGACATGAATGCGCGTGTGAATATGGCCGGATTCCCTGTTCAAACAGCGGTAGGTACATAGCAACCTAGATAGCTACCTTACACTGAGTCAGATAGTTGGTATATATGGTCCAGTGTTGCCAGTGCAGCATTCTTTGCTCACTCTTCCTGGGCATCCCTGGTATTCCTGGTTGTTTCCCCATCCAGGTGTGACCCTAGGATTGGTACCAGTTTCTTCCATTCATTAGCTCACTTTAGGGAGTCCTTGCATCTTGCACACAGCAATAGGACATTTTAAATCAGGGTGGTGGGATTTGAGATTATGATGTACTAAAATTCCCATCATGCCTGGATGGAAGTTGGAGTTGAACAACATTTGGCCAGCTATAGCTACCCACTCATAGCATACAATATAAATGAACAGTAAACTGACTCACTAAAAGCTGACTTTCTGATAATTATATAGTAACTATTGACATACATATAATTCTGGATTATGAGATTGGCTCTCAAAGGTGCAGTTCTTGTCTGTCTTCTTGTTGATACTAGCTTGTGAACTTTGTTAGGAAAACCCTCCATTTAAAACAGAAGTCTTGTGTCTGCAAGTGTAGATAATGAAATTATTTACTCTGTCTCCTTCAATCTTCTACTTTCCATTCAGGTTGTCCAGTTCAAGTTGAACGGCGTAACTTACACAGTCACTTGGCAGTGTGTGAGTATCAGAGCCGGGAATGCCCCAATGGTTGTGGGTATGCCATGCTCAGCACAGACAACGCACAGCACAACTGTGTAGCAGAGCTGAGAACAGAGCTAGAACTGCTCAGGTAAAGCTGACCTCTCACTTTTCTTGGCTGCTCATGTTTTGAGACCTAAAGCATGGTTGACAGTTAATTACTGCAAGTAGTACCTCTTAATTGCCAGTCTCTCTAAATGTCTGTCAGTCAACTGAGGATGTCCTTTGAAAACTATTTGATATACCTGCAGTTGCTTAGTGACCAGTAAAATCAGTTCAGCAGTTTGTTAAACTCTGTCTGTTGCTGTTGCATTGTTTTACTTTTTTTCAGATTTTATTGGTACTCCCAAAGTATTTGTCCCCATTAATTGAATTTACAGATGTTGGTGATCACTTTTTTTCCCCCATGGCTTGAGTGGGTTAGAATTCTGGGGCTACCACTTCCAGCATCTCCCATCCAGCACATTAGAGTCCAAAAACAAAAACCCTCCATACTCTGCTTTTTAGTGCAACATGGCTTTGTGGGTACGGTGGTGTTGACTCTCAAACCTACATTCCATTCTACTCCATGAGTGAGATACTTGTCTTCCATTGCTAGCTTATGAGAAGTATCTATATGGCTAATGCACTTATTTGAGATTGCTGTGCTTATTTTATCTTGGGTGTCCAGAGGACCAGGTATTACTTGCAGTAGACATAAGTAAAAATCCAGATCTTCTTTGGTTAGCCTAGTAGAGTCAGCAACAAGGAATTCTGGTCTTCCTGTTCTAATGATGTGTGTTTCCTCAATAGTATGGCTAATCCACCACAGAAAAGAGGGAACTACGTATTCCAGTTGTGTACCATACAAATCACAACTTTAATTGTATTACATTGTATAAATTAAGTAACTTATTGGGCAGACTTTAATAATAATAATAATAATAAAATTTATTTCTATCCCGCCTCTCCCAAATGGATCGAGGCGGCATTACAAAACATATAAATATTAAAATATCAAAATGTAGCCCACCCTCCCCACTCACCAACCCTACCATCCCCCCAACACACCAACCATTAAAACTATTAACTATTGGATCTTTGGCTTTCAGGGATTCTTCTTTGTTTCTCATCAAACATAGAGGGCCAAGCTGCACAAATGGCTCTGATAGAATGGGGCAGTGATTCCATTTTGGGGATTAATCTAATCTTAAAGGAGCTGTGGACAGTTCCTTTGAATTGTGGGCTAAAACCCAGAGCAGGTTCTTCATTACAGGCTTCACTGCCCAATTGCAAATGGACTGCTTGCAGTTGCATTTTTAGAAAGCAGTAGATATCTTCTACTAAGCCTCTTCATGCAAAACAAATTATAAGGTATATAGGGAGATGGGAGCTTAATTTTTCCCCTCATACAATAGTTCCAGCATATGTTTTTATTTAAATTACATTTGAAAGTCTACCTCTTCCCATATGAGCCTACCCAGAGTTTGTGATCTTCAGCAAAAGCCTTGTTGAGCATGCTACCACTTGAAGAGAGTGGATTGGTGAGCATGTGAAACTGGTCTTTTAGCAACACCTTGCTTGCAGGAGTCATTCTAAAGGAGAAGCAAGCTGTCCCCATCCTTAGGAAACTTCCAACAGGCAATTAAAGCTGCTATTCTGTCAGAACTGTGGCTTTTAAAATAGTTCTAATTTGTTTGTTTTTTTAAATAGTCTGTTTCTCTTTTTAAAAGTATATTTTATTGCTGATTGCTTTGAGTGCCCTTTTAGGCAAAAAAAAAGTCATTTGTAAGAATATAAATGAAAAAACAAAGTCACATCCAAAGGTGCACTTAATGTTAGGAGGGAAATTCATTTGTTACCATCGACGAGAATAACTGCTTCTGGGTTTAAAAAGCCAATGTGAGGCGGAAGTGAGAATTTTAGAGGGGTCTATTGTAGGAGAGAAAGAAGTTCAGGGGGGAAAAATCAACACATCGTGATCTTTATCCTTTCAGGAGCTCAGCAGTTGCTGTTTATAGTTTAAAAAAATCGAAAACTGGAAGCATTGTAGGAGGTCCTGAAGAACTGGCAGACCAAGGAGAGAAATGAAAGATGAGATTAAGAGAGCAGGAAGCAGGAGCAAAAGCGTGGGTGGGATGGGGTGGGGGGCAGGATTAAGGTTCTTGCTTAGCCCATTTCTGAAATTGACTGTTTTTTAATGCCTAAATCCAGTTGCTGGTCCCAGCTGGAACACATGCACTGAATAAGAAGGATTTATATAATGGTTGGCTTATCGTTCACTAGTTGATTCTATGGATGTACTCTGGTGGGAGCCAGCAATTGGATTTAGACCATGTCTTTTATTTGTTTTGTTTTACCTCATAGAATGCACTCCCAAAATGTCATGTTTTACTTGCATGGAAGACATGTATGCATAGAATATCTACACAGCCCTTTCACCTTAAAATAAAAATTTTGTATCTCTGAGCACTGTAGTTTTGCTGTTCTTTCTACATTTTTCTTCTGTTTTCTCCTTTCTTGTTCCTTAGTCAGCATTCACTTCCCTGGTGAGTGCAGTAGGGAATTCTCACACCCCACTTAAATGAAAATTTGGAGAGTTGCAACTTACTGTGAATATGACATCAGTGCTGAGCTCTAAAGGTCCAGTATGTTAAATACAAAACAGGACTGATTATCTTTTGCCTTATGAAGAACTTCAGTTACCAGAATTCTGACCTCCACAATGACCAAAAAAGTGGGTTATGGTCTATGCCATCATAACTCACTAATAGGATGCCAGCCCTTAGGTTCTTTTGGATTGTTAACGTGTTAGGAAAGTTCCTAGGCTTTGTAATGACATCTCTTTCCATTCTCCCTTCTCTCTCCATTGTTAGGTCAGAGATGATCTTCCGAGTGGAAGAGGCGAAACATGAGATGGAATCTCGCTTAGATTCTCAAAGGAGACATATGGTGCAAAAAGAGAGTCTTTTACAAAATGAAATTGAAGAGTTAAAGGTGAATACCATGTAGAATTGTTTGCTGTGTGGTTGTCTAGCTGCTCAGAGTTGTTGACTTTAATGAAAAATTGGAGAATTGCAACTTACAGACCCTCGTGGCAGTTATCTCAGCTTCAAGTGTCTTGTTTTCAAAGCAACGCTTCTCAGTAACAGGCATACCAGCTATAATTCAGACAAGCACAGGAAGAATTGTTTCTTGGGGGAGGGACTAGTGAACTCATTTGGTACCTTTAAATTTGATTAGGGGATTGACAAATCCTGGGGGTTAGGGGACTGCATTAGTTCCCAGGAAGGCTTTAGAGCACCCCCCACAGCACCCTCACAAAAAATTCAAATTTCTGCCCCCTAATGAGCTAAGGGGGTTGGGGGCAATTTCACCATGAGTTTTTTTGGGGGGTGGGCAGTCCATTTTAGGTCCACAATATGTTTTTTTTTTCTAACAGGAAATAGATACCAACAGATAACATCAGTCATGTACTTTTATATAAAAATAACCCATTTGTGCTTTTCAGAGTCAGATGTCCAGAATGGCATCTGATATACAGACCCTGATGGCAACAGAGAGGCAGCATCGTCAAGAGTTGGAACAGGCTGAGCTTGAGAAACGGGAACTGCTGGAGTTAATGAAGGGTCTCCAGAAAGACTGCCGATTGTCTAGGGATGGAAGTAAAAAAGCAACAAACTTCCGACCTTTGACACGGCTGGAAAGCTTGAAACGCAAGCCCCGGGAGGTTACTGTCATATGAGCAGAAAGCAGTTTTCAAACACCTGCTTTCAGTAAACATCTGAAACAACTGGATTTCAAAGCCATTCCTAATCTGAACTAGTTCAAAGAGAGAAGAACTGATAAGAAAAGCAACTTAACTCTGTACCTAAATGAGGTTTGAGTACTTTGGTGCTGGATTTTGTAGCAATCTATTGATTTCCTGGGTTTTCCCCTCTTAATTTCTTTTCCAATCTCACGTAGAACAGTTTGTGAAGAATAGCACTCTTAGGATTTACCCATTTCAGAGAGTGATCAGTAATTTAACATGTGGGGTTTTTTGGTATTCTTTCTTGCACAGATGTGTAACAAAACTCTTTCCACTGCATGCAACTGGGACTTTTCCCACTGTTATAGACACAGTATTATAGTTCATTAAAATCTTGTTTGTGAGCCTTTTTAGTGCAAGCATGATAGGAATAAAGCCATCAAATGTTTTTGAAAAAAAAAAAAAAGACCTTTCAGTGGAGGGACACTAGGTGACGTGATTAGCTTTCAGCTCCAGGTAATTAAGAAGCTACCTCAACTACTATACCTGAAGTAGTTTGTGAATTTAAAAAGCAATTATTTAGCTGATTCTCAACACAGGCTTGTGAAGCAGAGTAATGACCCATTTTGAGCAAGTTTAACAAAAATGTTAAGCTTAGCTTTGATCTGAAAAGATAACAAATTTTGCAAGTGCCTTTATTACAATAAACAAATAGTGAATAGATAATAAGCCAAAGATTGGCATGTGAGATGTTACAGTAGAAGATGTAATTTTCTTGATTATCTATTTGTAAATCAAGTTATACTGCCAAGAGTCAGAGATGGCCTCATATGCAAATACTCTTAATTCTTTTTGTTAAAACGTGGGCTGTTCGGTATTCTCTTCTGTTAAGCCAGGCCTACAATAGTTTTCATTTTTTCAATGCTGCTTTTTGCTGGAAGTGGTCCAATGTTTGGTTCCTAGTCTTGAAGACTAAGCACTTAAGTCACAGAGAGATTATCATTTCTGTGTATACATCTCAAATGGTAGCATGGAATCTTGCTTCCAGTAGGTTAAAAAGAAGTTATTCCTAATAACCATAAATGCTTAAGACGCCCAAGAAATTTAATACTGCATCCTAGAACTGTGAGATGTTTTTCCTATCAGAAGTGTATTGTCAGACAATCCTTCTGTGGCTGTTAGTGAGCTAGCAAGCCTTCCCACTACTACAACTGTTTGTAACCCTTTTTTATTGTGAGTGGAAGCAGATGTGTCATAAGGGGAAAACAAAGGTGCACAGTAGCATTTAGACTAACATGTCTTCCAACATTTTAATTACTACTAAGTATCACAGACCAAAACTAGTAAATGTAAAGAATGGTTATCATTTTTGCAAATGCTAAATTTCTAGAAAGTAATGTTCAGTTTGCGAGCTAATAAAGTGTTAACACAGTGCCTGTGTATGTTGATTTGAATATAAGGAAGAAGCTTACAGAGCTACTTTTGCATCAGGACCACAGTGCTTACTATGGTCAAAGACAGCGATCCAGCTTAAATCTATTTCCAAATGAGATGCCACCTTCCTCCAATTACCAGGAGTCATTGCTGAATCCACTGGAGGGAGAAATGGCTGTACTCGGAGGCAGTCACATAGATATGAAAGGCCTTGGAGAAGACCGTCCAAAATCATACAGAAATGATTGTTCATTGAAGTCCAAAATCTTTTCACTTTTAAAGTTCAAAGAATGAAAATTTAAAGGCTAGAAGTGGAGCTATGATAGGTTAAGGGCTGCTGAGAATGTTTGGGGATAGGTATGGACCAAGAGCCAATAGATCTTTGGACTGAAGCCAAGGTCATTGTCAGGATTAAATATAAAAAGATACTATCTGCAGCCAGAAAGAGACAACCCTCAGTGAATGATAGATGAAGGTCTTCAAGCAAATAGGGGCGGTTCAAAATATAATTACTTATTTCCAGTATTTTTCATTCAGGGCAAATGTTTTCCCTTATTGTGAAAGCAATCTTTTGAAAGTAATTTTTATTGCTATTTTTAAAAAAATGGTCAGAGGGGTGAACAAGTTTGGAGTGGTAGAATCTGTTCCTGTAATGATCCTATACAAACACTAGAAGCAGCAAGTGAGAATTTTATGCCTTGTGGGCCGTGGGCTGTACGCAGTCTTCCAAGCCATTTTTGCATACAGGCATAACCTCACCTGTTCTAAGCCCATGGGGTGTTTTTGACTGGCCACTTCTGATTTTGGAAAAGGGGCTTGTAAATTCCTAAAACAGTTGAGGTGTTACCACCGCGAACTAGCCTAGTTTTAGCGAGATATAGATATCATTTTGATATCATAATTCGGTCTTACTCTGCCCTCAGCCACGTTTGGAAAAAGCCTCCCCGGACAAGCGCTGAGCTAGGCACGGTCATTCAAAATTCCATAGATAGCCTTTAGGGGAGACCGCTGACACAAACATCCCAATCAAAAATGCAAAGTAAAACAAAAAGGACTCTATGCCTGAGGGGACACCCTAGCGAGCTAGCCACTTAACGGCTGGCTAGCCCATCTACATACCGACTATACCATTGTCAATTCGGTTCACAATTCAATCATGTAAATTCTGACCTTTCAGAGGCTTTGTCTCCAGTCCAAAACTCCTTGTTCTCATTCAAAACTAGACTAGCCTGCAGTCGTCCTTCACCCTATAAAAATGCCTTGTTTTTGAGAGCTCTTCAGAACTCTCGCCGGGCCCTGCTGAAATCACTTGAGCCAACGGAACTTTCGTTGGATCACTGAGCTGAAATCACTCAACCCATCCGGAACTCTTGCCGGACCACTTTGCTGCTGCTTGGCCCTCCAGATTTCCCTCGGTCTCCACGCCAGGTTTCTTCATCTTCAATTTGGCTGCTCCAGGACTTCGGACAGGTGGCGTATGGTTTATTTTCCCCCAACCTCTTTCTCTCTTCTCCTTTCTTAGTTAGGAGTGTGCTTGTGTTTTTATTATTTTTCTTGCTTCATAAATATTGTTATTGTTTGAACTGCTTGCCTCCTCACTGACCTGAACTGGTATACATAGGATAAAAGATCTCACTGCGTTGCCCTGCCTCTCATTAGCCACGAGTGTGCTCAAGCTAATTTCCCTAACTTTTGCTTATGTGGTCTGGTATTTGGGTGTCCCTACTGGGACCCCCAGTTTACAGGGTAACAGAGGGACAGTGGTCAGATGCACCCCCCTCTCCAACTTTAGGGATACTTTTGCCCATTTTTAGCTTTTTTTTTTTTTAGAAAAGGCAGGTATACAACCCCAGAAGTTGCCCACCCCTTCTTGTCCTCATATAGAAAGTTTCTGATATAACCAAACAACTGAAGAAAGTTTTTTAAAAAAAATCAGAAGCTTTTTTTTGAAGACTAAAGCCTAAGGCAGCATCTGATCCAAATATAAAACTCTACAAGGGAGGAAGTTACAGTGCACATAAACATGACAATTATTTTCTGAAAGCTAACCTGAAAACATGAATTTTACATGAAATGTAACCTGAAATGGATAAGGAATTCTTTGCAACAACCACTCTGCTAGTTGAAGAGCCATCAGTTCTTCCCAATCATCAAGGAGATACTGTCTCCCTAAAGCTGTGTGAAAAATGAGTCAGCCAGGCAGGCATGACTTTAAGCTAACTACATTTCAGTGGCTACAAGTATGGACATGCTGCCATTGGAGAAGCATTTCTGACATAGCCCAGACAAAAACCATGTTTAAAAAGCAAATCTAACTTGTACTTCTGGCACACTGCCATTCTGTGCCAGTAAACACAAGTAACCATACATAAACATCAAAAGAAAAAAACAAGTTTTATTGAAATCTTAGATCTCGTATCAAACAAAATTAGTTTCTTCAAAAAAAAATCTTGCTGCTGTCAGATACCAGTGAGTCTAACATTGGTCCTCAAGTACATAAGCGTTCTGTCATCTTATAATATTCACAGTCACATCATTCTCAAAAGTCTATTTATCGAGTAAAAGAACGGACATGGCGTCCTCTTCCACTGCCTCCGCTCACAAACTTTCCTCTTGAGCCACCACTGCCGCCACTATTCGCACTTGCCCACGAAGGCCCAATTCCCCCACGACCTCGGGAAGCACGATCACGAGGACTTGGCCGGTAACCTTAAAGCAAAAGAAGATTGATTGATTAACAGTACAAGAGTGATTCCTACCAGGATCTACTGTTTGCATTTGCACACCAATTGATAGCACAAGATCATCAACCGGTTCGCATTACAAGGAAATACAAGATAACCCAAAAAACTTAAATGTGAATAACTAAATATTCACTAAACAACTAAACTTTCAACGATCAATAAAAAAAGAGAGCAGTGAAACTAAAAACCAGGGAGGAAATTCATGGATAAACAAATATATTTTCAGCAGCTGTTTGAAGATGAAACACTATTTCTGCAGATGGTTTTATATTGACTGGAGAAAAATCAGTATTTTATACTGAATGGGAAAAAATTCTCCATCGAGAATTTCATTGGTTACTTGGGCACAGGCAGGGGAAGATGGTCTGTTAGATATCCTGGTCCTGAGGTATTTGGGGCTTTGTATGCAAGGAACTCAGCCTTGCATATGGCTAGGTAATTAAATGGGCAGCCAGTGCAGTTCCTTCAGCATAGGTGTAATAGACGCATAGCTCAATACTCTGTTGATCACACTAGCAGCTGCACTGTACACTAGATCAGTTATTCTAAATCAGTGGTTCTCAACCTGTGGGTCCCCAGATGTTCGTGGACTTCAGCTCTCAGAAGCCCTGAGCATTGACCATAGTGGCTGGGGCTTCGGGGAGCTGAAGTCCATGAACATCTGGGGACCCACAGGTTGAGAGCCACTATTCTAAATCTTGGGTCCTCTCTAGGTGTTTTTGTACTTCATCTTCCAGGATTACTGGCCAAGCTGGCTGGGGTTTCTGGGAACTGAGGTCTCAAAACACCTAGGGGACCAAATTTTGAGAAACACTGCACTAGGTGGAGTTTCTGAACTAGGTGCTAGAACACACCCACGTACAACACATTACAACAGTCTGTGATGCTACCACTGCATAGGTCACAGTGACAAGGCTATCCATATCCAGGCACACGCACTAGTTAGACCTGGTTAATGGACAGTCTGAGCAGTTGAATTCATCTCAGCCCCAAAATAATTTAAATGGAATCAAACTATGTAACTCGGCTATCAGTGTGTGCAAGCCTGTTCAGAACAGGTAAGCAAGACAATTCCTAAAAACGGGGACTGACCCCCCACAAAACCTCTGCCCATCCATTCTGATCTTTATATTTAGTTAGCCTCTAGTCTGTGGCAGTGCTAGAAATTTAATGTATAGATTGCTGCAACTGTATAGAAAACATAACTAAAGGCTCTCTTTAAAAAAAAAAAAATTAAGCTACTCTGCAAGCCTGTTTGGCTGAGGAGCTGAAATAAAAATACTTTCCATAATACATAAGTAATGTCAGGACAGATTTAGCTGTAGAGTCTACTCCTTAGAAAGTCCCACTTTCCCTTCTCTGTGATATCTTTCACCACTACGTAAAAACCTTATTTCGACATGTATTTCAGCTGATGAGATGGTTAAAATGTTGCTGGCTCTGGAACTTTGATCTGCTGTCTTGGACACTATCCCCTGATCTACATGATATCCCAATCAGTTTTAGACTCCGAATTCAGATGTGCTGCTTTTAAATAATATGTAAGGAAGCTTGAGTGCTGCAGATAAAGTGCATGTAATACATAAAGTAGAAAGGCACATAATACATTTCCTTTTTTTAAAAAAAATGGCTGAATTGTGCATTCAGCATAGTATTAAAAAAAAGTTACATACCAGCAGAACTTAATGGTCTCAAAGGTGGAAGTGGCCCCCTGTTAAAATTGCTCTGCCCTCCTCTGCTTTCATTGTAGGTCCCTCGTGGGGAACTCTGGGCACTCCAGCTTGACCCTCTCGCACCTTCACGGCGACTGTAGTTTCCTAAACAAAAACACAACATCTATAGATTGTCCATATTTTAGTTTCTCAGTATGCAGTTTCCTGCTTGTGTTAAAGGCCATTTTATTTGTTTAGATAAAGGTGGGCATGTTCCAGGATTCCAGGGGTCAATGCCACCCACAATGCTCCAAACCAGAAACAGCCACAAATCTACTTCTGGTTTCTAGCACCATAATTCCCACCCACTCACCCACTTCATTTTTGGGGGACAGGGCAGAATAAAACATGTACTTTTGATTTTTGAGGGAGAATCATGCCATCTGGAGGCTTCCAGGAGCACAAATCATGTTTTAAATAGGGAAAAAATTATCAAGGGAGGGAGGCTTTGGCGGGACCACAAACAGTGATGAAAAGTAGCAATACTATACTAAACTTCACTTTAAGCAACATGTCAACTAACTGAATTTCAATTCTGCTTTCTCAGAAAACTTACCTTTTGAAGCAGGTGGTGTAAAAAATCTATTTTGGCTGTGAAAGGCTCCTCGCCCTCCTCGGTTCCCTGAGAACCCACCACGTGAAGAGATCTTCTGTGAAACTTTAGGCGGCCTCTTGGGGGTGGTATGCCATCTGGTGGAACCACTTCCTTGCTCTCTGCAGCCACAAAGTCATCGACATGCATAGAAGGTGGTCTACTTGTGTTCTGCTTCCTCTGACGAAAAATATCATGGGGCCGGATGCCCTGACCAAATGCTCCCCTGCCCCTTCCTCTAGGTGGGGGCACAATATGGGCCCTCTTGGCAGGTTCGATGTATTCGGACTTTCCACTATTAAAACCAGGAAGAATGGCATGGTAACTACAACAACACAAGATATTTTGTCTAACAGAGCACAGAACAGTATTCCCATTGATTAACATACAATCAACTGAAAGAATTACATAAAAGTCCTGTTTGCAGAAGAACATTGTTCCTATCATCTCTAAGTTCACAGCCACAAGTACTCACAGCTATCACAGATTGATAACTGTTGACCTAGCAAATATTTTTAGTGGCAATTAATACGAACAGCATTCCAAGAATATCCCACTCCACAGCACAGCATCGGGCAAACTACAGAGCTAAGCTTAAGAAGAATTTGAGGCTGAGATCCTGCATCACACTCACAGAACATATCTCTCCACCAGCACACTTATGGTTGACAAAGGAGGCTGGTCGCTCTGCCCAGCTGTTTTCCCCATGGCACAACCGGGGGATACTGCCTACCACAACTCTGTCTCCCTGGCCACTGATGAGCTGCAGGGCTGTGCTCTGGCTAGTTCCAGATGTTCACTAACATGGAGGGAAGGAGACGCATTCCGGCCCCCAACATAAGGCTACTCCTTCCTCCATCAGTGCTCAAGAGAAGTCAAATGAGCCTAGGAACACCCAGCAGCTGATTAACGGCTAGGAAAACTGAGCTGTTCCCATCATCTGCTGCCCCCACTTGTTGTTACGCACCAGAGCAAAGATCCTGGGGAAGCAGGTAATGAAACCTCCTTTCACAAGGTCTGAAAAAGCACATACATAGGCATAACCCCGAGTTATGCCTGAGTACACCACCAACAAGGTGCTGGTTATAATGTCCTTTTCCTCCCCTTTGGTTCAGAAGATAGATGGAATATTGTATTTTGCAACAACAGCTTTTCATCAGGACTCTGTTTTAGCACATTAATTTCATGGCTCCCAAAAACCATTACATATGCTTATTTCTAGGATAATAGCAGGTATCTAAGAGTGACTATTCAGATACGCTTCCGTTCTTCTATATATAACATTTCATTATACAGCAAAATACTCCTTGTCCTCCAAGCCCACTGTGTATTACCTTCTAAGGTTTCTGTCAATTATAGTCAATTTTTTAATTTCTGCTTTGGCATATCAGTTTCCAAAGTTTTACAGACTTCCTCTAATCCACACTCTCATAAATTCCTTCCTGGCAGACGAATGCTTAGACTAGTTTCCACCCAGGTTAGATGTGTGATCCATCATTCACAAGAATTTTAATTCCTCTTTTTTTTTTCATGTGTCTCAAATTAAGAATACGGAAATGACTGGATTCACAGTCACCTGACATACAATCCAACTGTAGTACACGTCATTTGATGTGGTCTAGCACATAAGTGCTATAACAATTATAATCAGTGCAGTGGGAAAATCCAAATCCATTTTCAGATATGAGTGAGTGTCCACAAACAGAAAAAGCCACTAGTTACCTGGAAGTAATAAACGTCTCGTGTTTGTGCTTGCCAAGTTTAAAGCCTTTTGTGGTTTTTGTCCGACCAGGAGAAGAAGGTTCTGACAAAAATGACCTCTCCAGCTCTGCTTGCAAGTCAAAGTCACTGCATCCTTTTTCTGACAATTCAATCAAGTCAACCTTTACCTGTTATAAAGTGAGGAAAATCACCCTACTGATCATTTCTCTTCCCCTAGGCAACACTTTGGTATTTCAGCACAATCAAAAAGGAATACAACATCACAGGGTGACAGAAGAGAGAAACAACCTAAATGAAGTCCCTGGGTATTTTGTATCAATTGAATGGCCTGGGGATATCGGAGTCTCCCTTGATTAGACCAGAGTTCCAATACAAAACTTACCACAAAAAAATAATATTATGCACTGTTACTTTCTGTATAACAGATATGAACATAGGCTGCTTAGTCCTTTGAGATAGAAAACTTTTGACTATTTAAGGATCAAACTTTAAGTATTCTTCCCTCTGTTACATGTGTCTCATTACTATAAGACATCTAGCACAAAACAGTCTTACAAAGTAGCAAGTGACTCTAGATAAGTATCTACTTATCTACTTTATCATATTAACATAATTATCTACTTATCTACTTAATCATATTTTTGCAATTATGTAAGATAAAGTTACATTAAAATCAACTATGAGTTCTTAAGTTCAGGTAGACAAAAAATTAAGAAATTAAAACTGGAACTGGGGACAATGGCGGCAGGCAGCCTTATATAGCCTCTGGGGAAGGGTTCCTGCCAAAATGCTAGGCCTAGAGCTCTATAAGGTTCCGAAGGCAGTACTGCGCAGGCACACACAACCCCATTTGTGTGAGTCACAGCGACCACAAAGAAGAATTGGGATTTCCCTTGCTGGCAAGCTGCAGCTGAATGGAGACCTGTTTTGCCTTTCAAAATCCTTTCAGTGTAATTATGATACTTGCAATGTTCACTGATCTCAAAAAAATCTGCAATAAATATCTAATCCCCTCGCCCATCCCTGAATCATTTCAAATATTAAATTCAGCGCTTTACCATGTCAAGGTCAGTTTCAATCTCTTCAGCCTGGAAAGGAGAGAACCACATAGACTTCAGCTGGTCATCCATAACATCTGATAAGATGTAGGCAGTCCTGTAAATAAGCACATTTTCAATTAGTTTTTAGTAAGCGTTTAGCATTTGTGGTTTGGTTACGGAATACATTTCTCCAATTTTTAGGTATCACACTACTTTCGTCTCCAATTCCAAGTTAATTCAGTCAACATTTTCTGTAATGGCTTTTGTTTGCATGCAATCAACTCCTCTGGAGCAACAAAATCCACTTGCATTCAAATATCTGCCACTTCTTAATCAAGCCCTGTTCTTTCCTCTCTTATTCAGACAGCCAAGTAGTAAGGCACAGTGTATTTCCTGTATTATCTTCAGCAACTAACATTCTATTTACTCTATTATTTTTAAAAATTACCCCATCTTTCTGTCAAGAGGATTGCTCACAATAAATGCATGCTAAACAGTGGTACAGAAAGCACATGAAATGGAAAGAGCAAGCAATATTAGAAATAACTAGGAACTGGTCTGAGTAACAAGGAAAGGGAGACAAAAATAACTGGGCCAACAAATTCAAAAGAAAAGACAATGATGGATGATAAAACTATGGCTAGAATGTCCACTTGGCTCTAGCTTTTATAAGAAAGCTTCTTCTAAAAAGCATTTACTAACACTGTCCAAAACTAGGAGATGTCACTATCAACAAGGAAATATATCAATAATACCTAAGCAATCTGAATAAATTTAAGTCAGTAGAGCTTAAAGGGATTCATTGCCAAATAAACTTTAGAAGACCTAGATGGGCAATGCTAGGAACCTCACCCTCTCATTGGTGAGAAACAGAGTCTGGTTAGCATGGGATAAAAGAGAGTTGAGGAATTCTTCCTGTACTGCACAGTGCCTCTAACTACCAATGCAAATGCATATTAATACACACACACAATATTTATACATGACCATTCTCTCACGGTCTAAAACATATGCTTGGAATTTCACCTATTATTAAAAAGATGCTGAAGAGATTCTGGTGCTGGAAGAATCGGTTCTACATCTTGGTCACTGAGACAACAAGGATCGCTAGCAGATTCCAGCATCTGCCGAAGTCCAACAACATTGTCCAATAATGATTCCAGACTGTCATCTTCTTTGGAACACTCCTGTGTAAGAAATACTGTGTATGTAAGAAACAGTAACACCCTCTTTTACAGAATCAAAATACTCTAGCTACCTGATACAAGCAACAGATGAGTGGTAATTCAATCAATATTTCAGGGATGTGTGTGCATTTGTGTGTACACACACACACAGACACCATAGACTGATATATGATCCACTAAATTACATAATCATGAGGACTAGCTATGTTAGTTTGTTGTAGCAAAAGCAACGGTCTTGTGGTACCTTAGAGACTCACAGGTTTTTCATGGGATAAGCTTTTGCAAACTAAAATCCACTTTGTTAGATGCACAAAGGATTATCCTGAGTTGGCAGATATATACAGGAGTAGAAAAGAGCTATACATACTGGGATCAAGTAGCATGAAATGTAAGACATTTTACATTTGCATTCACGTGTGATGGCATTCCCCTCTAAAGTGCCAGTGCTGGTGTAAAATATCTGATAAAATCAAGATAATCACCGGCCAATTTATAGAACTCACCCCCAGTTTGGAACTTTTATCCTTAACACATATAAACATACATTGATTACATAAAGACCTGATCAGCTTTCATTGTTTAGCAGACAAGTATTGGTTTCACATGGAAATTTTTTCATCTCTCTTTGTATAGTTTGGAATGGTTTTTTTATTCTTTGTCTGATAATGTTTTCTCCATGTTTCTGGTTTTATTGTTTGTTTAAAGAATAAAGTGACATGAAATTAAGGTGCACAATCCAAAAATTCTCTCTAAGTTATCATTGAGAACAGTTGTAACTGGTAATAAAAGCAAGAATAATTCCTGCAGTTATGAATTGCCAATGCCTTTCGGCCACCATGCTTATTTTTTTTTCTCCTGCCATTTTAAGTATGCTAACTTTTATTAGCATTTATGGCTGTTCCATAAGTTAACTGTATTCATTCTGTATAGACTTTAAGCCTCGCTGTACTGTATGCCTTATATTTTATGCTTCTTTTTTATTTCCATTGTGCGTAGGCCCAGCAGCTTTCCATCCCAGCTGTCACTACTGTGGTCTTCTAAAAGGAGAGAACATGCAAGCAGAACTCCACATGCCTAGGTTCCAGCAACCTCTATCCCAACTAAAAAGGCTGTGGCCTCTACAGGAAGAGAACAGGCAGGCACAGCTCCATCGCACACAGGCCTCGCAACTGAGGAAAGGCTCTCCTCTCCATCCCAACTACCACTGCTGTGGCCTCTGAGGGAGAGAAGAACAGGCAGGCAAAACTCCATCATGCCTACATCCAGCAGCCGAGGAAAGACCCTCCCTCCATCCCAACTGCAACTGCTGTAGCCTCAAAGAGAGAGAAGAACTGCCAGCATCTGCTGAACTTAATCCCCTCCTCCACTGTCATCCCCTTTTCCTTGTGTGTCATGTCTTTTTAGACTGTAAGCCTGAGTGCAAGGAACTGATTAACAATTGTAAACAGCTCATGTAAAGCATGCTAATAATAATTTAAATAAAGAATAAAATTAACAAATAAAATCAAAAAAGCATTATCAGATCATTAGTAAAAAAGACCATTCTAAACAATAAAAAAGGTAGAAAAATTTCCTTATGAAACTCACAGTGTCAATGTTCTTCCCATCTAACTTCTCTAATTCAGGACCACACTTTAGACATATAAGAAAGTGGACTCTAGCCCACAAATGCATATACCAGACTGAAGTTAACTAGTGTTAAGATACCAATTCTACATTGTTCTAATCATATGAAGTAGGTATTAGATGGCACACATCAGTCTCATGACACCTTTCCAGCCTGTGTCAGCATCACTCTGATATATGAAGAAACTATGAAGTAAAGTTACAAGAATAAAACTTTCCAAGAAAGGCTGCAAAACTTTCACGTTAAAATTATCCTCCCAGCCCACCCCAAAATGGAGATGAGAATCTGTTCCATGTCCAACTGATGTGCTTACATTTTAAAAAGAACAAATAATTGCTACCAAAAATAGCAACCTGATGACAGGTTCTATATTTCCCCTACAGAAACTTTAGTTCAATTTGCCTTCTGCCCCAAGATTTGGATGACATTTCTTTCCCTGAACCACACTGTACATAATTGGAAAAATGTACACAGTAACAATATCAGGACATCTGATTGAGCTGAACATAAGAAAATATCAAAGATAATTATAAGATTTCTTGTTTATGTGTGAAGGACATGTTCTTTCTCTAATATGTCACTTGAACCTGAATAATGCTAATAGCTCTGAACTGAGCAAGAAACCATAGACTTGTTTGAGCTGCTTCATGCATGGGTAAACTGCATGAGTTGTGGGAGCACATCATGGACTGACATGCACCACAGCTTTTGCATCTTGGGTTTCAAAGGTTGTCAGAGCAAAAGCACCAGGGATCAGGATCATGTGGCCCTCCAGACAATGCTGGGAAGCAACTCCCATTATCTCTCAATATTGACTATGCTGTCTAGGGCTGATGGAATTGCAGTCCAACTTTTGAAGGACCACACATTCTCCACCCAATATAAATGTATAAATTTACATGTATGACTACTTGACTGCATGATCTGCCCAGCCCTTTTTATAACAGATGGATAACATGTATACCTGTCAGGTAGCACAATGTCCTACACGCTGAAAGATTGTGAAAATTGACCCATGACCTTTGGCAAGAATTATCACACTCTCTTAAGTACAACCAATAGTATTTTCTGCAATACCAAAGCTTGTGCATTTCTTCAAGTAATGAGAACCTAGTCCAACAAAGGGGAACATATTTAACCCCTTTCACATTAGCCTTACATAGTATTGATAAGCTTCAAAGTAACATTTCTGCAGTACTGACACGTAAAGCAACGTCATTTAGAAATGAATATAGATTTATTATTAATTTTACATTACCAAAACTAGTTTCTCCAGTTCCAGAAGCAGGTTTTCTGGAGTTTCTTCTTTATTTTGTAACTGATATTTTAATTCTGCAGTAGTAAGGCCCAATGTTCTAGTAGGATGGGCTGCATCTACTTCAGCAAGACTTCCATCATCTCCACAACATCCCTAAAGAATATTAAGAAAGTAGTTTACATCAAAAAGCTTTGTAAAGTATTTAAGATATCACAGCATAGCAAAATGATGTAAATTATACCCACAGTGTCATGATACTTCAGCATCTGCATTTCACTGAAAAGCACATGTGGTACTTAAGAACCTCTACAGGAGATAAAACAAGTAATTTTATATACAACATATTTACATTGATAACAAAGCATCCGCTCTACACTTTGGGAAGGTAAGATCTACATTTCCCTTTGGATGCTGAAGGAGTCAGTATGAAGTCTCTCTCTCCTTCAATATTCATATGGTTAAAAAGTATTTCACACACGCATTAACAGCTGGATTTTCCAGGATGTAACTTGCAAACCTGCCACATGAGGGCCTTTTTACAAAACTATTCAAGTAGGCAGATCCCAAAGAAAACAACTGCCTTCATATGATTCTCACTAGAGCCCCAGTGAAGCTACAAGGGAGAGAGAGAGAGAGAGAATAACCCTCCATTGTGCTGATGCTGCAATGCCAGCAGTTTTGAATGTAGTCTACAAGCAATATTCAATTGCTACAAATCATTTTGTGTTTCTGTTGTTTTAATTCATTATCACCCTGATGGCCTTTTGTTGATAAATTTTAAAATTATGTGAAATGCTTAGAATATTATTATGGAAATAGAAAAGCAGGATATAAACCCTCTTACACAGAGGTCTTTAGGTCACACGTGGCATCTTGTTTAAACAGACATTATTTTTGTCACGAAAAAGGGATAACGCAAATAGGTTCTTCAAAGAAAATGTACCTACTTACCTCATATATAGTCTATCAAAGAAAAATGCAAGCCAAAACATTTTAATCAAGCCATGGCTTATGTGAAAGTTCTGTATCCATTTACTTACCAATGTATCAGAATTTAGTATCTGTCTCATGAAATCCAGAAAAGAAGAGGCAAGTTCCCCAGTGTCCTTACTGAAGCTGCTTACTACTCTCTTCAGGACCACTTGCAGAGCACCAGAGTGTTTTCTCAGAGAACTGTTTTTGTTTCAAACAGACATTTTAATTACAGAATTTAACATATTACATGAAAATATGATGAACAGTAAAACAGAAAATGATTTTGAAGAGACAAATTCTTGTTTCTTTGAACAAATTTGATGCATTTGGATTACTGTGAATGTCAAAGAACTGAACATTCTGGTCTGTAGACATGGACTGCAAAATTTAATCAACTATGTCAATACTCCCAATTAATCTGGACTTCAAATTTTAAAACAAAAAGCATTTCTAATGTGCGTGTTTACAAAAATTATGGCATTTCTCTTCTTCAAAAAAACAATATTTTTTTTCATACATGAGGGAACAGGAGTTCAGTATTTGTGGCTCTCCAGATACTGCTGGACTGCAACTTGCATGCGCCCTAGCTAGCATAGCCAAGAGTCAAGAGTGATTAGAGGTGCATTCAAACATCCAGGAAGTCATACATTCCCCATCCTACTCTGTCTTTAGAAAGTATGCTTATTTTCTTAGAACTATGGTTTGCTGACTGACTAAGGCATCTTTTATCAACCAGAACCCCTAATTATCTCAAAGAAAAAAAGTATGTACAACAACCCAGAGATCAAACTTCAGAAATATGAATTCCTTAAGTAACAGTTTTACTGAGCAATTAATGTCAAATATTTTTTGCCAGGGCTGGGAAACATATCATCACCAAAAAATGTGATGCAGGTACCTAGGAATTTGAAACTATTTTACAGTCCCCAATTCTCACAGTAAACTTTTTCATGGTATTTGTAAGCATCTCTCAAAATGAATAGGGAGTTGCACAACAGACACAGGTATGGTAAGAACGCCTTGGGAGAGAGGGAGAAGATCCATACCTCTTCAGGTGATAGAATCCATAATCATGCTCTGTAAGGAACATCATTGTCCTGATACAAGTCAGCAAACAATTATAGCTGCTTTCAGCGTTAGCAAGTGTTTCCATTAGGGAGTCACAGATGGAAGCCATGAGGTCCTTGTTTGGCAACGAATTGGAAAGCTGCTCCAATTCAGAAAGAGTGGTCTCTGAGGAACTGGGCAAGATCAAGGCTATGTCCTGCCAAAAGAAGCCATAGCATTACTGGAAGCAGGAAGAAAGCAACATAGGCATGCCTCATGGCCAGGGCAACAAAGGCAATGGCTGGGATTCAAAAAGCTATTTTAGAATGTGAATCAGTGTGATATAATTTTACAAACCACATTTTTCTTCACTGAACATCACCACTGCATATCACAAAGTTTTAGACTGCCCAAGGTTGTAACACTATATGTCACACAACACGAGGAGTTAATGTGTACTGCACATTAATGCAAAGCCATCTTGGGCAGAAAGAAGTAGCTGCACAGTTCTCTAGATCCTAGCCAATGACCGTATGAATTAATACACTTTTCAGTCTAACTCCTTTTTATTTTCTAGTGATACATATTTAGAAGCATGCAATGATCTCTGGAAAGAAACATAAATGCAATAATATAATGTGACAGCCAATATAAAGCACAGCCAAAAAAGGTTCATTCTTGGATGCAGCTCCAGCAGTTGCATCAACTGAAACTACACAATTTTATCCCCAGAATTGAACCCAAGGCAGTTAGAGACTAGCTGAAGATCTGTATACTGCAGCAGCAGTTAGTCCCAGTCAACCCTTGAATACACAAAGGAACATGGACATGAGAGATGCATTAAAATAATGCTATCTCTGAAAAAGCTCTCCAGTATCCATGAAACTACATATATATTCAATCATTCTGGAAATTAGACCAGATTATTCTATATGAATCACTACAATTTGCTTTGTTATATAATTTGTCCAATTTTTTACCACATAGGGGGACATGATCATCTGCACATGATGCAATGTTTAGCAGGAATATTAAGAGCTCTCACTTCTAAGGAAAAGGCTTATCTAAAGAAACACTGAAACAAAAGAACAGAATATAAGCACTATTATGTTGACTGCATTGCTAGACTACAGCAAACAAATTGTAAAACCTCTTTCAACGTTTGACTTATGATTTGTCAAGCCACAGCAGCCTCTACTCCGTTCCATTGTTTCCTACACCTTATTGAGAGCACATACATATGCCAAAGATTATGTATGAGAACATGAACACACACTTACTTACTAGACAGATAGACAGACAGACAGACAGACAGACAGACAGACAGACAGACAGACAGATAGATAAATGGTTATACGGATTTTCAGATTTTTGATTACCTGGTCACAGAGGGACTGCAGAATAGATGCTAAGTATTCAGCACACTGCTGGTGAATAATGTTGTCCCCTGCAGCTCGCATTAAAGACAAAAGCTCCAGGAAAACTTCTGCATACTTTTCATCACCTTTAGTAGTTCCACTAATCAAGTGCAAAATAGCCAGTTTACAAGCTTTGTGTGAAACCAGGGCATCAAGTAAAGCAAGTAAGCGAGTAGTCTGGCCAGTGTACTGTTTCTCTTTATCTTCTGGGTTGCTGAAATTACATGAGTTGTCTCATCAGAAAGATCAATATATATACTTTGTGCAAATTTATAACAAACAGAATGCAAATTTGGAATTTTCATTTGAAGATATACATGATGAACCACTGAGGTTTCCATTATAGTGGGACTGATTTTACCATAAATTTTACCATAAATTATTTCCATTAATTTAACAAAGGCACTGCATAATTAGCTAGAAGCAAACAGACAAGAAATCAGTGAGTTTGTCAAAGTGTTGAGCTTTACAAAGTGTGTTCCAGCCCTTTCTGTGTCAATTCTAGGGAATGAGGAGTGGAGGCTCCCTCAGCACTCATTTAGAATGCCTACCCTCCCTGAGGCCACATCCTTGTTAGTCATGCAGCAACATCCCATAAGCCACTACTCTTCCTATGGAGAAAGATATCACCCACCTCCATACCATAATGCACACCTGAGAGAAGAAGTGGGCCTGATACAAAGAGAGAAGCAGAGACTCAGACTCAAGGCAGCTGATGTTGACAGAGGAGCAAACGACAAATGAAACATAGCTCACCCCACATCCTCAACATCACTGAAATGTTCACTGGCTACTGGTCTACTTCCAGGCTTAATCAGGGTGCTGGTTATGAACTATAAAATCATAAATGTCTTAGATCCAGGCTATATTTCCCAATATGAGCTTTCCTGGGTTTTAAGATTTTCAAGGCCAGCTATTCCTTTGGTCCTGCTAATGTTACAGGCACATTTGGTTTGGACATGAAGGACCTTCTTGGTTGATTTCCTGAGTGTGAAATTAACTTGCAAGACAAGCTCAGCTGGCCCTCTTCCTGTTCTGCTTCCAGAACAAGCAAACATCTTTTTACTTAAACACGTTTTTGACAATTGACAGGTTGTTGAGAAACAAGCTTCTAAAAGACAAGAGTGTTATGTGACATCTCCTCCCATCACTGTGATTAACAAGGTAACACACTGTGGTTTTAGCTGCATGTCTTCTCTTGCGAGCTCCCCAGATTCCAGTATTGGGAGAAGAGTAAGGATAAAATCAAGCATCATAAATCAGGCAGAAGCTCTGGAGTCTGCCCTCAATGTGCTGTAAGTCTAACTGTAGCTAATGGGATAGTCTGGCTGCCACTTTAGACAAAGTACTGGATTGTACCTTTGCAGATCTTCTACAAGCAGATCCAAAACGGTCCTCATAATAAGTAGGGCAGTTGGTGAAGCCAGATCACATAGCTGAACACAAATGCGCCTCAGCATGTGCTGAATAGGCTGACAGGTGGAGCCAGAGAAGGAGCGTACTATTTCTTGCAACAGTTTTGCTTGAACATGAAGATGCATGCTCCATAGTTTTCTAGTGTTGAGAGCCACCGCTATGTCATGTGGTTCAATAACCTACCAGGAAAAGAAAGCATAATTGCCAATGTCATATTTATGGCATTGTTCTTTTAGTGACCTCTAAGCAAGTAGGAATCTTCTTTCCGGCAAGTGTATGTATGCACAGAGAGATTTCCCATCAGCTACAAAATCCTCAAACACAAAGAATGGAGGGACAACCCTCAACGTCCTTCAATGGAAAAAAGATCTTGCTGCCCTTTCTGCATCCGAAGGTGCAGATTCTACAAGAAACACCTCCCAGACACTTATTTCAACATCCAGCCAACATCCTCCCCTCCCCAAGCCTCCTGCTTGCACTGTTTAAAATGAAACAAATCCCAAGCACAAAACCTTAAGATTCAAGAAGACAAAGAGATTTTTTATGTAATTCTGAAGAAAAGTAAAATTAGAAAAATTTGCTTGTCTTCAGTGATTCCAACTGGCTTGGGTTTAATAAAGACTTTAAAATAAAGGTCACAATAAAGATCAGATCCTGTCCTAGCTCAGAAAAATAAAATCTGAACACAAACCAAAAACCATTTTGAGTCCTCTAATTCTAGGCATATCAAAAGGACGAAATCAAACAACCTGAAAACAGTGCAATGGAACAACTCAGTGTGGTTTCACCCCCAGCCTGCCTATACTTATATTTAGCATTCTTTCTCTAGCAACCGTCCACTGAAAACAAGAGAACCACACAACCATGCAAAAAGGTACAGTTTTTACCACAATGGCCAGAGAAAACATGTAAATTCAAACTTGGTTTGTATATTCATAAGTGCTTGTACAGCTTCCTCACTGCAAGCAAAGGACAAAGCAGCCTGTTAAATCAGATACCCAACACTGAAACCTAACTGCTTGGAGACTCTACTTGCATGATGCCTTGCTCTCCTCCTCCCATGTTTGCAAGGAATGTAATGCATATTTAAAAGGAATACAAGTAGCAGAGCAAGATCTATAATGGGCGGAGATTGTGTAGTGCCTAATTCATCTATTATCTCTCTCACCTGGATGTATTCATGGGACTGTTCTGGATGGGGGGTGCCAATGCATGAATGGGGCTCAGGCAGAGAAAAGGATGCCTTACTAGTATGGCAACAAGCATGTAATTTCACACGGACAAAAAAAAAAATGGACCTAAGTAACAAGTGTAACTAATAAGCATCTTATCAAAAGCTGCTTACCAAAAGGTCTGCTGGCAGAGTAGTTGTCAAGACATTTTAAAGTTGAATAAATGCATACTAACCTGTTAAAATTATAAGAAACTGGTAGAATGATTCTAGTCAACGTCAGCAAGAAAGCACATAAAAACTATAGTTCTTTTCATTTGAAGTGTGCCAATTGAAGACACATTGCTCAGCTCTTCATGTTGCTGCTTGTTAACCACCCTCCCTTCTCTTCATGTCAATCTTGTTATTTTTATTTTAAAGCTTATTCACAATTTTTACATACCTGAGTGGTTTGCATGGGCAGTGGAAGAGGCAACAATTCAGAAAGCAGTATAAGACCAGAGAAAAATCCTTCAGGTATTCTCAGAATAGAAATGAGAACCTCCTTTAGCATGAGTGACCAAGTATTATTAGCCAAAGTTTCTTCTGAGATAGTTAGCTTTTCATTAACACCTTGGGTAAAAGTCAACAAAATATCTACAATATCATTCTGGATTTTTTGTTCATCACTGTCTAACCGTCCTGAGAGAGGAATAGAACATAAAAGCATGTGTAAGGAAATAAGTGCTGAAGGAACACGCATATCTTTGAACTCAAAGGATCCTCCCCGCAGTAGTTCAGTTAACATGGTTTTCAAGAGGGTGAGGGTACATCGGGCCATGGAGATGGTAGTGAGTCTATGAAGGGTGGTTCCCATGTTGACATGGAGCCTCCAGGGCTGAATAAGGATGCTGTTTAGCTTTTGCAGAACTCGAATAAAAGTGTCCATTCCTTCAGAAGAGAAAAGCTGAATCACTGCAAGGTTCCATTTAAGGTCCTTCTGCTGACCTTTATGAAGAAGGGGAAAAAAAGATCAAACCTTTCTTTGCATTCCATCTTCCTCTCATTTATGAAGAAATACAGATTTGGCACAATGATTTTTTTGACACCATTGTCTGTTAGTGATCAAGCACATACAAGTTTCAATTACATAAAATTTCTCACTAAGACAGAAAATCCCTTCATTTTTCTCAATAGAGACTTCAAATTAATTCCAGAATTGACATGCACAAACACCAAATAGGATAATCCAAAACTAGTAACAACATATTTGAGAATCACTGTGGAAGGTATGATTCAAAGAGAAATACTGTAAGGAGTAAGAAGTAGAATAAATTTCATACCTTCAACTGGTGGGGGTGGACATGCAATATGGCACAGGACACGAAGAGCAGTAGGAAGACCAACTCCTTCTGGGGTCATCAAGCTATCAATGTTCTTTAAAATAAAAAACCATTACATATTCTAAAATAATGATTGTTCAATAAAAAGGTATCTATTGTAATACACAGATTAGTTCACTTCTGAGGACTTATGGATAAACTGACTTTAATCTTGTGTGCTATACCTCTTTTTTTAAGAATATCTACAGTTCACTAATATTGTTCATATAAAAAAATAAAAATAAAAACAGGTACTTAGCTTTTTAACAGTTAAGGCATTACATTGGACCTTCATATCTGCAGAGCTTCCATTCCAGGACACCCAGCGAATGTGAAAAATTGCAAATAGTTAAGGTCCCGTATTCTTAAATGGCAGTGACGTACATATGGATGCTTCGGCACACTATTTTAAGTATAGGAAGCAATTCTCTGTGATTGCTGGAATTCAAAGATCTAGAGGTTGCTGATACAGAAGGTCTACTGTACTAATCTAGGCTAAGCGATCCTGAATATGCACTCTTGTTTAAGAATGCAAGAACCTTGCTAGATCAGACCCATAGCCGTCACTTCAATTATTCATGCAAGAAAACCTAGCATTAAATATTTAGATAGTATGCCAAAAAAATATCACGGTTCATCTTCTGCATGTCCTTTCAATACAGTATTTCCTAATCTGTTAAGTAACTAACCTCCTAACTCTTGTGCAAGGTCATTATTTAAACACAAACACCTCATTTTGGGCTCTGTCTAGCCGCAACACTGTTCGCATAATCGTTAATTTCACAAATAATTAAATCAGGGGTGGGCGACTACGGCCCCCAACGCTATTTGACCTACAACTCCCACAAATCCTACCCCACATAGCCAATGGTGAAGACTGAAGGTAAATGTAGGGCAAAACATCTGGATGACAACTGCCCACCACTGATGTTAGCAACAGCAAATATACAGGAGGAGGAGGAATCCAGAATACATCCACCATGGTAGAGAAACGTTTAACTTTTTGCCACTGCTGTAGTTCCAACCTGGATTGGAAATCCCAATGTAATCAGCAGCCATGGAGGCCATGATCTCAGTAAGGATCCTACGGTCAGAATTTAGATCTCTCCTCGCTCCGATACAAAACAATTAATATAATTTGCAACTGCTTTAAAAAGAACATTTCTAGTTTAGGTTTCAAAAAAGCATTATTTCAAACAATCATTCAAACACACAGTTTTAAACAAGTATACTCCGCTTCTAAAATGTTTTAGTACAACTACTACACTGAAATTTTCAAACTGAGAATTTGCTCATTATAAAACTTTAAACAGCTGATATGTAGCAACCTCTGTTAGTCATCTAGAACTACAGTCAGTCCTCCACATTTGTGAGTTAAGCATTCTCAGATTTGATTATTTGCAGATTATTGGGGGGGAGAGGAGGGCACGAGCATGTTCACTCACTCCTGCAGGAAGGAGGGGGAAGGGACAGGATGGGAGGAGGGCACACAAACACATGCATTCATGCAGGTAGGAGGGGGAAGGGGATAAGATGGGAGGAGCATTTGTTTGTTCACTCCTGCGGACAGAAGAAAGGAAGGGGATAGGAGGACAGCACATGCACACATTCACTCATTGGCTCAAACGCACAAGGGGGAAGGGGACTGGAGGGCATGCGCATTTGCTCACATGTGCGGATGAGAGGGACAGAGGGGAGGGGAAGACGGTGCACAAGCATTCGCTCTCTCGTGTGGGCAGGGGACAGAGGGTACCTGAAATCACTCACTTGCTCAGGTGGAGGAAGGGAGATGCAATGGGTGTGCCGTTTCTCTTCCCTCCCACCTGCATGAGTGAGCGAAGGAACAAATATGTGCCCAGGTCCAGCCACCCTGCCAGTATCGGTAAAAGTTTGTATATTTGTTAAATACATTTGGGGGGGGCGTTCTACAATATTTGCTGTTTTTCCACTTTTGCAGGGGTCTTGCACCCCAAGCCTCACAGAAGTGAGGGGCCAACAGTACGATAAAAAAAAGAGTCTGCGAAATTATTGTATATCCCTTGCAAAATGTAAATCCATCAAAGTATCTCTAAACAGACAATTTTAAGAAAATGCTGGTACTTATTGATTTATTTTTACTAACCTGTTTGATATATTCAATGAGATTTGGGATGCAATTAATTTCAAATCGAACAGTTTTCAGAGGCTCCAGCCATTTGCTAAGTTCTAAAATCAAACAAAAAACAAAAGGCAATTTGATTAATGCTGTTATTATGTAAACTCACATGTTCAATAATTGTGACAACTATTACAGTGACAATGACAGTTTTTCCTTCAGAAAATCTTTAAACTGTTTTAATTCACATGGCACAAATTCAGCACATACGTACAAAGTCAACTTAAATTCAGTTACTTCTAAAAATTTTCTTCATTGTCCAATTATACTTCAGATTCTTTCTCCCTCAACTACATAATACCAAGAACACTGCTGACCATCTATTCTTTTATCAGAATCATTACCTTGTGATAAACATATCTGATTTCACAAATGTGATCAAAAATGGATATATACTTTGCACTAAAGAGTCCTATTTAAATACTGAAAAAATAAACTAAGATCTAAGTTAGATGGTAGCCATTATGTTCATTCACTTGGGAATAAACACCCGTTGCAGCTGAGATACTGGATGGAAGCTTTAATTACGTAGCAAAAGCATGTGTGTTTCTACACCGCTTATCAGCTAAGTGCTGTCTAAGTGGTTTACATGCACTTTAGCTAATCGCCTCCAACAAGCTAGATATTCATTTTACTGACCTGTGGAAGGATGGAAGGTTGAGTCAACCTGGAGCCCTGCAGGATCAAACTCACAACCTTGTGGCTGCAGTACCTGCATTTAACCACTGTGCCACCAGGGCTCCCTACACAACACAACACACGTTACACACTACGTAACACGTTTGATATTTTGGGGAAAAAATAATACAGAAATCATCTTAAAGCCATCACCAACAGATATACTTTAACCACTTTGTTGTTTACTGCACAAAGTTGACTTCGTCTTTTGGCAACTCCATGCATGAGAGACTTCCAAGTCACCCTGTCCTCAGCTGCCTTGCTGACATCTTGCAAAATCAAGGCCATGGCTTCCTGGATTGAGCCTTTCCATCCATAATATGGTCCTTCTCTTTTCCTCTACTTCACCAAGCATTATTGTCTGTTTTAATGAGTCATGTCTTCTCATGATATGGCCAAAGTACAACAGTCTCAATTTAGTCATCCAGGCCTCTAGGGAACATTCAAGGTCAATTTGATCTAGGACCCATATATTTGAATTTTGGGCAGTCCAGGTTATTGGCACAACTCTCATTTAGCACATTTCAAATGATTTTCTTAACAGCTTTCTTCACTATCCAGCTTTTACAACCATACGCAGAAATCAGAAATACTGTACAGCAGTGTGGACAATCCTGCCTTTATTATTTAATGGTGTACGTTTACACTTGAGGAACTCGTCTAGGTCTTTCAGAGCTGCCCTTCCAAGTCCTAGTTTTCTTCTGATTTCTTGACTGTAGTCTCCATTCTGATTAATGACTGAGCTAAGGCACAGCAAATCTTTCAGTGACTCAATGTCTTCATTGTCTGCTGTGAAGTTATGTAAATTATCTGTGGTCATTACTTTTGTTTTCCTCATGTTTAACTGTAAATCTGCCTTTGCACTTCCTCCTTTGACCTTCTTCAGTACATAATCAGATACACAATCAAAGGCCTTCCTATAATCTATAAAGCACAGGCTGATTTTCTTCTGAAATTCTTTGGTGCATTCCATTATCCAACACATGTTTGCAGTATGCTCTCTTGTGCCTCTTCCTCTTCTGAACCCAGCTTGGACATCTGGCATTCCTTGTTCCTCATTATTTCAAACTTTTACACTGGCAGCATAGGTAGGGGAGATTGAAAGCAAAGTGTTCAAGAAAGGCTCAGCATGGGAGCTGGTAATGTAGCAACAATTATATAGTTCTTTGGATCATGGCTACTGTGTTTTAAAATTGTACAGATACTTAAGAAACGGCACTAATATAAGAAAGGAGGTTTAAAGAATCACAAGACTGACAATTTTCTCCACTTATGAAATGATTTCCATCAATGAATAGTACATTAGATGAACTATGAAATATTTTAGGTTTCAAAACCTCTTATAAAGCAGAAAAGGCTATTCAGCTTTTCAGTGACTCAGCCAAGCAATCTGTATATAAAAAAGGAATCTGATTACAGTATATATATTATCAAAGGCTGATCATCAGAATATTCATATTACAGATACCACAAATGTATTTTCTCCTGAACTGTTTCAGCTACTGGATCAGTAATGGCACATACTGTACCTTGCAATTTAGCATTATTTTCATCAGCTTTGCAAAGCTTCAACAAGGGTGCTGAGTATTGTTCAAGCATCTGGACATCACTGGAGGACTGGACCACCAGAAGAACAAGGATGCAGGCATAATTATAGGCAACTGACTTCTTTGACTTGGAATCACTGAAACAGAGATTTTTTTCTTAAAACAAAGACAGATTTCACAGACTGCTGACAGAATATTCAAGATTTTGAATTACATAACGCTCATTTCGTACAAAGGAGGAGAATATACTATCCACAAAATTTTGCACTTGTATTTCTTTATCCTCTTAAAATTTTCAAAACAAGAACAGAAAAATCAATTATAGTGGTCAGAATCAAGGAATAGCCCCAAGAAAGGATAAAAGAGCACAGTGTTCTAACCTCAGAACACAGATCTTATGAGTTCTGCCACAGGTAAACATTTACTTTAATGCAATCATTGTATCTACCACTGTGTTCTGTAAATACACATCTATGACTGCCAATTTAGCTTTTTATATACAAGAAGAATGTGAAACCTGTGGTCCTATAACTTTACTGAACCCCATTCAGCATGGCTAATGGTAAAGCATGTGATACTTGTAATCTAAAAATATGCAAGGAATCACAGGATCCCTAGCAGTATTTTCTTAATAATAAAATACAAGAGTATTTTTCAAGGCTATTCTTCTAAAATATATTCAGTATTCAACCTGCATGCTTATTAATATACATTTTATATATACTGTCTAACACTAAAACTTGAAAGAAAGTAATGGCTTCTAATGCAATAAAATATTTAATTTCATTCACAGAGTCTTAACTCTAAGCACAAATCAGATTAGAATGCTCTGTTTTCACCTTCTTTTTCACAAGTCTGTTACATAAGCTTCAAAAGCAATTTTTAAAATCACTTTTAGCTTTCACCATTGGGTTTTCCACAAATAATACAAGAGAAGCATGCAAAGCAAAACAAAAATGGGTTGTAGGTATAGGTATATTTAGTATCCCTGCACAACTAGATTCACATTCATAAAAGGAAGGAAATTAGAAAGCACAGACATACTTCCAGATTTCCATCAAACAGAAAACAGATCTTTTGCTGTTTTCTCTAACTTGGAGGATTTCCACATTGATGAAAATAAAAACTATCACCTCTGTATGAGATCAGATGAGGAGGAAGAACAATGTGCTTCTTGCTCTCCTTTCCATCACAGTACCGCTCAAATACACTCACAGAGTATTCAATCAGCAAATATCTTACTTTCACTATTCTTTCACGTCACCTATGTTTCATTTTTCAGATGAAACTGTACAGATTCATATACTGACAAGTTAATATTTTCAAATTCCATGATATACAGCTTGTCCATTAGAGGAACTGGTGAGGGTTCTGTTTAAATATCTCAAGTATTTCACTTCTGCCCAGTAATAATTTCAGCCAAATCAAGCAGTAGATGGAAAGAACAAAACCCTATTTCTTATCCCAGTTAAAGACAGACAGACACATGCATACACAGGCAGGAAATGAGTTTCCACTGCTTCATGAATAGGAACCTTTGGGTCACTTCTTTAAATAAAAGCCATTTAAAAAGAGGTTACAAGATGAATTCTACAACATGCCACACTGTTCCATTTTAGTGATTGACAAACAGTCATTTTTAAAGCATAAAACCTAAAGTTAATGTAACAAAAATTAGAGTTACCCTAGTGCTTCTTTGGAATAAAACTCCATTAAAGTAATAAGACTCTGCAGATTCTTCTCAAGGCTGAAGACGTGGGCAACAGCAGCTCTTCCTACAGGGTTAAAAGTGATCAAGTAAAGGTTATGAAGTGTTCCTAGGAGATCTGAATGGTCAGTTTCATCAGTGATCGTGCAGCGCTGGAAGTGGCAGAATAGTTCTGAAATGCACTGCAGTGTCTGCGTTGAATGAAGAAGCCACAGGGGAAATGCTTCATCACTTGCCCCATCTGTTTGGAGACCTTCTTCTTGATCAGGATCAGAAAACTGGCAAAAGGCTCGAACTAGCAGGTTTGTGGCCTCATACTCAGAGAGGAAAAAAGGAGACCTTTCTGTGACTGAGCCAAGAACCTCAGTATATCTCTAGCAGACTGAAGTACCCCAGGGTGTACATTTGTTACTGGATTTGACAGCAGCAATGTGATAGATTCCAAGAAGTGATGGTTATGAAGGTATCTGGAGAAAGAAAGAGAGAAGTACGTTTAACTCCATTTGGAAATATAACAGACCAGCAGAATTTACCCCCCATCATTTGTGATTATTAGCTTATATGTAATGATAGGGAAAGTAACTGAAAAAGATTATAATTATTTCTTCATGTTACAAATCTACTTTATGAGTCTGGTCTGAACAGAAAGCAAAATCCTACCAGTATAAGAAGGCAATAAACAATGCAAAAGCAAAAATGACACGTATCTCATCTGCTAAAGTCAAGATTTTAAAAATTTTACTTAATTAGCAGTGTTTTTCCATTTATTTCTAAAAAGATGAAAAATTCTAATGTTTTATTTAAAAGTTGCTGTGTTTCCCTTCAACTTAAGCAGTCAAAATATCTTACAAAGTTAATACTGTCACAGTAATGAATTCTGCAGCCTTAGAAAACTAGGCTCAGATGTATCCCCAACAGTAAGAAATCCACAGAACTGATCTCCATTTACTATCATGGTATCAACGAGAGGGGGAAGCATCTTAAATATCACAAAGAGCTTTCTACACCCTTTCAAGTCATAGAAGTGGGAAGAGACCAGAGATTTTTCAGGAGATGAGATGTGGGCAATTAAAAAGACAAGAGTGCCAATAAGATGAGGCTGGAGCAGCTCAGAAAAGAGTGCCAAAGAAGTCACTCCAAATGACTACAGATGATATTACCATTTTATCATTGTAATAACTTTTCAAAAAGAATTTAAATAATTTTAAAGGTCAGCCTGATAAACTAAAAATTGCCCTTGGGGAATAAGTTTCAATTATTGGAGTGTAAATCAAAAACCTCCCAATCAAAGCCCACCCCACTGACTTGAAGACAGGAGAGTGAAATAACTTGACAAAAAGGAAGGAGAAGACTAAATAAAGTTATGAAGCAACATGATGTCAGACAGAAGAAATGGTAGTGAGAGAAAAAGACCAGCCTACATTAAAGTATCTTCAGCATTAACACACAAAAACAGCCCTTATTAAACAGCACACATTGCATGCACTATGAGAACAACAGAGGAAAACTTGCTAACCGCTTATCCTTTGGAATATACTAAAGACAAATAAGGCAACATACCTGAACAGGACTGGGAAAGGATCATCTCTTTCAGGAGGTCCTGTAATACGTGCTGTTGTTGGAAAAGATTTCACAGGTGGTTGGATCATGGTGTGAGGGGCAGTCTCCATTAGATGCAAAATTTCATCCAAAAAGTTAATGAGTTTCTCAACTTCTCCTTCACTCATACTGGAAGATTCCAAAAGGTTGTCCATATCCATTGGAGCTTCCACATCATTCTCATATTCCTGGTTGCCTCGTTCAAGCCCAGAATCAGGATCCTGCTCAGGCTCAGTATGATTTGGAAGGGGTGGAGAACTTTCTGCTAGCTGGTCAGCAAACTTTTTGACCTCAGACAAAATCTCATAGAAGTGGCACTTTTGTAGAATGGCAGAACCAGCAGTGACTACCCTTACCGTCTGATCCAGCAGGATAAGCTCCAGTAGTCTCTGATAACCACTTTTTTCGTGTGCCTCTAAGTCACTCCTCAAAAACATCTCCATTCCTTCTGTCATGCTAATAACACTGTCAAGAGCTTTGAAAGCATTGAGTTTAAGGGAAGAAGAGACATGATCTGCAAAGAGCAGTTCAAATAAAGAATTAATTACTCCTGCTTGCAGGAGTCCAGTTATTCCTTGAGTTCCACATTCTGCCAGCGAAGAAACAAGTTTTGTCCCAGCTTTAAGCTGACGGACATTCAAAGCAATTGGCTGACGCAGGGCTACCTGCAAGTTTAAGGACTGCATTGTCCAGTCAACCAACTGGCTTATATAATCCTGATTTGTGTCTTTTAACTGCAAATAGCTCAGTCCTTTGACTATTAAGCTTGGGATTTCTTCCAAAGCAGTGACCCATTTTGCATCTCTCTCCTCCTGATATAGTTCAAGGAGTTCAGTCAATTTCACAGAAGCCTCAACTACCCCAGAGTTTTCCTTGTCCAGATCTTGCTCTCTCATCTTGGCAACTTCCACCTCAAAAGTAGTCTTGTAGGGACAGCCAAAGTACAATAGTGGCCCCAGCTCTCTATCAAATGGATCATAGGTCACAGATGGCACTCTGGCTAGATCTTCTGCAGTATATTCTATATCAAAGCTTGGATATTTAAATGTCTCACGTTCCAAGTCAGCAATTCCATCTTCATCACTTGAAATCTGCTCATAACCATCATCCCCTGAAATGGAAGTTTTGGAATGACTTTATTGTACATATCCTATTACATTTAAGCAAAATGCATATACATAATGTACAGCTGGGTTAAAAAGCTTCTTACCTCCTTTACTCATATAGGGGAGACCTAGCAATCATCTTTCACACTTTACAGTATCTTTTCTCAACAAATAGAGCATCTTTTGGATAAGATGGATGCAAGAGCATGATATAATTCAAGGAGCCCCACAGCAGGGATTCTTAATAGGTGTTCTAAGGATCTTCCTTTAGCCAGGACAAAAGTCTGAATTTCTCCAAAACTGCCAACCTATGTATGTTGGTAGCAAGCCTCACTGTAAGATTTCAAAATAAAAGTAACCAGAACAAGACTTCAAATATGAATGGCTAGTTCATGAGTGACTAGTTTGTGCTCTAAATAAAACCACAAAGGAGAAATTCAGAAGGAGGCTAGGAGCAATAAAAACATACAGGCCTAAGCACACTTTAGTCTGTGAAGACTGAACCTGAAGAAATGGAGAACATTATAAAAATGATTTTGCTTTGCTGGCCTTCAACTTTGACAACCCTCACAAGTGACAGGACAAATATGCTTTATTGTAGTGACTAAGCAGCACTGAAACTGGCTTAGTAACTTACAAGGCCAATCTACTTGCATACTGGGTAGTCCTGCTGGTATTTACCACTTGTTTGTATGGCTTTTGTTTTGTTTTACCTGAAGAACTGCATATGCACAACTATGTTTCAGTATAGGCATGGGGAAAGCGCAGCCTTTGGGCCAAGCCTGGAGGCCTGCAAGGGTGACAAATCTAATGTCAAACCATTTCCAAACCCCTTATTACTACAACACCCCTGGAAAACAGCCAAAAACCATACATTACAGCCTGCTTTGGAGATAAAAGTTAGCCTCCACCACACTTGCCTACCTCTACTTTAGTGGAACAGTGGGAGAGCACTGAACTTCCTAAGCTTTTATTTTTTTTAAAGTAAAGAATGTTGAAATCATGCAGCCTTGTGGACAATATGTGTACTAAATATCATCCACAAGTACCAACTAGCCCCTACAGAATTGGTTTCTATCCAGCACTCAGAACAATGTGGAGCGAGGAGAGGGATCTTTATATAGCAATAGAAAAGTACAATTACAGCCCTGGAAATATTAGATACCTTTTCAGGAAAGCCACCTACAATCTGCACAAATGACTAAAACGTTGTATCATAAATAATATTACTGCTAAGGTACAAACCCAGTATCATCCCCTTCACGCCTGAGCTACAGCAGTTTGCAACAATGCTTGCAAAACTCAGCTTCTCTCTCCTCAAATTTCATAGAGAAAACTTCCTCTTTCTAAGGACTACCTTTTCTCTATTGCCCATTCAAGTGCTTGAATTCCCAAAAATAACTTCCTTAATTCCAGTTTCACATTAAGTTCACAGGCGTGTATTCATTACTTGCTCAATGGTATCATCAAGCAATTAGCGCAATGCAGATAAAGAACAGAAAACTCACACATATCAAAAATAATACTTTTCCAATGGGGACAAACCATACATTTAGTAAAGAGTCAAGCACTGAGTAATTGAGTGATAACTCTACATGACATATACACATGAATAAAGTAACCCACAGCGACTTCAGTGTCTGTATACCTTCAACTTCCTCCTCTTCATCCCCATCTTCTTCTTCCTCCTCTTCATCCCCATCTTCTACTTCTTCCTCTTCATCATCATCTTCTTCCTCTGGAATACTCTCTGTTTGACCATCTTCATCCTCTTCCTCTTCCTCCTCTTCCTCAACATCCACCCCTTCTTCATCATCCTCTACTTCTTCAGGTTGATCTTCTTCCACTTCTGCTTCATCAGAGTATGGACCCTCTTGATGAACAGATGTCCGATCAGGAGAAATGGGCTCAAAATAATCCTCTCTGTGATCAACCTCATCATCTTTTTCTCCAACTACTGAAAGGAATGTGATTAAGAAGATAATTTGTTTAAAATGCAGTGTATGATATGATAATAGCATGGTGTGGTATGGTTAAGTCGCTAATTCTAGAAATCAACCTATGATAAAAGTTGATTAAGCAATACAGTTGTACACTTTAAAGTTCTGTTTAGAGAATTCTATGGGCTTACACATGATTTCTATCCCCCAGATGCTAAGAATGTCTTATTTGGGAAGACAGATGTCTGGGTGTGCAGTACATTTTTAAAAACTAGGTTAAAAAAATTAATTTACTCTCAGCCCTTCAGACAAACCAAGCTAGATACTTCCATAACTTGGTGTTCTGGTTCTATTGTCTCAAAGCAAACAAAAATCTCAAAAGACTATTATACGTTTGGCCAATTCTTCCCTCTGTGGCAGGCCGGGGATGCATCATGCTACTATTGCCACTTCCCAATGGTCATGCAGCAGTAGTTGTAAAACATAACATTCACAAGCTACTGGGATGAAAAGTACCAATGGAAGAGCTCACAGATGTAGTTCTTCCTCTGCAGTATCCTCATAACAACCCAACAAGACATCTGCTAGTCCAAAGTACCTGATGTGATTTAGGGCTAGTAAAAACTTGAGGTTTTATCACTGAAGCCCTCTACTTCCTCCTCTCTTGTAAGGTAAACATAAAGAAAGCACTGATGACACAATGAGGATCATTGTTTCCATCTACCCAATGAATGTCAATGGGATATGTTGAGAGAAATGCACAAGACAACCTCCAGGACAATATAGTTCACTTTGGATTTGAACATGGGATCCTTTTCACAAATACTATGTTTTGTAAATAAGCTAAAAAAATATCAGCTGGAATGTGATAAATCTATGAAAATGTACATGTCAGAAAACTAGACTGGATGTAGCGCTTTATTGAGTTCAAATTCTTATTCTCATGCTATAATGTGTGAACCTGTCCAGAATTCTCCATGTCTAGCCTAACACTACGCAAGGGCACCACACACACCTTAGTTTATATTACATTGTTGTAGGACTGTTCAAGGTGTTCTTCCTTATTTTACATCAAATATTAAATCTATCGAACACCAAATTCATACAGCTACAGAAAAAGGACTGCACAAAGCAAGAAATCTCATATGGATGAAATCTGTTAACTAATATACTAGAAAGATCCCAAAGCCTCCCCCTACCAGTATATTCATACTTGTGCGCACACATAAGTAAACAGGAAAGAGTAAAGTATCTCTCCTAGGTACCTGTCACGGGCATTGGTTCATCTTCATCATCATCAGGTGGAGGAGGCCCTGGTGGAGTTCTGGGCCCTCTAGGTTGTGGTCGTGGAGGACTGCCATTGAACTGATCCTCTTTCTCTCCATCTGCTATAAAAAAATGTTTTATTCAAACAGAAATTTTGAGAGGGCTTTTGTTTTCTAATGTCACAACTGCAGGAGGATGAAGAGACCAAGCTGCTTTTAAAATTTCCCTTGGTCTACAAAACAGTGTTGGGAGGCACTAAAGTAAGAGCTGCTTAAACTGCCTCCAGCATACACACTGTAATTTCTTCTGTCAGAAGCTTTTGAATAAAACAGATGTGAAATCAGGAAGATACTGAAAGGTTCAAGTATAACCTTGATGCTTTGGCAGCACAGAAGAAATTAAGGCCTGGAAGCAAAAGCTCCAGCAAGAAAGAAAGAAAGACTAACATTTAGAGATAAATGAAAAAATGGTATTTTATACCCTGAAGACCTTTTTTAAGAATTTAAAATTGGATCAGTTCTAAAACACTCACCAAGTTTTGGAGTTCTTTTCAAAGCTGTCTGCTGCTGAGGAGGTGGTGGCGGCGGCGGTGGTGGAGGAGGAGAGTCCCTATCATGGCTCACTACCCTATCAACAGAGCCATATATTGCCAGCGTCAGGCAGTTGTACCAGCCTCTTAAAACTAGCCCATCAGTGTTGACCTGGTTTTTTGAAGGAAAAGATGGAATGTCAAATAAAAATAAATACTGATTTTTTGCATCTATATTATTAGATGAATACCAAAATAGGTTCGTAAAACAGTCTGACATTCATGAAGCTCTATCTAAATTATGTAAATACTGACACTTATTAAAAAAAAAATCCCCCTGAGAAAAAAAATCTTGAGATTCTGTAGCAATTCTAAGAGCCTCAGCTTTACATGAAGAGCTTCTAGCCCACACAGCAAGTTTTGTCTGAAAAATATGAAATCTGTTTGTATCATAAACTTTAACTGAAAACTAAAACATCATGTAAAGACTGCTAACATGGAAAAAGAAAGGCTGTAATTTTTCAGAAGAGTTATTACTTTTCTGATTAAAGAAGTCATGTTATTGATGAAAGGCAAAGTCACTGTTACCCAATATTTTTTGTATATTACTGATACTACAGTGACATCTACAGGGGAAGAACATTTACAGACATATGATCTATACACAATAAACACACTGAGAAAGAGAAACAGCATCCTGGCAGCAATTACTATTTTTATCATTTATTTATACAACACCATCAGTGTAGACAGGACTTTACAGGGACAGTTTACAATTGTTAATTTGACTGTTCCATGCCCTCAGGTTTACAATCTAAAAAAGAGAGGACACACAAGAAAAGAGAATGACAGTGTGGGAGGCAATCAGATCTGAAAGATGTTGGCTGCTGTTCTCTCCCACTGCAGGCCACCGCTGGGAGCTGGGATGGGGGCCTTTCCTCAGCTGCTCAACTTACACATGATGGAGCTGTGCCTTCTTGTTCCTCTCCAGGCAGTGAATTGTGTCCACTTACCTATACAATATCTAAGGAGAGCCCACTAGCACAGACTCTTACCTGAAGTGGAAATGAACTTTCACAGGTTTAAGGGAAACAACTGCCGTACAATGCCACTTTCCATATCAAATGTATGTAAAGGGCTTCAAGTGGTACAAACTCTACACCACAGTGAGTTAATGTTCATTACGACTTTCCCTATGTGATTTATGAGCCACTTTTCAAATAAACTCCTGGACTAGCCTACAGCAAGCATAAAAATGCAATAAAATCCAAATAATATCCACACACCATTCAACAAATCACCTGAACTATATAGAACCAGCTATTAAAACAATGGAATATCTATGTTTAATGAATGCAGTTTAATGAAAAGAAGCAAGTATCAAGCAAGGTAGTTTGTGAAGGGCATTCTAAATGGCGGATCTCATGACCAGCAAGGCCATTGTTTTAGTCACCTCCAGACACATCTCTGGTGATGGCAAAATGTGAAGGGAGGTCCTAGTGGAAGCAGGCCTGGGGTGGTCCTTCAGGCTTTCAAGCCCCAAGCTATTTAGGATTTTACAGATTATAGCCATCTCTCTGAACTGTGCCTAGAAACAGAACATTAACTAGGACACTCATTAACAGACTGGCAAATTACGCTCTCTACAACTGCTCTGAGTGACTAACTTAGCAGATTTAGTTGTACAAACTGAGGTTTCTGGGAAGAACTGAATAACGCATTGCAGCAGTCCAGTACAGATGTTACTAGTGCATGGATACCTGTTGCCTCTGTTCAGAAAGGATCAGTTACAGATGGAATTACAACTCAAAAGGGTCAGTGTAACAATTTTCAAGCAGTAAATACCTTTGCATTAGGCCTGAAAATAATTGAAGAGTTCTCATCATACTCCAGGCTATTAATCAGAACAGAAATATGCATTAGATGTTAAAAGAAAAATAAATTCCACTAATATCCTGATTTAGAATAGCATTTCTTATTTACATTAAGTGGCAGAAAACAGATTCCAAAGCTCTACGTTTGTTTATCCTTTATAATTTTCAATTATAATCAACAATTTCAGTTCTCTCTCCCTCTTTCTCTTTCTTCTGCATTTTTAGCAATCTGTACAGTTTCTATTTTGGGCCAGAAAACTGACATTGCTAAACTGTCTACCACTGTTGTATACTAATGAAGAAGGCTGTTATATAAGAAGGAGAAAAGGCAACAATATTAACTCAGAGTTACACATTTCACTAACAGAATGCCAAACTTACAAAATTTGGCAGCCTCTCCTAATCAAAATGTTCAGCAAACTCTCCTTAATGTTCACAGTCAAGGCATGCATAACACTCAAGCTCTTTCAACTAACCAACATTTAAAAGAGTAGGAACAGGCGCTGATAAATAGGCTGTGACACCTGAGTTGCGGTGGCACCAAAATTCTTTAACTTTTTTTAATTACTCAAAATAATCCATGTAGCCTCTAAGAGATGTGGGAACAATTCTGCCACATTTTTGCCCACCCCAACCCATCAAGGATGTTTTAGGCCCAGAAGAGGCCTTTTTCAAATGAGGAAGAAGCCTTTTTAAAACCACGGGGTTTTGATAAAAGCCCCTTGTCCTATAACAGCCCAGAGGAAAGACAAAAACATAATGAATTTCTTCCTCACACTCCCAGAGGGCAAAAATAGCACATTCCAAATTTTAAAAATCTTTCAATTTTTTCCATCCATTTTTTGGGGTGGGGAGAGCTCTTGTTAGCAATGCTTTCCTTGTTGCTACTTTAAAGTAAATCAGAGCCTCTTCCTGGGTAACAACAAATCTATTTTCAACAAGTCTATTTTCTGCAGACTGTACAATTTACAGATTCAGAACCAAGTAACCTAAGTAACCTATTTATAAAAGAACTGTACAAGTACTTACCTTCCCAACCTGTCAAATACAGGGGCACTCGGCTTGCTGACATTGTTGAAAAACAAATCTAACTGAAACGTATGAGGGGATGTCTCACTGGGAACAAAACCAAAATGAAAAAAAATAAATTTTACAGGAGCCCAATGAACAAGTCAGCTTACAGTCAACACTCCCAGAGGGAAAAGTTCCTTTTAAAGAGTTTTTAGCTTTTGAATTACAAGGCTACTTCTAAAAAACTTTAAGATAAGATGCCCAAGTTTGTCAGATTCTTTCATAAAACATTAGAATCACAGTATCATAGAGTTGAAACAAAGCACAACAGCTATCGAGTCCATCCCCCTGCCACGCAAGAACAGACACTCAAAGCACCATGAGCAAATGGCCATCCAGCCTCTGTTTAAGAACCTCCAATATATACATTAATAAAAGCATTTCAAATATATGTACACTAATCTAAAAGCAAGCTAAAACTATTACCGCTATTTATTTCTATACTGATTCAAAATTTCAATAAAAAGATACCACACATTTACAAAACTCTCATCTGTAAGACTTTCTTCTTAAAGGCTTCTTTTAACAAATTCTGTAAGAGTTGGCAACATCGAAGAGCTTTGTGATCTTCATATTAATCATATGACCTTTTCTAATTATACAAGTTTTTGTAGTTGGGATCGGGCATATGTATGTGCATATCCACATCCAAAAGTGAGGAAGGAAGAATAAGCTAATGAGATCTGATTACTGGAGGAGGGAAACACTAAACAGAAGAAAAACTAGGGGAATGGAGAACAAAATGAAATGCCTCAATCCTAAACAAAAGAATTCCACACTGCAATGTTTTTTGGGCCCAGTCACACTTGTTTGTCTCTTTACATCACAGTTAGCACCTTGTGGATACTGTGGAACTGCAACTCATATTGCCCTTCACCCAACTATGTTGGCTAAGACTTGTGAACACTGCAACCCAAGAATATCGAGAGGACCTCCTGCTTTGACAGAGATATAACACAGATGAGATAAATAATTCTTATAAATATTTACGTAACTATGGAATGAAAAAGTGGACTCAATCTCCATCTGCCTTATACAACCTCCCCCCTCAGAACAGTGAATGTTATTCCAAAGGACCCCCCAGTCCTCAATTGTGGCTCCTGGGTGGAATGCAGAAGACTGATGCATGAAAGAAGAGGGGAAAGTGCCTTTCCTGCCTCCCTCTTCAAGCCTGTTCTAACCACTGTTGAGCATATAAGGGTGAGCACTATCTAGAACTGCCTCCAAACTATGTCTGCAAATCTTATTTAAACTAAGAGAACTTTTTCCATATCCTTTCATCAGGATTTCATAAACTCAGTCACCAGCACATCAGTCAGCTGCCCTGGCCTTCTGATTATGGCTCCTGCTTTCATCTATACACAGATCCTTCCCCAAGTTCTCTCATGTCATTCTAAAGTTTGGAGCAGAACCAGAATATTATTGGACAGGGTTAAATGGATATAGGAGATCTGAGATCACATCTCTCTGTCATGGACTCACTGTATGGTCTTGCGCATGCGACTATCTCTCATACTCACCCTTCTACACTGGGAATAGTAGCCTGTGCCACAGAGTTGTGAAAAGCAGCATAAGCCATTCCACAAGGCAAATATACGTACAAAAACCAGATACTGGTGTGGGCTCTTTTAACATTCTGTACTTACCCATAAGCTCTATTTTCGGGTAAGTTAGAGTGAGCTCTTACTCCTGGAGGGATGACACGTACTTCATTGATGTAAACTACACACGGAAAGCGAACCACGTCTACATTAGTACTTTGCTGAAAAAAAATTAATGAAGGTTGAAAAATCTCTTCATTTTGTTTCATAAGCACTCTGAAGTCTCTCTGGAGGAAAATGTATGGCAAAGAGCCTAGACATTTTCCAAAAGACAAAAAATGGTATGATAGCTCTATCCACTCATTTTACATGACACACGCTACTCACACCATGCTGTTTGTCATTTGTAGCGGGAAAGGCAATGAAAGAAAAAGACAGCTGCTGAGTACTGTTTTTGAAGGGTGCCATTTGACTCTCATCCTACTACACGTAACATTTTAGTATCCCAGATTCTAAACTCAAAGATTTAAAATCTTTTGTTGCAGAGTATATGAAAACCTAGACTACACCTATAACATAGGTGTCCCATGACATTGTTACCTGAAGAGTTTTAAACAATGTTTGTTAATTTCAGCCAAATGTCGTGTCCTTTTTTTCTTGTAGTAATAAAAGCTGTCCCAAAAAAACCTCCTGCATTTTGCCATTAGGACAATTGTTTGGCTCGCACAGTGTAACATATTGGGATAAAAAGGCACCATATCACATTGTGGTTGAAACACGACTCGAGAAGCTGGTGAGAAGACTTGAATAAGAAACAACCCCCTTCCCTTGCCCAAAGGTGAGACGGCAGTAAGTGCACATTCGCCTAATCCTTTCCAGGAAAGAACAAGCAGAACTACTGTTGTCATGAGGCAGAGATGGAAGGACCTAGTGCAGACATTCCCAGATCATTCCCTGCAGAACAATAAGAGCCATAATTTGAGAATGCCCTGGGCAAAGAAGGATAAGAGCTAAGAAACAGCACCCAAAACCTTAGAATTGCTAGAAATATTCTTTACCGCATAGCCCACAGAAGAAATGGGGAATAATAGTGTCTTGAGGCATGGAATGAGAGGAACGCTACCAAATCCTAATTCCCCCTACAATAGTGTATTATTGACAGCATAAAAACTTTGAGGAACTGTTGACATCCATTCTCAGGAACTGTCACTTCAGAACAATAGTGGGCATGAAAATATATTGGACTCTCATTCAGTAATGAATGTGACAACAAGGAAATGAGAGCAATGCCGAGTCACTAATGAACTAGTTGCCTTGATGGTTATGTGAACCAAGTTTGTTGAGCAGTTTTCAATGGGTTACACACTGGGAACAAAGCTAACCAATGATGAACAGCTGATTGATTTCAGAGCTAAATGCCCATCCTAGGAGCACAGTCCAAGCAAATCAGGAACATATAGTATAGAAGTGTTAGTGCTGCAACGCAAAGGCATCATGCCCTCCTAAAGAATGATATTTATCTAGACAAGTATACCACATGAAAACCAGCTTGGTTGTGATGTGGTAGTAGTATTTTTAGGGCATATAAATTATGGTAGCTAATTTTTGCACAAAACAAGATCTGTCAGCTATTCAAAATCAGTACTGAACCTTATGTGAACATGTCTTTTTTAAAATGTGTCTGCCTCTTTAGATATGTATTTAGATGCATTACAAGTAAAGTTATAGTTCTAACTAGCTCAGAATCAATTCTCACTTACATGAGGTGGAAAAATTTTCCACAAGAGAAAAAAATCACCCCATATTTCTCTGTGATGCTAACAAATAATATACCAAAAATTAAGAAAAGAGTATTCTCATGTGTGGGAGGCTATTTTCAGCTGAGTAGAGAAAATGCAGAACAGGACAACTGGCTTGAACTAAGAAACAGAGCAGGTAATGATTCAAGAATCCAGGACTTGTTTCTGGCTTGTTTTGTTGGCTAACTGGAAGGAAACAAATCAAAGAAGGTGATCTGCCTGCTACCAAATAACACATTAAACCAATTTTATGGCAGGGGTAAGCAAAACACCCTCTAAGTAATTCCCATAATTTTTTTTACTTTATTTCTGTATAACTTCTGCTGTTTTATTTGCTCACTGTACATTTTTCCTCCTTTATTATTTTGCCACGCAGAAGCCATGAACTTTTCTAAATGTAAACATATTCTGCCAAATACAGCTCACCTGTAATGTTCTTGTTTGCTTACCTACCTGGAGCTCATTATTTTACTCTATGTGTGCTTCATCAAAAAAATGGGTTGTGTGGCAGTCAGTATGTGGCAAGCTGTGTGGGTCATGAAATACACAAGCCCATGTTTTATGGTAAAGCACAATATAGTTATAAATTTATGCAGAACACAGGTAAGTTCAAATGAATGTCTGATGAGACAACATAAGGGCGACTTTCCAATGCAATTCAAAAAATAAAGTACAGTGGACCCTTTGTATAAACATCTGTGATTTCCAGCTATTGCACTCGGCCCTCTACCTAAAGTGGTGTTGATGTGAACATGAACGCACTGAAGCATCCACAAGCACATCATAGACATTTAATATGGGAATACAAGTGTTTACATTTTGTTCTATTTGCATGGGATGTGTCATGGAACAGAATCCCAGCAAATATGGAAGGTCCACTGTACTTAATTGTTCTACTGAAGAGAATATCAGGACTTTTTTCCTGGAGAGGCAGTTGTGGATGCTTTAAGAATGCCCATTAGAAATTGTTAGACTGGGCCAATATTTATATATAAGAGTTGGTTGCTTAGCAGCAAATTTAATCATACTTAGGCAAGGTTATAGCTGTACAACTCTTGTTGTACATCTTTACAGTTTCCCTCTTATTTTTTAAAAAACTTGCTACTCTTAAATAAAGTAGTTCAAATAGAATTTCCATTACTACTTTAACAAATGAAAAACAGTTCATGGAAAGGATGTACCTGTTTGCTTCAGGAACACAAGAGAGGAAGGATGCCCAACAAATTAAGCATCTTGTAACTTAATACTGAAGGAAAAGTTTAAAATTGTCACATTTATAAACATATTCTGGATAATTTAATCCTTATGTCTAAAGGCCATGTCATAGCCTAGTGAGCTTTACTGGGCTGCTCTGCAGAGGCCTTTTTTTTTCTGGCAGTATCTGCCATGTGCAGATGATCCCATTAAAATTTGAAGGCCCGACAGTTTTGGATGTACCTGCTCTCAACTGAAGACTTTTTACTTGGCAAGACATTTTCCCATTTGTTAACAATGGTTTTTAATTGACTATTTCAAAAGTATTATTTTATTAGCAATTGATTTTATTATATCTGAGGGGGTTTGCAAACTTCTTTGACATTTCTTATAACATTATAATCTTATAATAAAACCATATAAAATATAAAAGCAGTAAAATCAAACAATAAATAAATAAAGGACTTGGAATCTACAATCACACATACAGAACAAAGTATACTAAAATGTATAAAGACTTTGTTAGATAAAGTATTAGTGTTCCTGAGTATGATGTGCTGGAAAGAATAGAAGGGTTATTTGTTTTGACAATCTATCTATATATATATATATTTATTTTATATATATATAAACAATCTATATAATTTATATAATATATATAAACAATATATATATTTATATATATATTTATTTTATATTATATATATATATATATATATATATATATTTTAAAAAATCATACGATCTTCATAAATGGGAGAACACAGTAATACATTTAATGAATACATCACTGGTAATACAAAAATGCATGAAACAACCAATGGAATCTCTTGTATGCTTGACGTCTGTTGAACATACAGTTGACAACAGCCAAAAGCCTGCTACAAGCTTGCACAGCATTCAGCCTGGTCATACTTACATAATTTAATACACTAAAATCCAAAGAAGTACTCTTAACATTAGTCATCTGACATACATAGCTTTCAACAATAAACAGACACATTTAAATTTACGAATATATTTGCAGAAATTAATGAGAATCTGGGTAACCACATTCCACTGACTTATGAGTCCACTTACGAGTCTGGTTGTGAAAAGAGTAGCTGATCTGTGTGGCTACACACTTAAAACCCTAACTGCTCCCACAGCATTTAAAGCTATTTTATCACTGCTGCTATGCAGAGACAAAATTAACCAGCAGATTTCCACTGGGTGGTACAGTACAATCTACCACAACAAGAAGGGGCAGCTTCACTCTAACAACTGCAACCTTCTAACCTGTCCATACACACACACACCCCAAAAATGGCTCTAGGCAGCAGGCAAAGGGGCCAGTTTTCATGCAAGGTTGGCAAAAGGTTGAAACCTCCCTTTGCAGCCACCAGTCCAACACTGAGCGTAGCCCCAAACAAATAAAGTACGACACAAATACATTTTCTATCAGTTAAACTTAGCTCAGCTTATACCACAGTGGACAATATCCAGCTCATGGGCCGTATGCATCGTCTTTCCATTTGTTACAGCTCTCCAAAGCCATCCAAGGGGCTCCGCGCCGGATAACCATTACCCATGTTACAAAGTACAAATCAGACTCAGTAATATATATTACATATTAAATCACGGGGCACTGTTTGTAAATACTGCTCCAAATACCAAGTGGCTGGGCTGGACGGAGAAACTTTAAACAGACAGCAAGGAATCCGAAATAGTGCTTTCAAATCGGCACAAACCTAAATATGTGCCACACAGATCCCCCATAAAAAACAAAGAGAGATGACAAAAAAGGCATCATTGTCTTTAAAGACCACGGTATCCTTGCTAGAGATAGAGGCCATTTCCGCAATGGGGTGTTACAGTCGCAAACCCTAGGATTCCACAGCATGTTGAAAGTGGAATAATAGCACTGTAACACCCCAGTGCGGAACGGCCAGAGAGATGAGCGCCGGCCCCGCCCCGAGAGCCGGACTCTTAACCGCCTACCAAAGAGCGAGCAGACGGATCCCCTCCGCCACCCTGTCCCTTCTGGGTAACAACCAAAAAAAGAGGACACAGTCTCCGGTTACCCTCCTTACCTCTGTGCTCTGGTGCTTGAACGTGTCTAAAAATAGGAGCTCCGTTGCCGCGTCCGCCGCCATCTTGCGTCGGCGGAAGCGCCTCGGTGAAGCAGAGGAGCACTTCCGGAGGCGGGGGGGCTGCGCGCGCGCCCGCCCGCCTTCCGCCTTCCGCCTTCCGCCTCCCTGCTGCGGTTCCGAAGCGGCCGGCTCTCGCCCGTCTGGAATACTGTGGTTCAGATTACGTGAAAGTGGGCCAACGGGGCCAGCGCTCTGAGGGAGCCAAGCCGGGGGAGATAGTTAAGTGGCCGGTCCGGGTAGGAACGCTGCCTGGTTATCCATCCTCACATGAGGGGAATAATTTTCATCAGAAAAATGCGTTACTCCTGAGTAAACCTGCGTGCTATCCCAACACTCTTGGGAGCAAGCCCCCCCTTAGCTGTGAGAGCTGCTCCCGGAGAAACCAGCTACGCTCCAGCTCGCCGCTGGTTGGGAACAAACGCTATTTGTTTAAGGTGTTGCTTCCAAGTAAACTTGAGTAAAGCCAGACTGCAATGCTATGAATGAGGGTGATTCCTTCCTAGGCCATTTCCGCACTAGCCTATTATCGCGCGATGATTCCACTTTCAACATCCTCTGGAATCCTGGGGTTTGCAGTTTCGGGAGGGGCCGCCGGCCCCTCCCGAAACTGCAAACCCCAGGATCCAGAGGATGTTGAAAGTGGAATCATCGCGCTATAGCAGGTTAGTGCGGAAATGGCTCAAGTAACACCTCATAGGATCCGATTAAAAGACACTTCTTTCAAGACGCTGCTGTTTCTGATCCTAATTTTTGTCCATTTCCGCACTAGACTGTTATAGTGCTATGATTCCACTTTCAACATCCTATGGAATCCCCGGGTTTGCAGTTTAGGGAGGGGCCTTCAGAATTCTCAGCCAGAGAGCTCTTGGGCCTCAGTAAACAACAAATCCTAGAATTTCACAGGATGTTGAAAGTGCAATAAAAGCACTAGAACTGTGCAGTGTGGAAATGGCCAATATTACAAAACAAAAAAATCTTGCTGAAACTAGGGCCATTCCCGCACTACGCTGTTATAGAGCTATTATTCCACTCTCAACATCCTGTGGAATTCTGGAGTTTGTATTTTACTGAAGCTAAAAGCTCTCTGGCTGAGAATCCTAAATGCCCTTCTCTAAACTGCAGACCCTAGGATTCCACAGGATCTTGAAAGTGGAATAATAACACTCTAACAGTGTAGTGTGGAAATGGTATAATTGGGTGCCCTGAGCAAGGGCTATGCTTAAAACATGATGTACAGAGGCAAGCACACCTAAACCAACCCATGTGAGGCACTTCTAACTCCACATAGGATCCCGCAGTTAATCCCCTTTTTAAATGATAGAAAGTGAGGAGCAGGTGGTTGAGCAGTTAATCTAGCAGCAGTGAATTCACACAAGACCTACCCTTCCCTTACACTTTTCAGAATTTGGATGTTCCTCTGCATTTAACAGGCTTATGCTTATATCCAAGTCTGTGTACTGGGGACAGTAATGTCCATTCCAAAACTTGTGCACCAATAGCCCATTGATAACAATTAAAAAAAAATCACTGCCTAAACAGCCCTCATCTAAATAGATAAGTTGCAAACAGACACCAAAGTCACTGGTGGGAAAAGAATGTTTATATTTACTTGCAATGCAAGAAACATTTGTCGCACCCTTGACCGACCACAGCAGACTGTTGTGAGAATAACAGTTTTTCTTCTTTTTTGATAAACCGTCCTGCTTAGTTTATGAAGAATAGTGGAGGGATTTTTTTTAATATAAATACCATGAGCTGCATCACTTACAAGAAGCGAGAAGAAAAAGCCCACATAAAAATGGAATCACTAGTATATATTGCCACATGTACTCTGCTGTTTGAGACAATGCCCATTTGATTTTACAGTGCAATTCCATCTACACAGAAATGGGGAAATGCAATGAAAAAAGTGAAGCGAAATGAACAAAAAGCACACAAATCCTCCTTTAAAAGGAATCAATTTCATTCAGCAGAAACTTTAAACAGGTTAAAATCAAAGGTGCCATGGGACTACTTTTTCCTTCCCTTTTTATGCCCAAACAGACGAACATAACTCTTTCTTAGTATGGCCATTTCCGCGCTGGACTGTTCTAGTGCTATTATTCTACTTTCAACCTCCTATGGAATCCTGGGGTTTGCAGTTCAGGGAGGGGCCTCGAGACTGGGGAATCCCCAGGATTCCATAGGAGGTTGAAGTGGAGTAATAGCACAATCCAGTGCGGAAATGGCCTATATTCAAAGCAGACAACTATGGCCATTTCCGCACTAGACTGTTATAGCACTATGATTCCACTTTCAACATCCTATGGAATCCTGGGGTTTGCAGTTCAGGGAGGGGCCTCGAGACTGGGGAATCCCCAGGATTCCATAGGAGGTTGAAAGTGGAGTAATAGCACAATCCAGTGCGGAAATGGCCTATATTCAAAGCAGACAACTATGGCCATTTCTGCACTAGACTGTTATAGCACTATGATTCCACTTTCAACATCCTATGGAATCCTGGGGTTTGCAGTTTCGGGAGGGGCCGCCGGCCCCTCCCCAAACTGCAAACCCCAGGATTCCATAGGATGTTGAAAGTGGAATCATAGTGCTGTAACAGTCTAGTGCGGAAATGGCCTACATTAATTACACAATTATATTCAAGGCGGACAATTTTGTTTTCTTGGAAGCGACGTTGCCGAAGGAAATCTCCCCCTCTCCGCTTCTCGGCCGAAAAGGGACAGCAGCCACCCAGCCTATGGCTCGGAAGGGGGACCCCCTCGATCTCTCCCAGCGGGCGGGGACGGATGGGAAGATCAGGCCAATGACCTCCTCCCGCCGCAGCCTCCGCCTCCCACACCGGCTCGCCCAGTCCGACGGGCGCCTCAAAGCTGCCGGCTTGGGCGCTGTTTGGGTTCTGGCATCTGCTTTACTTTCGCCCGACTTTGAGCCCGGCTTCCCGGGAGGGGCCTCTGCAAAGTTCTGCAGAGCGAGAAGGCTGCAGACGCTGCCGATCTACGGAAATGGATTTCCCCAGGCTGGAAGGGAGCGGGGCCAAGGCGCTGGTCTCCTCTCCTCGGGCAAGCAACGATCCTAGGGGGGTTGCCAGAACAGAGCGCTTCCAAGTAAAGAACACGGAACGGGACCAAAAGAGAATTCCATGTTCCCGCTGCCAAAAAACTGCCTGTCGCTTTGTGCTGTTATGCACTGGCAGCGTCCTGCCCAAAGCGATCAGCTCAACAGCAATAACCGTATAACACTTATATAGCTATTATTCCACTTTCAACACCTTGTGGAATTCTGGGTTTTGTAGTTTACTGAGGCCAAAGAGTTCTCTGGGTGAGATCGTAAATGCCCCTCCCTCAACTGCAAATCCCAGGATTCCATAGGATGTCGAAAGCGGAATAATAGCACTATGGACATTTCCACACTAGACTGTCTAGCGCTATTATTCCACTTTCAACATCCTATGGAATCCTGGGGTTTGCAGTTTGGGGAGGGGCCAGGGGGCCCCTCCCGAAACTGCAAAGCTCAAGATTCCACAGGATGTTGAAAGTGGAATAATGGCGCTACATAGTGCAGTGCAGCACCGAAATACCCAGTGTGAGCCTTTCAAGAGGGGATGTTTTGCACTACACATTCCACAATACCATGGTGGGTGGGGCTGTTGGGAGTTATAGGACAAAACATCTGGAAGTTATTGGGGGAGGGTCGAACTTCCAGAACCCTGGCCGTGGTGGCTGGGGGATTCTGGCAGTTGTAGTCCCAAGAATAAACTTTTCCGAAGGCTGGAGGGCCAGCGGGTCCCTCGTCTTGTTCCAGAATGCCCCAACGAGGCTCTGTTCCAACAGACGGACGCGGCCCGGCAGCTAGAAATAACAAATGTATTGTACACGCTCCGTTTCATACTAACTTGAAAAGGAGCGTTGGAATTTTTTTTTCCCTATGTAAGGAGGCGTTCCTGAATTTAAGGAACGGATGCAGCGAAACCTCTATTGCACCCTCTCCCTCTTGCCTTTTTTTTTCCCTTTTCTAGTTACAGTCGTTTTCCAGCCCACCGAAGATATGAAGAAGCCCAGCTAGGATCGGATTGTGAAAACAGGCGCTCACACTTTGCCCCCTTCAGTTGGACATTACCTTTCTCTTTTTCACCCAAAGTCACGTTTGATTCCTGGAGGTTATACAACAAAGCCAGAGTGGTGTAGTCATTTGAACGTTGGATTACGGTCCCATTCCCCGCTCGGACATAGAAACTCCATGGGTAACTTTGGGCGTCTCACACACTCTCAGCCCGCAGAAAACCCTGTGATAGGTTCGCCCTGGGGTCTTCGTAAGTCGGAAAGGACTTGAAGGCACACAACAACAACAACAACAACAACAACAACAACCCCCAAGAGTGACTGAAGCCGGACCGGGTGCGTTTTTACTCAGAAGTCCCATTGAGTTCACATTCTTTTTGGTCACCTTGAGTTGGTGGGACTCTACAGTGTTGTGTAGTGGTTTGAATGTGGGGCTAGGACTTTGGGAGACCAGGGTTTGATTCCTCGTTTGGCCACAGAAACCCACTAAGTGACCTTGGGCAAATCACACTCTCTCAGCCTCAGAGGAAAGCAGTGGCAAACCTACTATGAATCTTGCCAAGAAAACCCTAGGATAGGGTTCCCATAAATTGGAGTTAACTTGAAGGCACACAACAACAACAACAATCCCCAAAGCAGGTGTGTAGAGGTGAACTACAACTGGTGCGTGATTATTTGGAAATAAGACCCACTGATTGGACTGCAATTTACTTCTGAGAAAACGTACTTACCATGTGATTACAGCTTTAGTTTCTAGTAAAAAAATCCACTAACAAATTCAGTCCCAGAAGCTTGATGTGTTCCCAGCCCTGGCTTAGTAACAGATACTCCGTTCCAGTCTTAATGTACTTGGGCTATAGCCCACGCAAACTAATCCTCAAATAAATTATCTAATAAAATGCCGCAAGACTATTTTTCCCCTTTTCCTTTCGATGGTCATTGATGCTCAATTTCCGCCTCTGTTCTCCAGTCTGCAATAATACCCTAAATGCACCAGACCCCGTATGATCTGGGAAATTATGCAGGGTCAGCTCAGGTTAACTCTTGGATGGGAAAGTACCAATGACTGTCAGGTGCTGTAGGCTATATTTCAGAGGAAGGAATGTCAAAACCACCTCTTGAGTATTCCTTCCCTTAGAAAACCCTATGCAACTCTTGAGGTCGTCTTAAATCCACAGGCTACTTGAAGGCACAATAATATTCGCATTATTACTACTTGAGCAACAATTTTATAGGGTTGTTGCAAGGATTACAACGAGATCAGGCTTGTGAAGTGTTCTGAAGACCAGGAAGTGTTTTAATATCGTATCTGCTTCACAGTTGACCAGGTGTAACTGACTAGGAGTTTTGGACCGTCAATTATTCAAATTCTATCCAGGAATAGTGGAACCTACGTGAGATAGGGTGGCACATTCCGATCAGTGTTACTTCTTGTAATGTTTTGTTATTATTACTACCAGCGGTTTGTTGTTATGTGCCCTCGGGCCACTTCTAGGGTTTGCTGGGCAAAATAATATTCCGAGAAGCTTTCCATTGCCTTCCTTTAAACTTGACACCGGACTAAGGTTTCCCACTGGGTTTCCACAGGGGATTCCTAATCCAGTTCTAATCCACCATTGAAACCACTATACCACGCTGGTTTTCATGCTACTATTAATTTATTTATTTCAAGTATGGATATATCGCCTCTCAGCCAACAAGTACTATTTGTTGTTGTTTATCATATGCTTTCCAGTGGTCTCATGGCGACCCCATGATGGAGTTTTCCTGGCGAGCTCTTTTTCTTCCCCCTCAGACAGTTTGCCATTTCCTTCCTCTGAGTGCGGTCTTCCCGAGTTCTAATCCAACACTCAAACCACTCGAACACACTGGTTCGCAATTACTATTACTACTGTTAATATTTTCAAAATGTGGAGGAAGACAAGAAGTGCGGCGTTTGCTTTAGAGGGAAGACAGGGGCCATTTCCGCAGTAGGCTGTTATAGCGCTATTATTCCACTCTCAACATCCTAGGGAATCATGGGGTTTGCAAACTGCAAACCCCGGGATTCCCTAGGACGTTGAAAGTGGAATAATAGCGCTATAACAGCCTCGTGCGGAAACGGCCAGAATGAGAGAGGAGATCAGGGACGTAGAGTTCAGTGGCTTTCATGGTCGGCGGTGCCTTGCCCTCAGTCCGGCTGCCTTTACCTCCACTCTTTGCTCGCTCCCCGGCCACTGCATCAAACCTCAGCAGGGTCTCCATGGTTGACTCCAGGCGCCCGCTGGCTGGCTGGCTGGCTGGCTGGCTGGCTGGCTCCCTCCCTCCCGTTGCCACGTCCCCCTAGACAGGAGCCAATGGGCGGGCTCCCCCAGGTGTGCCTCTCCTTCTCTCACCTGTACCACGTGGTGGGGGGAAGAGGAGGAGTGGACAGGTACAGCCACCTCCCCAAACAGCCGAGCCCGCAGCCATTGCGTGCCTCTGGAGGGGTGTAACCCTCGCCTTGCGCTTGGGAATTGCCTCCCCCCTGTAATTAAGCTTGTTCCCCCCCACCGCACCCAAAAAGTGCCGCACGGGGCATGCGCTCCTTTCCTAAAAGTACGTCGAGGGCAGCGAGGGAGCGCTTGGGTGGTTGGAAGGTGTGGGTTGAGCGGGGTCTGAGGGGTTTCTTCTCCACCGAGGAGGACTTGGAGGGTGGCTGGTGGTCCTCCTCCTTCTTCTAGGGGACCCCAGATTCTGGGTGACGGTCGTTTCTTTTGAGGGGGCGCTTCTCCTCCCACCTCACCCCTGCTTCCCTGCGTTGGGGTTCCTTCTGGTCAGCATGACGACGTCTCCCGACTACCTGGTCATCCTCTTTGGGACCACCGCTGGGGCGAACGGAGCGCGGCTGGGTTCCGACGAGAGGGAGCTGATCCAGCTCGTGTGGAGAGTGGTGGATCTAGCCAACAAAAAGGTAAGCACCGTGGATTTGTTTTGGCTTTCGGGGACGCGAGAACCAGCTTCCATCGATGGGACTAACTCGGTGTCTCGGAAAAGTTCCGGGAAGGGAGGACAACCCCCCGGAAATTGATGTCCTGCCAGGAACTTTTCCTAGGCTAGGTCTTGTTCCCCATTATTATTTTAATTCTGCCTTTCCATAGTCTGGGACTCAAGGCGGCTTGGAAAGAAACAGCTGTAAGATATACCAAATGCAAAAGTAAAATTAATTAATGCATTTTTAAAAAGCATGAAACTAGTCATAAATTGCTTTAAGAGCTTTCCCAATGGGTTTCGACTCAAAAAGGCTGCGATTCACTACTTACTTAGTAGTAAGGTCTATTGACTTCAGGGGCACCTGACTTTTGAGTAAAAAAGGGTTGTGGGGGGGACTCACGTCCGGGGTGGCACTATCTAGAGAGAGGGTTTAGACAGAGGGAAGCCTGCGGGGTGAAACTGGGATAACCATCTCGAGTGAAACTGTGCCGGGACCAGGCCAAGGGTGGCGTAGTAGCTGAAGAGCCGTGGAAGTGGAGCGCCTCTAGTCCCGGCCCCGGATTTGGGTTAGACAGTGTAAACGCGCCGCAGCGTGACTCCGAATTAGTGCTTTCTCCGCCGAGCTCCGATTTCAAAACCGAGAGAAAAGTTGGGTGTGTGGAATTCTCTCCCTCGGTGCTTAGGGTGGGGCCCCGATAGAACAAACCGAAACGTGTCTGCTCCGGAGAAAGGTCAACCCACTCTCCTAGGAAAAGGGTTTAACTACCCTGGATAATCGCAGACCGGGAGGCAGCTTGGAGAAAAAGGTTTTTTGGAGAGTGGAGAGGAAGAGGGGAAATGAAACCGTTTGTAAAATTTGGTATGGAGGCTACTGGGCATAGACTCCTGTTTACTATGCACCTCGGGTTTAATTTTCCTTTTATCGGGGAAATTCGTGCAGGAGAAGCCGCGGAAGAACTGACCGATTTCTTTCTACCTCTCACCCCTCCCCTTAATTCCTTGGAGGTGGGAACCCTGCACGAAGTGCTGGTCAGGCCTGATCACCTGGAGCTGACCCAGGAGTGCAAAGAAAACACCAACATTGCTGAAGAGAGCTTGACCCTGGCCCCACAGTTGGAGCAGGCGCTGAGACAGGTAAAGAAGGCTCAGGCCATTTCTGCACTAGACTGTTATAGTGCTATTATTCCACTTTCAACATCCTATGGAATCCTGGGGTTTGCAGTTTCGGGAGGGACCTCAGAGGCACAGTCTTGCTCTTCCAGAGAGATGAACTCCCCTGGAGCTTAGAAAAGTAACCTTTTGGAATTACAATAAATACCCAGCATCCCCCGAGGATTTTGTTCTTATTTTGTTCAGGCTCTTTAATCCGAGGTGGCTCTTTTAAGGATGGTGGGAACCCATGCCTGAAAGAAATCTTCAAAGTCACTGGGCTGGGCTGGTTGTGGATGGGGAAGGAGAGATGAGTGGTGCATATACATGAGAGTGGGACAGGGAAAGCCTTCATCCAGTGGCAGCCCTCACATCCACTTAGGGAAGAAAAGGTCCAAATTGTCTCCAGACTCCTTTGATCATGAGAATGGCGAGCTAATTCAAAAGCCCAGGCTGTTTTTTGTAATAAAGGCCAACAGGGTGTTTCTTACTTGCTAGTTCTAGAAACATAACTTTGAAATAAAGAATCATATATAATAGAGGTGTATATCCAGTATAAAGTGAAACGCTTGTCTAGTCCCCTGAACGGCAGTTCTTAAGTTACCTTAGGTTCCTGTCTACACTTACAGAATTAATATGATTTAATAATCAAACACTTTCTTCTCAGGGTACCTTGGTATCATTTGGGTGCCTCAGCAAACTAAAAAAAAATCCCTGGATTCGTTAGGATGGATCAATAGTTAAAGTGGTATAAAACTGATGTAACTATGTGGTGCAATCCACTTTTAATGATTTGTAAGTGCCACTGAAGTTGGTGGCACCTGCTTTCCCAAGAGTGAGCAGCTGGTTGTCCTCCAGATGTTGTAATACAATGTCTGATATCAATGGTAATTAGCCATGTGGGCTGGAGATGATAGACATTGTTATCAAAGAACATTTTAGAAGAATATTCAGAGAAGTAGCCATGATAGTCTGTGTTGGCAGCAAAAAAAAGAGTTGGGTGGCACATTCAAGACTAACAGATCTGCATGAACTTTCATAAATTGTAATCCACTTTATTAGATCCATGGACCATAATTTTAGATGTTCAGATATATGTGCACAGTGCACATGACTGGAGGTGGAGCTGGAGCAAAATTGGATGTAAAAGTAATGACCATGACAGTTGTGTTATTAACACTGTCCATTCACAAAAGTGTTGGTGAGATCACAGGCATCCTGACAATAAACTAGTTAATGCATTTGTTGTGACAAGGATCTGTTATCCAGTGGAAACATCTGCTGAGCAATTTATCATTGTGATCTGTCTCTGACACTGAAAAGTAGAATATCACAGGTTGCCAGTTCTGGGAATGACACCCTTGTGGATTGTGCAGTTTACTTACTACGCTTCCATCCTCACTCAAGTGTCTAGGTTCCTCTTTTCAAAGTTAGTTCTTTTCCTTTCTGTCTTCAGAACTTCAAAACTAATGTTATTTATTTCGTCTAAAGGTTCTGGTCACCTCTATACAAATCAAACTGGCAATCACAGCTTGCACTTAAATTGCTGATTCTACAGTGATTTGCATAAGGAACAGATAATACACTTTAAAAGTTACTTTTAAAATGTGTTTTCCTTTTGTTTCCTTTATTTATTACAGATTTTGAAAGGTAGCTCACGGCATTATTTTACATTTCTTTCTTAAACTGTAGGACTGATAAGAGAATGACATAAAGCTTCTATTAAAATGCCTCAGAAATGCCCTTAAATTTTAAAATATGACTTTTAAAAAATAAATAGAAAACATTGCTAATTATATCAATACAGAAACTTTCTTCCTGGTCATTATATTACTTTTAGAACTTCACCTTCAGGTAACTGCTAAAAAAAAATCTAGTAATACATTACTGGTAACTATGTTACTTGCAACTAACTACTTTCAAGCTTGTGATGGGGAAGTTTTTCCATAGTGTTTTTTTTTAAAAAACTTGGTTCTGTAATGAAGCCTCCACAACTGTTTCTTGAACATTATCACAATCTTAAAACAACCTTGTAAGGTAGGCTGTTAAGATTATTTTCCATAAATTATGAGCAGTGAAAAGAGAGCTGATAACCTGCAGACTACAACTGGAGGATAACACTACTTATTGTATGACTGTGGGCTGGTTGTGCTTTCTCAGTCCATCCCACCTCATATAGTAGTTGTGATGAGCAGCTTGGAGGAGAGGCGATGCAGAAATGCAACGAAGATCTGCAGCTAGAAAAATAGAGTCTGTCTTTAGTCAGTATCTTTGCAGCAGAACTAAGCTGGCTGGTACCAATATTCATTATGGATTTTTTTTTTTTTACTGTGCCTTTACTGGTTGGCTATTTCAAGATTTTTCTTCTTTCTTTTTAAGGTTTTCTTTTTAAAGCCACTTTAGGGGTGTTTTTTTGGCATTTTCATACTGCCTTCCAGGCACAAACAGTGGTCCCAGTTTAAGCAGGTTGTGCATCCCACAAAGTGTAGTGAAATTATGTTACAAAGTACACCTTCACATTCTAAATTCATCTCTTTTTTTCTTTCTGTGTCTCTTTTAGTTTAATCAGTCTGTGAGTAATGAGCTAAATATCGGTGTAGGTACATCATTCTGTCTTTGCACTGATGGACAACTTCATATCAGGCAGGTTCTGCATCCTGAAGCTTCAAAAAAGGTAAGAGGTTGGCAATTTCGTCAGTTTTGCTCTGCCCCACAGCAGGGGATGTAATGCCGATTGCTTTTCTTTAAGTGTTTGGAATCACAGTTCCTCTTGTCTAAATTCAGGAGTATACCTTGATAAAGTTCTTTTTAGACTACAGCTCCCATACTAAACTTGCCAATATGTTGGCCATGCTAGCTGGGGAATTCTGGGAATTATAGTTCAAAAATAACTTTTCCAAACTCTGCTCATGGCTTTGACTGCTGTCAGTGAAATTACTGGTGTTTGTGCCATACACATGTTGATATAAGCTTCACAATATTTTGGTATTACAAAACAAAGTACTGATTTGATCTTGTATAAATATTTGCATTTTGTATTAGCAGTTGTCCTTACATGTAATTAGTACTGAATGAATAATGATCTGACAGGAGTTTCAGCATCAAGCACAACTGCTGTCAAGTTTTCTAATGTAGGGGTGAGCAGAATACAGGCTGGAAACATCTACATTGTTTTTTTTTGGTAGAGCATCTGAGATCCACCAGCTAACCTGAATGTCACTCACATTTTGTCCATCTCCCCCTGCCAGTCTTATACTTGGTTATCATAAGCCTTTGATTTTTCACTGCTGTAATTCCAGGGTAAAGAGTAGTCATTATTGCCACTAGCACTGTTGCTGAGATTCAGAAATGCCTGCCAGTCTATTGCAAGTTAGCCTGATATCTATGATTTCTATTAGTAGACCTAGATCTGCCTTCTGCTCATCTGTTTTAATATGCTCAGTAGAGAAAATTGATCACTACATCATTCAGTTGTAACTTACTCCCTGTCTTTGCAGTCAGTAGCAATATTTAATTTCTAAGGCTGTAATCATTAGATTACTTCTAAGCATAACTCTGAGTAAAATCTATTGAATTAAGTGGGGTTTGCACCCTGGTAGAGTCTCAGTCTATGGACCAGCCCTCCAGAGAGGTGTGCATGGCATGAACTTTGTTGCTTTTTAAGCATCAAGATAAATTTGTTCATACATCTTGGAATTTAAATGTTTCAAATATTTTGAACTCGCTGACCTTTCTGCATCTTTGTCTGCTAGGTGCTTTATCCTGTATTAAATTTTAGGTTTCTGTTATATACAGAAAGAGAGTTCTGTACATTATTCTGGAGTGCTTACAATCAAATGTGGTGTGTCTATAAAAATGTGTTATAATAAAAAGTGTTGTGTGTATAAATGGTCTGAATTTTAAAAATATTGATGTGGCTGATACTTATTAAGAGTGCCATCCCAGCTGAGGCTTTCTTGCATTATACGGCAATATGTCTAGTTGGTATGTGCTGCATAGTCACATGTGAAACTGCTTTTGCTTTTTTTGAAGAGATTAGATCTGCACTCCACACCTTTTGCATCACATTGTTGTATATCTTGAAATTCGGGTAACAGACAATGCTAGTTTTCCAAGAGTGCTTGTTGTATGTGTTTGTTGTAATAGCTAATGTTGCAACTAGCATAAAAGTAAAAGAGAAAATCTGTATAAAGTAAAACATCTTGTTGGTACATGGGCATTTGTGAATTAAGGAAGATGATTGAAAATAGGAAATAACATTACCCATATGTCTGTTATTTTGATCAACTTTCTTTCCTCATAACGGCAATATTTATTCTCTAATGGGTGTTAAGTAGTTAAGATGAGATTAAAATTTCTGAATCCTTTTACTAGATGCTGATTTTCCACGTAGGGAATGTATGTATTGAAGAATTCAAACCTACAATCAAACCTCTCTGGTCAAAGCAAACCTTATGATGCTTAAATGTGCATCACTTTTCATTCCAGTCTTTCTCCTCCTCTAATCCAATGAACGTATTTAGTATACCTTCCTTTCTTTGCATTTGGTACCTTGGAATTTGGCACTGTGTGGCCCTCTAATGTTTTTGGATGCCATGTCTCATTAGCCTTAGGCAGTCTAACCAAAGGTGATGGATATAGAGAGTGGCACTTCATCAACACCTGGAGGAGCAAAGCCCAGATCAACATTTCCAAATCCTATTGATTGTAACCACAGACGTTAAGTGACCTTCTGTGTGTTGAGAATTACCATTGGTGAGTTAATACTTGAAACAGAGAGGTTATAAATAAATTGATACACACATCCTACAAAAACCTAAAAATCATATTCTAGGTCAGTGGTTCTCAAACTTTTTACCCCTGTGACCCCCTTTAGATCTATATGTGGATATTGTGCCCCTCTACTTGAGATCACGCCCCCCTGTGTCCTATTCTTTGACTCTCACTCCCTCTCTCACAGGCCCCTTGTGCTGCATGTGCCTTCTGTCTTATTGCTGAGCTCTTGTGCTCTCTGCCTCCCCTCTTCACTTCCTTCCCGACATCTGAGAAACTGCCCTGTGGTTACTAAGGTGCCTGCTGCACCAGTAATGCAACATTCAGAGAAGCTGAATGGGAAAAGTAGGAAAAAAGGAAGCTGATTTTTGCTGTATCTGAGGTTGGAAGAAGGCATAACGGTGGAAGACTCTTTGCATCACTGTTTTGCAGAGACAAATCAGTCTTCAATGGTGTGCAAATACATACATACAAACACACAGAGGCTTGTCCTTCTTTTTGATATCTGCTGTACTTGCAGACTGACTTTTCTTGCGCACGCGCACACGCGCACACACACACACACACACACACACACACCCGCCCTTAGGGTCCTGCCTGATTGAGAACCACTGTTCTAGACTAAAACCGCAGTTAGGACTAACCTACCACCAGATAAAGAGACTCGTTTTTAGTTATAGGGCTGCATTCTTAGATACATCTCTAGCCATGTGATTTCATTTATCATGTCAACCTCAGCTATATTTTGCTTATAACAAGTACCCAGAAGTGTATACATGTCAGCCCTGTAAGAGGGCTTGAAGCAAATGCCTGTCAAAGGATAGCAAAACAAAAATCAGTCTGTCACAAAAGTATGACTCTGATTTATTTTTCACTTCTCCCCACCCTCAGCTATGCAAATAAAAATCACTTGCCTGAGGCATATTATATAGAATTGATGGTGCACTGAAGACTTCCTTCTTACAGCTAGAAGAGAAAACACTTATGGCCAACTTCTTCCCAACTGCAGAGTCACACTGAGCAACAAACTCCATCACCTCTAGTCAGCATAGTTGACATCTAACATGTTGCAGGGGGTGGGGGTGGCAAGATGGGCAAAGCAAACTTAGAAAATTCTCAGTATTTTTCTAAATCATAGGAATTGCAACAAGTGGGAAGAGGTTCAGGTTCCAAGCTATGCAACAGTATTGTGGTTTTTGTTCTTCCAAAAGCCCAGGTAGCTGATAGGGTTGAAGTATGGCATTTTAAAGTAAAACACTGCAAATTAAACCCCAAGGTCATCTGAGGTTTTAAAACTATTTAAAATGACAGAGCAAGAAGGATTTTAATGGCATTCATTTGCGATGAGTAACATCTAATTTGCTCATAGTTCTTACTTCTCATGAGTAATGCAGGCTGTTCTGATGTTATATCACCTTTGGGCCTGTAGTACATCTGTACGTCTCTTTAGCATATGAGATGAAATTCTTAATTCTGTCTCAAATCACTGTAAAGCAAGCATCAAGTCAGTATAATGTTGCTGCAGAATGATGTGACACAGCCTATGTTGCTTAAAATAACTAAATGAGAGACATAGGTTTAGACTGGACACTTGGTTTGTAAACTTCATGCAGAAATACTTTTAAAAGGCTGTCTAGGTGAGTCCCTGCCATGCAGGAAAACACAGTTACGGCTATTTTTTTGTATAGCTGAGGGTGGAGAGAAGTGAAAAATAAATGAGAAGCATTCTTTTGTGCCAGATGCCCACCCACTCTCCAGTTAAAGACCTTCAAAAATGGAGAGTCCATTACCTCCAAGGCAGTATTCCACAGCTAAACAGCTGTGGAATACTGCTGTTTAGGTGGATTTTTTTTTAATAATTTGAATCCATCAATTTGTGTTCTAGTCTCAGGAACAGTAGATAACAAGCTGGCTCCATTTTATGCATGACATCCCTTGACATATTTAAAGATGGCTATCACATCACCTCTTAAGTTTTCTCTTCCCCACGCTAAATATACCCAACTCTCTAAGTTGTTCCTTATAGGGATTGAGTTCTAGAACTTTGATCATCTTGGTTACCTTTTCTTGGACACATTCCAGCTTATCAATATTCTTCTGGACCTGTGGTGCTGCCCAAAACTGGACACAGTATTCCAAGTGAGCCCTCACCAAAACAGAATAGAGTAGCACTATTTCCTCCTTCGATCTCAACACTCTATATCTGTTGATGCAGCCCACGGTTCCATTGGTTCTTTTGGCTGTTGCAACACATAGTCAACTCATCTTCAGCCTGTGAGCTACTAAAGCCTCTGGATCTTCCTCACATGCAATAATTTCAAACCAAGTGTCACTTCTTCTGTATTTATGCATTTCATTTCATAGTAATGGTGCAGTCAGAAAAGGTGGGTGTTACTTTCTTTTGTCCAGTTGTTAGTACAAACTGGAGTAGACAAGTTAATTAACTGAGTTCACATAAGTGTTGAGGTATCCTGTTCCCACTATGCTGTCAGTCTACTCTAGTTGAGACTAATAATTCTGCGACTCTACACTGGTTGAGGGTAACATTTGGATTTAGGATCTGTTCCTTAACGTGCCCACATTAAAACCTGTTCAGGTTTTGTCTGTGAGTGATTGAAGTGGGTAGTTAAGAAACCAGAAGTGGGGCGAGTTTCTATTGTGCTGTAGGTATTAGCTGTAGTTTTGCCACATGCAATAGTCCACATGCAATAGTCCTTTTATTTTAAAAACTGAGATGCTTAAATGAGTGAGAAGTGGCTTTTATGTAAGGTGACTGAGCAGGCTTTCAGTGTAAATTCAAAATGGGAATGGCTATTATCTTGGCTTACAAGAGCTGGCTTGTCACCTTGCAGAATATCTTGTTGCCGGAATGCTTCTACTCATTTTTTGATCTGCGAAAAGAATTCAAGAAATGTTGTCCTGGCTCACCCGAAATTGACAAACTGGATGCTAAAGTGATGGCAGAATGTATCCTTTGGTGGTGGTGGTGATGAAGATACAATTCTAAGAACAGTGCAAGCTGAATATCTGTCTCCTGCATTTTGTATTGACGAAGCACGAAGTAGATGTCTATGCTAAAATTTTATTGTTAGTTAAAAATTATATTCTGCCTTTCCTTCAATAAGCAAAAGGCATTGGTTGTCCTCTTCCATGCTTTTAACCACACAACAGTCCTGTGAGGTAGGCCAAGCTGAGAGAAAATGAATGGTCTGAAGTCACTTGGTGAGTTTCAGGGCTCAGTGAGGACTTAGATAAGCCTGATCACATTTTTAGTATGTGGTTTTGTTTTTGTCTGGATTGGAGATAAATTACCATGAACTGCCCCTCTTAAACCATTGCAGTGTGAATTGCATTGAGTCATCTTTTGCCATGTAACTATGGCAAAAGAGCAGTGAAACAGTTGTTCATTCTTTGGAAGCTTTCAGTTTCTGCGGACACTACCATTCTTGGTATTGAAAAGGTTTCCATCCGATTTGTATAGCCTTGTTCTTGCCAATAAGCATAGTCTCCAGATTTAACATGTCTATCATCTTGAGCCTCTCCCAATAGCATCTAATGCCAACAACATTTGGTTAATTCGGGGAGATTTACTTGAATCCTTTGCTGAACTAATTTATTCCATAGTTTTGCTAGGTTCGTGGGTAATAATTTCAGAGAAACACAGCATTTGGCACACACATTTCTCCCCCTCAGCCATGGAAATCCACTGGGTGGCACACCCCCAGAAGACCCCATGATAGGTTTGCCATAAGTTGGAAATGACTTGAAGTGACTTGAAATGACTTGTTGAATGCACAACAACATCAGAAAAACAGCGATGCAGCGCTGGATTCCATATCCCAGTAGAGAGCTAGCATGGTATAGTGGTTGGAACACTGGATTATGACTTTGGATCAGGGTTCAGTTTCCCTCTCTACCGTGGAAACCCCTGGGTGACCTTGGGCAAATCACACATTCTCAGCCCTGTGATACATTTGTCCTTAGGTTTGCCATAAGTCAGAAATAACTTGAGGGCACACAACAAGGCAGTACTGCCCCAGAACTTGCAAAAATTAGTGAAAATCTCTATAATGTCAGACTCTACTGTAAAAATTTATAGCATATTAGTCTGCAGGGGTGACACTTTAATACTGTGTTCTCAATACATTTTTATTAATAAAAAAACCCTGTTAATATAGATAAATAGACAAAATTCTCCCAATTAGACCTAAATATTTCTTGAATAATGAGCACAGATTGCTAATACTCCAAACTGTAATGTGTTAACATTACAGTGGAAAGCAGGGGCTGTCATTATGCCATTATTACCAAAAACAGTAATGCATTCCATGTTTAAAAAGATTTCTTGTAAAGTCTCCCAAGCTCTTCCGTTGCAAATTCTTATTGTATCTGTATTCCAGTATACAGCTCACAGGCACAATTTATCTTGGGCACTGTGCTTGTACACATACCAGTTTAGATGATGTCAGTTTTAAACAAGTGTAAACAAAACACTAGCAGTGCAGGTAAGTGTTACCAGTGTCACAAAGGAGGCTGATTTGTTCCCAGTGTTTATTTCAGATGTGGAATAGATAGCTAAAAAGACCAGCTATGGCAGATGTCTTTGTATTCCCTATGTGCCATGGAATTTCAGCTGTTGCAAGACCCTCAGCCTAGTTCTTACAGAAAACACTGCAAGTAAATGTAGGGTCTGGAATGCTATGGTGATTTTAATGTCCACTCCTCCGGTGTATAACCATGGTCTTGAGGAGAGATCAGGTATGTTCCTTATCAGAATGACACCTCCTACTTGGAAGACTGAGGATGCAGAGTTTGGTTTCTGGTTATTCTAAGAAGAGCCACATAGATGCATAGCCCTGGTAACAATGATTAGCACACATTCAGGCAATAATCCTTATATGTGCCTGTGTATGCAGGAAGGTATTGAATGATTCCAATTAAACCCTACTGTTTCTGCACAGAGCTGTACTGTCCCAGGACACCTTGTAATCATTGCTTTTTATCCTTATAACAGGCCTGCAAGGTCAGTTAGATTTGCATTTGCTGGTTAGTGTTCCAGGACACCTTGTAACCAGTTTTTTCTCCCCTTCTCACCTTATTGCACTAACATAACAGGGCATAGGGGAGAGATTTTTGGCTGGCAGAACCCTTCCCTGCTCACTTTTTCAAGTCATCTTATGCTGAAATGACAAGCAAGATGCAAACCATCTAGTCTCATGTGATGTGGTGATGAGAACCCAGGTTTCTCCCCCTTTCCAGTGTGCATGTTCCAGCATGTGAAGACATCTGAGGTATCTGAGATGAACAACAAGCAGAATTGGGAGGTTCCCTGTCTGCTAATAAATCAGAAGAACAGACACAGCTGAGGTAGAGCAGTTATAACTTCTGTTAAACCATGTAACGGTCTCCAGTGGTGGACTGATGTCAAGAAGAATTTGTGCTAACAGGGAGAATGCATTCTGCTACAACAATTAATTAATATCTGTGTGAAATGAAATAAAGCCCTTGTACATCCAGAAACATAATCTAAAACCTGTGGTCTTTTAACCCACAAGCAGTTTTCATCACACACTTATGACTGCTAAGAAATAGATTTAATATGAATGTGGATTTTAGGATATTGACTATTTCTAGGGAAACGTGAAATCCTTTCATTGGTTACTTTGAAGTGCAGTAATTGGGACTTATGTTTACAGAAGTAAGGAGTGTAAAACATCTTAGGAGAAGAGTGGTGTTTACTGGGTAAAATTGCAGTTTCTTCTCATGTAGTGGCAAGATAAACGTCCATACAATTATGAAGTTCATAAATAGTTGAGACCTATAAGTACTGCAGAACAGAGGTGGAGACCATAAAACATCAATCTATGATCATCTATATGGATGATCTAGCAAGATGTCAGGTAACAGTTCTTAGATTTCCAGCATGTGTGGTAAATCAAGTAAGAAAGGCCAAATAATGCATGACTTACTGTGTCATTTATAACATATAGGCTGAGAAGTCAGGCCTCCTTTCATGCTTCCTTTGTTGTTAACGTAGGAGACACAAAAAATGTAGTTCAGTCATGTTTTCATTTTAAGAGATGCATGTTGACTTGTTAATTAAATTCAGATGTCCTTTTAAACCATATTCTTTTTTTTGTACAAGAGACTTGCTGTAACTGAAATCTCAAAATGATGTTTATTTTTAAAGTAATATTTTAAAAGTCATGTCTGTTTTCATTTAGTTTTTCTAGTAGTATACCATTTGATCAGCAGTCTCCTCACTTTTGGCTTCAGATGCGTAAGGTGCAGCAGGACTGGTCCTGCCATTGGACAGAGTGAGGGCAGGTGCTAGGTTGTAGCCTCCCAGCTGTTCCTTTCTGCCACACAAATTGTCTTAAGCCTCCTAAAGTAAATCCTCTGATGTACTAAAGGACTTGTTTATTGCCAGTGTTGAAGTATATGAATCATCAGTCCAGACAGGAAGAGGGCATCATTATGTTCTTCACCTCAGCCACCAAAATGTCTTGGGCCAGGGCTGTGGAGCAAAAATAGAGAGTGAGGGAGTTGCTTAGGGCTGTCCCCCATTGATTCTCTATTTATGCAGAAATCATGTTATGCTGTTGTCAGGTGGTAGAATGTCACCCTAGAGCAGCGGTTCTCAACCTGTGGGTCACGACCCCTTTGGGGGTTGAACGACCCTTTCACAGGGGTCACCTGAGACCATCGGAAAATACGTATTTCCGATGGTCTTAGGCTCCATTCCCTCCTCGGTGGTGGTGCGCAAGCGCGAGCCATGCGCTTGCGTCCTCCTGCCCCCTTTGGCGAGCTGCACGCGCTCCCGCCAAAGGGGGCAGGAGGATGTGAGCGCGTGGCTCGTGCTTGTGCACCACCACTCCTGGGCCTTTTCTGCACATTACCTTATTGCAGAGGTGGGGGCGCCCTCTCTTCGCTGCTCCTTCGTCCCGCAGCTGGCTTCCTGGTCACATGACCGCCCCACCCCTTCCTTCTGCAATGCAGCCTGGGAGCTGTAAGCTGCGCTGGGGGAGGAAGAGGCGGGGCAGTCGCGTGACCAGGAAGCCAGCTGCAGGATGACGGAGCAGCGAAGAGAGCGCCTTGCGCAAGAACCTGCTTGCGTGAACAGCACCCCTCCACCTCCGCAATAAAGTAACGTGCAGAAAAGGCCCAGGAGTGGTGGTGCGCAAGTGCGAGCCACATGCTCGCATCCTCCTGCCCTCTGTTCAGAAGGGACTGAAATCGCTCCCCTTCTTCGCTACTGGGAGAACCTCCCATCTGATGGCCAGCTTGGGGGGGCAGTAGCAGCATGGGGGGCAGGCCCCCTCCTCGCCACGGCCCCTGCCTCACTCGCCACGGAGGGGGGCGCTGTGGAAGGGCCAGGGGGCCGCAAGGCGGTGCTTTTCCAGGGGGACGAGCTGCGCCCGGCGCAAAAGACAAAGGTGCTGGGATTCCTCCCCCCCCAGCCAGGGTCGACACTCTGGAAACTTTTCCCACATTGCCCCCCCAGTGGAAACAAGAGCGAAGCAGAAGCAGAGCCTGGGGGGGTTCTCAGAGTTTTTTCCCGGGGGAGACGCGCGGCTCCTCTTTCCTCCCTGCCCGCCCCCCCGTTCCTGGCCGGCGAGGTGGCCTTTGCCGGGGGGGGGGAGGCATTGTAAATAAATAAATAATTTTATGGTTGGGGACCACCACAACATGAGGAACTATATTAAAGGGTCACGGCATTAGGAAAGTTGAGAACCACTGCCCTAGAGTAAGTGCAGAGTAAAGGTCAAACTCAGTATCTTTGCCTCAACTCACCTCTTGTGATGAAAATACTGCTGTTGTACCTGTGATAGCATGCCAGCATAGTTTCCTAATACAGATGTGTCTTTAGCCTTTCACTGCTGTGGGTGACTCGGAAACTTCCATATTTATGCCCAACCTCACTGATGTGTTTTGACCATAGTGGGGAAAGCATAATTTGAGAGTGAAGAAAATTAACCACTTTCTTTCCTTGTTGCTCCTCCATTGTTGAGTGCAGGTCTTTTTCATCTATGTCCAGCTCTAATGCACAGGCCTGAACCTAGGAATACAAAATAGATTCAACTGATGTTGAGTGGTGGTGTGTTATTTCTTCAGAAGTCTTGATAGAATCACTTCTGTTTAAATGTAAGATGATATTGGCCTTTTCTGCTGTAGAACCATATTACTGACTCATATGTATTTGATCAGAAATAACTCTTGCATTAGTCCTAGAAACATTGTTGCCTGGCCAGTTATCCATCATGTTATCCTTTGCTGCGTATAACATAGCTGTAAATGTTAAGTTGATTTGTGAGATCATTTCCACCTTAGAATCCTATTTGCCAACAAATGAACTAGGAATTTGTATGGCTTGTGTGCATGTGTGTTTCAACTTAAATGTAAATATATGTCTTCTTTAGGATCTGTCTGCTTTACCTGCCCAGCCTACTTCACTTGCAAAGCTTGCTCAGCCAGTTCATGGTAACAAATGTCTCAGAGATGGATTGAAGCAAACTTATGTGGCTATTCATAAATCATGCACCTTTAGAGAATACATTCTCCTGTTCTCTGACAATCAGGCATGCAGAAACCAGCCAATAGCAAGCAGATTTGGAGATAGAACACTTGTGTGACCCAGTTGATTTAGTATGCTATCTGTTTATGAAAAACAGCATGCGAGACTCATTTTAACATTTAGCTGAAATCTATGGTATGCGTTTTTGGAACCGTTAGAACGCAGGGCAAAAAACTTAGCTCCTTTCATATTTGATGATGGTATAAAATTATGCAGAGCTATTAGAAATTTTTTTCTAAAGTGGTTAAAGAAAATGTGGAATATGAACTAGTATTTACACAACATGAGGTAAGACTTTCTCAGGCATATATTGATTTTCACATTAATCAGTGGTGGTATAAAGAAAACCTGTCTTTTTCACAGGAACCCTGGAAGTGTTTTTAAGATGGGAGGCTCAACATTGTGGGTACTTTTCCCATCCATTATCACTGAAACATGCTTAAATATGAAGCACAATGGGCATTTATAATTGTCCTCCAAATATTTATTGGAGCTTACTCGCAAGTAAATGCACAGAATAGATTGCACGCAGCTATTTATTATTTAGAATACAATAACAATAGCTATCTTAATATTTCTTATTCCTTAATCATTTAGTACATCTCTGATAATTTCTGAGAAGGCTCAGCTACTACGAATGTTGGTCATCCAATATTTCCAGCTTCATTTGGAAATTCATCTCCCCAGCATAGTCTTAGGGAAGGTTCAAATTCCCCCTTCCCTATTCCAGAGTTCATGTTTTTGAAAGAATGTTGCTTTAAAAAACAATACTTGGCCATTAAAGTTAAATCTATCAGTCTGTTTGGGAATAGCATAGAGAGAGGAACAGAATGTTGTGTGCAGACAGTAACCAATTTTCATATGCAAGAGGGCAGTGATAGGATATTATTGTCAGTCATTGATTTAAAAAATACATAGAAAAAGAAACCTTTTTTTAAAAAATGGATATTAAAATTCATGCATCCAGCTGCCATCAGCGCTAGACGAATTTTTAAGAGCTCGTTTTGTAATAATTAACATTGTATTAATAAATGGCAAAGAATGCCTAAACATGTCAGATTTATTTTGTTTTAACTTAGGAACTGATGTATTGAAATTACTGTCTGTACACTATTTACAGAAAAGGGGAACAACCAAAAACTTAGTATGTGTGAGTGACAGAGAGAATGAGACTGAGACTGTATCAGTGTTCCTAATATGTTCGTGCTTTTTTTAAAAAGCCATAAGTTAGCTCCACTAGTTGGAACATCCTCTGAGGTTTGGTTTTATTTTGTTTTTTTCCTTATGGGATGATCTCACTAGCAGGTGCTGTCTTCAACCTATTCTCCTGAAGGCTCCTTTTCCTCTCTACTCCTCAGCCTGCTCTCGAGGTTTGAGGGAACCCTGCAGAACAGTGTAAAGGAGTTGTTCAAGGAGGCAGAATCAGCAAAAATGTGTTTGCCTTCCCAGCTCCACTTCTCCACTGGATCATGGCCCAGTCTGTAAATAAAGGCATCCTTCTAATAGCCTAGACAACAAGAACGGGGAATGTGTAGTACACCAGGTGTTGCTGGACTCCTCAGTCATTAGTCTGAGCCAGCTTGGCTGGTAGTAAAGAATGATGGAGCTGTGTTCCAACAAGATCCAGAGAGTCATACATTTTCTCATCTTCGCTGCATGGGATCCAAACCTGTTTATGTTTCTTCTTTTAATAGTGCTGGCCGGGTCATGGGTGGAGGTTGTCTGATGGCAATTTAGAAACCAGGAATGGGCCTATGAATGCAAACAGACTGAATTACATATTACTATTCTTGAAACATTATTTAATATTGAAAAAAATGTTTAAAATACTGCTTTAAGATTCCTTTGACTTAACATTAATACTCAGATCTGGATCTTGAGAAGAACAATTCAACACAGCGTCATGGAATATCTCAGGTGGAAGACATGGGAAACATCATTTTAACATTAATTTCAGAACCATACAGTAAGCAAGATGTATGCGTCTGGGATGATGGGGGGGTATTTATTACAAGACTTAAGACTTTCTTTTCTTTTTTTCTTCTTGGTTTACAGTATGTACAGGCGTGCTCTAAGTTCCTTCTTTCCCTCCTGATGGTCTGTTCAGGGAGTGAAAGTTACTGAATCAGTTCCGTTTTAATATTAAATATTTAAACTAGATGCCTAGAAGTTGGGGTACGCATTTAAAAATGAACTGAATAAAAAGGCCATGGTGAAGGAGCCAGCCCAAAATCTGCTGGAACATCCAAGTTATAGAATATCTTCCTCTTAGAGGCCAGCTGATGCCAACATTGCTGTATTCCAGTGCCAAGTGAAAATATGTCTCTTTACTAAACCTAATTGGCTCTGCAAAAATCCTCACATGTACATGATGTAAAATCATTTTAAACTATTTTAACCTCTTTCAATCTTTTTTCATTTAATTTGTTAAAGTCATCATTTGTTCAATCATTCAAAATCCTTTCAAAATCCTTTATATCTTAGAATGAGAGTTAGATGTAGGCCCTTTCCACACGGGCTAAGTAGAACGGCGTGGTGCGACCTCTGACAGAGGTCATCCGCACCTTGGGAGCGGACTGGGTCGGACTACTTGTCACAGTTCCTCACCTCAGTCTGCTCCGGAGCGACCCGAAGCGTTTGCGCAGCATGCTTTTTAAAAACCTGTTTTTACAGGTTTTTCAAAAGCACGGAGCGCGCCACTCCGTTCCCGCGCTCCGGTGCAGATTTGCAAGTGCGCACCAGTGTGAGCCTGCAGATCTGCTGGGGGCCGGCTTTAGGCTGGCAAGCTTCAGCGGTTGGTGGGGAGCCTCCACTAACCGGAAGCTGCCATTTTGGATGCTGGAGCAGTGCGGAGCGATGAGCTCGCACTGTTCCTCGTCAGGACAGACCAAAACTGACCCACCAAAAAGCCGGTGAGTAGCGGCAGGGGCGTTTCCCTCACCATGTGCAGAAAGGGCTGTAAAGAGGTTTAATAAAGAAACGTTTACTATTTCAAGCAAAAGATAGGATTGCCCGCTCACCGTAATCTCCATGCATAGGTGATTTTTTTACTTTAACATGTATGAATAGAACCACACCTCTGAGTTCAGCAGGCTAGTTTAAGGAAAGGAGAATAAGCCATGTGGCACCTACTGAGAGCTCGGTCTCCCAACAGAAGGGAATGTAAAGGAGGCTTAGGAGGAGTAGTCAGGTGTTTTTGCAACCTCCCCTGCTCTAGCATTTACTGCCTGTGGTCTTTGACTCTTTTTAGCTGATGGTAGGATTGGCCCAGAACTATGACAGTACATGGGATGCTGCCTTGTTGGATCTTTAGTCTATCTAGCTGAGTATTATTTATACTGAATGGCGCCAGCATCTCTCTTAATGATGGCAGATATTCTGCAGAGTTACAGGGCATTTCCCAGGCCAGAGACTGAATCTGGGACATTAAAAACAACAGCAACATGCAGAAAAATGTGTTGTGTCACTGGTAATTAAGACTTTAGTTTGCTAAAAATGCATTTGCTTCAAAAACAGGCATAAGACCAGCTGTTACAGGGGCAAATTGACCAAGGAAAACCAACCTGAATGTGTTGGCAAGGTAGAAAAGGGGCCTTTGAGTTCCCTTCAGGTCACTATGTTTTTAAAACATAGTTCTTTAACTTTTTTCTCTGTAGCACATGTTTTGTCTTCCTCTCTAGACATATTGCTAAAAAGTGGAACTGATTTGATGCTGTGTTTTGTAGATCACAGGTTTTCAGATCCAGAAAGGGTGAACTACAAATTTGAAAGTGGAACCTGGTAAGTTCCTGGTTTTTTAAAAAAATAAACTCATAATTTATTTTAACACCATATCCAGTTTGCTGGATAAAACCTGCCATTATGTGTACTTGCTGATAGACGCTCATTAGGACTTGTTCATAACTGGCCCCGGCTATTATGTTTCTTTAGGACTGAGGATACCTTTGTCCCTCTAGATGTTTTGGACTACAGTTCTCACAGTCCCTTACTATTGGCCATGTTGGTTGCAGTGAGTAGGATCTGGAAACTAATACATCTGGAGGCCAATGACTCCTGCATCCATAAAGAAGTCTAGGATACTATAATGTATATCATCCCAGGAAGCACGGCACCTAGAGTTGAGGTTACAATAGCTGCAGAGAAAGTTAGTTAAAAGGGACAAATTGATAGACAGCATTTAAAGGAATGAACTATCCAACAATTAAAACAAGTGGCACTGGTCTGGGGCTGTGCAGATGGTGGCAACAAATTTGATTGTACCTCAGAGCTTAAAATCATTACTTTAAAATGGGATGGACAACATTAGCAGGGCAAAAGGTCACTTTTCTGCACTGGGGTAGTCAAGAGACCACAGGGACTGCCAAAAAATGAACAGGCCCAAAATTCCACTTTTGCTTTTGCAAAGAAGGGACTTTGAAATGCCAAACAATGCTGGGGAGGTGAATTAATGCTCCTGCAGCTTTCCAGGAGGACGATTCACCTTTTATGACCAAATGAAAGATAGGCCCTTTCCACACCGGGCTATTAAAACGGTGCAGAGTGACCTCCAACGGAGGTCTTCTGCACCGTAGAGTGGACTGGGGCGGACTACTTTTTGTAGTTCCGCACCTCAGTCCGGTTCAGAGCGACCGGAACTGGTCGCGTAGTGTGCTTTTTAAAAACCTCTTTTTAGAGGTTTTTAAAAAGCACGGAGCGCACAACTCTGTGTCGCTCCGCCCCCACGCTCCGGTGCAGATTTGCAAGCGTGCACAAGTGCGTGGCTGCAGATGTGCCGGGGGCGGGCTTTAGGCTGGTGAGCTTCTCCGGTTGGTGGAGAGCCTTCACCAACCGGAAGTTGTCATTTTGGACGCCGGAGCAGTGCGGAGTGACGAGCTCGCACTGCTCCTCATCCCGACGGACTCGCCTGGACGCTGAAGAAGTCCGGTGAGTAGTGTTTTTTCGCGTTTCCTTTCCCATGTGCGGAAAGGGCCATAGTCTGAGAGAGTCTGGGGGCTACAAAAATAACCGTGGGGCTGCTCGTCGACCTGAGGGAGACTTTCGCTACACTGTTCTTAAAAACCCCAATGTATAATTCATAGTCATCAATTTCTGCATGTTGGTTGTAAATAAAACATCACATTATTACTACATTGATTTTAGTTACTTTAGTTACTTAAAAAAAAAACCAAGAATGAACCCCTCCAAATGACCAGTCCCCCCCGAGTATTTTTTCTGCAATAAAATGTAAATCTTGCTTGTTATGAGAATACATAACATTAGCTTCACATTAACTAAAATCTTTACAAGTAACAGTGTTGGGCATAACCTCTTTTAAAAACTTTAGAAGAACTGGTGTTACTTCCTGTTACTTGGCCACTGGTTACCTCTTACTCTTTTGTCATCCCATAGTATGCTTAGCTCTCAAAGCCCTAGTCGAGCCCACCATGAGTTGCCTGCTCTGGGCTTTCTATTTATTTTTCTCTTGGCATTTTGATTCTTGGCAGTCTAAATTTTAACTTTATACAGTGAAACTCCAGGGCATAATGGGAAATGGTACCTGTCAACTATCAGTTGGAAGAGTACTGCTATTTCATATCTGAGAGGGCTCACTAGTGTGAGAAGCTAAACTAATGCCAACTCTAGTGTGTTGTGTGGCCCTTTCAGGTTGTTAGAATGTTAGGAAACCCATTTTTGACCAATGGAAAATGTTCCAGTTTTCATGAGTAGAGAAATAATATCAATATATTAACAGTTGAAGAGAAAGAAGAAAATATTGTTGTGGTTCTCCCTGCCAAACAAAATATTTATCTTTATGTTTCACAAAAAGCCTTTTGTTATTTCCTTGTCTTTAAAAATAGGTCCTTTAGACATATTCCATAATTCCATCGCTTTACAACAACTGTCCATCTATAGACAGAGAAGGAAGATCTTTCTTAGGAATCGTGTTCAGTTCCTTTAATGATGGCACTGAGAATGTTTTGTTTGTGACCAGTGTGTATGTAATGTTTTTATGCAGTTGCTGAGATGGGTAGATGATCTCTTACTCTGAGATAAACCAGTAGAGCAGGGGTGGCCCTCCAGATGCTGTTGGACTGCAAGTCCCAGAAGTTGTAGTCAGCATAATGACTAGTGAAGAATGCTTGAAATTGCAGTGCAGGACCTGGCAAGCTGGCACGAATCCAACCCCTTCTACAGGAAATGAATAGTGAAACTTCCTATATACCCCTCTCTCTTCCTCCATCTTCGTCATATTGTGAATTTACATTTTCTAAATGACAGTTCTTGATCATTTTCACGGGCCCCTTTTTTTTTTTTTTTTGAGACCCAAAATATTTTGAGTTGATCTGACTGAGCCTCATGATTTACAGGGTGCCCTTCACCTGTTGATGATGACATGTTCCACCACTCCCTGCCGAAGACTTGAATCATCCTGTGGAACTGATTGTCACAAGATATACAGATGACATTTATGCATTTTACAAAGAAAAGAAATTTATGAATATCAGTGTCCACAAGAGGAAAGGGAAGAGAAAAGTGCAGAGATAAAACTTCAGATAGCTAAACAGTGCAGGTGAATATTGCCTGCTAGTGAGTCATCTATTGATAGATTGATTAAACCTAGGAAGCCACAGCCCTGAGCTCACAAGACATGAGCAGGGCAATTGATGACAGAGGCACATGAAGGTTTCTTGTTCATTTGGTCCCCATAAGTTTAAGTTGATTTGATGACAAGCCAAATAACAACAGCATCTACCTTATGGTGGTCATGGATGAGAGGCACACTAACACACTATTCTTCTGATCCTGCATTATTATGTATATTCCCTACCATCTGTTCAAGGAGTTTAAGGTGGTGTTCATCATTCTTCCCCTTATTTTATCCTTCCAAAGACCCTGTCCTAAAAGTGGGCTAGGCTGGAAAATATTGCTTGGCTAAGCAGCTAAGTGGGGATTTTTGGGCTGCAAATTCTATCATCCCCAGAATATGCCCTGAAAATGGTAAAGGCTCTTGTCCAACATACACAGAAGGCACTGGGCTGGGGAGATTATATTCCACCATGTGTATTCATTCCATATCCGTCCAGAAGGTAAATTATGAATAACTGCTATCGGTGCAGATGGCATCTTATTAAAGTTGCATACATGTCCCTTCCCATAATGAATATACAATCTAAACCGAGTAATAGGGAAAACAGGTAGGAAAGAAGCATTGAGGACAATGACAGCAGCAGGTGTCATATGAAATTTTTGTCCAGGCTACTACTAATGACATCCCCTCATGAATGTTTCTGTTTATATAATTGAACAACGTTTTTGCAGAGCAAGCACAAGATAGCATTCATATTCTAAGAACAATGAATGTTTTTAACTTCTAAATGTGAATGGCAAAGAACTGAGAGCTCATTTTGGGGTGGGGGGAATGAGGAAAAAAGACTCTCAGAATGACCAAAGGGGAAATACAATCTCAATCTGAAAGAAAAGCTGTAAGAGTGTAGAGGAGGTGAAGCCTGGCATATCCAGGAAACAGAAGTGGGAATGAAAAAAAATGAGTCGGTTCCAGCAGAAGCAAACTTTACACCATATTGGAGCACGAAGCTGATGGAAACATTTAAAGCTGTCCTCTTAATTGTTTGCAAAGTGTTTGAAAGCATTTTGTGGACTTGAATTCATGGAAAAATCAGCTTTGTTCTCTGATGTTTAGCAATGAAAGGTTATTGAATATGTTAATATCTCTTTGCTTTTGATCTGCAGTAGCAAGATGGAACTTGTAGATGATAATACCATAATCCGGGCAAGAGGCTTACCATGGCAGTCATCAGACCAAGATGTTGCGAGGTTCTTCAAAGGCTTGAATATTGCCAAGTTAGTTCTATCTAAGAGATACATTTCTTAACCTTCAACCATGTTCTCAAAAGTATTTCCAGGGGTCACCCTACTAACTGCTCTTGGTTTGTTCTGCCTAAGCCTCTAAAAAGGGTAGTCCCTTCTGATGATCATACTGAACTCTCAAGCTCAGTATATGTGGTGGTGGTGGTAGTTAAGTCCCTGGCCTATTCCCCATCTGTCATTTGAGAAGAAGAGTGGCAGTTTGTTCCCATTGTAATAAGCCCCAGGAACAGCATGGCACTTCTAGATTCTGCAGATCAGGGCTTAATATTACAGGAAGCACCCTCACTTTTCTCATACTTTTAAAATCAAGGTGACATCAGGAGAGTCCTCACATTTCCACCCAAGAACATGGAAACCTGACTATAATTTCCCAGTTGTCTCACCCAGCAGGGTCAGTGGTCATGCTGGCTGGGGCATTCAAGGAGTTGCAGTCCAAGAATATAATGTGTCCAAGCTCTCCTCCAGGCACAGGGAAAGGTTGTGTTCCCTCTGTCAATCTATGTCTCACTAAAACAAATAACATGAGATCACCAGTGGTGAAGTAGACAGTATATTCATTCAGTTTATAAACAGTTTATAAACAAGACCACCATGGAATGTGTAACTGGGTTTGCTGTTTTGATATACATCACGATTTTCAAGTGTTTTGATTGTTTTAAATTTTAATGTTTTAAAAAATAGTGTTTCAATTGAAGATACTATTTAATGCTTTTTAACATTTGTACTTCATATTTTAACTGTTCCATTTTAATTTATATTGTTAGCTGTTTTGAATCCCATTTGGGAGAAAAGCAAGAAATAAATAATAATAAAGGTAGAACAATAGCTTTTCAGTGGCTTCAAAATGAAAAACAGTGGGAGAGGGTTTTTTTTTTAAAAAAACACAACTAGGAAAAATATGATTTTAATTTAGCAAACACATTACTATAAAATTCTTTATCATTTCTGTTTTATATAATGAACTTTAACTCACTTTTTGTTCTCACTGAAAGTGATCTGAAAGTAAAGAACAATCGGAAGTGTGAAATGCTAAACAAAGCAAAGTGTATTTCTGTTACTGGAAACACTGAGACAAATCCTCTGAATCAGAATGACTGCAAAATTGACAGTACAGGTGAAGGTGACACACCTGGTTGAAGGACAAATCCATAATATTGCTAGGGAATAACATTAGGACACACCAATATCCAGTGCAGTGATACTGTGGACTTACTAAGAATGAATGGGAAACAACAATGGGGAGAGTAACACAGAATTTCGTTGAGGATTGCCTACTCTTATGAGAACAGGAAAACATAAATTTGAGTGCATACTCTTCCTTTGTGAAGGACAGAAGACATATGTGAACCTTGCACAAAAGGTATGTGAAAGGGCAGATGTAATCCATGTTCTTCTAACCTCTCAAGAGTTGCACATTTGTAATGACTTAACTTCTAAATAAGTTAGGAAACTTAAAATAATCAATAGTCATTTCAAACGTTCTAGAAGGCATGTAAATCTTTACTAATTTCATCCTGGCAGGCAAGAGTGAATAATTTTACCATTTTCCTCCTTGCTGTGAAAAAGTAATCAAATATGAAGAGTTTTCAAAGACTTTTAACAGTTTTGGATTAATCCTCTGTTTAAAATATGCATGTAAGGGGTTTTTTTGCACATAAAATGGCATTTTCTGCTTTTTACAAATAAAAGGTACTTTCTGCTCAGAAAATGCTGTTTTCAGACACCAATTCATTTTTAGGAAATGCTTCATTTACAGGGAACAGCAACAGCAGAAAACAGCATTTTCTATGGGAAAAAACCCACATGTAATTTTTGTGCAGAACAAGTCTCAAACTGCTAAGATTCCCTCCCAGCTACGATTCTCCATGCCCCAGTTTTCCAACACTTAAAAAAGCAATTTTTCAACCATTTTTTATTCTTTCCATTCTTAAATTCTAGTAGAAACAACTTTAAAGAGACAATATAGATGGTTTCAGAGTAAATGACCTCCTTCCTCTTATTTGGAAAACGCACCTAGCTGGAGTCAGGGGGTCTTTCTTTGCTTTCTCATTCTGTATTTTTGTTATTCAGTTTACAGAAACAACCTTGCTTCAGTGTATTTAATAGAATTAGTACGAACAGAAGTAGAATGCTTTGCTACTGAAGTTCTCATGAGAGAATCAACTATTCTGTTTCTAAAAGGAGGGAGTGAATGCGTTGAGTAGTAGCCGAGGGTGTTTCCTTTTGTTCGTTTAAGTGCAGATTTGGTGGGAAAGTAATGTGCTTCTGTAACTTACCTCTGCTTCTGTTTGCTTTAGGGGAGGGGCTGCACTTTGTCTTAATGCCCAAGGCAGGAGGAACGGAGAAGCTCTGGTCAGGTTTGTAAGTGAAGAGCACAGGGACCTAGCACTGCAAAGACACAAGCATCACATGGGCAACCGGTACATTGAGGTATGTTGCCCAAGCTCCAACCTTTGTATTTGGGTGAAACAGTGGAAAGTTTTGTCTGAGGGTAATAACTCCAGCCCAATTCTTTTTCAGGTATACAAAGCAACAGGAGAAGACTTCTTGAAAATTGCTGGAGGTATTTTCCCCCCACTATAGTTCAGCTGAAAGTTATAAATGGTTAAAATTTAATAGCACTGCAGTCCTCCCCCACCAACAAACATCCTAAGGGATGTGGAGACATTTGTACCTTTTTAATATATTGTGGTAATTTTTACAAAGTCTTAAAACTTCTATGGGTATGTGGGTGCAGCAAGGGCGGCATTGGGAGAGGCTCTGAGGTCTTGCCTAAATTTCATATGACCCCAGTCGTGGCAGTTGCCCTCATCTCTTCTAGCCCATGTCCAGTGTTGCAAAACTATATGTGCCAGTGTGCCTGGAAGGTTTACATTGTGTTAGGCTCTCTGTTGTCCACCCCTGACTAGAGGCTGCTCGCTTGAGATCGTTCCAGACCCCAAGATTTCCAGGCCAAAACCTGAAAGCAAGTGATAGCCTCGATGATGTCAACAAGCATTATGCCCTATGCAGCAACTACATTTGCTCACAGCTTGTCTATCAAACACACTCAAAAATACACATTTTCCTGGTTGGAAAGAAAATTGGGAATAAGTTAAGTAAGTAAGTAAACAAATAAGTAAGTTAAGTTTTTGCCAATTGCAATTCTTGATTTAAACCAATTAGCCATTGCAAAGTGCAGCAAAGAGCCTTCATGCTACAGTGGTTTGTGTATTGGACTAAAGCCAGGATTTGAATCTCTACTTGGTCATGGAAACCCACTTTGTGACCTTGGATAAGTCACACTATCTGAGCTTCAGAGGAAGACAAAGGCAACCCAAATTCTGCGGAGAAAATCCTGTGGTAAATTCATCTTAGGTCACTATAAGTCAGAAATGACTTGAAGGAGGCACAAAACTGCTACAAAGTGCAGCAAACTATGCAGCCTGCTAGAAGGGTTTCTGTCTGACTGGAAGTTAGCATGCAGCCTTATCTCTCTCCTAAAGTTGACTCCACAAAAACTGGAGAATCTGAACCCCTGTCTGTTGCCTGAAAAGGGTTCCATGATAGCTGGGGAGTCAGGGTGGTACCCCTGAGTTCTTGGGCCAGCCCTGAATTTAGGGGTTCTGGCAACCTTAATGCTCACAAACCTTCGCTGGGATCGCTGTTCCTATTTTCATCCAGTTAAAAGGTTAAAAGAAGATGTTGAGTACTTAGGGAGTTCTCCTGGGATTCTCTGGACTAGACTTCTGGTAAGGCCAGGGCTATCCCAAGGCATTTTATTACCTGACAGAGACCAAAATATGCCCCCTCCACCACAAATCCATGTTGAGGTTCTAAACACCCAAGGCTAGCCAAGTTATTGTGGCATATGAGGCAAAAAAATCCTGTTGGAATTTTCCCCCAAAGCAGTAATAACCAAGTAAATAACAATTTGCTGTCTTTTTATGATATACCAGTTCTTCTGTCTGAGATGGCCACCTTATTCTCCTTGAGGGCTATTCCCAAAGTTGAGGTGAAAGGCTTTGAGAAAACATCATCGCTAGTGATACAGATACGAAAAAACATCAGTTTTGCTTTCTCACACATTCATTAATTTTAGACTTGAATTCTTTCTATTACCAATACATGATCTGCTGGTTTTGGTATATTCTTCAAAAAGAAACTAAAACAAAATGTACATATATTCACAGTGTGCAAATTAAGCAGGCATGTCTATTTCTAGCATGGAGACGTCCAAATTGTACTTGCCTGCCATTTATGTCTCAGAAGATGAGGGGCTTCAGAGAAAAAACAAAGAGGTTGCAAACCCAGTTCTGCACTAAAATGGCTGAGCGCAGAGGGATTCCAACCTAAATCTCTCAGTGTTAAGCACTCAAGCTCTGAGCTGGCATGAGCAAATCTGTCCATTTCAGCTTTTCCCACATTCCATTTTTTATTCTCAGTTTCTTCACATCCTAAATGTAAAGAAAATTGTTGATTTTTGAATATTCCCGTCAAAATAAATTAAAATAAAATTGTCATCTATCTGTACTCTCTTGGAATTCAGATTCCACCCCCTGTAAACACAAACACAAACACACAGAGGTTATATGACTTTTCTACAAAATCTTTTCTGAAAACTGAATAGGAAGGATGGTAATTAGGATACATTACAAAATGGGGCTTAAATCTTTCCTTTGTGTTCTGGAATGTACCAGAGGTGCTGACGGAAGCGTTTAAATACATTTTTGATTTGAGAACTCAGCGTTTTGAGGTACTAGCTGCGTGTAGGCTCTGAAGAGTAAATCAAGCCTACGCGTTGCCTCAGGTGAGGGTGGACCTCAAAAGCAACTGAAGGACTTGCATTGCCAGACTTGTTGGGGTGTGTCCCTTGTGGTATTATTTCTGGCTCTTACATAGAAGTAAAGAATTTCCAGTTTTCTGTTGGTCTGAAATATATAAAAAAGGCCACACAAGGAGAGGACTGGTATCTTGAAAGTGCTTGTAGAAAAGGATTTTATCGGGCTGAGGAAATCATCAGTTTCTCCTTGTTCCTCATTCTTTTTTTAAACCTTCCATTTTTTCCATCAGAATAGTGTGATTTTTTATTTTTTTGGTAAATCTTTCAAAAGCTATCTGAGACTATGGAGTTTAGGGAGCGGCGTTTAGAGGGCCTCAGTAAACTACAAACTCCAGAATTCCACAGGATGTTGAAAGTGAAATGATAGCACTATAACAGTGTAATGCAGAAATGGCCTTAATTGTGCTTCTTCAGTAACATCCAAATTCAATAGGTAACAGCTGTTCCCAGCATGGAGAAGACCGTATTGTTCCTTCTCTTTTTATCGGTGTTGAAGATGAGGAGCCTCTCAGAACAAAAGGGAGGCAATATCATGCAGGCATTGTTGAAACCCAGACTATTAGACTGGAGCATTGAAATAAGAGCTAAATGGACACAAAGCTATCAGTTTCAGTTTCTGCTATGTTCAGTTTTTTAAAGAAATCTCAAATTCCTTTCTAAATCAGAAATCAGCAAATTTCAGTAAATTCTTATCAAAAATGGTATGAAATTCTCACCTGCCCCTATTTTTCCATGTATATACTCTGCCTCATGCATGAAACTTGGAGAGTGTCAGATGATTCCTTTGTCCAACTTTCAATGAAATGCCCTCTCCTTACAAAGGCTCATTTTGCTATAGTGGTTAATGGCTTAATTGCCTCCTGATTAGATAGCTGTAATATGCTCTGTATGGAGTTTCCTTTTCAGACTGTTCAGAAACTATAGCTGGTACAAAATGCAGTGGCCAGATTGTTGTTCGGTGTGTGTTTTAGAAACCACATGTCACTGGTCTTCTGTCAACTGCACTGATTTCTCGTTTCCTTGCAAATTTAACTCAAGCTGGTTTTGACCTGCAAAGCCCTAAATTACTTGGATATCTGAACAAGTCTTTCCTCCAATATGAATCTGCCCAGAATTGGAGATCCTCTTTTGTGTCCCACCACCCTAAGAGGTTATATTGGAGAGGGGAAAAGACAGTGGTTTCTCATTAGCAGACCCTTGGTTGTGGACTCCTTCCCAAAAGACATCTGGAAAGCAAGACCACACTGCTCTGCATGACCGTTGGTCCCTGAAATTACAGCTAGCTCTTGGTCTGCTTTAATTGCATATGGTTTTAAAACTAGTTTTTAAGATATTGTTTGGTTTTTTTTTAAAAAAAATGTTTGTATCTGTTGTGCATTGCTTGGAAAGTTCTAGTGGGTTGAAAAGTAATAAATATTTAACTAAAGGAAAACAAATAATTAGATAGATGTAATTAATTCTGTTTGTAAACCTCACATGTTTTTCTTGCACACCCATCTTGTTTTGTTCTGCAAATAATCCATTAAGGAGGAAAATACACATGAAATTTACAATTGTATTTTGACTGGTAGTGCTAGGAACTATCTGGAATGACCTTGCTTAGAAGTGCCCTTTCTCCTTCATGATGCTATGAGATGAACAGCTTATTTCAGCTTCTAATTCTTCTGTTTTTGTCTCCTAAGGCACATCCAATGAAGTTGCTCAGTTCCTGTCTAAAGAGAACCAAGTGATTGTTCGCATGAGGGGTCTCCCATTCAATGTAACAACGGAAGAAGTGTTAGCCTTTTTTGGTCAACACTGTCCAGTGACAGGTGGAAAAGAAGGAATCCTTTTTGTCACCTATCCTGACAATAGGCCAACAGGAGATGCATTTGTGCTGTTTGCTTGTGAGGAATATGCACAGAATGCATTAAAGAAACACAAAGACTTGTTGGGCAAAAGATACATAGAACTCTTCAGGAGTACAGCAGCTGAGGTCCAGCAGGTGAGTCCCCTTGCTTACTAATGTCATGGTGTGATAATGGGGCTTCCCATTATCTAGGCTTATCAAAGGGAGACACTTCTCTCTTCAGGTAAACCAAGGGTTAATGAGATGTTAGGATTACATCAAGAGTCACAGGGTGAGAGTTGACCAACCAAAAGGAAAGGATCAGCATCATAGGTCACAAGGTGAGAATTGACCAACCAAAAGGAAAGAGGCGGGCATCTTGGAGATGCTTCCAGATCCTTCCAAGGAGGAAAATAAAACTTCTGAGAGGCCATGTGGCCAGAGAGAGACAGAGAGAGACACACACAGAGAGACAGACAGAGAGAGGAGATCTGTGCCAGTCATAGGCAGGCAGGCATGTCTCGCCTCCTGGCTTCTTTCTTCTTAGAATATCTAAGCCTATGGACATCTGTGAGTACTAGACTAAAGTAGTTAGCCATGTTAGGCTTTTTATTATTTTGGAAGTTGGCTGATCTTAAGAATGTATCTGTGCTGTTATATCTGTTTTGTAAATTCTTGTAACTAAGTATACCTGGGAGAGGGGGTCTCCCAAGTGTGATATTGTTTATTTGCATACCTTGATTAAAACACTTTTATAAACCTCCGTTTCTCTCCCATTTCCACGCCAGGGTTGGCACACGCTACATAGGACCTCTCACTCAGGGGAAGGGGGAGGTGGAAGTTCCTTACGCTTAGAGATTAGGCAGAGTCCCTCCTGTTCTGTCTGAGTAATTCTTAATTCAGGGGGGTGGTGGCAGCATACTTGAGAGAGTTGGGGAGATTGCCAGTCGTTCCATGCGTGGAAGTCAGCTTTGGAAGGCTGGCAGGAACCCTAGTAAAACACTGGGGGAAATTTCCAGTTTTGCAAAGGTGGAAGTCCACTAAGAGACTGGAAATAAACCTACAGTGTCACACATGGTGAGTGGTGCTAATTCTGGATGGATAAAGGAAATACTGTTTCATGTGATGTATAGTTAAACTATTGAATTTGCTAATACAAGATATATAGTGATAGGCATTGGTTTGAGTAGCCCTAAAGAGAGATTATATAAATTCATGGAGGATAAGTCCATCGGTAGCCACTAATCAACATGCCTATAATAGAGACAATATGTCTTTAAATATCAGTTGTTAAGAGACACAAGCAGGAAGCTGTTCCATCATGCTTTGTTTGTGGGTTTCCCACAGGCACCTGCTTTACCTCTGTGGGACAGGAGGGCAGACTAGACAGGCAATCAGTAAAAGCTCTTTAGGTGTGGAACAACATCCTTCAAACTGTGCTCGTCTGTGCCTTACTAGAGGTATTTAAACAAAGGGTGTATGGCCATCTGACAAGTGTGCTATAGTGGTAGATCTGACATGCCCTATGGAGAATTGAATATCTTAGGTCTGCCTGAGGCTTTAGAATCATAGAGTTGGAAGAGACTCCAGGGGCCATCCAGTCCAGCCCCCTGCAATGCAGCAACATACATCAGAGGACTCCCGACAGATGGCCATCCAGCCTCTGCTTCAAAACCTCCAAAGAAGGAGACTCCTCCACACTCTGAGGCAGCATGTTCCACTACCAAACAGCTCTGGCCATCAGGAAGTTCTTCCTGAGGTTTAGGTGGAATCTCTTTTCCTACAGTTTGAAGTCATTGCTCCTTATCCTAATCTCTGGAGCAGCAGAAAACAAGCCCGCTCCCTCCTTGATATGACATCCCTTCAAATATTTAAACATGGCTATCATGTCTTCTCTTAACCTCCTCTTCTACAGACTAAACATACCCAGCTGCCTAAGCCACTCCTCATAGGGCATGGCTTCCAGACCCTTCACTATTTTGGTTGCCCTCCTCTGGACAGTAGCTTGTCAGTAGCCTTCTTGAAATGAGGTGCCCAGACCTGAACATAGTACTCCAGATGAAGTCTAACCAAAGCAGAATAGAGTGGTAGTATTACCTCCTTTGATCTAGACACCATATTCCTACTGATGCAACCAAGAATTGTGATGGCTTTCTTGGCTGCCACATTGCATTGCTGACTGATGATCAGCTTGTGGTCCACCAAGATTCCTTGATTCCTTTCACATGTACTGTTATCCAGCCAGGTGTGTCTCATCCTATATTTGTGCATTCCATTTTTTCTGCCTAAGTGTAGGACCTCTGATGATTAGGGACATTTAAGGATGTCTGCTGCTTCATGATTAAGGATGGTACTGCATGCATGCTCTAAACAGACTTTAATAACAAAAAATGCAATCCATTTTAAAATCCAAATAACCCTGCGATGCACACCCCTAGGTCCCCTCAGTATGCATACCAAATTTCAGGTGGCAAAGTTGATCTTATAGCGGGTATGATAGACACTCAGATGCTAACACAAACATTTTTTTTATGGTTACAGATGATTTTTTTCTACTATTTGTTTATGTATGATCTATTTGTGGCTGTTAGCTGTCCAGATTTCTCTAAATAAATACATTAGTGTATTCTTTCCCTTGGTATCTTTTCCCCTTCCCACCTACCTAGGTAGCAAAACTTCTAAGCATTTTTACAAAGCAAATGGGAATTTTTAGTCATCTGTAGTGGTTAGGGGTGGGGGCAGATTGAACACTGGTCCTTAGTAAGAGAAATAGTATCAAAGCAGTTCTTTAGCATTAATACAGCAGATGATGCACTATTTTCTTTCTAAATCTAGTTCTTACTCATAATGTCTCCAAACATTATTTATTTTATTTGTTTGCTGCTGGGGTATTTTTAATCCTTCCTCCCTCCAAGGCTATAGAATGGGTTCTTCCACTGGTGATGCCCCCACCTTTGTTTTAATTATCTCAACAATCTTTTGAAATACATTATTCCATGCTGGTTGAGAGATTCTGGTATGCTAATAAAGTGACTTTTGCAGGCTTTGTGCTTTGAAGAGGATTGGTTTTCTAAGCCAAAAGTCAGAAAAAGTTACTGGTTAACTTTTTGGACTGCACTTTCCTGAATTCCCAGCCATCATAGGTAGCAGCTACATAGGCTGAAGGACTCTCATAGTCCAAAAAAGTAATTTCTCTATGTTCTGTGCCCATGGGGATGTGTTCTCTAAACCACAAGGTGGAAATGTTACTTTTTTTCCTGATATATAACTTCAAGAATCCTCCAATTGACATATCCAGCTGCATGCTGGCTGAAGAATTCTGTGAGATATAGATAAAAAAAAAAATAACTTTTTCAAGCTATACGTGTACTGTACATAATCCCTGCTCATCCCTGCTAGTCCTGAGGCTTAAAGAAAACAAATGGCAGATCTGACTCCCAGCATGTGCTGGTGGAAAACATGCACCTTCATACTGAAGTACTGATATTTAGAAACTAATTCGGAAGTAGACAAGACCTCTTAGAATGCAGTATTTCCTTGCATGCCTTGAGATTCCTTCTGCATAGAAGAAACCTCCCCCACATCTTTTTGTCTGTGTCCAGCACTAGCTGCCCACTTAGGGACTGAGTGGATACCAGAGGATCCATCTAGCTTGGACCAATACAGTTCTTGGCATCAGATAGGTTGTAGCAGGGAACAGTTTTTGTAAGAATCCCATTGACATCCATTTACTTAGGAAGAGGCAGTAGTATGTGGAATGGTCAGAGAGACTGTATACAGCAAACACCCCATTTGCTGGCCTTCCAAGGCCTAACTAGTTTATTTGAGACTAAAGAAGAAACAGGAGAGGCAAATACTGGAGAGCACACAACTGAATCTGAAGAGAAAAGGGCAGATGGGTCTCCAAGCACTCAGTGAATGGCTTTTGGGGGGGGTTTTTTGGTTTTTTATTTTAGAAGTCATCCATCTTGTTTCAGCCTATGTATGTATTTCAGTGGCCTTTTTCAGGGACTACATATCAACGAATACAAATAGAAATGTCAAATTAAAAATCAAAAGGACTACACATACTTATACCATAATATCTGTAGACATTTCTATTTGGATTGTATATGCTGTTTGGAATATATACATAGCCCAAAATGTGTTAGACTTGTTCTAAAATTAAAAAAGAAATCATTCACTGAACACTTGGTGATGTATCTCCTCTTTTTCCTCAGATTAGTTGAAAGAGACTAGTAACTGGGTTTAGGTCCATGAGTCTATATGGGGAAGACCCCTGCTATTCTGCCTCAAGTCTCTGCCAACAGAGGGCTTAAATGAACAAGAACAAATCATGGTCAGCCTCTACTGCAGCATCTCACATGCAGTATATTCTCTACTTTCCTCTCCCCCAACTCCATAAATTAGTTACATCTTCTTCTTCTTCCCCTCCTTCTCCTTCTCCTTCTCCTTGTTCTTCTCATCATCATCCCACTTGTCTCCCCGAGGGGAGTATATTCATATGCATGCATGTAGACGTATGTGTGCACCCAAATACATATACATACCTGAGTAAGCGTAAGTAAGGATGCACTTTGCAGAAGAATGTTTAAACATCAAAGTCCTAGAAACAAGGTTTTAAAATACTACCTACAGTAGATTGAGGAACCAGATGTTGCTGAACTTCTGCAACCATCAGCGCTAGCCAGTCTGCCCGGGTACTAAGGTATGGTGAGAGCATTAATTGGACAGTTTCAGGAAAGCACAAGGTTCTCTATCCTAGTCTCTTATTAGTTTAATCTGTGTTTATTTGGCTGTTTTGATTGGTTTCAGTTCCAATAATGAAATGGGAGTCTTAAAATTTTAAACAGATTGCCTGAAAGCAGCTGTTAGTCCAAGTGGAGTAGGGACTGTTAGTTCCAGCTAGAATAGATTTATTGAATGAATGCAAGCTTCATAAATCAGTCCTTATTTTCTATTAATTTAATGGTTATGTTCTAGTGGGAGCTAACTGTTGGATTTAGGCTATGCTTCAACATTTATGAAACCAACTCTACTGTTGTTGTTTTTGCAGGTACTAAACAGATACTCCTCTGCTCCTCTCATTCCTCTCCCAACTCCACCTATCCTTCCTGTACTACCTCAGCAGTTTGTGCCTCCTACCAGTGTCAGGGACTGCATACGACTGCGTGGTCTTCCCTATGCTGCCACTATAGAGGACATTTTGGGATTCCTGGGGGAGTTTGCTGCTGATATCAGAACTCATGGGGTTCACATGGTACTGAATCACCAGGTAAACAAAAGAGAGAATATGGTTCATCTTGTTGTATTGATGTACCAAAACTTTTACCTATATGTTGGCCTTTAGACTATCATTCAAGCAGTTCACACTAGGGGTGGCATCATTGAGTGTCTGCTGGGACTCACATCTGAGCACAGGGCATGCTCATTGCCCAACAGCTATCTCTGTCTTGGATGCATATTAACCTTCTCTTTCTCCAGGAGTCTGAACAGTGACAACTGCAATGAGACATAGCAGCCATTTGCCTTGCATTCTATTTTTTGTCCATAATGGTAGACCAGCCCCAGATATACAAAGTTATCAGTTATCAGTGGAGTAACAGGGCCAAGGAGAAGGGCCTGCTCAGGAACAGCTCCCCCACCCCAGAAGATGTTAAGGGCCTCTCAAAATTTGGAACCAAGACTGGTTTTGGATGTAATATCAGTAGCTCTTGCAGATGCACAGTTTCTCCGTATTGCGAATGGGGCTTGTTTATAATGCATGTATCACTATAAAATAGGCTACATTTAATATTAACCACGATATGGCCATAGTGTTACCATGTGGTAAAACACAACCTACCACAAATGGTTGAGCTGCCTGCAGACTCAAATACCTATTTAAATAACCTTGAATCAGGACAGACATCTTTGTATTCCCAGCAAGATGAAATATCAGTAAGGCTACAGTGATTTGCGCTTGGAGGTCATAAAGGCAGAAATGGTCATATGCTAATGGGTATCTTTTGGCAAGCTTCACTAACCATTTAAATCCCCAGCTTGTCACAAAGTTCTCAGCTGGGCATCCACAATCCATGGTTGTATCACAGTTATGCTTATGTGCTAATCAGCCATGGGTATGGTAGCCTTTCTCAACTTTATGTCCTTCAGATAAGCTGCACGTTAACTGTTGCAATCTCCAGCCAAGTTGGCCATTGACAATACAAGTTGTAATCCAACACATCTAGGATACTAGGCTGGAAAATGTGCAGGACTAATTTGTGCTATTAGTGGCTACTGGTTAGCAACTTGCTAGCAACTGTCAGGAATATTTTCCTGCATTTACTTGACAAGGTAAACATGGCTTGATTGCCATCCTGAGTAAAGGCTGTTTGTTGTGATGAAATGTGTCTTCAGATCAGCTTTGATTTACGGCAACCTTATACTAGGATTTTCTGGTCTTTTGCTGCATTTATTAAAAGAAGCTTTGCCTGTGAGAGTGAAAAAGAGTATGACTTGCCCAAGATCACCCAGTGGGTTTCCATGGCTGAGCAGAAATTTGAACCCTGGTCTCCTAGACTTTTAGTTCACTACACCACACCAGCTCTTGAGAAATCCTGTACAGTTATTGCTTGTATAACAACAGGAGCAGAACTTGGAAACATTAGTGTTGGCGCCAACCTTGAATTGTTAAAGAAAAGCCATGTGCTAACATTAAAATGTTAAAGAGAAATTTATAAAATTAATCAGTAAATTAAATTCATTCATTCATTAATCCTTTTAAATTATTAGAAACAACTAAACATCACTCTGTCCACTAAATTACCTCAAAAGGTAACAAATTAAAGTAAGAAGAATTGGTAACTCATAATAAAAAATACTGTAATTGACATTTTAATGATTAAAACAGGGTGGTCAAGTGCAGCAGGTCCTGGGGGGTCACTTTTAGGCCCTAGGAACCTCTACGGGGTGCATAGAATACTGGAAAATAAAACAAAAAGCCCCCCCCCCAAAAAGTATACTTCTGGTTCTCAGAAAACTGGCATATTTTATTTATCTATATATATATAAAAACCAGTATAGTGTGGCCTTACAATCTATTTAAAGGAGCAAATTGTTGCACCTGGTGTTTCTAGTGAGAGCAATTTGCAGATTCTGAATGTGCTGAAGGCCACAGAAATATCCGTGAAGAGCTGTGCTCCTGGAATAAAATAATGATTTAAAAATAAAACTCCCTTTTTTTTCTTTTTTTTTTTACAAATTATGATCAACAAGTTAATTTTCAACAAATTTTTCTAGTCTTTGCATGGGAACTGTTTTACTTTGTGCTTTTTAAGGACTGGAAGGTTTGAGAATTGTGCCAAATTCTTGCACAACATGGATATTGTCGGTTAACAGCAAATGAACAAGGTGCTCTTTCTCCACCTGCTGAAGCATAGCAGTTGTTCAGTGAAACTTGAGAGCTTAGTGGGAAGCTTTTAAATGCGTTGATAGGTATCCTATTGTCTAAAACAAACAGTCATGCTTTTGCATGTTTCTTTAAATAAGGTCAGTCTTCAAACAGAAATAAATCAGGTCTCATACCAGGAAAGTCTACCAAGTGATGTCAGCAAGATTAAACATGACAGATTGAGAACTGGAATTAAGATCTCAAAACTTAAAGCAGTACTGCTGGTTTGTGTGCATGCCTGCTAGCAGGGTGAGGATGGCAACAATAAGGAATGCAGAAAGAAAATAATCATGGTTATTTGCACGAATGCAAAAGACTCATTTGAATCTTTGCTAGCAGGCCTTCCTAGTCCAGTTTCCAGGGTTATAATTCTCACTGCTACTAATTTCTAGAGTAAAGACACACAAGGGAGTTTTCCCAGCTTTTGATAGATGTGGTTCCCCATCTTGATTTTTATATTGCTTGATCCCTCCATTAATTACAGTTGAATGTGAAATGTCCGTCACCACAGGTGGGCATTTGTTACTGTCAAAAGTGTTCTAATCATACATGCTTGTTAGAGGCCTCAGGTTGGGATGGCTGCCTGTTGCCATTTCAAACTCGTTGTGCCTAGGAAGAGCTACAATCAATCAAACCGAAAGCCTATGAATCCAATATTGTTTACACCTATTTCCTTTCATGCTGTAAGCTGGAATGGTGTCTTGATCCTGAAGAAAAGGGTTTAGCTCCCTAACAGAAGTTCATTGGCAAGCTTTGAGCAGTGCTGTGCCTTTTGAAGATCTAAATTGTTTCTGAAAGTGTACTGAAAGGTAGGGCCGGCCCTATCTTTAGACAGAAGGAGCAAACTGGCTTGGGCAGCAGATGCTTCTACACAGTCGCAAAGCCCTGGAAAACATCTAGATGTGGCTTGCCATACTACAAACTGTGGTCACCCAAGGATAGCTGCTTCTGTAGATCTTGAACATTGTCCTATCATCAGTCAGTCTAGTTTAGATGACTTTTGTATGTGGCATGCCCTGATTGTTGTGTCAGGCAGCAATGTGTAATGAAGGCATGGTAATGAAGGAAAATAGACTTGGGGCCATTAAAGTAAATTTTTAAATGTACATTTTGATCATTTCTCCTCTGAAATATTTCTTTGCTTCTGATCAGGAATATCTAAGAAAGAAAGGGTTCTTCTTTAAGAAAGGGGCTCTTAATGGGCTGCAGTACTGTTTTTCACTCTACTGTTTTTAAAATCCTTTTAATTAGCTTTAGTGGTACATATTAAATTACTTCTAATGTTATGGACAGTTTAATTTCATCATCATCACTGCCACAATAACAGTAATAATAATTGTTCATATGATTATTTGTTGTTGTTTTTTAAGAAAAGAAGGAGGATTTTTTCTTCTCGCTTTTACCTTTTCTATAATAAACCTATAACGTTTTTGTCCACAAGTTTTTTCTTTTTAAATCACAGTGATTTATGTTAAAATTGATGGCCTTGTTTATAGTGATAACAACAGTGGTGCCTTTAGAGTATTCTTTCTTTCTTTATTAAAATCACGATACATAGATCCATCAAAGAAAAGACTTGAAGATAAAACAGAGCAGGTACAAAATATTTGAAGGACAAATCAAAATCGTAAGACCATCATAACTGGCTGTTGTCTGATACACCGTATGCTCTAATTCTGGTGCCTCTGTGAGGAATTTAGCAACAGCCAGGGTCACTTTTGGGGATTTATCTTCCAGCGGGAACCTAATAAACAGCAACGGTAACAACAGCTACAACGACAACTGTAGTTAAAAACTGGAGATATGTATTTTGAACCTCTGAAAGCCTGGGCAAGGCATGCTTTCTCAGAATTTTTGTTGCTGTTGTTGTGTGCCTTCAAGTTATTTCTGATTTATGCCAACCCTAAGTTGAACCTATCATGGGGTTTTCTGGGGCTGTGAGTGTGTGATGTGCCCATGGTGACCCAATGCGTTTTCTTAGCCAAGCAAAGGAATTGAACCCTGGTCTCCAGAGCTGTAGTCCAACACTCAAACCACTACACTATGCAGGCTTTCCTCAGAATTGTACATTTGCACTGTGGACTTAAAAGCTGTGCTGTTACAACAGATGACATGCAAGAGCATTGTGCCGTGTAGCTTCACTGGGGATGACAGGTAAAAGTGGGAAGGTACTCAGCTATTCTTCAGCTGTCAGCCTCAGTTCCCACTCCTACAAGTTCAGTCCCTGCAATGTCAGTTTGGGGGAAGATAATGCTGCCATTAAGATGACAGCTCACTCATCCACTGTGGGGAACCGCATATGAACTGTCTGCAGTTTGTCATTCTTTGCCTGCCTAAAGTCTCATCTCACCAGCCAAAATATGAGTCATAAGTGTTTGGCAGAGCTTGGAAAAGTTACTATTTCAGACTAAACTCCCAGAATCCCCCCATTCTGGCTGGGGATTTCTGAGAGTTGTAGCCCAAAACAGTAAGTTTTCAATGCTTTTATAGTGGGCTAGTAGTAACAGGTAAAAGAGTGCTTGATATGCAACCTGCTGTGGTATTGCTGTGATCCCACCCTCCTTCTGCCCTTCCCAAAAGTGGTAAGTTCCTATTTCACTAGCATTATTTTTTTTTCTGCAGTGGTTACGTTTTGTAACATCCACCAGCTCAAGCAGGTTTACATATCCTCCAACTGTCCCAGTTTGGATGGGACAGTCTTGATTAATCTCATCATCCCACTTTCTCATTAGCTTTTCAAACATTCCAGTTTCCTTCTCTTTCTTCTACTTTCTTCTTAACATTCTTAGCTGACTTCACTTGCTGCAAACTGAATTCAAAAGTAGTTTGTACTCAGTTAACTCAGCAAGAGGGGAGCGGAGAGGTGGCGTAGCATCTTGCCCTTCTATGTAGGTTCAGGCAAAAGCGAATTACTGCAGCCTCTCCTAGCTTGTGTACTTTTTCTCATTAGTAACTTTTGCCATCTTAACCAACACTCTGATGGAGATTGGGATGGACCTTTTACAATTACTTCAGACCAACCATAGTTTAGCATTGTTTATTAACTATGACAAACTCTGCTTAATCTCAACTACAGTTTAGGATGAAGATGGGGAACTCTGGAGGCTTTGAGGAATAATTGTCTACTCAGCAGTCCAAACAGACGTCCAAAAGTCCCCCAAAATGGCGAGGGGGGACTAGAAATTGCTAGAAGCCATTTGGTTTGTCTTTTGTGTTTTTGGGGATGTATATGTCTGGCAAAAAGAGCCCCCTGTAATCTTTTTAACATTATACCATTGTGTAGCAATGCATCTGATCAGAGCTAGTGAGTGGGGCCTCTCTCTTTTAGAGTGGAGAGCCAACCTTCTCCTCTTTCTGCAATATGTAGTTCAGAGTATTGCTATACAGCAGGGTAGAGCTCGGGAAAGTTATCGTTTTAATTAAAGTGGCCATGCTGGCTGGAGGTTTCTGGCATCTATAGTTTTAGAAAATAATTTTTCCAAGCTCCGCAGCGGAATTCAAGTTGTGGTCACTTTAACCAAAGTTGGTAATTTCATGTCATATTTAACCTTGAAGCTGCTATTGTTACTGCAAATATGTATTTTTTAAAAAGTTTGGACATGCATTTGTGTTGTGATGGTGCAGTTCTTCACCCTTCTTTTGCTTTTAGGGTCGGCCCTCTGGAGATGCTTTTATCCAAATGAAATCTTCTGACCGAGCATTTATGGCTGCGCAGAAGTGCCATAAGAAAACAATGAAGGACAGATATGTTGAAGTCTTTCAGTGTTCTGCTGAGGAGATGAACTTTGTATTAATGGGGGGCACTTTAAATCGAAATGGCTTGTCCCCACCACCATGTAAGTTACCATGTAAGTTTTGCTTGGGTCTTGGCGCTATTCTGTGCTGTACGCTGGTAGGTGTTGGAGCTTCTTTTCTTCACTCTCTTGAAAAGTTTCAGGGTCTGGGGTCTGGAGTGCCAAACTTTTCCACTTGAAATTGGTAGCAGACTTTGATTTGTTCTCTTACGGGCTGGGACTCCTATGATTTGAAGAGGAATTGCCTTCCTTATGCTTGCTTTTCTGCTGACACACACTTTTTCCCTACTCCTGGGAGCTTAACTTGCACTGGGCCGGTGGGATGATTTGGCAGCCTAGCTTGTTAAGAGCACTGCCATCAGCTCTCAATCACATTATGATTTGATTTTAAAGTGATTGGTAGCAGAGGATTGGGTATGGATGCCTAGATATTTGGAGGAATAATCATAAGTGTTCTGACAACTGATCCACAAATTTCACTAGCAGTCATTAGGGGACAACTACAAATGTTTAGTGTACTGAATTGTCTAGACTAGTGTCCTCAAAATGGTGGTACGTGGACCAGTGCCAGTGTGCAAGTTATTGGTTTTTGGCCCATGACAAGGTTCCAGGAAAGCAAGAAACATTTGCAGCCAGTGGACATAAATATGGTGCCACTTCCTGACACATTTTAGGAAAAACTCACATCTGTTTTCTTAAGAACTGGTCTAATGTATGTAAATACAAAGACTGCATATATGTCCATCTCTGTAGCTTTTTGATCAAGTGAGGAACCCTGTACTGGTTTCTCCACCAGAGAACAGTAATTGGCTCTGTTTCCTAGTTGAATATAAACTCAGTGAAGGAACTGCGCCATGCTTCTACATAATGTGTGAAGTGCTTCATCTCCATTTTAGCCTCTGCCATATTCCCATAAGTTTTTTTTGCTCATGGGCAATAGCACAACATGTCCCACTAGCATGCAGTAGATTTTTGGATCTTTGCTGCCCATTTGAGAAACAAACTGGCTAGGTGTGTTTGCCACATGCAGGAAAGGAACCAGTGAGCCAGTGTGGTGTCGTGGCTTGAGCCCTGGACTAGAACTCTGGAGACCAGAGTTTGAATCCCAACTCGGCCATGGAAACCCACTGAGTGACCTTGAGCAAGTCACACTGTCTCAGCCTCAGAGGAAGGCAAAGCCAAAGCCCCTCTGAATAAATCTTGCCAGGAGAACCATGTGATAGGATCACCTTAGGGGAACCATAAGTCAGAAAATTACTTGAAGGCACACAACAACAACAGGTAAGGAACCACTTCCAAATAACTGAACTTATAAACACAGCTTCTTCAGATGGCAGAGTATTGCTGAGGAAGTCATCCTTGTGTTCATTGAATTATTTTTTAAAGAAATGTATAGGATGAAAGATTATGATTACATACTTGCATTAGAAGGTGCTGAAAGCTGAGGAAAACATTAAAAACATTAAGAAAAAAACTGAAAAGTCTACAAAGTATGACCTAGGGAAGGAGTATTAGTGAGGCTTGACATTAATTGGGGGTGGGGGAAAGTACCCAAGATTGTACAATTGCATAATCAGAGATACCCAGGCAAATAATAACTAAGTCTGCAGAGTGGAAGTGTGTGTGTGCCTCCCCATACATAATATTGTGCTTGGGAAGTGGAACGTGCCACATACAGCCAGTGTTGGACTGAGCCTTGGGAAACTCATGCTGAAGCCCCTGCTAAATTCAGAAACACTTTCACAGCCTGAATACCCTCACAGAGTTGTTGCAAGAATAAAGTGGGGAGCCACGTACTCTGTCATTGTCATCCATGAGCTCATAGTCAAGAATTGTGAGATTTATAGAGAATGGAAGGTTTTGTGCTGATAGCTGCAAACTCAACCAGATGAGGTGTGTGGTTGGCAGTTATAAGCAAACTAGCAAGAGAAAATCTGATCCCTTCATAAAAGTGGATCCATGAGAGAGTAAGAACTCCTCAAAGACATGGCCTATATGAGGATTAGAGTAAAATATACATTTTAACTTTTTAAAGCTTACGTCTGAAACACTTTTTCCCCTCAAAAAAGTGATTTTTCCAGACTTTGGAGAAAGTTACTTTTTGACTATAGTGTTTAGAATCCCACACCCATATGATCCAAAAATAATTTACCAAAGTGATGATTTCAACAACTTGTCCTTTAGATTTAAAGGAAGTAGGTGATTTAAGGCACTGTGTGTGCACTTGAGAGAGAGAGAGAGAGAAATAACGCTAGAACAACTTCTTTAAGTAATATGAGGGAGGAACCATAACTCCTACATGCATGTATCATGATCAGGAGCAGGTGGTGCAAATGGATTTTTTAAATTTACTATGATATTTTGGAGCAGTGGTGTTGATTTGTTTCTTGATCATATTTTGTGCTTTGACAGCTTTGCATGAAAATGTTGAGAGACTTCATCTGTGCTGTCTTCTCCTGTTCTCTCACTTTAGGCATTTCTCCGCCTTCGTACTCCTTTCCAGCTCCCACAGCAGTTATCCCAACTGAAGCAGCACTCTACCAGCCTTCTGTGCTCCTCAATCCACGGACACTCCAGCCCTCCACTGCATACTATCCAGCTGGCACCCAGCTCTTCATGAACTACACAGCATATTATCCTAGGTATAAACAAAACAAAAGGGAAAGGAAGGAACTCTTCTGAGAGGAACTTTGTGTTGTGAACAGGATGCATTGCAGAAATTTCAAAACTGTTAAGTCAAAAGTCACAACTGAGATTCAAGCTTTCAAGATATCTTAATCCAGAGCTTTCCAAACTGTGTTGTGACACATTAGTGTGTCAGCTGCAGTGTGTGAATGTGTCACACAAATGTAATGGGTGGAGGAGGTGCCTCTCCTGCTGCCACCCTGGACCAAGGAAGACCCCAGTGAAGGCAGTGGTGGCAGCGGGCCAGGCTCGAGTGAAGAGGCTGCCTCCGCTTACTGAATTACTTACTGAATTACTGTGTTGCGAAATGATGCATACCTAAAAAGTGTTTCACCAACATGAAAAGTCTGGAAAGCTCTGTTTTAATTCAAAAGCAGGTATGGGGTTGGCAGGACAGTAAGAGCTCTACATCACTCTCCCTAGTGTTAGAACTGGCACTGAATGCTGATTGTCCTTGTATTAAGTCAGTGGAGTTTGGATGCTCTATAGTAAAAAAAAGGTAAACATAAAGGGGCAACATCTATGAAGCCTGATACTCAGGATTTCCTTTCAGGTGGGGTTTAAGCAGCAGTGGTTGGTCACTGCAGAATATGCCTCCAGTGTATCTGCTTGCCAATTGATGGCAAGTGGGCTGTCTGACTGTCATTCAGGATCTGACTGTCATTCAGGAACCTGGTAGGAAAAGCTGAGGTCAGAGGCAAAGACCACTGGGAGGAATGTTGGAAGGGATCCCAAGGGTCATCTATTTCAGTCCCTTTCCAGTGCATCCTTACTCCAGAGGGCGTGGAACCTTTGCCAATCTGAGGTTTTGGCCACGGAGCAGAATACAGGAGGTTCAGAAGCCCAGCAGAGCTGAGGAAGGTGGGACTGCATGATACTATATAACAAGAGTTGGGCAAAGCAGCAACAGAAGCTCTGCCAGAGAGCTGCAACAGCACAGTTAAATTGCAACTCTTCATAGCCCTAGCCAGAGGGTAGCCGATGATCAGGAATGCTGGGAGCTGGAGCTCAACAACTTCTGGGGGATCACACAATTGCCCCCTTTCACACAGCTTTGCAGAAGGTATTGGTGCTTCTGTAGAGTGACCTAATGAGAAAATGCAAACCAAAGATGAGTTGAAAATTTGACAGATAATTTGCAAACTGAACCACCCTCTGCATCTCTTAGGAAAAGGTTCTCTGAGTTGCAGATCAGTTGCTTTGTAGCTACAAATTTAGTAAAGCATGGGATGAGAGATCTTTGGCCTCTAGGGGTTATAGACTACACCTCCCATAATCCCTTACCATTGCCTATGTTGAATGGAGCTAGTGGGAGTTTTAAGCCAAAACCTTAGAAGGCCCAAAGACTCCTTACTTCCAGAGTAAAGGATGCTCACTGAGCTGTTTTTATTGTGCCCAAAAGAGCAAACATACTTGCAGACTTGACAAGTTGATCTGAAAATGTAGCTGTTTAATGTGAAATGCAAGAAGTTGCTTTTACAGGGCCGGTCCCTTGATCCATCTAACCTAGTGTTGTGGATAGGGATTGGCAGCAGTGCTCTAAGTCTGGGGCAAGAATCTTTCCTGGCTGTCTTTGGAAGTGTCGGAGACTGAACCAAGAAAATTCTGTACACAAAGCACATGTTCTGCCAGTGAGCTAAGGCCCTTCCTTAAAGAGGCTTCTTTGCAGCCATCAGGTTTGAAAGTTAAGTGATAATTTTATCCAAGCTCCCAGGATTCAGAAAAAAAGCAGAGTGAACAGTGTAGAGCAACTGCTACACTATTACCTTTTGGGGGGATTGCAACTCCCACTCGTTATGCTGGCTGGGGAATTGTAGTCCAAAGAGTGACTTGAACAATCTCTTCTATTTTGTGACTGGTGCAATGTTTCTTTAAAATCTGATTTGTGTTAGCTATAAAAGTTAACTGGAATACTTACCTATAGTCCCATTGTCCCATCTTCAGTGCTGATTCATCTGCTAGCATTGTTTATATAATAGACATATTTTAGAAGTTTTCCTAACCTTTGTAGAATAGGCTTGGAGCTGTAACTGGGATGGGTCAACAGCTGTTCCCTTTGTGACTATGGTTTTAATTGTAATTTTCCAGTATGCAGCAAAGAATGGATCTGTACACGCAGATGAGTCGGCCAGGTCAGTGCCCAAAGAATGGGTTTGTCTTTAAAGGTCCAAGCAGTTAGATTTTCTTACTAAAGGTAAGAATCAACAGTGTCTTTTCCAGAATGTGTGAGGTACACTCAGCCTTGAATGTGGCTGTTTGCCTTCCTCCAAGTTGTTTTTCTTTCTCAAAGTATTTTCCCCCAGAGTATTTGCCTGTGACTTTCAAAGCAGCTGCAGCAGGTCCAGGGGCCAATTTCCTGCCCTTGGTGGCAGTACAAACTGCCAAAAATGCCAAAATGACAGTAATAAAACCAAAAATAGCTGAAGGTCTAGTTCTGGTTTTGAAAAATGTGATGACTCTGCAAGCCATTTAGAAAGTGAATTGCCACTCTTGGGGGCTTCAAGGAGAAACATCTCACCCCCTTTTTTTTGGCAATGAAAAGGTGATTCAGGATTCTGGAGAACACAAGGATCACAAAAACAACATTGAGGTCTGGGTTTGGCCACAGGGCCATGATTCTGTCCACCTCTGTTTTGATACTAAGCTTATTGTGTTCAGCGGCACTTGCACTGACTGAAGTCACCGTGTCTCAAGTCACATGTGCCTATGTGAATATAGGCATTATTTTAAGGAGTCTTGGAGGACAGGGCTGGGCAACCCCTAGTCTGCCTTATTTTCTTGGACTGTAACTCCCATCATTTGTCACCACAGGCTGTGCTATCTAGGGCTGATGAGATTTGCAGTTCTACAAGAGCTGGAAAGTCCAGAGTTGCCTACTCAATGCTACAGAGGCTTGAAAGTGTGACATGAGGAAAATGGGCTTTCCTAGGTTATCCTTGCATTTGACATTCTGATATGTCACCCCACCTCTGAACATGGAGAGCTTTGTGTTTAGCTTTTCATGAGTAATAGCACATGACAAATCAGATTGCTCTCCACTCTTACAAATAAATGTGCTTCGGACTGCAGTGTCAGTTCAGACAAACAGAATTGTGTATCATGACATACACCTCCAAACTGACTCTGGTCCAGTCCTCCTATGCACATAAAAGCATGAAAAAGAATCCTGTTTCCTTCTGTGACTGTGGGGCACAAATGGGACATAAGAGTAACAGCCTTCTCACACAGTTATTCCAAAGTTACTGGTGTTCAGAGGCATCCCACCTCTGATCTTAGAAGTGCAGCATACAGCAGAGTGTGGAAAAATACTACTAAAAGGAATTTGTCCCCCTCATACATTATAGTGCTAGCTATATGTTAGTCCATTGCTGTTACTCACTGTGATGTTTTGAAAGCGTGTGGCACTTACTGGAATGTTTTAAAAAGAGGTGGGCAATATGCAGCTGCTAGATAAAAACTGGATATTCATATTATGTGTATTTGGACTGCATTTGTAATAGTCCCCTTCCTTCCTCCACACTTTGTTTTCCACTCTATTGTTTGCTTTTGGGAGGGATGCCTGTTTCTCTTGTTTTGTTTTTGTACACCACCATGTGCACTGATGGTGCAATAATAAGAATAATAGCAACAGCAACCCCAAAAGGATGTGGCCCTCCAGATGTTGTTGGACTGCAGCTCCCATCAGCCATAACCAGCACAGCTAAAAGTGAGGAATATTGGGATTTACCATCCAAAATCATCAGGATGGATACACTATACTACCTCTGTTTTAAAAGTCTGTGGCACTCTTTCTACTACTTTTTTTCCCCCTCCAATTTTCCTCCAATTTTTACAGAAGAGGAATCTTAGACTTGGTAAGAGACTGGCAAAATTCCTGTCAAAATGCTTCCTAAACTGCTCCTTTTAAAGTAATTAGAGAATATAATTCATTACACTGTTAAAGTAGTTTTGCTTCCACATACTATGCTACTCTTGAAATGTAACTTCATTCTTTCCCTGTTACTTCCCCTGTTACTACCACATTCAGTGGTAGCTGGTAGACTCTATGCCAGTGGGGATGGTGAATCTGCTGTGAGTTTTACTCTGAATTTAAAGAAGCCATCTTAAAGTGCTGAAGTCTATCCACTCCCACCAAAAATGGTCAACACTCTGGCTAGTTCCTTTAAAGTTTGGACTAAAACCAAGAATGTGTTCACTGCCCGACTGACATGGAAGTCACTGATTTCCACTGACTCATTCTAACCCATTCTTTCTAGCTAGAATATGTAGCTTTTTTTAATAGCCAAGAAACAGGGAGTGGGTGATGTGAAGGGCTTGCTCAGCCTCACATTCTTTCCCTCCCTTGCCACCCAGTGGTGGCACATCCTTGCCTTCAGTGCATCTATCAGCCAGGGCCCATGTGCATGCCGCCTCTTCAGCAGGCACTCTTTCTCTCAAGGGGAGAATGCACCCTGGGCACCAGCATTGACTGAACAGGAATTGACTGAGCAGTTGGGGTCAAGAAGGAGAATAAAGTGTGTGTAAGGCTCTAACCCTGCTTGCCTCTGCCCTTGCTTGCCAACTTCCTGCTGTCCTCCATTTTTCCCACTGACTAATTTATAATCTACATTTCTACTAGAGATGTTCGCATGTATTCAAGCATATGTCCATTTCATTTCATCCAACTTCTGTACCATTCTGCCCCCCCAAAAAAACCACATAAATGTCTATTTATTTTCATACACATCTGTCACTGGTTAGCACAGTGCTGTGTCCCTCTTTACCTGATACACACATTTCTGTTACAGTATTTGAACTATTGCAAAAGTCAGAGAAATACGGAGTCTAAAGAATAGCTGCATTCTGTTTTGCTTATTGGTAGTGGAACTGTGAATCGGGATTGTTCAACTAAAAATGTGAACCAAACCAAATTTGTGGAATCAGATTGGGAAGGAACCTTGGAGATAATTTTATCTGGGGGTTGGCAACTGTGCCTTCCAAATATTATTGCCCTATAACTCTCATCAGCTCTGGTCGGCATAGCCAATGGTGAAGGTTTATGGGAGCTGCAGTCTAAAAGGAGGGACTTACTTCCTCAACCCTTATAGTCCTCCTCACTATTACATGAAAATGAATCAAACATTAAACTAGACTAGAAATTAGTTAAATTATTAAACACATGGGCAAAGTGAATATTAATTCTTATCTATACAGTACTCAGTTTCTTTCCCTGTTTCTTAATAGGCTCTACCTGACTTCCTGCACAACTTCAGCCAGCCAAATGGAGATTCCTTTGAAACCTAGCACAAGAAAAGTTTCCACTGTCTTGGATATCTGCCTATGTTGGTTTTTGGTGTAATTTTTTTTAAATAAGCAAACACACATACACTTTACCAATGACCACAGAGACACTCTGCCTGCCCTCCTCTTCCCCGCTCCCCCAGCAATGCAAACTTGTTATTGAAGCTTTTGGGACATTTACCACTTGAGAGCACAGTTGCCAAAGTCACAAGGAAGAAATATTGTTGGGTTTCTTTTCCCCTGTATTCAAAATGTTAAATTATTCTTCTATCACAGAAAGGATCCTACTTGAAAATAGGACACTGCTAAAAATTTGTTGAAATAGCATGTCATGCTAAACTAACCTTTCCCTTTTTTTTTTAACTTGCACATGCATTTTTTATATTAAAGATCTTGGGATTGTATTATTTGGCTTTTTATTAAAATGGTTTTGTTTTGTATATATTTATTTGTTTAAAAATAGATCTTTGAATTCTAGCCAGATTTACTTGACAGTGTAGAAAATGTTTAAGAATGGAATATGCAATACGTTGGCGGGGAGGGAGAAGTACTGTAACTTTTGTAATATATTATATAAATATAATATATATCTATGACATAAATTGTAATGCTCTAAACCTGTATATTGCACATATGGCTACTGTATATTTAAGTTACTTTCCCAGGACATTCTGACAGGGGTGATTTATTATTATTATGGAGCACAAAACCTCCAGGAATTCTGCTGTTCCACAGAGTCAATGATATAAAGCCTAAGTTATTAGGATCATATTAAAAACTCTGTAAAACCATGGGGAATGCAATATTTGATCACGACTATGGAGGAAGTAATTAAGGTATATGGTACTGGAGGTTATTGAGGGAATGTAGTCTAGAAACCCTCATTTTAACACTGAATATCTGGCCCCTCTCCTGAGATGAAGAATGAATTGTTACCAAAAGCACTGGAAAAAAATTAAATAAAGGGCTATATCACTGTTGTAGAAATTCGTCTGAGATGCTCTATATGGGTTCTGTACCAATCTGCTACCTGGATGGTCTCTGATCCTTGACCAATGTTGGATTTGCATCTTCCACAGGTATTAAAACCATTTTAAATCCATTGTTTGACCTCCTTGATTTGAATTCTGTGTTCATGTAATCCTGGTGGAAAAGTCAAAGACTGGGCTTCCAGGTTGTTTTATTCTGATACTGAATGTCAAATACTTGTTCTCCAGACTGGAACTGAACAATACAGAATGGGCATCCTTGATGTGGGGCTGGCTCTTGTAAAAAACAGAAACACCAATAGCTGCAATGTCAAACTGTATAAAAATGGTTTTCTAAATAGTAATAGGGCATGTATCTAAACTTTCCTGGTTGGCTTCCAGCTTCAAAGCAAAGGCCGTTTCTGCCCTACACTGTTATAGTGCTATTATTCCACTTTCAACATCCTGTAGAATCCTGGGATTTGCAGTTTAGGGAGAGGCATCTAGAATTCTCAGCCAGAGAGCTCTTTGGCCTCAGTAAACTACAAACCCCAGAATTCCACAAGATTTGAAAGTGGAATAATAGCACTATAACAGTGTAGTGTGGAAATGGCCAAATTCTTCAAATGTTAGTTGCTTCCAATACCATGTTTGCACATGGGCAACAGAGCTTGAAAAGATGACTTTTTAGACCTCAAGTCCCAGAGTTCCACATCAGCCTGTCCACTGGCCATTCTGGCTGGGGATGGAGGAGACTGGAGGAGTTGTTGCTACTTGCTGTCAAGTAACTTCAACTTAATGGTGACCCTGTGAGGGACCTTCAAGACCACCAGTCATCAACTGCCCTGCTCAGGTTTTGCAAGCTGAGGGCCATGGCTTCCACGATTGAATCAATCCACCTGTAGTGCAGTCGCCCTCTCTTCCTACTGCTTTCCAATTTACCAAGCATTCTCATCTTTTCCAGTGAGCCATATCGTCTCATGATATGTCCAAAGTAGGACAGCTTCAGTTAGTCATCTTCACTTCTAGTAAGAGTTCAGGCTCAATTTGCTCCAGGATTGTCTTTTTGGCAGTCCATAGAATGCATGGGATTCTAAACCAGAATGATATTTCAAATGGGTTGATTCTCTTACTATCAGTTTTCTTCAATCTCCAGCATTAACAATCATACGTTGAAATCAGAAGGAGGTGTATTTCAAAATAATTTTCCCAAAGTCTAGTATGTTAATGTTCTAAGGCAATGGTTCTTAATCTTTTCTTTACCATGGATCCCCTTTAAATATATTTAGTTGCCACGGACCACCAAGACTTAACACTAAGTGGCTTCTGGCTGTACGTTGATAGCAGGAAATGCCGCGTGCTTTCTCTCAGCCACTCAGTGTCATTCACTTACATGTTCTCACTGTGTGCAGAAGTAGCAAATGCTGAGTACATTTTTTGCTATCAGTTTCATAACTTTTGAACACTTTGAGATATTGTAATGAAAGCTTGTACAAATGATGTCTAAAAATAATCCTGCTCTTTGAGATCAATGTATGACTGATTTCAGTCAGCCTGTCTGTCTTTTCTTCCTTCCATCCTTTCCATTCATTCATTCATCTATTCTATTTTAACTGTAGAAGCACATGACATTTCTTCAAGCCTTCACAGACCCCCTGTGAGGACATTGCAGCCACCCCAGGGATCCACGGGCCCCAGGTTAAAAACCACTATATTTTTGATCCATAACAATGAACTTGCAGTAAATTCAACTTTACTGCCTCTGATCTTCCGAAAGCCAAGGCAAGAAGTCATGCCTGTATACAAATATTTTTTCTGGGTCTAGAATAAAACTTGTCAGTGTCACCTTCACCCATTCCTCCCTCTGTTCTGAAGGCAGGTGACATATTCCTTAAAATCTCTTTGTTTTCCACTCTATATCTCTGACAGGTTTTTTAAAATGTATTTCTAGCCAAATTGCTTGGGGGCAATATATGAACCACAACTACCCTTTATTCTATTGTGCCTCTGGGATTGTTCTAATCGTCTCTTTGGAGATTGTACAAAGCAGCCCTCCAGCTCCTTCTACCTGCCCATAGAAATAACATGCAGTAAGGCACTAAGGAATGTTGGCCCTTTTCATTCTCAGGCTAAAGACAGAGAAAGAAACATGCAGCGCTACATATTGTTGGACTACAACTTCCAGCAAGGCTGATGGGAGCTGCACACCAACAACTTCTGAAGGCCAAATTGGCCACCCGTACTCTCAGATCTACAGCAGGAGCGAGCAAAGTGCAGCCCCCCATTTGTTATTGGACTTACCAAGCACTGTCTTTTCTAGTGACTCATGTCTTCCCATGATATGTCTAAAGTATAACAATTTGAATTCAGTTATCTTGGCTTCTAGGGAGAGTTCAGTCTTGATTTACTCTGAACAGATTAATTTGTCTTTTAGCAGTCCAGGGTACCTGTAGAACTCTTTTCCAGCACCACGTTTCAAAGGAATTAATTTTCTTCCTATCAGCTTTCTTCACCATCAAGCTTTTACAGCCATACCTAGAAACTGGAAATATAGATGCATGGACAATCTCGTCTATAGTGCTCAATGATATCTCTTTATACTTCAGGATCTTGTCTAGTTCCTTTATAGCTGACTTTCCAAGTACTAGTTTTCTGATTTGTGGACTGCAGTCTCCGTTCGGATTAATGACTGAGCCAAGATGTTGAAAATCTTTATTTCAGCTTTTTCATCATCTAAGTTACATAAATCATCTGTGATCATTTTTGTTTACCTAATGTTAATCTGTAAACCTGCCTTTGCACTTTCTTCTTCGACTTTCTTCAGTAATTGTCCCAAATCTTTGCTATTTTCCACTAGTGGTATGGTGTCATCTGCATATCTTAAACTGTTGACATTCCTTTGTCCAATTTTCATGCTTCCTTCCTTTGAGTCTAATGCTGCTTTATGTATGATATCTTCAGCATACCAGTTATACAGATAGGATGATAAAATGCAGCCATGCCTAACCCCCTTGCCAATTGGAAACCGTTCCGTTTCTCCATATTCTGTCCTAACGGTAGTCTCTTGTCCTGAGTACAGGTTATGCACCAGGACAATCAAATATTGTGGCAAACCCATAGTTGTGGCATACCCATAGTTTTCCATGATCTACACAATCAAAGGTTTTGCTATAATCTATAAACACAGGCCGATTTTTTCCTGAATTTCTTTGGCATGCTCCAACATATATTTGTGTCCCTAAGTGACTAGAAAGAACTACCTCTTTTAACACCTGACTTATGGAAACTGCAGTCAGAAGAAGAAACTAGGTAAGGAACTAGGTAAGAAGGAACTAGTTAAGATCCTCAAGTTTAACGGCATGTCATTAAATATCAAAGTCAGAATCATCCAGAACATTGTTGTTGTTTTATTTCTACATATGGCTGTGAAAACTGGACAGTAAAGAAAACAGGAGAGAGAAAGGGGGTGGAGGCCTTATACTTCCTCTCTCGTGCCCATTCCCTTCCTTGGGTGTGTTTGAGGGCATCGGGAGAGGGTTTGTGATGCTGAGAAGTCAGGTTGCAAGCTGTCCTTAGCTGGCCAGAGAAGGAGGACCAGAGACAAGTTTTTAAAGGTCTGTGTGGCCTGATTGGAGCTGCCCCAAGGGAAAGTTCCCCTGGAAAAGAAGCACCTGAGGTGAGGGGAGCAGGGATTGGAGAAACTCTGAAATAATCACATCTGTGAAAGTCAAACCTACAAATGTGGAGGTCTGACTGTAATGCTTGGTAAAGTTTGAGAGCCAGCACTGTGTAGTAGTTTGAGTTTTGGACTAGGACAAAGGGAGAGCAGGGTTCAAATTCCCAGTTGGCTGTGGAAACCTACTGGGTGACCATGGGCAGGTCATACTCTCTCAGCCTCAGAAGAAGGCAAAGGGACCCCCCGAACAAATTGTGCCAAGAAAACCCAGCGTTAGGTTTGCTTTAGGGTTACCATAAGTCAGAAATGACTTCATGACACACAACAGCCAAGTAGAAGGCAGAAGGAAAAGAGGAAGACCACACTATTGAGATAAATTCAATCAAGAAAGCCAAAGTTCTGAGTTTGTAAGACCTGAGCTGGGCATTTGATGCCTGGGGATCTTGGCACAGGGTTTCTTATAAGTCAAAGTCAACATGATAGCAAATAACAGCACACTTGAGCTAACATAGCTTTTATTAATCAGACCATAGAATGGAAAGTGAGCTTGCAGCCACCAGCTCCCGCCTTGTCAAGACTCTCCAAATGTAGGAACAGAGTCTATGTGCATGCAGCAGCCAGAATCCTGTGTTAACTTATACTTACCATATTTGCCAGCATATAAGATGCACCGGTGTATAAGACACACCCCATTTTTAAATGTTATTTTTTAGCATGTATTTTTCCCTTTTCCCTTCCATTTTACAGGGCAAGGGAAAGGAGGGAGCTCTGGAGGCAGAGAAAGAAGGCTCCTGAGAGCTTTCCCCCACCCATCTTTCCCTTTCTATGCAAAACAGAAGGAACAGGGATGGGGGAAGCCTCATGTGAGGATTCTTTCCCCCTCTGAAGCTCCCCCTCACTTTCCTATGCATTTTGCCCCAGCGCAGAGAACTCACACCAAGGCAAAATGGAAGGGAAGGAGGGTGGGGAAGCCTCATGGGAGCACTCTTTTAGCCCCTAGAGCTCTCACTTCCTTTCCTATGCATTTTGCCTTGGTGCTGAGAACTCATGTGGAAGCAAAATGCATAGGAAAGGGAGGGGGGTATTTGCCAGCATATAAAACACACTGATTTATAAGACGCACCCCATTTTTAAATTTTATCTTTCAGAGAAAAAAGTACATTTTATATGCCAGCAAATATGGTAACTAAAAAACATCTCGCCTGACTCCTCCAAACCTAATGGAAACATCATTCAGCCATGCTCTCATCATCGGCAGAATGGATCCTTTTCTCCCTATGCAGCTAAAGTAGGTTGGGGAGCAAGTCGCAATCATGGAAATAGTGTCACAATCATCACTAAGTAGTGATTGTAAAAACAAAACCATAACTTTTTTATATTCATGATCACTACTTACTTACAATTTTGACACTGGTATGGTGGTGGTATCCCAGCATGGTATATCCAGTGGGCAGGCAAAATGAGAACCTTGCTATCCCAAACGAAAACTCTGCGCTCCCATGAAATCTTTCAGTTCCCAAATTTCTAGAACTGCAGTAACATAAAACATCAACTGAGCATTTATAATAGACATTCAAAGAAAAGGGACAAGTGAAGTTGTTGTGTGAATGAGAATCCAGCAAATATAAGAATCTTAGGTACAATCAGTTTTCAGTATCTCACTCTACAATGCTAGCAGTTTGAGAACTGAAGGGAAATCTCTTTGGGGAGCAGAATTCTGTTTTGGAAGGCAGTCCCCTCATTTTGATCCCCAGCTACATTCCTCTTGGGACACTGTGACTGAAAAAGTCAAATCTTGTATCCCAACCCTCCCACAGCTATATGTGGAAATCTCTTGCAAGGGAAGTTACATACACCTCCTCTTCAATAATTTTAGGTGCACGGATAAGACTTTGTTTTCTTTTTAATTCTGCAATTTTTTTTTTTTTAAAAAAGCCTTACCTGTCTGTATGTCTGTTTTATTGCTTTGTTGTCGTGCTTTCTGATTTTTACATGTTGTTTTTATACTCTAAATAGCATTAGAGGCCCTTTTAAAGACCACAATATGTTATGTATATGAACATATAAATAACTTTTAATGTTCACACTAGTTTTTACTGAGAGGTGCAACGGGTGATCTGTTTCATATGTTCTGTTCAAATGAACCAAAATATCAGATCATCTTTGTTTTGCGGCTTATAAGAGATCTACCCAGTCTTTTAATAGGCATATAGAGAGATTAATTGAGCTGCTTCATTTTACTCGTTGTGTTACTTTGGCTACTCCTACAACTTTGCTCAGAACTTTAATTTTGTGCTCTAGTTACTCTGAAGTATTGTCACACTGCAGGCCTGAGCTTGCCATAACCAATAATCTGAGCTGTTAAACAGGATTGCTTTGCTATGAACAGGAAAGTGCTGCTCTAAATCAAACCACCTAGCTTATCTGTACATGTGAAAACATTAGGGGTGTTTACACTTTCTGCATAGCAGCCTTAACAACCACCACAACAACATACCCCATAAGGACTGACTAAAACAACGATGGCTGACTATAATTACTGTATTTGCTTGTGTATGAGACTCTCGTTTTCCCCTGAAAAATACTGTTTGAAAATGGGGTGTGTCTTATATGCTGGTGTATCTTATACACCAACAAATAGTATTTGCCGGTGTATAAATGGGATGCGTCTTATACACAGGTGGGTCTTATACGCCAGGAAATATGGTAACTGGCAACAGTATGGTACAGATAGGGGCAGGGGTGTGTTTTGCTTTGTTGTTGTTGTTGTGTGCCTTCAAGTCATTTTAACTTATGGTGACCCTCACATGAACTTATCACAGGGTTTTCGTGGCAAATTTTACTCAAAGTGGGTTTGCCTCTGCCTTCTTCTGAGCTGACAGTGTGGTCACCCAGTGAGTTTCCATGGCTCAGCGGGGATTTGAACTCAGTTCTCCAGAGTCATAGTTCAGTGGTTAAGCCACTATATCATGCTGGTTCCTGTATTTTGTCTACAGATTAGGAATAATTGCAGTAATTTACCTAACATCTGGAGACTGAACTCTTTATTTCTTTATACTTTATTGTCTCCCTTAGAAAAAAATGACTTGTAATTTACTTGTAAGAGCAATGCCTATAATGGCACACTGAAGCTACCTATAACTGGGACCCAGGGTGTCATCCTACCACTGCATTCTTAAAAATAAATTTCCAAATGGTGCTCAGAGGCAAAATGAGAGCTGCACATTGAAAACAGCAGAGAAATATAGACTCTTAGTATAGTTATGGTTGGTAGAAAAGGTCTCCACAACCCATCAACAAGAATGCAACAGTACAAACTAGAGTTCATGCCCTAACTCAGCCCCTTTTTGTGTGTGTGTAAAATGTGTGCCTGCCCCTCTTGTTTTAAACTATTTTAATACACTGCCAATGCAGCCCATTATCCCTATATGGGACTGAGTGTTGATGTAGCTGAGAGATGGTGGTTTATGTGAGTCCTGCAATGTGGTCTGCTGTCACTATTGCAAGTTGGAAGTGGGGCTGAGGATGGTGTGGGATTTTCAGGGAATTTCCTCCTCTCTAGGAAAAAAAATGAGAGCAGGCAAACAAGAAAACCTCCAGCAAAAGTCACTCTACCAAATTTCTGTCTCCTTCCAAAAAAAACTCCCAAAAAATTATGTCTTGAGTTCCTATATAGAATTCAAAGTGTAAAACATCTATTTAAAGTCTTTGCTATTGAATGTAGGCAAACCTAGGTATGACATCAACCAAAGACAAAGCTCTGTCTCCTCTCTGCATTTGGCGCTCACTCTGTATTGTATGTTAGACAGAGTCTGAGTGATTGGTTCCTAAGCTGCAGTGACAGCAATTGCATTAAGAAGAGAATCTATTCATTGCGTTAGAAAGAACATTAAAACATTTGATTGATCAGTTAGCATGAATTAAGATCATACAGAGAATTAGATGACCCACAGTTGCCGTCTCACTGATGCCAGCCAGGTCTTTGGCCTCTAGCAGGATTTTGAGGACTAAGCTAGAGGTTTTAGCAAGAAACACAGATAATGGAAGTTCCCTAAGTTCTCAGTTTAAAAGCTGGAAAACCTTAATATAGTTGGCTCTTCATATCCATGAATTCTGTATCCATGGATTCAAACACAGCTTGAAAATATTTTTTTAAAAATCCAAAAAGCAAACTTTGATTTTGCTTTTTTTATATAAGTGACACCATTTTACCACACCACTGAACTTAATAGGACTTGAGCATCCACAGATTTTGGTATCAATGAGGGTCTGGAAGAAACTCTAGTAGATACCAAGGACCCACTGAATATGGTGGGCTCTCCATATTTGTGGGAGTTCTGTCCCCCTTAAATAGTGAAAAACGCAAATGCTCAAGTCCCATATTATTAAATGGCAACAACATATGTGCAAACAATTCAGCACATCCATGTTCATGTTGTTGCCATTTTAATTATGGGATGCGACACTCTGTAATCACTGGAGTTGGCAAATCTGGAGGTTGCATATACAGAGAGTCCACTGTACTTTCAAATCCGGCCAAGCAGCCCTGGCTTTCTTTGGCTTGAACTCTAGCTGTAGGGCCAGACCTACAGGGTAAGGCAGTTGCTTGCGGCAGTAAGCACCGGAGAGACAGCAGTTGCAGTTCTCACCAAGTTCCCTCTTGAAACCTCCTGTTGATCCCCTCTGTTGGAGGACAAAGCTACATTTGAAAGAAAACCAGACACGTGCCCTCTAATTCTAGCCTGCTATCCTCAGGTACAATGGAGGATGTTGCTGCCACTATTGAAGCATGATTCAAGTGTCTGTTTACATACCCTTGTCATACTCTCCAATTGTCCCTATTGGCAAGGAACCAATTAATTCTCTATGGTCCCACTTTTTCAGCTGCTTTTAAAATGCCCCAGTTTCTCTCCTTCTCCCACTTTCCCCCTTTGCTCTCAGCTTACTTCATTTACTGCAAGTTCAAAGTCCAAAAGTAATTTGCACTCAATTACCTCAGAAGCGGGTAGTGGAGAGAAGCAAGCAGAATCTTGCCCTTCCCTGTAGGCTCAGGCAAAAGCAAACTGCTGCAGCCTCTCTTAACTTGTCTGTTCTTCGTCATTAATAATTTTTGCCATTTTAACCATGCTCTGATGTGGCTTAGCCACCTGTGTCCCAGTTTTCATCTATGAAATGTTGCTTTGTTTGTATTATGAGATGGGGCAGGGCATCTTCTCTTCCACCTCAGGCAACATAATGTCTTGGACTATGCTGCCTACCTCGTCCCATCATCTATTCACTGTCTTCACTGTGTTCCAGGTAGCACACCTCTTAGCCATTACAACAGGAAGAGGTTCAATATGGCCAGAGAAAGGACCAGGCAGAAAAGCTGCATCAAGAAGTTTGAAGTATGTAAATGTTCTCTAGCTATGGAACTAGCTCAGTGATTAGGGTTTATTCCCCCTTTCTTTAAATAATAATTATTGAAGCAATAATCAAGCATGGAAAGTTGCCAATTTGACATGTGTGTGTGTGTGTGTGTGCGTGCGCGCACAGAGTGTGCTTCTGTTTGATTCTTTCCCCTGTGGCCATTTTTTCTCTACAAAATAACCATGCCAGGGTTTCTTTTCCATCTGCTGTGGGTCAGGCATTGATAGAATCATAGAACTGGAAGGGACCCCATAGGTTATTTTGCTTTCTGTGTATATGTTTTTCTCTTTATTTTATGGAAACTAGGGTAATCAGAATATTGAAGTAACTCAGAAACCATAGCTAGTCTGCAATTAATGCAAACATGTATAAAATTCAAGGAGTGTGTAGTGTTAAAATCCTATCCCTGTGGATTTATTTTTTGAGGAGAGGAAGAACACAATGCTCTTCTGGATTTCTTTCAAAGCAGATACAGGTGTTATTTTATTGTCAAACAAAATTGTAATTATTCTGTATTTAAGCAATCAAACTATTTGACAATTTAATAGAATCAGAATATTTATAATAAACAAGAGATAGACAGACAAACAAGGAAAAGTAAGCAATCCAAAAGTACCGTAATACAGGTTAGGCCTCCCATACCCAAAATGCTTGGAGCCAGAAGTGTTCCATATTTTGGATTTTTCTGGATTTTGAGATGCGGTACCTTTTTGAAATAGCCTCATGTCTCATTCATTTGCTATTTGTGTTGTGTATGAGATATGAGGCTGGAAAGAGACTGAGGATCTGTGAAATGCCAGGAATTCAAGCGTGAATCCTCATCATGAATCCACACCTCCCACCATTTCACAGATCCTCAGTCTCTCTCTCTTTATGCCAGCAACTGCCTGCTTCCACGTTTGAGGTTGCAGCTGTGGCACTCTGGCTTGTTCATCTCTCAGATCCTCAGTGTCTTTCTTTGTGCCACCAGCCGCCCGCTTCCATCTTTAAGGTAGTAGCTGTGGCATGCCCCAAACCTGAGAGATAAGCAAATGAGAGTGCCTCAAAGGCAGAAGGGAACAGCTGGCAGCAAAAAGTTTTGGGTTTTGGAGGCTTTTGGATTTCTGGATAGAGAAGGCTCAACCTATAGTAGCACCATACCATCCTGAACACTCCTTGTCTGATTTCTGAAACCAAGGAAGGTGGGGGGCTGATTTATATTTGGAGGGAATATTACCAAGGGTATTCCTACCTGGTATATCCAAGTAGGGCTAGGAAAGAATCATGCCTCAAGCCATGAGGCACCACTGCCAGTCGGAGTTGACAGTATTATCCTAGTTGGACCAAGGGTCTACCTCATCATAAGGTGGTTTTCTTTGTTGCTAGGTTAGCAGTCTTTTGCTTGTATTGTTTTAAAATACAGTTGGTTTTGTTTTTCCCTATTTACAGTGTTTCATCAGTACTCCATCCCCATTTTAAAGGGGGTCAGGTAACAAAAAAGTACTGTCACTACCACCATCATCGCCTGCAGCAAATCACTGCTCTCTGCCCACAAGGTAGCAATGGCCTATCATGCTATTGTGGCTGGGCTGTGTTAGGACTAAAATGAATTAGTACAGTGGTACAGGGAGGGAGAAAATCTCACTATTCTCAAGATGTTTGCAGAAAGGACTTTGCATGAGCTGTCTGAGATAGGAAACATCTGCACTCCAAATACAATGGTGTCACATTTTTCCACCTGGCTTTGTTCAGTTCAGCTAACCAGTAATAGCAGGAAAAAGACACTTCAAAAGCTCCATCCACGTTGGGTTCCCTTCCATTTTCTTAAAAGCTCATGCAGTGAAAAGGTGTCCCAGCATAGCTTTGACATTGTCCAGGCAGATTATTTTATTGTACTTTTTCGTCTCGTTAGCAAACAGCATGTTAGCAGATGAAAAGTACCACTGCAGATTAAACTCTGCATGTATGTTTGTGTATGTGATTTTATTTTCACTTAAGTAAGTGCACTCTGAGAAATACAGAGTGAAGTGATTGCTATGTGGCTGTGTATATTACCAGCACAAGTCAGATAGCTTCTCTGAGGATAAATGGAACAAAACTTGAAAGCTTTATCATCTAAAGATTGTCTATCTATGTATCAGGTGTGCATTCAAACTACCCTGCAGACATACTCTTCTAAACAAACAGTCTTACATCAAGGAGCATTAAGCTCCTCCAGCAAAGAGCAGTTATTAAGACTGTAGCCCTATATCTCAAAATAAGATCTACTGAACTTAGCAAAACTTACTTCTGAATAGTAAGGGTTGCAATGTTCAAGTACGGTATAAATGATCCCAAAGTAGAAAAAACCTTGCTATTCTGAGCTAATCCAGAAGGTGGAGTAAGAATTCAGAGCAACCAACATGCTGTTTGCCCCACCTCTTGTATAATTCTGGACCAGATTATCAGCAAAAACGGATTGTTTCTGCATGTGCCTATTTCTGCCCAATTCAATCAGCATCATTGATTTGCCATACACTTTAGCTATCCATCATACAAATCTATATAAACTGCACAATATTGTGTGTGTATGCAGTCCCTGAACATGCACAGCTCTTGCAGTCCACAAAAGCTTGCAGTTAAAAAATTTTGTCAGTTTTTAAAGTGCCACAAAATTCTCTGTTACTGTTGTTTTTCCTGAAATTGACTAATATGGCCACTCACCTTGAAATTTTTGTTCTTAGAAAAACACAACAGTTGGTTCATGTTACAGATATTACGTTTCCAAAGAGTCAGTGGCTCAGTCGCTCAGTTCTATACTAATCCCAGTCTTCCTGCATAGACTCCCTTAGGACTTGTTTTGTGGCTTTTGCTGTCTTGTTGTTACCTTTCTTGATGCTGTTTCATAACCCTCAGTTTACCGTAAAAGGATGCTGCTGCAGTGCTATTTTCTTTTTTTTGTTATGATGCATGCACAGCTTGCACCATTGTTAGCAGAATGTATGTGAATGTACGTGAATGTAGGAGGTGAATGTATGAAGTGGATGGAAGAGGGGAGCATCTGTGAGTAACTAGAAATAAGTAGTTAGTTGCGTTAGGGATGTTGTTATTTTGGGAATTGGCTGATCTTAAGAATGTATCTGTGCTGTTATATCTGTTTTGTAAATTCTTGTAACTAAGTGTACCTGGGAGAGGGGAGTCTCCCAAGTGTGATATTGTTTATTTGCATGCCTTGATTAAAACACTTTTATAAACCTCTGTTTCTCTCCATTTCCACGCGAGGGTTGGCACACGCCACATAGGACCTCTCACTCAGGGGAAGGGGGAGGTGGGAGATCCTTACGCTTAGAGATTGGGCAGGGTCCCTCCTGTCCTGTCCAAATGATTCATAATTCGGGGGGGGAGTGGCAGCATACCTGATAGAGCTGGGGAGATTGCCAATCGTTCCATGCATGGAAGTCAGCTTTGGAAGGCTGGCAAGAATCAGTAAAACACTGGGAGGGAATTTCCAGTCTTGCAAGGCTGGAAGTCAACTTAAGAGACTGGAAATAAACCTTCAGTGTCACAGCATCATGCATGGAGAAAGTATGCATTCCAGAGCACACACCTGTATGCAGGGCTCCCCCCTTCCATTTACTTGCATTTTGCCTGGGCATGGAGGAGGAAGGCATGCATGCCCAGGCAAAAGGCAAGGAAGGGGCAGGAGGAGCCCCAGAAGGAAAGGGGAGAAGAAGCGCAGAAAGGGAAGACTCACGCATGAGTTCCCTTGCTTGCTCCCTTGAGCATGGAAGGAGTTGTTCACGGTTTATTTGGCTTTCATGAGAGTTCTGCACCCCAAACCCTCACAAAAGTGGAAGGGCAACTGTATATTAAAAGTGGCGATCAGAACAGTATACAAAACAGAGTTGCACAGTGTTCTTCCCCTTTTCAATGCAGAATTTGGAAAAAAATTCTAATCAAAAAGTATTTTCTTACTTCTTAGGCCATTTCCACACTAGACTGTTATAGCACTATTATTGCACTTTCAACATCATATGGAATCCTGGGATTTGTAGTTTAGGGAGGGGCCATTGAGACCCCTCCCAAAATTGCAAACCCCAGGATTCCGTAGGATGTGCTATATAGTCTAGTGTTATAACAGTTTAGTGCGGAAATGGCCTTAGACTTTTTTTAAAAAAAGAAATTGAATGGCATGATCTGAGCAACTGTGGTTGATCATTTGCTTGATCGTGCTTGATGATGCCCTATAATAAAACCAAGCACTTTCCCTAGGTCGCAAATTCTGGCCCTGAAATCTTAGGGCTTGTGATACTGCTGAACCGGCAAACTGAGTTTAAATCTCCTTACCAAGCTCTGTTGAAATGGTCTAGCCTGAGAAGGACACCCCATTTATTTTACTTTTTTATTTTCTAGATTCAAAAAAAGACATTAATTTTTCATTCTGCTCCTCAGGGCAAGGATAACTTGCAAAGTACCTCACATCAGTCAATTAAAACTTATAACAAAAACCAAAAGGCAGCAATAAAAAAAGGCCAACCAGAAAACCATTTGTGGCCATAAAACATATAAAGTAATAAAACAGGAAGAACAGCTTTATATTACTGCCCATTAAAAGCTTTTGAGGAAAAAATTTGTCTTTATCTGGAGACAAAAAAAAAAAAATAGGGAAGGGAGAGGAGTATCAGGTGCTTTCAGGGATCAACAGAATCAGAGACAAAAGGCTCTGGACCAAACTGGCCAGAGGTTTGATTCTTGGCAAGACAGGAACTAAGGCAGTCTGGAGAGGGCAAAACCCCTAAACCAGCAGCCAGTCAGGGCCACCACAGGTTGCCTACTTTTCTCACCTTTAATTCCTGGCATGTAACATGGTGTAAATCTCTCTTCTTGTTTTTGAGAGACAGAAGGAGGTGGCATGATGAGGGGGCTGACTATTGTTTGGAATGCCTGCTAGAGCAAAGGTACCATGGGAGAGACAACCGGGAAAATCACCTGTGCTGCAGCAAAGACAATTTCCCAGTCATCCTTCCCACAATGCCTTTATTCCAACAGCTTTCAAAACAACAGCCAAGTTCCTGGGCCATTTCTACACTAGATTGTTATAGCACTGTTATTCCACTTTCAACATTCTATAGAATCCTAGGTTTGCAGTTTAGGGAGGGGCCAAGTGGCCCCTCCTGAAACTGCAAACCCCAGGAGTCCATAGGATGTTGAAAGTGGAATAATAGCGCTATAACAGTCTAATGCGGAAATGGCTCTGGATGGCTTTACTTCGTTTTCTATTGGCTTCTCTTTCTCCATTTTGATTTATGACTAAGACAATGTATGCAGAGGATATGAAAAGTTTGCAGAGAGCTCTGTTCTCTCTGCAAAAACAAGACTAGGAGAAGATTGTGGCACAGACCATGAACTCATAAACTCAAAAATTAGAGTACACCTAAAGAAGAACTCTAAACCAACAAATTAAGAACACTAAATACAACCTGAGGAATATCCCTATAATACTTAATGTGAACAATAGATTTCTACTATTGCACTTAATTGACTGGAAGCCAGAAGAATGCTGAACTGAAGCCAGGGACAGTGTCAGGGAGGAATGCAAGAAGACACTGTCTGCATCTAAAAAGAGAGAGAAGCCTTAATGGATAACAGATGAAATTCATCAAACAGTTAAGAATAGATAAGAAGCAAAAGTAAAAGGTGACAGATATAGGGTCAGTGTTCTGAATGCAACTGTTCAGTGACTTGTGCAGAGGGACAAGGAGAACTAGTACAATAATTTATGAAGAGAATTAGAAGATGAGAACAAAAAAGGAAGGAAAAAAGACCTCTTCCACAAGATCTGAGAAATCAAATGGAAAGTTAAACCAGGAGTGAAGATGTTGCACAACCAGCAGAAGAACACATTGTATGACTAAGTACAAATAAAAAGCAATGGAAATAATACATTGAAGAACTATATTAAAAGATGAAAGGATGACAGTTCATTCAAGGAAGACCATTTAAAGATGAATGTACTATTTTAGAAAGTGAAATGGGAGCTGCGTTCAAAGCACTTGGAAGAAATAATTCACCAGGAACAGATGGCTTATGAATACAGCTGCTTCAAGCTATAGAAACAGAATTTACACTTATTCTAACTAAATCTGGCAAAATTATGGAAAACAAAACAATGGCCAGCAGATTGGAGACACTGAATATGCATTCCAATCCCCAAGAAATGAGACACCATGGATTGCAGTAACCACAAGACCACTGCATTGATTTCTCATGCAAGCAAATCATGCTCAAAATTCTACAAGAAAAACTTTTACCATATATGGAGAAAGAAATGCCAGATGTCCAAGATGGGTTTGGGAAAGGAAAAAGCACTAGGGATCATATTGCTAACATATGTTGGATAGCAGAGCACATCAAAGAATTTCAGAAGAAAATCAGCCTGTGCTTCATAGATTATTACAAACCTTCTATTGTGTAGATCATGAAAAACTATGGATCACTCTTAAAGGAATGGGTGTGCCACAACATTTGATTGTCCTGGTGCATAACCAGTATGCAGGACAAGAGGCTACCATCAGAACAGAATATGGAGAAACGAAATGGTTTCTAATTGGCAAGGGGATCAGATAAGGCTTCATTTTATCACCCTATCTGTTTAATTTGTATGTTGAACATATGCATAAAGCAGGATTAAATTCAGAAGAAAGAGGCATGAAAATCTGAAGGAAGAGCATCAGTAATTTAAGCCAGGCAAATGACATCATACTACTAGCAGAAAATAGCAAAGACTTGGAATGATTACTGAAGAAGTCAAAGAAGAAAGTGCAAAGGCAAGTTTACAGTTGAACATTAAGAAAACAAAAATAATGATCAGAGATGATTTATATAAACTTTAAAGTAGACAATGAAGAGATTGAAATAGTTAAAGATTTTTCATACTTTGGCTCAAGCGTTAATTAGAATTGAGACAGCAGTCAAGAAATCAGAAGAAGAATAGGAACTTGGAAGGGCAGCTATAAAGGAACTACACAAGATGCTGAAATGTAAAGATAGGATTGTCTCTGCCAATGTATTTCCATTTTCTACATATGGTTGTGAATGCTGGACAGCAAAGATAGCTGACAGGAAGAAACTTAACTCATTTGAAATTAGCTGCTGGAGGACTGTTCTATGGATACCATGTAGTGCTAAAAAGACAAATGAATGGGTCCTAGAGCAAATCAAGCCTGAACTCTCCCTAGAAGCCAAGATGACTAAATTGAGACTATCATACTTTGGATATATCATGAGAAGACATGACTCACTAGAAAAGACAATAATGCTTGTTAAGGTAGAAGATAGTAGGAAAAGAGGAATATCCACATTATGGATGGATCAACTCAGGCAAAGAAGCCACATCCCTGAGTCTGCAAGACGTGATCAGGTCTGTTGACAATAGAGTGACTTGGAGGTCTGTCACAGGGTTGCCATAAGTCAAAGTTGACTTGACAGCAGTTAACAAATCCGCTATGGAGGGCTGATTTTTTTAAAACAAGAAAATCAGTGTGCCAGGGCCCAGTATTATATTTGTGCCTACTGGCTACATAATGTCTCTCTTTTCTGGAAATTCTCTGAGGACCAGTTGCCAATAGCTTGTGAACCAGCAGCAGTTCACACACTACCACATTGAGTAGTCCTGATTTAGACCATATCTTTATTCTTTTTATGTAATTTTCATAAATCTGAAAGCCTCTCTGCAAGGTTATAGCACACTTTCAAAATGGATCTGAAAATTTTCCAAGAAATGACGCCACGTGGTTATATAATGTCCTTTGCCAAGGAAGTTCAGAGTTGGGTGTGGGAGATGGTTGTCACCATATTTCCAACCTTGTTTTGAAAATGTGTGGCAGGAAGTGCGTATGATGGTTTGTGTGGCCATCCAGAGGTCATTGAATTACAATTCCCAGTAATCCTAGCCAGCACAGTCAATGGTGAGAAATGTGAGTGGAAGTACACCAACATCTGGAAGGCCTCTTCTGCCTTAAAACATAGGCAGTTTCACAAGCCTTCAGAAATTCCACTGCAGGAGTTCCCAACCCTTTGGAGCTGATGAACAAATTGAATTTTTACAATAAAACCTTCTGGGTTCTTTTGTAGTGGGTATTCTCCTTCAGAAAATGGCTGTCATGGTGGGAGGCTAGTCTCAAAACACACATTTCACACAAGGCAAACTGATAAGGCTAAAAGACACATAACCAACTCAAGAACATTAGGAACCTACATTAATAGGAAGATCACCTCCATACCAGTCTTTCCCAAACATGCACAGACATCCCACACAGCAAGCAAACAAATATCGCACAAAAGCTAGGGTGGCCAGATTGAAAACTGGAGAGGGTTCTTGTAACTTGAATAGTTGTGGCTAAAGAAGGGATTTCAGCAACCAAATAACAAGCAACATGTCTGAATTTCCCTCTTCCACACAACCATTAAATATACAGGAGCCCTCTACAGTTTTCACTTTGGCAACCCTACATAACATTTCTACCATTTTAAACATGCATGCACACAGTCCCTTGTGTTCTCACCCTTGTATCCTTCACAGCTAAGTGCTGGTTTCCAGCTGCAATCTTCACTTTCTGAGGATGTTTCTGGGCTACAGGAGGATCCAGATGCAATTCTGGGAAAACGAAAATGTTGGCTGGGAAGCTGCACATTGTTGGTGCTGGGAAACAAGGTTTTCATTTTTAAAAAAACTGGGAGTGGCGGGAGGACTTCATGGATGCCGAGAGTGGGCACACACTGGAGATCAAAGAAGGAGGGGGGAACATTTGGATAAGTTGCCTCTTCCCTCAAATATCTGCAGAAAATTCTGCTCTCCATATTTCCAAGCAAAGACTGCTTTGCTGAATTTAGTTCCAAAGCATCAGAGCCCGCCAATGGAACAATGAATAATCCAGTTCTATGTGGGAGACTGCTTTGAATAAAACTGCTCAACAACCCTTGCTGAACCATGTCTGAGTGTAGCACTTTCTGAGAACAAATATGGGCAATTCTTGTGCAGTATTCACCACAAGTTGTGACTATTTCTTCCCTCCTTCCCTCCACACCCCTGTTTAAAATGCCACACTGATTCCACACATCAAACTGTTCGAACTGAGCATGAAAGCAAGCCAGGAGCTCAAGAGCTGGTGTCGTTCGATAAATATTAATGATCTGAAACGGGGACTACAGAAAATGAAGTACCCTTAAAATGCTTTGGAGTTGAAAATTGTCAGCACTATTATGGGTTTCTCCTTCAAATAATAAATGATTCAACAACTGTACGGTTGCCATGGGGACAGCTTCTCATTGAGCCTAAAATTACCAAGCTGCTGACAAGCCTCTATTTTTAGTACCACCAGATGTGCCTCTTTAAAAACCGTGGCGGAGGCTGAGTGTGGAGTGCACGTTGCATGTGTGCAAATAAGTGAGGTACTATTTGGGGCTGTTGCTGTTACTGTCGCTCCTATTGTTTGTTATTATTGTTGAGCACTATCCCCATATATTATGTTATACTAGGAAAAAAGTGAGCCTTGAAATCAAGGAAAACAACAGCCCACCATGTCTTTGAGAAATGTAAAATCTAAATTTCAGCACAAAGGGGACAAGCACAGAAGGGAAAGGGAAGGATGCCCAAGACTAGTGAGAGATAGCTGCCTCAGGCGGTGCATGCTGGGGGTGGCAACAAGATGTGGGAGATGGGTGGCGTGCAACCCGCTCTATACGTCTTCAATTAGGCTGCAGATGCAGTGAAGGGCAAGGTCCTGTGGTGCCTTTTTTGCTCATGTAGAAGAAAGACTCAACAGACTGTCCAGTTGGCTCTTGTGCATGGGATGAGGGAGCACCATTCTTACCTCAGGCAGCAAAATGTCTTAGGCCAGGCCTGAAGATTTCATTAAGGAAACTGACATGGAATATGTCCTGTGTCTACACCAGGGCTGGGAACAGTGCAGATCTCCCGATGTTGCTGAGCTGCAGTTCCCAGCATTCTTTGCCATTGACTCTGCTGGCAAGAATTGCTGGGAGTTACAGTTCAATGACATTTGGAGGGCTGTACAATTCCTACCTCTCTTCCACAATAAACAGGAGCCCCAAGTCGTATTTGGGGTCTCACAAATACAACTACTATTACTATCTCTTCCTCCTCCTCCCCCCTCCCCCCTACATAGTAGGGTTGTATGTGTCTGATTTTGATAGGAGAAACAGCAACAGCATTGTCAGAAAGGTAAATTTTAGCTCCCCTCTCCCTGTTTTCTTCCACTAAATCATCTCTACTGTATGCTACTACTCCTGGTGATAGTGGAAGGGAAAATCATATGAGCAAAAATGGTATTTGTGTAAATGAAGGTTTGCTGGCCAAATAATTCTCAGAGAAGTGTTGTTAAAGAAATAAATGAATGTGTGTTGGTGGTAGGGAGGAAGGTGTCCAAGAATGAAGCTGAATGAGGCAGAAGAATGCATATGATTAGAACTAGATAATTTCTTGCAGTAACAAAAGGATGATGTTTTCAGTATAGTACATCAGCTGCTCAATTTTCTGCTGCAGTCATCACACAGACTAGTCAGAGTAAGCCTGACACACATTCTGATCTATCAAATCCCAGCCCTCCCTTTTCATGCAATTCACACAAAAATAAGAGACAACTAATAGTTAAGATTTGAAAAGGTGCTCATGCTGAACAGCTACTTGCTATTATTTCATGCATCAGTCCCACCTGTTCTTTCAGCAGTTTCACTGTTATTGACGACAAATCATCTCTTGGCCCAGCAAAGAATCCTATGTGTTTGAAATTTGGAAGGTAAAATATGACAGTGTTTACAGTTAATGGGATTGTAGTTTTAGTTGCATCCTTGAAAGAATAAGACAGATGTATCACCAAAAGAAGTCCTGTTTGTGTCTGCACACTATGTTACCATATATTACCACTCCTTCTATGGGATACACAATTTTCATAAATTGAACTTATTAATGACCAGAGAACATGATCAAGGCCACGCTGGCTGGGGATGTGTTTGGATCATGAAAGTTCAGATAGGATTTTGCAGAAAACTGATGGGTTTGTGCTAATCCCTTCACCACTTCAGGCTCTTAGCATTTATGAATACAATGAAAGACTAACTGCCCAGATTGTTGAACAATCAAGAGATCATCCCTTGATCTTATCTTATGGAGATCTTCCCTATACACATTTCCTGACTAAACATTAGGAGATTGTCATGAATCCCATCAATGTTTTGTCACTCCAGTATTAAGCAATCAGCCCATTCCGGATCCCTTTTTCAGTCCCATGGGAAAGCCATGACAGCTTTGTCAACACACCCTTCCAGGGTGTTAAATAAGCAGTGGTGTATTTAAGTCTTTTACTCCAAGTCTCAAGTCGAGCGTCAAGTCCTTATGTTCAAATTTTAAGTCAAGTCTCAAGTTCTTGAAGATACTGTCAAGTCAAGTTTCAAGTCAAGTCTGGAAGCCAACTTTATACCCCAACCAAAATTTCAGAATTATTGGATAGAGTGAAATAAAGTCAGTTTTAACAATTTAAGCGGCGCCAGCTCTCCTCATTTGCAATTTTGCCATCTGCAGCTTTGAAGAATAGGATCCTTCTTACTCACCATTATTGAAGATTCAAAAACTTTAGAAGGAAGGATCCTTCCTCCTCAAGCCCATTGCCTAACACATTTGCCGTTCCCTTCTGAGAAATGCACCCTGCACTCTGGGAGTGAGTCTTGTCTTTTGCTCTTAGGAAACATTTTAGAAGGCTCCTCTGACATGCAGTGGGGACAGGCTGCTGAGCAGACCTCAAGCCTGCCTCAAACCCATTGCCTAATCTGTTTGCTGTTCCGCTCTGAGAAATGTGCCCACATCATGGGCTTAAGACAGATTGTCATGTGACCAGTAGGCAAAAAGAGATGGAGTTATTGTTCAAAGTCACAAAGTTTCTGGATGAATGCATTATGTTACTGAACCAAAGGCAGCAAGTCAGTCATTAAAAATATACAAGTCTCGAATCAAGTCAGTGCATCATTTATGGCCAAGTTGAGTCCGAGTCGAGTCACTGAAGCAACGTAAGTCCAACTTGAGTCCAAGTCTATTGACTCGAGTCTACATCACTGGAAATAAGGTATAAAAACCCTAGCTTCGATCCCAGCCAATTGTAGTACATAGAACATAGTCAGACTGCCGCTCTCCCATGCTACCCTCTGCTGCAACCTCCTTCTTCAAGATGGGTAACTATCACTCATTTCACCCCTATTCTCTCCCTATACAATCTTTCCTACCTCATTTTCTGATAACCTTATATGGTTCTTAAGAGTGTCTGATTTCTTGCATGTTTGTCAATTCAAATAAAATACTTTGTTTAACATTAACTGGAGTCCTCTCTACAGTTGGTACTGGTATGCATAGGTGAAATGATCCTGCCATTAGCCTCCTCTTGCAGGCCTGCTTTGAGCTATAATTCCCCCAAATTCTAAGGAGTCACTGGCATTACAGGTGGACCCCAACATTCCCACCTCTTACGATAACAACTGTATGTGCACAACACATAGCTAAAGCCCCATGGTGTTTTCAGTCATAAGAATAACCAACATAACTGCAGTGCTATAGGGCAATGGTTCCCAATCACAAGGCTACAACTCCTAGAATCCCCTGACCATTGGTCATGCCAGCTGAGACATCTGCGAATTGAAGTCCTACATCATCTGTGGACTCATTTTGGAAATGATTGCCATTGATCCTAAGAACTGAAACACATGTTAAGATGAAGCAACAAGCCCCAAAAAGTCAGGAATAAATAAAGCAACTATATACTTTGCATAATTTAAGTAATAAAAGCTGAGGCAAGAAATCTACACAAATTGAATTTAAAAAGTCATTAAAATTTATTTCAAATACAAAATGCACATACATAGCTGTGGATATATATGGTTTATGTTTAACATAAGAGGGTTGCATTCCTATTAGGTGAAGGTCATCAGACATCAATTTCATGGTAATAAAAATCCAATGACAAATGCTATAAAGAAGTCTACCCTCAAGAAAAGCCAGGTGTGTTATCAATGTTTGTTCTTTTTCTTTTGTGGTCTATAATTGTTAGATGACATTTTGTTCAGTAGCAGTTTCAGACTGCTCATACAATAGCAAATGCAGCTCACTCTCCTTTTGATGTTATGATGGCCATAAGGATGCCACCAAAGAGAACTTTAAAAGAGAGCATAACGTACAGTATTTAAGGTATCAGTCTACTGTAAAAAAAACAATGAGAATGTGTCCATTTGCCCTCAGATCAGGGCTGGCATGATTCAAAGTGTCATGACAGGACAGCAGTTTATAAGGTTGTTGTTATTGTTGTTGTTGTGTGCCTTCAAGTTATTCCTGACTTATGGAAAACCTATTATGGGGTTTTCTAGGGGCTGAATGTGTGTGACATGCCCAAGTGGGTTTCCATGACCAAGCAGGGAATCAAATATTAATGTCCAGGGTCATAGTTCAATGCCCAAACCACTACACAATGTTCATTGTATTTTTTACAAGAATGGGAAGAGGAGATTTGGAGGTTTTCTTCCAAATTACCAAAACACTGTCTTTCAGTACTCTGTACCTTTATCTGTGCTGCTTTGCCTCAGGCACCAAATTGTCTTAGGGCATTTCTGCACTATACTGTTATAGTGCTATTATTCCACTTTCAATTACTGTGGAATTCTGGGGTTTGTAGTTTTCTGAGGCCAAAGAGCTCTCTGGCTGAGAATTCTAAATGCCCCTCCCTAAACTGCAAACCTCAGGATCCCATAGGATGTTGAAAGTGGAATAATTGCACTATAACAGTGTAGTGGGGAAAGGCCCTAAGAGAAGTCTTGCTCAAGATAATAGCTGAACTGAAGGACCTGAAGCTCCATCAATGGTACTAGTGTGTTCCTCCAGGACAAAATTGTTATAAAATACTTCCCAACCATGCATTCTCTTTAACTCCTTCACCCATTTGCTATTTGAACAATCAGGTTTAGGCAGTAAGGATTTCCTGCATGCCTCTCCCCTTTATATGCAGTCTTTAAAACTTTCCTCATTTTCTCAGTCACCAATTGTAGGGATGCATCTAACAAACCACACCATGTGACCACAGGACCTTCCCCGTGTCTTTGCAAGCACATAAAAGACTACTCCTCTCTTCTTCTTAATCAAACCAGTCTTCATTCTTTCCAGAAAAGGCTTACACCCCAGAAATCTACTTCTAATCCAACAAAAATGTATGTGGGATGTACCAAACTTGCTCCTACTTGCCCCTACAGAAGCATGGTAAGTGTTGCATGGGCATTTATACTGCAGCAATAAGTGGCAAGTTTTAAAGGTGATAAATGGCCACCGATTGAACAACAGCTGCCTTTCATATCTTTGTTTCAGTGGAAGGAGAACTAAATTTTAAAGCTGACACCAAGGGTAGCTATAGAAGGAATGGCTGAATATAATGGAAGGCAGCTGTAGCACCCAGACCTGTTGGGGATCCACCAGGTGCCACCAGGATTCATAATTTGCTCAGCCTACAATAATGCCAGACAAACTGTCTACACACAACCTCACAGTTGATGGCATCACATTGTAAGTTTCACTACTTTCCTTCAACATTGTCACTGGCCAGGTATGATGATTTGGATAACTAGGGCTGATTTTCTCTTTATGTTTTGTTGTTGGTTTGGGTAACCGAGTACCAAATAACTGCATATCTTGTAAGGTCTAAAGGGCTTCTAGATACGAAATGCATTGTGTGTTTCTTTAAAATAGTTTTCACCACTCTGATCTTTCAAGCTGTTTCTGTTTTTACTGATTCTTGTGATTATTTTAATGGTTTTATTATTTAGTTTGTTCTCACATGTTTTTTGGATGCCTTTGCACTTTTTAGCAGACAGGTAGAATTAAGATGCAATAAATAAATATAGTAAATACTGACAAAGGAGGGTTTGTGAGAGAATAGCTCCCAATGTGAAACTTGAGTTGGTACAGACACACCCCATTACACCTGTGCAGCAGCCCAAAGAAAACATGTGAAGAAAAAAAATGGTTTAACTGTAAATGTATTCCTATGAAGGACTTCCATCAAAAAAACCATAAGCTGCTAACAACAGTATGATACAGTAGATGCCATTAAGATGGGATGTTCTAGGGCAGGGGTGGGAAAAGTGTGGCCCCTAAGGCACCCAGGAATAATAAACAAAAAAGACTATTTATTTAGCCCTAGGATGCCTCCAAATGCCATCTAGGGGGTGTGGAGGACATTTCCACTGCATTTGAAACTCCCTCAGGGGACAAAACCATTTTTTGCAAGATTTTTTTTTTTAAAGTTTTGTCCCCAAATGCCCCAAAATGTCTACTGGGAGCAAGAGGTGTATTTCTACCACATTTTTCAGCCTCCCAGGGCCAAACGGAATGTGAACAGAAAATGACTTCTGCTTGCTTCCTATGGCTAAAAAGGCCTCTCCTGGGCCTAAAATGGCCCAAAGATCCCAAAACATGGTGAAAATGCCACCATCCCCTCTAGAGGGTGCTTGGAAGCAACCCCCCCTTTTTTTTCAGGAAGTGGTGCAGCTGCACTGCACTGCACTGCACTTAACTTCTCTTTTCTTTTGGTCATCCAAATATGACTAGGCAACGCAATACCCATGGGCATTATTCTGGGTCCAAATTGTCCTACCTCTTTCTCATATGTGCACCAGCTGTCTCATTATTAAATTCCCACAGAATCCACATAGAATTATGCTGCTTGTTGTCAGAGGTAAAAGTAAATCATGCCTGCCATTAAAGTGAAATTACAAAGAAGCAATTTGATATACTGCTAATACAGAATAATTGCAAGCTTCAGCATATAAACTGGTCCATTATCTGTATAGCAGATTTGTGTTAGTTGTGTTGCAGAAAATTTCTCACAAGTCATGCAGGAAACCTGGATCACATTTCATAGAATCATAGAGCCGGAAGAGACCCCAGGGGCCATCCAGTCCAACCCCCTGCTATGCTGGAACACCCATCAAAGCATTCCTAATAGATGGCCATCCAGACTCTGCTTAAAAACCTCCAAAGAAGGAGATGCCACCACACTCCGAGGCAGCATATTCCACTGCCGGACAGCTCTGACTGTCAGGAAGTTCTTCCTGAGGTTCAAGTGGAATCTCCTTTCCTGTAGCTTGAATCCATTGCTCCTTGTCCTAGTCTCTGGAGCAGCAGAAAACAAGCCTGCTCTTTCCTCGACATGACATACCTTCAAATATTTAAATATGGCTGTCATGTCCTCTCTTAACTTTCTCTTCTGCAGACTAAACATACCCAGTTCCCTAAGCCGTTCCTCATAGGGCATGGCTTCCAGACCCTTCACCATTTTGGTCACCTTCCTCTGGACATGTTCCAGCTTGTCGACATCCTTCTTGAATTGAGGTGCCCAGAACTGGACACAGTATTCCAAATGAGGGCTAACCAATGCAGAATAGAGTGGTACCATTACCTCCCTCGATCTAGACACCATACTCCTATTGATGCAACCAAGAATCACATTGGCTTTCTTGGCTGCCTCATCACAACCAGTTTCAAACTGATGTTCTAATGTAGATGTGATCTTTGTTAGTTTTACCAGTGAGAATAGCCTACTGATGATGATTCATCCTGAGAGTGAGAATGAAAATTCTCTGGTATAAAATGAGGACCTACTTGGATTTCAAACATGCCGGTGGGTCACTAAGCCAGGCTCAACCTTTCTTTGGGATTTATTAAATCAGGAGTGGGCAACTATGGAGGCTATGAGGCTCCATGGCACCTCTTCGGAAGCTATATTATCCCTCCTGTAGACCTTGGGGGGCTGCAGCCCCCAATTCTGCTACTCCCCCCCAAAAAAATCAATTTTTGCCTCCAAATGCCCTCCAGGGGACAAAGAGGCATGCTTTTGAGCCTTACAGGGTCCATAGAGGATATTTTGAGGCAACAAAACAAAACAAAACCACTTAATTTTTTTGAAAAAAATTGCAAAATTTCTTTTTGAGCAGGGGGTGTCCAAAGGAGCACCAAGTATGGTGGAAATGCCCTCCACAACCCTTAGAGATCATTTGGGGACAAAAAATGGGGGGAGTGAAAAACTCAAAAGGTTTTTTTTTAACCACAAAAATGGGTCACAGGAGGCCCATGGGCTGCACTTTGCCCACTTCTAAATTAAATATTTTGTTTGAGAAAAACTACAAATTAAATGTTCAGCATGGTGGTTACACAAGCCAATAGTTTTAAAAAGAGTTTCAGAAATGTTACTAATGTATTATACAAACTTATCATTAGTTATATCAGCATAATTTAGAGAAGCTTTGTGATTACATTAGTAGCAATGAAAGGAAATGTAACATAAATCTGTAGTGAACAGAAAGCATGCAGCTGACAAACCTGGTGCTAAGGAAGTAGTGATTAAAACAGCTAGATGAATGCTACTATTGCCAATATGACTTCCACTTCTCCTTCTCCTGTACAGTACTTGACTTTTAAATGCTGAAGCCAAAACATGCTAAATGTTACAATTGCCACTTTACTCCTTCCAATTTCAAATACCATGCAAAAGCACTACTGAGTTTCTCCAGAAAGAGATTACTTTAAATGATTACAAGAGGTGAAACAATAGAATCGAATAGGAAGTGGGGACCTTTTGCCAATCAGAAAGGAAGTTTCTATCTGCCCCAATTTGCATCACAATTACTTTTATGTTTTATTATGAGAGAAATCTAACGTTGACCCCCCACATTGCAGTTTCACTTACTTGAGAATAACCTGTCCATTAGTTTCAGAGGGTCTACTCTAAATAGAACTAGCCAATTTAATCACATGGGAGGAATGTGTGATCTTCCAATACTCTTGGACTGCAGTTCCCATCACCCCAGGCAATTGGCTATGTTGATACGCATCATGATTGGAACTGCAGTCCCACAAGACCTGAAGGGCCAAAGGTTCTCTGCTCTGCCTTGAATATATGAAAAAGAAGCTGCAAATGCTATTGTCTTTAAGATGGTCAAGAAATTTTTAATTTCTTTTAAAAAATTATCTGCATTTTAACTACTTTTTTAAAAAATAGAGATTTACTTGTGTTTTAATTTTCATACTGAAAACTTTCTAATTGTACTGTATTTTTTAAAGGTTGCATGTCACCTTGGATCCCATGTTAGGAGAAAGGTGGGATAGAAATTAAACAAATAATTAAGAAGGAGGTAAACAATTTACCTTGGAAATCTGTGATTTCATTGGTGCAGGCATCCCTCCACTAATGCAGATCAACTATTTCACACTGTTATTGGTTTCATAATTGTTGTGGTCAGTTTTTCACTTGATTGCGAATTTTCTGGTGATGATCCCCTCTGTACTCAACTAGGCTGACCCATGGAAAGGAGGTGTACAGTTTGTTGAGAGACTAATACTGAAAGCCATACCAGTGATAGTACCTGACAGAAGACACATTCTTCTGACACAAGCTTTGAGAACCTAAGATCACCCCATGCCACAGTGCAGAGGCAGAATAAGAGTCTGTGGAAGAAGAAATATTTTAAAGGGTTTTTTTTTTATTTTTTTAAAGGATTACAGTGTTGAGAAGAGTACTTAAAATATTTTAAAAATGTTGAGACGTACTGTATCTTAGGTCCTCTCTGCAGTGTTGTACCATCCCGGCATAGGGATGGGAAAGGAGCGAGATCGTGACAACACTTCTGCATGACGTCACTGTGGTCCCGCGCCTCCCTCGTCCCTAGGCAGCGTGATAGCAAATTAAATCATTGACAGGTTTCTCTGTCAGCAACACGTGATTGTGCCACCATCCCACACTTACCTGTTCTGTGGAAGGGCAGAAAGTGCAATGGTGGCGCTTCCTGCCCTACTGCAGCCTAGGAAAGTACCCAGTTGCTCTGCAGAAGGAAGAGGTGTGTCCATCACGCTCTCTTCCTCAGAGAGCCAGTCCTGTGCGGAGCGAAGCATTCCCATCACGCTCCCTTCCCAGCAAAGCCACTGTTAGAATCGCCACTGGAACACAACAGGAAAGTAGGGTATGGAAAGAACCTTAGATACTTAGAAGGACAAAATTATTCAACTGAAGGTCAGGCCTAAGATGGAATCCAGAAATGAGTCTCAATCCAGAAATAAAAGGAATGTGGCGGCACTTTTAATACTTTTTAAAAAAAATTTGCATGAGCTTTCATTTGTATAAACCCTTTTCTTTGGGTAAAGTTTAGAGTGATATTAAAGCCTTAGGTTATAAAGCATAATTTCACCCAGCCCTTTGAAAATTTAGCACAAGCGGCATGATTTGCATCTTTCTGGAACTACTACATTCTATCCCATTCCCACAGCTGGATAAATATGCTTTATAACCTGATGCTTTTATTTCACTCTGTACTGAATCTGAAGAAGTAGGTTTATAGCCATGAAAGTTCATGCTAAAATAAGAACCAGTTGGTCTTAAAAGTCCTGCTGCATTCCTTTTTTTCCCCTCTCCCTTTTTTCTCTCCCTCCAGATGGGGCAAATGTGTCAAGACAGTTGCGTAGGGACATGAGGGCGAGGAGGGGAAGATTTGCCCCAGGCAGCAATGTTTTTGGGGTGTCCCAGCCCCTAGCCATGCCAGTACACAGTGGCCATACCCCTTGCACTGTAGCCCCCTCCCCCTCCACACACTCCAAGCTCTGCCACTTTTGTCTAGAGCTTTCAGGATTTATTGCTGTCGTTCCCACGGTCTTTAAAACTAACTTTGGTTGTTCTCGACTATTTTCTGGTAATTCTTGGCACCAGGTACAACATTTTATTCCCATAAAGTTCCCATGAATTTCTTTTTAATTCTGAGATATTTCAGAACAATAATTCTGCTCCTTTCTCATTCATTCATTTGAGCTGTACTTCATCAGTGCAATGGCTCTAATTGATAATGTCAGATTTATGATTTGTAAGCCATTCTGGGAGCCCTGACTGAAATGTGGGATACAAATGCTCTAAATAATTAAATAAATATTGTAAAAAATGTTTGAAAATCAGACAGGAGAAAATTTGCTCTTCAAACCATAGAAACACCTCAGCAACTACATCCCAGTTTTAAAAAGCCTTTCGAAGAGCATTAGTGCAGATCCAAGAAACTACCACAAAATCCCCCCCCCCAAAAAATGGACCAAATGGACACAGAGGCAACAACAACTAGCAAAACCTTGCAAAATCCATGGAGCTATATTGCAGAAAGTCATGCTTTTTTAGACTACTAAGGATTGAGCTGGAAGTGTCCATTCTGGGTCCTATTTAGATTAAAGTTTGCTGAGTCTTCATCTCTAGTTATCAAATCCTTGGTTCCAAGAGAAGTGGGGACCACACCCATTCACTGCAATTCAAATGTTCACCAACAAGGGGACAAATTTCCATCTATGCCTATTACTGCTATACTTACCCTCAGGTTTTACTATGAGAATTTCCAATTTTTGACCCCTTTCCCCCCCCAATTTATCTTTGTATAGTCTCTTCTGGGGACTTCTCAAGTTTTTCTGAAGCTCCACTATCTGCATATATTACCTGGTTGTCATCCCACCAATATGTCTTCCTAGATTTTGCATATATCCTTCCATTGTCTTCAAAAACAAAACACTATTTGCATCATGCTTCTATTATTCTTTCAGCTTCACCAAAGCATGACCATCAAATAAGGATGTTCTTCTCAGTCCTAATATCACCACAGGTGCCAGTCATGAGATTACTAACCAAAATCTTTTCCTCATTCAGTGTCTGAGCCTGCACTTGAGAATCATTCTGCATCTGAGCCCCTAGCAGCAGTTATGGGGACTTAACCCACATAACCTTCATTATTTTCTCTGTAGCTTCTTGGTAAGCAAGATGAAAGCTATCTGTGGTTCCTAGGGTTTCCAGGGTAGAAAGAGGACTTTCTATACCTTTAATGGTTACATAGAAAAGGGAATTTAAGCAAGTGTTGCTTGTTACCAGGTTGTGTCACAAGTAACATCTGAAAAATTCCCAAAATTCCCACTTCTGTACAATCATTAAAGGTAAATTCTCTTCAGTTTTCATTCTGGCAATCCTAGCAGCTTCCTATCTCAAAATCTTTTGAAGCTTCTAGTGCAAAGGTGTTCTGTGGCTCTGTCATGCAATATAAGCCTGGTTTTTTTCTTGTAAATAAATCTGAAATTGCCTCCATATATGAGTTCCAGGTCTTCCATGGAGACTTGATTAAACACTCAACCATTCTGCAGTTGAATTGACACCATTTATTTGTGAGAGTTTGGTCGTAAATTCATAACGTGATTAGAGATTGGCAGATACATCTGCCAAATAAAACTGAATTTTACAATACTTGGAATTTCAGAAAACATTAGTACAATCCAGTCAAAACTAAGCACTTGATTATCTTCCTCAGTGAATTCCACAGGGTTTAATTGAACTTAAAATGAGCAGTTTATGAGGCCTCCATAGGGAAAAATGCTCATGTAACATTTCATCACCTGGAAATAAAAGAGAGGAAAGCAGAAAGGAGGAAAACAAGACATTTCAGATCTTTTAGAAATTAGCTATACCTTCTACTGTAAAGATTTTGTAAACAGAAAATAAGCAATCAAAGCGGGGGGAGGCTTCAATTTTTCCGTCCTGAAACATCTAATTGAGCCCCTATTTCTATTAGTTCTAAAAAAAAATTTACCATCAGAATAGCCACTCATAGAATGGTGATAAGCTTGACCTTAATGGAAATATATACATGCATATAACCATTTGTAGTTTTTAGACATGCATCATTTTGCGACACAGTAATTCAGTTTTACTAGCACACCAGAAGTTAAACTAACAAATTATGCATGTGCGGTACCCAGAGGTGTATCTAGAGTGGGGAAAAGGCAGCCCCCCTCGATCCTGCCCAGCTGCTGTTGCCCTCACCAGGAAAGACCCTGGCAAGGGTGTCTTTGGTGGGAAACGAAGCTCCCCTACACGATCCTGGCCCCCTAACATTGCCCTTAGCAAGAAAAGACCTCAGTGAGAGCAGTGGCAGCAGGAATGGCTTGGGTAAAGGGGAGTCTTTCTCAGCCCAGGAAGGCGATACACCTATACACTTCAGGCGACATACTAACGTGTTGCAACACATCATTTGGAAAGCCCTGCTATACTCCATTTCCTGAGAATATTATGTACTGCTTCCCACATAATAACACTGCAGAAAAAAATGCCACTCAAAATGGGAACAACTGTCACTTTAATGGAAACATACACTTGCCTATAATCATTTATTTGTAATATTTTTTAAAAGTATTCTGTATCCCGTTTCCTGATAATATTATGTGCAGCTTCTCTCACAATAACACCACTGAAACAAGATCACTGGTCAAGTTGCCAGAATGGAAACTGAAGAGGGTCCCTGTATATTTAAAGGTTTTCTAGAAGAGGGATTTTTCAGCAGATGTTGCTTTTTACCTGGTTGCATGACAAGAAACACCTGCTGAAATTCCTTCTTCTACAGAACCTTTCAAGGCACAGCAGCCCTCTCCAGTTTTAACCTGGCAAACGGAAATAAAAGACAAAAGTGCTTTGGGAGAATCTTAAAGACTAAAGGACAGCTTTTCCAGGCTGTCCCACTGGAGGCTGCTTACATATTTCTTTATGGTTCCTTGACAAAACTCTCAGCTCACAGAAATAAATAAAAAAAAAAGATTCAAGTAGTTATGCTTGACATGTTACGTGTTAGGATGAAGGAAGCTCCTACACAAAAGACTGAATATTTAAATCATATTGCTGATGGCAAGAACTGTCTTTAATAAGCAGAAGTCTGGTAGGTAAGAAGCTCTTCGGAATGCTTGTGCCACAGTAACCTTGCTTGCTGCTGCTGATGCAACATCAGGCTCATTTTATTTCTTGCAACATCAAGATAACACAGCCACCAAAGTACTTTACAAAACAGTTCACAAAGTCTTATATCAGGGATGGAAACTGTGCAGCCCTCAAGATGTTGTTGGACTGCCAATCCCTGAAGTCCTCACTATTGGCTATGCTGGCTAGGACTTCTGGGAGTGTCAGTCCTAAAATAGCTGGAAAGCCATAGGATTCCCACCCTCCCCTATAGCAAAACTCAAAGATAAGTGTTCTGAATGCAGGTCTGTTCAGAGAGACGCTTATGAAGATACCTAAAAATAACAACCTACCTTTATTATAAGGTACTCCTGAGAAGAATTTGTGCCTATTGTGCCCACTGACAAGAGTCACATCATGTGAAAAATTCTACATTGGGTACAGAGTGAGTCAGGCTTCCTGGTATGATACACTTCTTTGCATGAGCATGTCTCCCCAGGCTTTGCATTCAAAACACTTATCTTTGGCTTTTATCTAAATGGTTGCTAAATTTCTGTAGCTAGTCATGGGCAGTCCAAGAGGTACACCCTTGAATTAGATTAAATAAACAAACCATTCATCCAGTAGATCCTGGGAAGATATTTTTTTCAGGGTTTTATCTCTTCAAGAGTCATCCTGATGTAATTAACATTCCTTTTTTTTCCCCCTTGTTAACCTGCCTCATTTGGCTGAGATCTGCTGGTTTTGCCTTCATTGTCTTATCTCTATGTCAGGAAAAACTTCAACTACTATATAACATTTCTGAATTTCAAAGTGTTGTCCTATATGTCAGCCTTCTGCAATCTGGCACCCTCCAGTTATGTTTTGACTTTAGCACCTACTTCCTCAGCCATCATGATCCATGTTGGTATAGGATAATGGAAGTTATAGTCTGACACATGCAGAGGAGTTCCATTGTGAAATAATGGCATGCAAACTGCCCTGGGAAGCATCTCACTTCAATGGTACTTATGTTTGGGTAGATGTGATTGCATTGTCAGGCTGTGTTGGAGGAGTAGGAGGAGGAGACAAAACCAGAATTGATAAAACCCAAAGCAAAAATAAAACTTGGCAACACCAGATGTTCCCAAATGCTTTCGCTCCCAAAATAATGTTAAGCTATCTTAAAGCTTTAACTAAAATGATCCACACACTACTGTTGTAGCTTGTAAACACAGTAATCTGACTCAGAATACCTATCTTAACAAAATAAAGAAAAGGCAAATGTACAGACTTACAGGTGCTCATTCTCTTTAAGAAGGACAATACACTTGCTGCCAACTTCTTCCCTGCACTACATCTGTTTTTAAAAGGGGGTTAGACCAGTTTATCGGAGATATTTCTATCCATTATTATTAAGCAGGCTGGCGATAAGCAATCTAAAAACTCAGACTTAAGATGCTGGCACTTGCTGGTGGAAAACTGTTGTCCTCAAACCCTGCTTGCAGGTTCCTTGGGAATATCTAACTGGCCACTGTGGAAAACAGGATGCCTTTGACTGATGCAAGAGGAGTTATGTTCTTATTCATTGATTTGATTGTTATCCTCCACTCTACGGTGCCTACACCTTTAAACACTTCACTGAGGGAATGGTGTATTCACCAACACATCCCTCGAAAATCTTTAAACAATAACATCCTCTGAGAAAGTTCTAATTGCTTCACATACATATTGTTTAACTCATTTCATGGTGTCCTCTGACATAATACACAGTATGCAAATACAAGAAGCAGTGTACTTTTGGTGGTGATACCTCAGTTGTAAACCCCTTTCCATTTCCTCTCACTCTGCTTTTTCTTTTGGAAGACAGTGAAGACTTTTTAAAATAAACAAATTTATAAACAAATAAACAAAAAATGCATTCAATTAAATTTTAAATGATTTTTTTTATTTTATTGTGTTTCCACTGATGTTTTAATCTGAGCAACTGCAATTTTACTTAATATAATTTCTGCCTTATCTGCTCTCTGTCATCTACAGTCACAGGCTGTCTTGGAAGTGAGTCTTATTGAAGTTTATGGAATTTCAGGGTCAACAAACAGGATCTTGCTATATGGGCACCAAGAGCCTAGTGATACAGGAGCTTGAGAAATACTCTATATTGCCACAATTCTATACTTATTGATGGTTTTTCCTCTAGAACAGTGGTTCTCAACCTGTGGGTCCCCAGATGTTTGTGGACTTCAGCTCCCAGAAGCCCCAGCCACTATGGTCAATGCTCAGTCCACAAACATCTGGGGACCCACAGGTTGACAACCACTGCCTAGAAGGTCTTTGCAATACAAATCCTCTCAAAAAGACCTAGTTATTTATAATATTTAACACAATAGCTGCCCTAAGCCTCCATTTCTGGGTTTTGAAATGTATCAAAGTAAATATATACAATGGTTTTGCATTGTTTGATTCTGCTCTGAATATCTAGTGCTGATAAGATTAAAAACTTTTCCAGTTTTTTTAAAAAACAATGTTACGCTAAACAAGAGGTAGCCTATAATTTCTTCAATGTTTCTTGTTGTATGAGAACAATACGATGCTTATATCAGATAGGACAAATTAACACAAATACCTAGTTTTGATTTCACAGCCTGTGGTGATGCCTGAAATGAGAGAGAACTCAAGTACAAAGTCCTCTTTAAAGGGGAATGTACATTCCTACAACTTGGTTGCACTTACTTGTGCATATGTTAACCACTCCAGCTTATGGCTACTAATACAGTCGTTGCTGTGTCACTTAACTGGGTTATAAACACTGCACTTTTATTCTCATTATTATGTTTTAAATCCTTTCGAATGGTTTTAATATAGCGCCGTGTTTAATAGGATAGCTTATTTAATTTTTAACTTTTTCACTATAGTTATTTTTTATTAGCTGTGTTTTGTTGTGAACTACCCATGTCCCATATTGAGAGAAAGGCAGGATATAAAACAAATAAACTTTTTTTAGGTGCCACTGTTCACCGCAAATAGAAAGACTGCTTGCTCCCTAAAAATCAGAGTGGAGAGACATTTGGGATGTACCTTATTTGCTGGCATATAAATAAGACTCATGTTTTTCCCCAGGAAATAGTGTTTGAAAATGGAGTACATCTTACACATCAGTGTGTGGAGGGGAGGCAGGGGAGCATGGTGATGGGGGTGTGGCTATTGGGGGGTGGCCTTGGCATGTAGGGGTGTGGCTATGAGGCCAGACGCCTCCAAAACATTGCCGCCCAGGGCGCAGCATCTCTCTGCGCCTCATCCCTATGCGACTGCATACGCTGGCAAATACTAAAGTGAGTCATATAAATGAGGTGCGTCTTACATGCTGGTGCGTCTTATACGCCAGCAAATACAGTACTCAGAAAAAGCTTTCAATGTATCAGTGAAGCAAAAGATAGTGTATTATTTTATACCTGAACTTTTAATATCCATGAAAAACATTACCCTCAGCAGCAAAAGAAACATACTATTTCTTTTATTTCTAGGTCTTTGAACAATCACTTATTGGTCAACCACAAACACTCTGTGAAGGACTGAAAGAAACATTTTAGTCCTAGCCAACTTGTTCCTCACAGCAAGAAAGGAAATTGCTGCCACAGACTCATGGGTTTCCTGAGGTTTCTCTCTCCCTGATCGTAGTCCTAGGACTGACAGCACATTAATCAAAAGCTGCCAGCTTCATTCAGCTATAAGTACCTCACTGCAGGCTTCAGTCTCTTGACTCTGCTCTAGAGTACCCCATCATACTTTCCAATCACTGTTTTAAAGACGTATTTCTCCTCCCCTCCAACATTTTAAAGAAACGTGTGTTTTTTTCCGAAGACATTTGTGGCCATAATATGCTGTATAATGATGTCATTTTCAAATGTCATTTTGAAAAAACAGTGAAATATCTTGATTTGGAGGTTCCACTCACCCACAATCTGGCATGCAACCATATCCATGCAGGCTTGTGCGTGGGTATGTGCCTTCAAACTAACTGTTGACTTACGGCAACTCCATGAATTTCCTAGGGTTTTCCTAGGCTAAGTGGTTTTGCCAGTTCATTCCTTTGAAACATAGGGTTTTCTTAGGCAAAGTCTTTTTGCCAGTTCCTTCCTTTGAAACATAGCACCTGGTATTCATTGATGGTCTCCCAATCAAATACTAACTGGGGCAGACCCTGTATAGCTTCCAAAATCAGACAAGATCTGGTGCCTTTAGGATATTTAGGCTCCATGCAGACTTACTCAGATGTGAAATCCTTTGCGTTCAGTGAATCTTCTGTAAGGCCCCACTTTGGGGGGTCCCCAATGTCAGTATGGTTTGGATGGACACCATATCTAATTGGCAACACATTTTATTGGCTCTGATATCAAATTCAAGCCTGAGAGATGACGGAGAGGTCAAACTGAACGAGGGAAAGAATTTGACTGTAAATGTGAGAAGCATAGGTCAACTCCAAAATTCCTCCAGGTAAGACTGAGTCACTTGTCAAGCAAATACACACTATTCCTGTGGATAATAGGTTTAAATAGAAGCTGAAATTTTCCAGGGAATCCAACTTTGAGGAGCCCACCAGGACACTGATTGACACATATCCATCCCTTGTACACCTGGATTCTTTCCTCTGTCCTCACAGCACCCACAACAGACAGCTATTACAACATTCATCATGTCTTTGTCAATCAAAGCAATAAGCCCATCAATAGGCGAAAGACTCATTGTCCACAACAGGTTCCCTTTGTCTCGCATCTGGAACCTTCACAGCCACAAGCCATTTTCAGGGTACAAATACCTCTGATTTGAGGAGGCCCAGTGCAGTCTCTTGAAGGTCTACCCATCACTCTGTCCATCTGGCTCCTGAATGAGAACTGCCCTTAGGTCCTACCTAAGCCAAAATACATTTCTGCTCTTCCCTACTTTTCTTGACTGGTAATTACAAATCCCCCCAAATCCCTCAGCCTCTCTATAATTTTTCCTCTCTTTTCTCTTTCAGCTAGCTCTTGTGTGAATGTGTGTATCTTGTGTGCATGCATGAGTGAATTCCCCTCAATAAAATCATTTATTAGACAATTCTGCTTGGTTTTTGGCTTGACCTGACCCCGTAAACATTGGGTAAAAAGATCTTGCTAGGTTACCCTGCCTCTCGAATTGCTATTGCTTGTGCTCTGGCTAGTTTTCATTCCCCATCACGTGGAACACATTGAGGTGTCCCCCAAGGGACCCCTGAAATCAGGGTAACACTCCCAATAAGACTGCATTGGATTAGAGCCCCAGGATCCTTGAACAAAAAAGGGAAAATGATGATTATGATGACAACAATGACAGTATTTATTTCCATCTTCCCTTTTCCCCAGTTCAGGACTCAAAGGGCTCTACAACATGTTAAAAAACACATTGCTAAAAATTCACAAAATACAAAAGTGAAAACAAGATTAAATAATCCAAAAATGTAAAAGCAAATTATAGAACATATATAATTGGACACATGCACACATGCAATCAGAAAAATTAGCAAGACCCAACTCACTCTTTAGGTGAGACAAGCTTCATATGGACATCATCAAATGCCTAAAGATTCAATAGGATGTTGAAAGCAGAATAATAGCACTATAACAGGCTAGTGTGGAAATGGCCTTAGTCTGACAATATTTGGAAGATCATATAATTCCCACCCTTGTCCATAACCAACAACGCTGAGCAATGTCAGAACAGCTATACCTGGACACCTATTCAGTTTTCTACAACTCCTGCAATATAGCATTATGTTAAAACATTATGGAAAATGAAAAGAATAACTGTACACAGCCATCTAACATTGTTATAGCAGTCACAGCAGCCCCAATACTTCTGCCAAGGCTCCACTGAGAAAGGATTTACTATAAAATACTTTGCCACAGGCCTTTCAAAGCTGGCACCAGCCCTGTCTGGCTGCCATGTTGCAATACTAAGCACTTCCCACTGCGCTTAAATGGGATTTGTTTCAGAGTTCAGTCAGCTCTAATACTACAGGGTGAAGCTTCAGGCAGCAGATTTTGGAAGGCAACAATGAGACTTACGAAGCGTCTAGTTTCCTTCCCTTTTATGCGACAACAGACTAACAGACCTATTCCTTTAAAACTGCAACAATATACTAGAGGGTTGTTGGGGGGTTTTTTTGTTATGTTTTTATTTATCATATTTTGATGTTAGGATCATGGGAAAACATTTGCGATTTTTTTTTCCTGCTTCAAGTGCTAACAGACCTTGGCTGGCTTCACCAGCCGCCCTCCGCCAAACACATGCACAACACAAGCGGGCTGCTGCTACTCCCTGCTAAGTCCATGTATTATTATAATACATGCCACCCGTGAGGGATAGGAACCGGTCTGCGTCCCTCGCCATGTGACCTCCTTGGCTGCTCGCCACGCCAATCACCCCACCTCCAGCCCGTCCCTCGATTCTCTCAATCGCATAAGCTCCGCCCACACGCTCCCTAGACTCCCCGGCGTTTGAAATCGCAGGCGAGACTATTTGGTTACACGCAATCCATGTGAGGCGGGGGGGGACGAGGTGAAGAAGAGGTAGGTTCGTCCGTATGTGTCTCCCTTACCCTGCGCTTTGAAAACAACCGATCATTTAGTTGAATTAGCAGCAAGAGTTCAACCTGGGGGAAAGAGTCTATTTTATTTTTTTTGGTATCCTGGGTTTCATTTTTTCCCTCCCCCTTTCCTCGGTCCGTCTGGGTCATTTGGTTGCGTCCGGCGCTCACGTCACCCATTGTTTACAAACCAACCGCAGCAGCGACAACAGCGTTTAAGGAGCGAGTGTGCTAGAGGGAGGGGAGGGGGAGCTGCTCCCGCCGCCGCCGCCGCCGCCGCCTTCCTCCTTGGTAGCGGCAGACGCCGTCGCTGCGGTAGCGGCAGCAGCGATACCAGCGGCGGCGGCGCCGCGTGTGCCGGGCGGGCGGGCAGAGTCGGGGGCCGGCTGCGATGCCTTGCCGGCGGCCGGGCGGCGAGCCCTTGCTGCTGCTGGAGCGCGCCGCGGTCTCCTTGCAGAGCGGCGGCCCCGTCGTGGCGGCGAGCGGCGGCTCCAAAGAAGTGGACGCCTTGGTGGCCAAGCTGGGCGAAGTGCTGCAACTGAGCGCCCAGCACCGGACGCCGCCCGCCGCCGCCGCCGCCGCGGCCCCTCCTCGGCTCCTGCTGCCGCCGAAGCACCACAGCCGGGACCGAGCGGCTCCCTACGCCTCCCCGAGGGGCCTCGGCCTCTTAACCTCGCTGCGCCGGCACCCGGCGCCTGCCCACCCGCAGCGCCCGTCGCTGGTGCTCTTGCCGCCGCCTGCCGCTGCTGCGGACCAGGGGGGCAGCCCTCGGGTGGCCAAGCAGCTCTGCGGCCGCGGCTGGCTGCGGAGCGCCGCGCGGGCGGGGGGCAGGAAGCGGCGGCACCTCCACCCGCCGCTCGCCCGCCACCACTACCCGCTGCTGCCCGCCGGCGACGACGACGAGGAGGAGGACGACGACCCGCACCGGCTCCTCCAGCAGCTCATCCTCTCCGGAAACCTCATCAAGGAAGCCGTGCGGCGGCTGCAGCTGGCGGCCAGCGCGGCAGCGGCGGCGGCGGCGGAGACGTCCACCGCGGGCTCCCCGGACTCTGCCTCGTCGGCCGGGAGCTGCTGCCACAGTAGCGGCGGCGAAGGAGACTCTTCAGCCCCGGCCGCCGCCTACGCCGTCTCGGCTTTGCAAGCCTTGCCCTGACCCCCCCGACGCCGGTCCCCTCCTTTCTCTCCCCCGGGAGTCTGTTGAGGGGCTGGAGGAGACTTTGCCTCTCCGGCCTCCTTCCCCTTTTAGGGGTGCAAACGCGATGGCGACCGGGCGCGGCGGCTGCAAATCCCCCAGGGACGGATGATAGGAAGGCAACGCCGGAGGTACTTGAAGGGCGACTTGATGATCAGGTGACATTTCACATCTGGGGCTTTTTGTCGGCGAGGGAGCCACGGGGACGACCTCCCTCCGCCCCCGAGAGAAAACCGTGGTGCTATGCAGCCTTTGGACGGCTGCCCTCCAAGCTCTCCGCTTACCGATCCCCAGCCCAGCCGGAATGACCCCGGCCTGCCTTCTGCGCCAGGATCTGAGCTCGTCTGGACAGCGAACGCGCCACTTCCCCGCCGTTGGCGCTTGGGGGGAACGTGGGGAGCCTCAGAAGGGGGACCAAGCCGCCTGGCATGGCCGAGTGTCAAGCCAGTCTCTTGCAAAGGGGCCGGCGGCGGCGGCGGCGGGGGGGGGAGGGAGGGAGGGGGTCTCTCATAGTAAAGGCATGTCGGGGGCTCACAGGGCGAAAGGGTGGGCGGGCGGGCGGGGAGGGAGCCAGACTGTAGGTATTGAATGAAAGACGCGAATATAAATTGGGTTGCAAAGAGCCGCTTCCTGTCTCTTTTTCAGTCAAGGGCATTTTCCGCACTAGAATGTTTGCAGTTAGGAAACTACAAACCCCAGGATTCCATAGCAGGTTGAAAGTGAAATAATAGCACTATAACATTCTAGTGCGGAAAGGCCCAAGGTCACACTCCCTTTTGCATCTCCCACCAGATGATGTTTTTGTTCCTGTTGCCCTCCCCAGACGGTTGGAGAGAGTAATCCTCTCGGCTTGTTTTGACTGGGCTGGGAGAGTGAACCCGGTGTTTTGTAACGGCTGGGAGTCTCCTGAGGGCGCGCACGTTGCCCGATCCAAGTTGTTGTTGTGAGTTTTTTTTTTTACCCCTTTCTCTCCGCCTCCCCACCCCCCACCCTTCCTCTCTTGCTTCTTTCCAGGAGCTCCTCCTCTCCCTACAAAACGCGATTCTCAGAAAGGGGCTCCTGTTACCGCCGTCTTTCTAAGAAATCTCCCACCCGCTCTGGTTGCTGTCCCTGTCTGCCCTGGCCCACTAGCTCTCAAGCGGAAGACTGTTAGGTTAGAGACCTGCCTCTTGTTTTACTCCTTCCCTGATTTTTCCCCTCCTTATCAGCCATTTCCTTGGCGAGTCAGTCCTGGAGAACAAAATTAATTTTCTCTCTGGTTCTGATCTGTCTCAGGATTATGCTTCTGCAGACTCCCTCCCCTCCCTCCCTCCCTTTCCATGGGGCTTTCATGATCCTCCCCAATCCCTGGTTTAGGGCTATATGAAGCCGTTTTTTTTATAAAAAAAGAATGTGAATATTAAAGCTGGAAAGCAGCTGACTTCGACTCAGATGTAGCAATAGACTTAAGGATGAGGAGGCATATTGTTTGTAGAAGGTCGCTAAACATAAGCTTGTTCAAAAATAAAAATACACACAAAACCTCAATAGCTCAATCAGCAAAAGAGGCTGTTGACAAAATTATATATATAATATACACTTCGTAACGGAGTGTTGGAGTTGTGTTCCTGTTTTTCAGGGTTTGTCTTTATTATGTCTGTACTGAATAAATCTGATAGACTTTTATATAAAAGAAATTTGGTCTCCTGTCTTCTTTGCCTTGGAATGCAATATTCCTGATGTACCTGTTTGATGTTCCTCATAAATTCTTTCCCCTGCTGCCTTGAAGGGTTTTTGTTATGTTTTTGTAGCCAAAACAACCTGCATACCATGATGCTGGTCTGAGCTGCTTGCAGTTCTCTTAAGATTCAATTCATTCTCTTTGTTTCCCAGCAAATGTTCTTCAAGACATAGAAACGGTCTTGTATGTACTGTAATATTGCTGTTTGATTCTGCATGTTTATTGATATTACTAATGAAATCCAGAATACTGTAATGGCAGAGGGTGTCTGTGTGTTCAAAGCTCTATCCCTTCCTTGCACACTTTATAGTAAGAAGGAAAGAATGATTTAGGAGTCCTTTGCAGCAGGTCTTAACTTGATTGCACTTGAGATGGGATGATATTGGACACAATTCAGATCCAGTGACATCAATGGAAGACAGCCCATTCTTGTCTGTGAGACAAGAATTGCCTCCCCTAAATGCCAGTCAAATATCTTCAGAACATTAATTGCATTAGGTGCTTGCGTTTGATTGCTAGGTATCTATAATTAAGCGTGCTTCCTTGCTATTCCGCCTCTTGCCTCTATGTCCCAGTTTCAGCCAAAATACGCTGCTTTGTAATGGGTGGTGATTCTGTCAAAGAGAAAACGGAAGGCATTAAATCAGGACAATAAATGCTGAGAAGAATTTTTCTGATGCTTTCATGTTCTGCTGTGCACTATGACAAAATCACTATTAAAAATAAAGTAGCTTTTCTTTTAAAATGCCTCTTTTAACTACGTTAAAAGGAAGATTATGGAAGACAGACTGAAGATTTGCTTTTTTTTTTTAATCCTAGGAGTAGCTGAGCAAACAAATGGGCAGTTTGTAGGTGCTGCAAAAACATAAGCCCTTCTTCATACAGGTAATATGAGAGGGAAAATGCCTAGCTCTTACTCAACAGATGAGTGATTGCTATACGTTCATAGTGCAAAAACATAAAGGGTGCCTCTGACTACTAACTGATTAGGATGAGAACAATGAATGATGTGTCTCCATCTTCCTTCCTAAACCTTCCAGATTTCTAGCCATTAGCCTAAAGGTTGGAGTTTGTACGTGACTTCAGAGGTACAGAACGTGTAACCCTCCAACTGTTATTGCGTAGCAATTCTCATCAGCTCTAGCCTTCATAGCCAGTGTTAAATGTTCTCCAACCTTGGCCTAGTTTCTGTAAATTTTATGATTTCCGAATTGCTGAACTTAATGTCAATTTGACAATAAGATTAAGCTCGTCTACCACTGCATTTTCTTTTGGCCTGACTGATAGATGTATTGTCAATATTTAACTGCAGTTGCAAAAGTGCTATGCGCAGAAAGGATGAAACATGCACTATTAATAGATCCCAATATATATATTTGTTTTCTGTCCATTTGCAAATTGACTTTATTCATTCTTTTGTCTCTGCAAGAAACTATGAAGGAACAGTTCTCTAAACTGTAAGAACCGAGTAAAAAAAATAGCTTCTGAGGCTCTGTGTTGAAGAAGTCTCTCGATAAAATCATGCATTCAGTCTCAAATCTCATCAATACAATCTGCCTAGGCAGGTGAGATGTGTGGATTACTCCACTTTTCTATATCCACACTCCATAACCAGGCATGCTTCAAGTGTGGGAACTTAGCTGAAAAGAAGTCCTTGAAGGGAAGACCACATAAGAAGGGACAAGAAAGAGGATTGTTATAGTACAGTGTTGCCTTTTCTGTACTAAACAGAGTCCCTCCCTTTTTTGCATGACAAGAACAGGTAAATATTTACTTAAATCTGTTGTAGTCATATGTCTTTATGTAACTCATTTTGACCCTGCTTCAGGTAATGTATGTAATCTGGACTTACATCTTTAACCTATAGGGCAATTCAATTTAATAGAATTTCACAGCCTTCAGCTCTGGGATGAATATGAGGAGGGGAACAAATCCAAGGTATGTTGAGGAAGTCTCCAAAAGTAGAAAGAATTGATTTTGTACTCCACATAGGTTTTAACATGAAAGCAAGGGTTATGTAAGGATTGCTCTTCAACCCATGAATGGCAAAGGTAAAACAAGCTGATCAGAGATAACAGTGGAGATTCCCTCAACCATCCCAAGCTGGTCATGCACGCATCTGGCTTTTTGCAGGAGGAACCCAAATGCCCAGCGTGTGATCCAGGTGGCTCCTAGGAGTAGTGCTAACTGTGTATAATTCACTCCCTTTCCTCTTCAGATGCAGAGAAGGCAGAAGCAGAATGAAGCCTGGTTCTCAGCCAAAGGGCTGGTGTTTTATTCAGGGACAAAGAAAGTAATCTTTCTTTCAGATCCAACCCCCAAGTCTCCCCACCTTTATTTTAGATTATAAACAATTACAAACAATCTGATCTGAATGTATTTGTTGCCCCTGTCCAGAAAACATTATCTTGTACTTTTGTAATATTTCTCATCTGGCATGATGTCACTTTCATTATTATGGCAGCCTTTGCTGAGTAAGGAAATATTCAAGTTATGCGAGAAATATAGGACTCTTTATCAAAGAGTTCCTTTGAGGAAGGGCAGACTATAAATTCAATAGTCAACAATATAATAGAAGCGTGGGTATTTGCTACATGTTGAAAAACTAATTAAAATGAAAATATTTTTTCCTCCTTCGATAGAAAGGCAAGATTCTGATTAGGCTAATAATCTAAATACGACAGATACTTATTTCATAACCAGTATCGGTTTCTGAATAACAGAGCTATCTTTCCAGTTAAGCTTTAAAAAGCGGTCATTAGCTCTCTGCTTACGAAGCACATTAATTAGAGTAGGGGCGAAGATCACTGACCCTCCAGCTGTTAAACTACAACTCCCATCAGTCTGTTGTTATTTTACAAGTAAAATGCAATACAAAATTGTTTAATGTACAAATTAAATACAATATAGTTAAAATACACGAAAGATCAACATTAACAGAATTAAATTGTCAACAACATTAAGAACGATCTTTACAATGACAATAATTAAAAGCAGTTTAAATAAAGGTACATTTAAAAACAGCATACCATCTCTTAACACTCTTTCTTTAAAAACATTCATTTCTCAAAATCCTATTGGAATTTTTAAAAAGTCTTTTCCCATTGATGGATGAACAGCAATGTGGAGGCCACTCGTGCCTCACTAGAAAAGGAATGCCAGAGCCTAGGTGTAGTCATCAAGAAAGCCCTATCTTGTATTCTTACCAGTAATGCTTGTGAAAGTGGTGGGACTGAAATATGGGCCTCTCCTGAAGATCTCAGAGTCCAGGGAGGTACCGGTGGGAAGATATGGGTTGGCATCCTGCACACATATGTCCTTTACACTTACATCTGTCCTTTGGGGGTATAGAGAGGTTGATGTTTTCTTACTCCTTCTGCAGCACCCAACTAGCTGAACAGGCTCAGAATTTTCCTGCATGGCCATTCAGGAAGGACAGCAGGAGCATCTTTAACCAGACACAAAATGATATCAGCACTGAGATCTACCATGATCCTTTGGAGATCTCAGCACTGCTGTAATCATTTTTGTGTCTTGCTATTGGAATACAGGCAGATGCCTCTGCAGTCTTGCATGCTCCCCACAAAGCTGGGAATGGGTGTGGAAGGGGGCTTCAGAAACTGCTTAGTAAGCCAGGAGAAGATGCATGGCTTGGCCTTCAATAAGTCTGCATGCAGATACTACACTATGCTGAGCCATACAGGATTGTAGCTATGGTCTGTCAGCAGCAACTGCTGAGGGATGAGTAGAATCATAGAACTGAAAGAGACCACACAGGCCATTGTGTCCAGCTCTCTGCCTTACAAGAATACACAGGAATTGCAGCCCAACCACATTTGGATGAAGTATATCCTCTCTCTCAGGGATAGGTAAGTAATCTCCATTAGACATGATGAAATGCAGCTACCAAGCAAACAGATTTAAGAAGGAAACACTTAGACTACAAAAATTATTATTTCCTGGATCAATTTAATCTGGGAGGAGGCCCCAGGATGCTCTGGACTTCAATTCACAGAAGTCCCGTCTAACTAAATAGGAAATAGGAGAATTGTTGTTCAGTGCATCTGGATATTCACAGGTTCGCCATTGCCTGACTTAATCTGTTAAACACATTTACAGGATCTTACAATAATGTTTTATCAGAGGTTAACATGGATGGGATCATAGCTTTACTAATGACATGTAAACGGGTATAACAGAAGTAATATACCAATAAATGTACGTAATCTGTATATAAATTACAGACCAAGCCTTAAGTTGGCAACAATGGGACAATTATTCCATATTTGGACGATTATCTGATTGTTACCCCAGCTTATGGTGTGAGGAAGAGATCTGTTTTTCATAATCTTTTATGCCCTTTGATTGTCCCAAAGATGCATGAAACATGATGAGGCAATGGGTTTACACAGACTTCGTTTCCAGTCATCATAAATTTCTGTGGTCCAGAGTCTATTACAAACACAGAGGGTGTGTTTACATTTTTTTCCTTTAAAGACGCTTTTCCTTTCTAACACTTTCAAGAGTGCCCTGATAGGTTTGTAACTTCCCTTTATGGTTCTCCTTTGCAGGCTTCAATCTTTGGTTTATTAATATCTCTGTTGCTAGATAATTCATAGCTTTCTTTTCAGCTAGGATTATTTCTTATGTTCTGTAAGCACAACTGTGGCAATTTCTACACTACACTCCTACAGCGGCCGGCCCCTCCCTAAACTGCAAACCCCAGTATTTCATAGGATGTTAAAAGCAGAATAATCATGGAATGAGAGTGTAGTGCGGAAATGGTCTGTCTTTCCATTGAGCAGTGCAGTCATTTCACATTCCATCCTTGAGAACACAGCCTGCATTATCAGAATAAGCCAAAGGGACTTTCATATCAATGCAGGAAAGTTCTCTGAATGCATGGATTCTTTGTGAGAAGGGATTGACAAAAGATATGAAAACTGGGGGTAGGGAGTGGGAAAAGAAAACTCTTAGCATGGCCATCTGTCCAGGACAAACAAACAATCCAAATAAACCAAAAGGGAGTAGGGGTGGGGAGACAATCCAGGTCCAAGGAATTTAAGATGGAACGTAAAACCCTGTAGTGGTAAAACAACATCACCCCGGATAGCTTTCAAACCCATGAAATCTTCTTGTTGGTTTATCGAGTGTCTATTATGGGATGGAATAAATTTGGAAATATATTTTAAAGTGATGTTACACCTGTATTGTTAGCCATCTCTTTGTCTCCTTCTCTCTGTTTGAGGTAGTCTTCAAAGCTTCTGATCAATATTCTATTCCATTTCAATTGCTTTTAGCAGGACCAATCAAAAGTGTTCTGCTGTGATTTTGTCTTTTCCACTTCAGTTCACATTTTGTAGAAAATGTGTGAGAAGATTAACAACAAGAGTAGGCAAAATCTTCTTACTCTTGTTAGAACTCTAAGATATAGAGTTAAATATTTGTATAAAAAGGAAGATTCCTTTTCTTCAAAGTGAGGGGATATGTTTGTTCAGGTTAAGCCAACTGATGTCAGATTACGTGGGAAGTCAGGGGTGGGGTAACAGGGGGTAAGCAGAGGTAATGAATATCTTAGTTTATGTTTTTTAAGGAATTTGCTCTGCTTTCTCCCTGAATACTCTTCTAGGCCATTTCTGCACTAGACTGTTATAGCGCTATTATTCCACTTTCAACATCCTATGGAACCCTGGGGTTTGCAGTTTTGGGAGGGGTGTAACTGCAAACCCCAGGATTCCATAGGATGTTGAAAGTGGGATGATAGCACTATTACAGTCTAGCGCAGAAATGGCCCTAGTTTGCCGTCTCTCCAAACTACTTTATTTTTTCTTGCTGGTTGTGATTTTTACTTACTTTACATACTGTTGCTTGCCTGCCTGCCTGCCTGCCTTCCTGCCTTTGTATCTTGTGTTTTTTTGCTTTTTATCTTTGCTCTCTCTCTCTCTTTTTTTTCTTTTCTCCTTTGTTAGATATTGTAGAAATAGCATTATTTTATTTGTGTTCTGTTATTGTTCTTGTATTTTATGTTAAAACTTAATAAAATTATTTTTTTAAAAAATAACAAGAGTAGACAACTGCTACTAGGGTTGCCAGCTGAAATGCAGAACAGAGCTCCTGTGCCTTTAATAACTATGTAGAAGAGGAAATTTTGGCAAGTGTTAGCTCAACACACAAGAAACAACTGCTCAAATTCTCTCTCCTACACAGACATTAAAGATACAGGATTCTGTTCTGTATTTTACCTGGCAACCCTAAACTCTTAACAGAGCCAGGGGACAATTTTCTGACTCTGGCACTCCGTTTAGGTCACATGGACTGCCATAAATATCTCCCAAACTAAAAGGGCTGATAATTTTTAAATGTTAAACCAGTGGTTCTCAACCTGTGGGTCCCCAGATGTTAGTGAACTTCAGCTCCCAGAAGCCCTGAGCATTCCCCATAGTGGCTGGGATTTCTGGGAGCTGAAGTCCACGAACATCTGGGGAGCCACAGGTTGAGAACCACTGTGTTAAACATTTAAATAGGTGGCACTGCATCTTATTAAAAAGGTGAACTGCTGCTTCTGCAGGTTTCCAGGGCCTCCTTCACTCTGCACAAGTATAGCACTTTGGCACCACTTTAAATGCCATGGCCACAAGCTGAGGAATCCTGGAGTCTGTAGTTTTACAGGGCATTTAGAATTCTCTGCCAGAGAGCTCTAGTGCCTCACAAAACATGCTTTAAATATTTCCCTCCACATTTTAATTTTACCTGTTGATCAGATTGGCCCTTAAGCTGAGACTGAATGCAAGAAGTCCTAGTTCCTTAGCTGGGAAAGTTATTTAAACAACAAACATTATAGCCCTGTGATTGCACTTGACAGCATAGAGTCCATCCTACAGAACCCTAAGATTTGCTGTTTTTGTTGTGTGCCATCAAGTTGTTTACAATTCATGGTGACCCTAAGGCCAATCAATCATGGAGTTTTCTTGGCAGGATTTGTTCATTGGTGGTTTGCCACTGCCTTCCTCTGAGGATGAGTGAGTGAGATATTTGTCCACGGTCACCCAGTGGATTTCCAAGGCTGAGACAGGATCTGAACCCTGCTTTGTCAGAGTCCTAGTTCAACATTCAGATCGTTATACTACACTGGCTCTGCATTTGCAGTTTAGGGCAAGGTACTCAGAATTCTCAGCTAGAAGGGTTTTGTACCTCACCAGACTACAAACTCTTTGATTCCATAGGATACAGCCATAGCAGTCACAGTGGTATCAAAGTACTCTAATGCTGTTATGTGAAAGGGCCCCAGATGTCATTGTTTTCCCTCAGGGCCACTCACATGTTTTCCCTCAATTCACTCTCCCCAAAAATTGCAGTCTGGTGAATCTGACGGAATTGAGACCCTCCCCCCCAAAAAAAAAAAATCCCTGAAAGGCAGCACATGGCCTGGGGCTGGATGACTCCTTCTCATCAGATGACAATGCTATCGTCTGGGACCCTTTCACTCCACATAATTGGAGCACTACAATTCTACTTTAACCACCATGGAAACATCCTATGGAATCCTGAGATCGGCAATTTGGGGAGGACATTCAAAATTCCAAGGCAGAGAGCTCAGGTGCCTCACCAAACTAGAGACTCAAGGATACCATAGACTGTTGCCATGGCACTTAAAGTGGCATCAGAGCACTATAATTTAGTAGTATGAAAGAGCCCTTGGAACACCTCATAAAATTCCTTAAATTTGAGAGGGCAATTGTGTGATAAAATCTTCATTTGGAAGCACCTGGCTTTTGAAGCATATCCTCAGGGAGTAGCTATTTATTTTCTCCATAAATAAAGTGGCATTAACCAGGATCATCCAGGGAAGAAGAGGAGCTGGAGTTCCCATGTGGGTGGTGGTGATATTCAGAGTAACAGCTTTTTTGCAGAGGATCCCTCACAATAAAAAGATTTTCAGGCCTTGTTTCCACCTTACGATCTCAAGAGTTGAAGAATGAAAAGAGAAAGGAGTCCACCAGAATACAATAGGAAACAAAAAGCTGAAAACCGTTTCTTTCTTAAACACCAACACTACAAAAGTACTCAAGGTTGCTAAGTGACAAGAAAGTATTCACCAATCACTGCCTTGGTACAAAATCCAAACACAGGGCAATAATGAATTTGTTCTTTATCTTGCTTCTTCTACATGAAATATGTACTGAAATGTGTTCACCACAGAGCCCCCAGGACGGTTTTTAAGGAGGAGGGAGCTCAACAGGGCAGGCAGGTTGTTACTAATTTTGCCTCCTTCCAGTGGAAAGGCAAATTACATTTTCCATGCATTATCACCGAAACATCCTTAAATATGAAGACTCTTACAACCACAGTGTACACCAAGAAGTGCCCACATGTGTTCAGCATAGCTTCCTCTCAAATAAATGTGCACAGGGTAGATTGCAGGCAGCTTTTGTTATTAATGGGAGGGCTCAAAACAATTACTGTTTTAATATTTCTTAGTGCCTGATCATTTAGTATGCTTCTGATTGACAATATCAGATGAGGCTCAATTACTTAGGAGACCTGGTGGCCCAATTTTGCCAGATCATTCAGCTGGAGGGGCTGAGACCCCCTGCCCAGTGGGGGAGGCTTAAGTCTCTCCCCCTCTCACAGTTCATGGTTCACTGGTTAACTCCTTTTGGTACATTTCACTTGAGACGCTTTATGGAGAGGAAAGGTTTTTGTAGCTTGGTAAACCATCATGATTTTTGAGTGTTGTAATATGATCCTGAAGACCAGGGTTATGATTCTCCCCTCGGCCATGGAAATCCCCTGGATGACCTTGGGTGTGTCACGCGCGCACAGCTCCAGAAAACCCCATGATAGGTTCACCTTAAAATCACCATAAGTTGGAAGTGGCTTGAAGGCACACAACAACAACAGCAACAACAATAATTAAACTAATCATTTGGAAATGGGAGCACCCAGGCAGTCTGTTGCTGTGCGTTCCTGAACCAGCAAATTTGGCTGGGATGCTATCTGCCCAAGCATTGTTGTGGCCCACTTCCCCATTCATTTCCTTTGGACTACAGAGATTGGAAAAGTTCTCTTGGTGGAATTACACCTCCCAGAATCCCCCAACCAGCATCATAGGGATTTCTGGATAAATCTTGTTATACGAAAAAGGTTGTCCTGAATCCGAGTTGGTAGACTGGTAAGGACAGGGAGAGGGTGGACAGAGGGTCAAGAACTGCATCTCTTGCCAATGATTTGGTAGCACATTTTGTGCAGGCACTGTAGACTAGTGGTTTGAACCGAGGACTAGGGTTCCAGGAAGTCAAGGTTCAAACCCCTGCTTAGCTATGGCAACCCACTGTATGACTTTGGGCATGAAACACTTTCTCAGCCTTACAGGAAGGTAATGGCAAGCCTCCTCTGAATAAATCTTTTCAAGAAAACCCATAAGTCAGATTTGACTTGAAGGCACATGACAACAATAACAAAGACATCATGACAGACCCAACAGCCACACCTCCAAAGAGATTCAAAAATGTTGGCAGCTAGGTTGGTCTATGGGAACAAGCAAGTTTTTATCAGGTTTCACCTACACCAGGAGCAGGTCCTTTGTGAACCAAATGGATCTTAATGGTGCATTCCAGGCCAATCAATCCCCAAATACTTTGCATGAGAATAGCTCACTATTGTACCTTTACTGCTGTCGGAAAGTTCATATATGCCCTTCTGAGATTTTGCAGTTAAGCTCAGAGGAAAGCCAGAGGGGTGTGGCAGATTATGACACTGTTCTTGCTAATTAAAGAGTCCTGGCACTTTGACCTTGCCAGCTCTGGCTTTCACCACACCAGTGGTCCTTTCCTGTAGGGGTTGATGGCTGACCCCCAAAAGAAAACCCTTAATCTGTCTATTCTACTATTGTGCCTTGAAGAGAACTTTGGTCTGATTTTCTTGGCATGGAGAGCAATATCTGATAGCAATTTCAGAGCTCATGGATGCTAATGGCACAGGAGCAATGGATGACAGAAAAGTTGGCAACCCTTTCTTCAGCCATGTTGCAGACCAACAGTTCTGTGTATGTATACTTGGTAGTAAATCTCACTGTGTTCACTCATAGATACTACTCTGTAAGTGTGCATCAGAGAGGTATGTCTTTTCAGAAGTAAACCCCTTGAGCTCCAATGGAGCTTGACAGAATGGCAGGATCTCATGTTGTTATCAAGTATATATATTGAAATGGCAACAGTTACTTCCTACCTATTCCAGGCAGCACTCAGAATAGTTCCCTTTCAACCTCAATACCTAGAATTCCCCAGCTAGCATGGCATAGATTGCTGGGGGATTCTGGGAACTGATGTCCAAAAAGTAACTTTGTGAGTTCTGATTCCATGGTTAACACCTCTTGGATCCATTAACACTATGCGATTATAGGACATTTATTCTCCTTTAACTGCCTTGGTTCCTTCCTATGGAATCCCAGGATTTGTAGTTTGGTGAGGCACTAGAGCTCTCTGGCTGAGAATTCTAAATGCCCCTCCCTAAATGGCCAGTCCCAGAATTCCATAGGACAGAACCATGGCGGTTAAAGTGGAATAATATTGCTATAATTATGCAGTGTGAATGGGACCCAGGGAAATATTTTTGTCTGAAACCCTGATAGATGCAAGCAATCCCTAATGAAATGCTCTGTTTTGCAAAGCTACTAATGGCACAAAAACAGTGTCTTCTTGGTACAACTCCTACTTCTTAGAGTCAGTAGAATCAACAAGATGGCGTAATGGTCTGAGAGCTGTACGTATAATGCAACTTTCTACATTCCTGATATGAATTCTAGTTCAGAAATGAAACATCAGTGCCTGATAATTCAAAGATTAGCTAGGGATTCCCCAGTGCAGGTGGTTGTTGTTGTGAGTGTGTTGTCACCATTAAGTAACAACCCATAAGCAAATTGCTCATGTCACCTTTCTGTGCTAACACTGCTCTAATTTCATCTGGGTGGAGATTAAAGGAAAAATTGCTAGCCGATTTCTTTGAAGGTGGCTTTTGATGCTCTCCTCCCAAAGGCGCTGGTGGTGAGGAAAACATTCTGAAGTAAATAATCAAGAAGGCAGAGTGGAATGGAGGTGAGTGTGATTACCTTTTCTTCTGCCTCAATCAGAGATAACATAGCATTCTTTGTGCTATGTAGGAGGAATTCGGAAAAAGGTCAATCAGTGGGAAGAATCTGCATGCAATTGATAGACTGAAGTCACAAGCCTCCCAAATCATAAAGCAGTCACTGATGTCTTGACATTCTCCAGTGGCTGCTCATTTCAGTCATAACTCCCTTAGGGCATTTTCACTCAAAATACCTGGTTTTAACCCTCACAACAAGGGGAAGATCTCTAGTAAGCCTCGAGCACCTGGGGCCAGAACTATTGCAATGTGAAGAGGCGTGGGCATTCTAGCTATTTCTTTGGAGATCAATCCAGGTGAATTCATACTTTATGCCTAAATCCATTGTTAGAACAATAGCTTGGCTAGCCCAACTAGGTTCAAAGGCTGCAAATGCTATGTAACCTTGGTAGTTCCCAGAACTTTTCTTCAGGCAAGCAAAGGAAAGGAGCAGTGAGGAGGTTGATGCTGGAGCTGTGGGATCTGTGTTATTTTATTATTATTGTTTGTATCAAGAAAATTTTGTTATTTTAATTATTGTAAGCTGTCCTATGTAATGCATGTTACTTATTTGATTATTAATTATTATGAATGATCATTAATATTGAAAGGGAGGGACATATTTTACATAAACTCCCTACATAACTCCTTACCCATAACAGTGCCTTGGTTTCTATTATTTTAAATAAGGAGTTCTATGGCCTGGATGGGGTTTGACCTTCTTTTAAGTAGCAAAAAAGAACTGGTGCCTTTTACCAGCAGCGATGGGCATTGCGGCAATTGATCCTCCGTCTAATTCATTATCCTCGGGAGAGGATGTATTATCATATAATTGATATATAGTTTCATTCTTTCTGAGTTTTTTAAATATATTTTGTCAGACTGACTCTTGATTTTCAGAAAAAGTTGTGTAATAAATTGAAATAAAAATACCAGTAACATTGATGATGATTGGAATCCTGTATGACCTTTAACTCAATGTAAATTTGCATGCACTTAACTAATTAGCAAAGATGCTAAGAAACCTAGTTACTGAATTGTTAAGAGGTGTAATCAGGCAATGGAAAGAGTGCCTGGTGTTCATCACAGGCCTGATGTACACCTGGGACCATTGTGCATTGGTCCCAGTTCTCTTTAACCCCGTTGTGCATTGGCCCCTTTGCAAGCTATGCTACATAAGTATGTAACAACAGCCTACTGCTGGATACAGATGTTGCTCATCTTTGGGATTTTGTTTCCTGTAGATGCAAGTCCACTTATAGGCATGAAATACTCTAATAGAATTCTGGCTGCCTGTTGATGTTGTTACTATTATTTCATACCCTGCCTTTTCTCCAACCTGGGACTCATTCATATCCTTTTATGGCTGGCATTAACAACATAAGAAGATTGCTACTTCTTATGTGATGAATATTTTATTTGTCCCAGTCCTAACAACAGAGGGAAAATCTTATTTGATGACTGTGGAAAGGTCCACATAGCCATCCTGGACAGGCATATTCTCCATGAATTTGCCTAAATCCATTTAAAAGACATCCATACTAGTAAGTCTATTGGGGTGAAGGGCTCATAGTGCCAAAGAATGAAGAAGGGTTTATGTTCAATTCCTGGAGTCTCCAGTTAGAAAAGGATTAAGTTGCAGGCAATGTGAGAGAGTTCTTTAAGAGACCTGCACAATTACCAATTGTCTGAATATATCAGGGTTAGAAAACTTGGCACTTTTGAGATAATGTGGAACTCCATCATCCATAGCCATTGGACAGGTTGACTGGAGCTAATGGGAATTGTGGTTCAAATTGTTACCACAGTGTCCTGGACTGGCCTTTGGTGAACCAAAGATATCATTTTGATATCACAATTCGGCCCTGCTCTGCCATCAGCCAAGTGCTTGTGAGGCCACCGAACAAGCGCGAAGCTAGGCATGGCTACTATTTGCTGCTCACACCAAACCAAGCCAGAGATTGCCAGATCTGCTTTAGGGGACCTCCTGAAACAAACACCCTCATTACCAATGCGCGATAAACAAAGAGACCCTCTGCCCTGAGAGGACACCCTGGCGAGCTAAGTGCTTAACTGCCAAGCTAGCTGCATTTACATACCGGCCATACTAGTGTCAATTCGGAACATAACTCAATCATGTAAATTCTGACCTTTTAGAGGCATTGTCTCCAATCCAAAACTTATTGTTTTCGCCCAAGACCAGACTAGCCTATGGTTGTTCTTTCCCTGATAAAACCCCCCAGTTCCGAGAGCTCCTCGGACCGCTCAACGGACTTGCGTTTGGACTGCTCTCCTGCCTTGCCGTCACCTCGTTCTGCGAGCTCCTCTCGGCTGCCGCACTGAGTCCTCCTACCCTCCATTGGCTTCCCCAGGACTGCAGGATTGGTGACGTATCGCCCATTCCCCCAAAGGCTCTATTTCCTATTTCTAGTTAGCAGTGTGTTTATGTTTCTTTTAATAATTGCTTAATAAATCTTATTGCTATTTTGAACTGTCTGACTGCTCACTGACCTGACGCTGTAGACATAGGGTAAAAGATCCCCGCTAAGTTATCCTGCCTCTCGTTAGCCAAGAGAGTGCTCCAGCTAATTTCCCCATCTTTGCTTGGTTTGGTTTGTTGTTTGGGCGCCCCTTCCGGGACCCCCAATTCACAGGGTAACAAATTCATCTAGTGTGGTGTAAGTCAGGCATATGATAACAACTACAAAGTGTTTCTCAGGCTTTCTGATGTGGGGGACTAGTGATTAATTTTTTCAAGCATCCCAGGAACAGACACAAAATTGTGATTGTTTCTTTCTTTCCTGGAAAGTTTCCAGGGATTGGCACTGGTCCAAAGACCACCACTTTGAGTAACATTATCAGGTGTTATTCCAAGTGGTTTTATCCCTCTACCAGTGCCAGTCCCTGATAAATTCCCAGGAAGGAAAGAAACAATCATACCCAGTGGCACAAATTTAGGGCTCAACCCTGGCATGTTGAGGGAAAAAAATCAATTGCAAGCTCCCCAGACATAAATACCCTACAGGCACCATATGCCCTCTGATCTTGGAAGCTAAACAGGGTCAGCTCTGGTTAGTACTTAGACGAGAGACTGCCAACAAATATCAGGTGCTATATTTTAGAGGAACAAACTGGCAAAACCCCCTCAGAGTATTTCTTCCCTAGGAAAACCCTAGGAAATTAATGGGGTTGCCATAAGTCAATAGACAACTTCAAGGCACATGCATATACAATCTAGAGAGTACCAGATTACCTATGCTCAGGTGCAGACAATAAAGGGATCAGTGGAGAAATAGTCCAAACCAATATAAGGAAGGCATATTTCTAACAAGGTTGTGAGTGAATATTGCCAAGACTGACCTCCATGGCTTATAAATGCTTCCTTTTGTCTATCTTAACTTTCCAACCATTCAACTTCACTGAATTTCCTTCAAGTTTTACTATGATGAGACAGGGAGGCAAAAGTTATTTTTCACCACTCTCTCAAAACCAAGAATAACTTGATCAGACTCTTGGTTTGCACACAATGCCTTGCTCCTTCTTATTTTCCACTAATTCACTCTTGCTACTTGGGCCTATAGCAGTTTTCACTGCATCTTTGCCAGCAAGCCACCTCTCTGCCTCTTGACATTTAAGAAGAATGTCTCTGTCTGTGTGGAGGAAGCAGAGGAGGGAGAAGAGCAAACTGAATAAAGCATCAACTTAGTGTTGTGCTCTGAACAATATATTACTATATGAAACTGCCACTCATTTATTTGAAAAGCAGGAAGGGAGGCTGCTTTGATGACAGACTGTGTTCAGGTAAAATCTGGAGACACTTATATTATTGCACAAAAGAAGAGGGTGAGAAATATCAACTGTCTCATCCATATTCAGCAAAACCAGTGATTCAAAAACCGCTTTCATAATCTTGAGCATACACGGCATCACCATTGGCATTTAAGATTCACTGCATTATGTAGCATGATCTGAGTTATTTTACTCCTTAGATGATTCTCTGTGGAACTGTATAGATATATAGCAGCCTTAAAATAAGTGCAGTGCAGTTTGGTGAATGCTGTTGACTTAGAGCACTGCTGGCAGTGTATCAGTCAGATCTGTTCCCCGCAACCTGTTGAAAAGAATGCTATTGAAAGTCTCCTTGTAGATTTTAGCAAAGAATGCTGTCTTCCAAGGGATACTGTCTCCCAAACCTGCACATCTTGTACATCACTGAAGTGGTGTTGGAGAGGGAGCCTAGCTCAACAAGCTTGCTTCAGCTGTGAACCCTCTCTGCAAATCTCCTGTTATGGAGCACTTCCAACTAGATGTCTTCCCCAGAAGGTTTACTACTGACAACAGACATCAGGAATACTGTGATTTGTTGTGAGCCAAACACAATTACCCACAACATTCAAACATTGTCCTGCTTCAAGGCACTGTGGGAAACTTAATATAACACTTTCACAGCTTCTCACTATTGCTGCTTCATGCCCTCCAATTGTCCCAATTTGGTTAATCTTTCCTCATCCCATTTTTAAGCTGCTTTTAAAATGTCCTAGTAGCTCTCTCTTCCTCTCATTTTCTCCCTTTGTCCTTGGGCTGATGTCAGTTGGTGCAAACCGAGTTCAAAATCCAAAAGTAGTCTGCAGTCAATGAAATCAGTAGGATTGTGGGGTGGAGGACAGGAGGAGGCAGTATCTTGTGCTTTCCAGTTGTTGTTGTGTGTTTTCAACTTATGGCAACCCTAAGGTAAATCTACCAAGGAGTTTTCTGAGAACTCAGAATGTGTGACATACCCAGTTGGTTTCCATGGCCAAGCAGGGAATTGAACCCTGGTCTCCAGGGTCATAGTCCAACACTCAAATCACTAGACCATGCTGGCTTTCAACAGGCTCAGGGGAAAGCAAATCGCTGTGGCATCTCATGGCTTGTGTGTTCTTCCTCATTACCTTTGACACCTTGACCACATTCTGATGTTGCTTGGCAACACACATCTTGTTTTGGAGACTACACTACTTATGATCCTGTTCAAGTCTTAACAATCTTCAGAGGAGGGCTGTCTCTCCAATCCATCACCCTTCCAGGCTCGTGAGGGCATGCAAGAGAGCTTTCTTTGTAGGCTATGGAACTCCTTCTGACAGGAGGCCCTTTTCGCACGGCATTTGCCATGTGAAAGGGCCCCTTGAGCATCACGCAAATGTAAGGAGCGGTCCACACGACGCACTTACAATGGCGCAACGGTCTAGGGGCTGGCAGGAGCCAACCGCGCACTTTTTCATTGAGCCAAAAACGGTGCGAGATCGTGCATCGCTCCGGGGCCCCATGCGCACTTGCCGTGCATGCGGAGCCTCTGGAACTGCGGCAGTCAGGCTTCCTGCCCCAGCACAGCCTGGGAAAGTCCCAGGCCTGGGAAAGTCCCAGGCTGCACTGCGGAAGGAAGAGGTGGGGCTCTCGCACGAGCAGGCAGCGGCTGCGGACCTGAAGGAACCCGGAAGCAAGAGCCTCTCGCTAGAGGCTGCTCACGCGATCCCCGCACCCCAGCTCCGCGAAAAGGTGTGTTGCGGAAAGGGCCTCAGTTGGCCCCCTTTCTGCTCTCTCCGCCAGACTTTCAGCCTTTAACCAGTTGGGAAAGAATGGTGTTTAATGGACGTGCTATATTTTTAATATTGAATATATGTTGAACATGGTTTTAATTGTTTTAAATTAAAGTTTTGGTTGAGTTAAAAACTTTTATAGTATATATTTTTAGCTATTTTGTTTTAGCATACTGTAAGCTGCTTTGAGTCCCATAGTGGGAGAAAGGCAGGATATAAATTAAATAAAATATTTGATAAACCAAAGATATGTAAGAGGATGGGTCCAACGTAGGCAGTCAGCTCCTTAAGAATGTGAGGTGCTGACTCCAAACCTCGGTGGAGAGTGAGGTCTCTGTGTTACAAAGGGAAGTTCTTGTCTGAGGACTTCAGAGGTCAGGCTCTATTTGAAGACTGTCCAGGTGGCATTTCTTTTAAATATCATAAAGCCATCAACAGTTAGCACATAGCTGCCCATCAGCAGTGAGCACACAGGCAACAGTATGAACAGGCACACAGGTTACTCGATTCCAGTTTTCCCTACGATGGTGAAATGTATTTGTGATGAACCTGATGGGAGGGGGTCTTCACAACAGAGCCTCCTTGGCAACTGAGAGTGTTTAAGCTGATTGGCTGCTGAAACGGAACCTTGGATAGCCCAGGGGAGGGGCTGGTGGAAGGAGGAAAATAACGGATTTTAACCGTCTGGGGACTGATTGAAGAGAGGAGGGTGATTTGTGGTGTGTTTGCCGAAGGTTGGAGATTTGAAGAGCTCTGTGGGAGAAAGAACTGAGAAATTGGGTGTACGAAAAATAGTGAGTGAATTGAGAGAGAGAGAGAGAGAGAGAGAGGGAGAAGAATGGTGTGCTGTTTGTAAACATTGAGATACAAAACAAATTTAAGCAACAGTGTTACAATAAATGTTTGAAGTTTTGTGTTCCTTAAAACAGTGTCCTAGAGTCTTATTTTGAATTCTGGAATATACACGCTACCAATAATATCATCTTGACCTTAGTGCCAATAGTACCACAGTCCTGGAAAATATAAGTCACTGCTGATCCTTACCTCTGGGAGAAGGGCAGATTTAGGGAAGGCAGTAAAGGGGGAGAGTTCTGAAAGGAAAAAATAAAGTAGGGGGACAAGTGTGAGGAAGGGACTGCGTTCTCAGAGAGGGAGAACTGAGGGAGACCCGTTTGTCCTGGCCCTGGCTTGATTCAGAGGTCTCCCTGGCTGTTCAGTTCTGATCACAAAGAGGTGTCAGGCTGGGCAGGCCTTGAGTGCGAGGCTTCAGTGCGCCTTTCGCACTCTGCACTGAAAGGCGGTGGGGGGGTTTTCGCGTGTTTAACAGTATTATATCTTCTTCTGTCCCTTTTTTTTGGTTATGAAGTTTTCTTTTGGGGGGGGTGAGATGTACAAATGCCCATCAGAGCAGACAAATTTTTTAAGTTGATGATGGCACAGGGTTTGATTGTTGAAACTGCAGAAGAATGCTAGGTTACTCTCCACCTTCACAATGGAAATCTAACTAAACTTTAGCATGAACTATCCAGAGTCTTTCTGATCACTATATTATCTTTTTCTATGTGGATCCAATCATAACTTGGCATTAGAAACGGTGATAATCAAAAGTAATGTGGCAAATTTTAATGTCCCAGCTCTGATTCTGACCTGAAAATTACCATTCTTGAACAAAAAGAACTTCAGAGACAAATTCCAGCTTGAAAAATCACTACATGTGTTAAGTAGCTTACAAATACAAGAATGTCTGTGTTTCTGCCCAATAAGTGTTTGGTAATGACCGCTGTTAAGATAATGATCACTATTTGTTGCATTTCACTCCCTCTCATCCCACTGATTATGAATTCCCACCCATCACCCAAGGAAGTGTACCTCAATTTGGCTAGACACTGCAGCTATCTGAGGAAGTGACCTGCAGTCTGTGAAAACTTAATTTAGCCAGAACTAAATTAACTAATCTTAAGTTTTTGCAAGACTTTCTGTTGGTTTCGCTGCATTTCAACAAAAGACTAACATAGCTACCCACCTCCTCCAAAAAGTAATAAGGCAGGGATCCTAGGAGATGGGCATCAAAGAAGCTTTGAAAGCCTCTACATCACATTACTTTTTGGGCTGCAACTCTCATCAGCCCTAACCAAAGGTAAGAAAACTATATGCTTTATCTAAAACTGTATGCTTCACCATCCCTTTAACAGATGAATGGTAAAACCTACCATTACATCAAGTGAAACAGTTTCATAAGGTAGTGCCTCCATGTAAAAAAGAAGATAGGGCTTCTTTAATAGCTGAGTGGAAGAAGGAATTCAGCAGGCATAACCTTGAATTATATCTTATATTTTGCCATTTATCTGTCACATTTATGGAATTTTACAGGGAACAGTGGTGTCCATACATTATCAACTTCCATTTAATAAGCCTCTCCTGTTTTCTAACTTTTCTGACTATTTTCTTTCTGAAGAACATTTTCCTCAAGAGCAAACAGTGGTATAGCCAAACAGAGGCCAGTATTCTACATCAGGTAATGATCTCTCTTGTCCCAGTCACCTCAAATCAGATGAAAAATAATTCACCCATACTTTGATTGCTGGCAGAATGAACCTCCTTCTCCCTATGCAAGTGATGCCCATTAAAGGAGGTTGGGCAGAGGTATGATAATAGCAATAGTGTCACAATTGTGACTAAGTAGTGTTTGTGGATAGGGAACAGTTACCTAGATTTACTAGTACATGACTGTTTGATATTCACAATTGCTACTTAGTCATGATTGCTGTGATCATACCTCCTGGCATGCCTCCCAGCTGCACTGGGGAGAAGGAGGTCCATTCTGCCGGTGACTAGAGTATGGGTGAATGACACTTCCACCAGGTTTTGGGGAGAGGTTAAGTGTTCTTAACTAAATAACTGACATAAAATGCTGGCCAGTGTCATTTGGTTGATAATACTAGGAGTCTCCATCTGGAAGCACCCTAGATGTTAGCTGCTCCATTCACTGTTTCTATAAATGTTCAGCTGGTGAAGTTCAAAACTTGGAAGGTCAAAAACAAATGTTCCTGTTATGGCTTGATTCCTTGCATGATCCACTGATCCTTCAGAAATCCCACAATGCCAAGCTCGCAGATTTAGTTTCCTCTTTTGAAGCCACCAAAGCAGTTTATAGTTGTTCCCAAGAAATGTATTAATGCTCTTACAGTTATTTCTGCTGCTTAAATTAGCAAGGAGCATATACAGTATGCAAAACCAGGCCAACATGCATTCATCTTGGATTATGTCACCAGGAGAGGGACTGCCTTCTGCTTATTGTAAGATGATCCGGGCTTGAATGGATGATGGCTTGCCAAGTTATAATGTATCCTCAAAGTTTTTTTTTAAATTCTCACTAGTACTTATTTCACAGAATCCCCGTGTTTGAATCTTCTGCTTCCTCATACTTTATGTAAATATTTAGCTTTGCTGTTATTTGTGGGAAAAGATCTCCAAGCCAATCACTGTCTTTCTCCTCAATCTCTCTAGGCTTCTTTGACAGTGAAAAGTGGGGTGATATGCTGGTCTCCTTTGAGGAAAAGTAAGATGAATGGAAGAAATAAATGTCAGTGGAACACAATTCACCAGTCTCTTAGCTGTCATTAGAAAGATACATTGCTTTAGACTTTAAGAAGGAATGCAATATGTTGCTGATTTATAGAGGCTTCTACCAATGAAGAATCAGCATGTAATTCAGTCTGGTTAGTCTGTCCTCTCTTATAGATGGAAGGGCTCCATCTCCACATATAAAAATTGCTGTATGTATCTTGCTATTCTTTCTGTTAGTGTGTGTTTTACTGAGGTCTATCCACATCCAACCCTACAGTTATGCATTGAGGTGGCTGTGTTAGGCAGCAGATGCTGGGAAGCAGTAGGAAAATAATAGAAGAGAGATACTGATCATGCTGGAATCTTTAGCTTTGACACAACTGGCAAAGCCTGAAAGCCCCCAAATCATGGTAAGGGTTTCCTTTTTATCTCCAGGAAACAAAGACCATACTGAAGAAAATCAACAGCTGCTAATGCTATTTGGGTCAATTGGGTCTGTTCTGAACTCTATTTACAGTCAGAGAATTGAAGGCCTTTCACAGCTCCCAGGTCAAGAAAGCTTGTTGCATCTTTCCTGAGCCAAACACTTCCCTCTTGTCTACTGGCAGCAACAGGCACAATGGCATAATTCCATGGAATAATTCATCTTGTAGAGAACTGGACTTTTAACTACTGGTTGTTAGCTTGACTCACTTCTGCCTGTAATTCACAATGTCATTCTTCCCAATCATCAAAACAGCTTGAATTATATAATCTCTTTTGTGTATGACCTACTAATCTCCTTACCCATCATTGTGGTACAGCACTGAGCATCTCTGTGTGAAAAAGCTAGCAATAGTCTTATGAGGTATCCATCTTGCATTGTTCCCTCCTTCTACCACCTTCTCCAGTGGGAAGCCCAGAAGTTAGGGCCATTTCTGGACTACACTGTTAAAGTACTGTTATTCCACTTTATTTACTGATTTTATTTACTTTATTTATTTATTTACTGTTATTCCTATGGAATCCTGGGTTTTGCAGCTGAGGGAGGGGCATTTAGAATTCTCAGCCAGAGAGCTCTTTGCCCCCAGTGAACTACAAACCCTAGAATTCCACAGGATGTTGAAAGTAGAATAATAGCACTTTAACTGTGTAGTGCAGAAATGACCTTGGAATTAAAACTGGAGGAGGATCTGCTAAACTACTTGGGTCCTTATTTATGGTATTCAAGGAACATTTCCACTACCTCTCCTTAAAGCAGTGTTAGGTAGTATCAGTGGAGGCCAGTGACTCACTTCTCAGTGAGATAGTGAATTTGCACTAGGTTAGTTCTGTTTTCAAAACAGATGTCCAAGATGTTGAACCTGTTTGAGAAACAAAGTTCAGCCCCTTGGATAACTCCTCTAAACCTTAGACTAAAACCTGTGGCAGATTCACTGCACCTTGGAAATTTATTATATTAATTTAGTATTATTTTCATTTTTATCCTGCCTTTTCCCCAATGGTGGGACTCAATGTTGTTTACAAATTATTAAAACCAATCAAGATTTGAAACACACACAAAGATTCAGTGCATTTATATGTGTTGTATTAAAAACAGTTAAAGTCAATAGAGTTGAAACCACATAAAATTCATTGAAAGACAGAATATAAAAGTCAACAAAACAGCATGCCACTGAAAGTAAATTACTGTCCATTTCTACAAGTCTGAAGGAATAGGAAAATTTTCACTTGTTGACAGAAGGAGGTGACTTGGAACCTACCAGCCACCACTATATAGTGTAGAACCAAAACTTTTGGCTAGTGAGAGTGTGTTTGTTTATGTAATACCTCACTTTTCTACTAATCTAGGAAGCTGCCTTAGGCAGAAGATCACATGTACTTGGTCTGGTCACTTCTGCATGGGAAAAAATGGATGTTTAAGGCCATGGACACAGCAGGGCTTGAAAATGGGACTGGTACTGTTACCCTGATTTCTGGGGTCCCTTAGGGGACACCTTAATGTGCTCCATGTGATAGGGAATGGGAACTCAACAGAGCACAAGCAATAGCAATGCAAGAGGCAGGGTAACCTAGCGGGGTCTTTTTACGCAGTTTTTACGAGGTCAGGCCAAGCCAAAAACCAGACAAAGATGTTAAATAAATGATTTTATTGAAGGGAATATCATGCATCAACACACTCACTCACACACTCACTCAAGACCTATTAAGAAGCAAAAGAGAGGAAACTGGATAGGAGAAGTATCAAAGGGATTGTAGCTGGTGTGATACTGCACCTTTTCCTGAAGTCCTTGGTCTGGGAAAACAGCGAATAAAGTAGAGCTCAGCACAGAAAGGGCTGAGGGGATTACTCGATTGATGGAGAAATGGTCTGCTGGTATGACTGGGAGTAATCCAAAGAAACTCTCAAAAAATAGGACTATTTGTAGGGGAAAATGTACCTTGCAGACAAATCCTCTTCCGGAGAGAACAATGGATGTTGCAACGGAAAAGAAGCTCCACAATGGCAACTCCTTTTGCATGATGGGATTACAAGGTGTTGCCAAGGTTTCAGGATCTTCGGTTGTATTGGGCTGTGGTGTGAATTTATGTAGATGGTCCTTGCCTGATATGATGTTATTGCTATTGGTGGTCAATTTGGGGAAAACAAGCTAATCCCCTCAAGTTGGCTCCTCAGTGGCTGAGGACTCTTTGTCTACTGTGGGCTTGCACAGCTTGAGGTCTCCTGGGGCTACGTGATGGGGGATTTTACTGGCCTGACCTGGTTTTCAGTTTTTCGACCATTGCTGCCTACATGCTCATCCAGGTGACCTCTCTGGCATGTTGAATCACATTTAATATTAAAATTGTAGACCCCGGGATGGGGTATACCAGAGAGGTAACAGCACTTCTCCTGGGATAGCCATTGTGGTGTAGTGGTTCAAACACTGGACTATAACTTTGGAGGCCAGGATATGAATCCTCACTCAGCCATGGAAATCCACCAGATGACCTTGGGGAAGTCATACACTCTCAGCTTCAGAAGAAGGCAAAGGCAACCCCTCTCTGAACAAATCTTGCCAAGTAAACCCTGCAATAGATTTGCCTCAGAGTTGTCATAAGTCAGAAATAACCTAAGGACACATGGCAACAAACTTCTCCTGGACCACTGCAGCTGCCCCATTGTGCCTTACAGCATGCTTCCCGACTAAAATATTGAACATAACAGTATCGTAAGCTCAGTAGTGGTCCTTGTGACTTGTGAAATTGGTGGCTTCCCAACAAGGTCTTTGTTGTGCAATCAGCCTGGAATTTTGCAGAGGTCTAGATATCATCATTTTTCATCAGGACCTTTCCTATGTTTTGCTACAGTTTCTTGTGCCCGTTTTTCATCCATGCACACAACATGAGGAAAGGAAAAAGAGAATAAAACCATAAAGCCTTTTCCCAGGCAGAGCTAGAATCTATCTATAGGGAAGCACCTGTATTCAGATGACAGTTCTACCATTAGGGTTGCCAAACCACAGGGTCTGGCTCTAAGCGTACGACTTGGGCCATTTCCACACTAGATTGTTATAGCACTATTATTCCATTTGCAACATCCTATGGAATCCTGGGGTTTGCAGTTCTGGGAGGGACCGGCGAGCCCCTCCTGAAACTGCAAACCCCAGGATTCCATAGGATGTTGCAAATGGAACAATAGCGCTATAACAGTCTAGTGCAGAAATGGCCTTGGACTCTTTTCTCTGTACCTTAGAGTGAAGTGGAAGAATCTCAGGGCAATAATGCTGCCTTAGAAAATTTATGCATGCATGTTTTCCTCATTTGTTAGACTCAGTGTCTTTATTTCAGCAGCTTACTCTGTGAGACTGAACTTGATGCTTAATGTATCCGTGCTTAATGATATATCATCAAGGGGTCTGATGAACTAATATCGCCTTTCTAGCACCACTAGGGTATGCTGCCTGCAACATCGCAAGGAGTCTGCGACAGGTATCAGGCAACTCTCTCTACCATACACCATAGGGATGGGAATTATGCAGTCCTGCAGATGATGTCAGATTGCCACTCCCATCAGTCTTAGTGAGCATATCCAATAGAGATGAAACCTGCAGTATATAGATGTGTGAGTGTACAGTTGGCCCTCCACATTTGCTAGGGCCAGGGGCTCAGGACCCCCCACAAAAGTGGAAACATTGCAAATATCAAAATGTGTGTGTCTGTTGGAAGGGGGCCAAAGCACGGGGTGGGAGGAAAGTGGGCACCCTGGATCCAGACCAGGTCAAGGAAAGGAGAAGGAAAAGTGGTGGGAAGTCATGGTGGTCTATACTTCATCTCTCTCACTCATCTCCTTTCTCAGGTGTGTGTGAGGGCATCAGGAGAGTGTTTGTGATGCTGAGAAATTAGAATTCAAGCTGTTCCTTGCTGGCCAGACAGTGGCTGGTGGAGGAGGAAGAAGTGGATCAGAGGTAGGTTTTTAAAGGGATGCACAGCCTGATCAGAATCACTGAGAAGAAAGGCTCCCCCAGAAAATAAGGTGCTTGGGGTGGGGGTGGGGGGCAAAGTTTGGAGAAACTCACAAATAATCAAATCTGTGAATGTTAAACCCATGAATGTGGAAGGCCAACTGTATATCCACATTGTACAAGTTGCTGGCTTTCAATCTTCAGCCAGCTCAGAACATTTATTGCAGTTTATTGCATTCCTTTGTTCAGGGTATTCTAAACATCAGACTTTGGAAATAAGGGTTGCACAACGAGGCCAGAGCACTCTGTAAGGACTCCTTGTGGCCCTACATTTCTTTTACATCTAAATGTGTCATTGTTAGATCCATCATAATGTGCTAGATTGAACTTTTCAAGATCCATTACTAAAGGTGGTGCTGTGGTCTTCCACCAAAGCCATGGCTCAACCTAACCTGAAGCAATGTACCAAAACTCCTGTTTTCAATACAAGGGCTCAGCACTCCCTGCAATATCCAAGTGCTGATGGCCAACAGAAAATGGTGCTAAATGAAGCCCTTAAGAAATAAGTGAACGATATCAGTAAGTTAGGAGAAAGCCTCAAACTTTGCAGAAGTAAAAATGAGAGAAAGAAACCTGAACAGCCACTGCTCAAAAATAGCCCATACAGACTGACTATATTCAAAAAATCAGCCAACATTTAAAGCAAGTGGGAAAAACAAAATGGAAATTTGTGGGGAAAGAGCAAGTGGAATAGCTTGCTTCAGCCCTGGAAGAAGGTACTACTGGCTGGTTAGGCTCACTTCTGTTGGCAGACTCTGCAAAATGTTGTTGGAGGTCCCACTTGTAATAAGTAATAAGACAGAACAGAGAATATCTTTCCCTTGTTGTGAAGGCAAGCGTAGGCATTAGGCTATCAATGTAGAAGACGTTAGTTGATGAAGGCAGGTTTGATCCCCGTATCTTTTCTTTTAACACTGAGGAGTCAGTTCAAGGATGGAACTCCAGTGAATAGGATCTAGTAGTTTTATGTAGCCTAACAGTTCTGAATGCTTGGAATTTAATGATGTGCTGTGGAGAGAAAGCAAGCTCGAAATGATTATGCAACTTGGGAAGGGACTGCATATTTCCTTCTTTATGTTTGGAGTAACTAAGGAAGCATCTGCTTTCTTGTTTACTGCAGTTACATTCTCCAGGAAGCTGGACTGAAGCAGCTCCTCGGAATATGTGTGTGTGTGTGTGTGCGCGCGCGCGCACACGTGCGCCTTCAAGTTGACTGTTGACTTATGGTGATCCCATTAATTTCACAGCATTTTCATAGGCAAAGAATGCTCAGGGGGCTGTTTTCCCAGTTACTTCCTCTACCATATAGCCTACAACTCCTGGTATTCATTAGCATTCCTCCATCCAAATACTAACCAGGGCTGACCCTCCTTAGCTTCCAAGATCTAATAGTTCACATTGTACATAGACTGTTAATTTGATCATCTAATTTTTTGTATTTCATGATTTTTAACTATTTTTTTTAATTATTGTAAGCTGCTTTGAGTCTCTACCAGGAAAAAAAGCAGGGTATAGATAAAGATGGTGATGGTGGTGGTAGTGGTGATGATGATGATGATGATGATGATTCTGAACAGAGGGCTGATTCAAACAGCATATTCTAATATCATATAGGCTTCTCAGGTGTCTGTAGGTTTGTACGTCTCTAAATGATCTGAGCAATGTTGAGCCCACTACTGATTGTACTACTTCTGTTTTAGTCACACATATAATTTTCTTCAAATAATCAAAGACAGGAAGAACTTTTGGACCACAGCCCCCAAAATCCCAGCATATCCTTTGACTATGGTGGCTGGGGAACCTGGGAGTTGTAGTCTAAAGAATAACTTTTCCAAGATATGAACTCAGGAGTAATAAATTCTTCCCTTTTCCTCTACAAACCACATGATGGGCTGATTCTTGTGACAAGCCACTTCTTCTTTCCTTGTGTACAGTAGGGATCATGGACCCCTATAGAGCACTACTCCCCCTGTATGTGTGGGGGATACATTCCCAGACTTACTGTGGCTAATGAGGATTAATGTGGATAATAGTGAATGCTATTTTCTTCAATTAGATGAACGATGCAGTTATTGAGAAGAGCATGCAGTTTGGAGAGAAGGCCCTAAAAAGTGGACAGAACTTTAGCATCTATGAGAAAAAAAGCTTTGTAGCCATTATATGCCATCAAAAACCACTGCCCAACTGATAAAAACATAAAAATTAACAACAACATGTGGTCAAAAAAGAGACCTCATTTCAGCATGAGAAAGTGAAAAAGTAAAATTGTATGTTGGTTATGTGATGTGGAGGACATGCTCTATTGTAAGACTAAAATTTCCAGAAACCTGAGTTATCATGGTTAATGGTGAAGAATGTTGGGAGTTGCAATTCAACATCTGAAGGGCTGCAGGACTTCCACCAGTAGTGTAGAGCATTACTTCTACCCTTCTATAGTCATCCCCACTGAGATTTCTCTCCCAATATTGCTAATAACTGGAAAATGTGAAAAAATGTGGGGATGCCACAGCTTTGCAGTTCACACAGGGAGAAGTGGGTTTCCCATCCAGAAAAGAAATATTATCTCCATATTATAATTAAATTTGAAAACTGTAAAACCACAGCTGGGACTTCACTAGATCAAAAAACTGAGAATTTTGCATTAAATCCCCCTGCCACTGCATAGTTCTCAGGACTATTACGCTGTCAGAACATCACAAGACTCAGCAGTGCACAGCACAGGACTGAGCTGGCGGAGAACAGAGGCAATATTTTTGGTCTTACATATCTGATGTTAGGCACCTAGATCATAGGGACATAAATAAATGGGGGTGGGTGGGTGTTAGGCCTTTAAATATGGCTCAAGGTACCTACAAGGCAGCCCATGTTAACTTAGAGGTATTATTTATGGTCTGGAATGTGCTTGAATAAGCGTCAACAGTTGCTCCAGCAGTAGTTTGACTGCATGTTTTAAAGGAGGATATTGCAAAAAGATCATGGTAAATCACCTTTCCCACCACCACCTTCATTCTCCCTTCCCACCCTAAAGGTATGCAACAGAACTGCCCAACAGTGACAATTGTAAATGAGAACTAGAGGAAAAGTCACAGAACTTGTCCTGATTTATGAAAAGCAATTGGCCTTGTGAATGTCAGGCTGGTTTATGGGGGCACAGCTGCTGCTGCTCTTTTTAAATTCTTGCAACAAGTTCACCCCCATGCCAAGCCAAGGAATAGGCAGCCTTTGGTTATCACAAACTTTGGTCCAGAGTTAGGGTTTGTGTACTGCCATTATCATAGATTTTAAAAAAATTATTTAGCACATTGCTCCCCCTGGCCTTATTTATTTGTTTATTTTATCAAAATATTTCTTCCCTTGCCCTATATCAAAAAGATTGCAGCGTGGTGAGTAAAATTTTAAAAAATACAGTCTTGTCTCCATGTTTGTGCGTTTGATTTTCACAAATTTGATTATTTGTGAGACATGTTCATGCCTCATCCCCCATTCTCCTCCCATTCCCTTGCATTTTGCCAGGCATGGGGAAGGAAGACATGTGCCTGGATAAAAGGCAAGAGAATGGGGAAGAGGAGGCATGCATATACCTTTCTTCTCCCCTCCCCTGCTCCTCCCTCCTATTGCCTTGCCTCTGGCCTCAGCACTGAGAACTCACACCAAGGAAAAAACAGTGGCAGAGCTTGGAGCGTGTGGAAGGGGGCTGGGCTACGGCACAAGGGGTGTGGCCACTGTGTGTGGGGCGTGGCTGTGGTATATGGGGGCATGGTCAGGGTGCATGGCGGTGTGGCTGCAGGCTGGGCCACCCCAGAAACATTGCCTCCCGGAGCAAATCCCCCCCTTCCCCCATGTCCCTATGTGACTAGGCGAAAAACCAGAGAGGAGGCTCACCCAAGCTTTCCTTCTCCCCTCAGCCCCCCTTCCCATTCCCTTGCCTTGGGCCCTGGTGCTGAGAACTCACGCTGATACAAAAGTCAAGGGAATGGAGTTGGGGGAAGGCTCACACAAGCCTTCCTTCTCCCCTCTGGAGCTCCTCCTCCCATTTTCTTGCCTCTGGCCCTGGCACTGAGAATTTACGCCAAAGCAAAAGGTAAGGGAATGAGGAGAAGACTTTTGCATGACTTCCTTCTCCCCTCTGGAGATCCCCTCGCATTCCCTTGCATCTGGCCCTGGTGTGCAAAAGGCAAGGGAATGAGAAAGGGCAGCCCAGAAGGGAATGGGTGGGGGATCACGGGGAGGGAGAGTTATTCACAGTTTTTCCACTTTTGTGAGGCTTCCATGCCCCAAACCCTTGCTTAAGTGGAGGGGCAAATGTAAGTTGAACTATTCAGAACAATAAAAATAACTTTAAAAATACTGAAAACATATTAAGCATATTTAGCAGATTAAACATTTTAAAACTATGTGCATCAGTATTTGAGAAGGACCAATCATTGAGGCCCAAATGCCTCGACGAACAGCCGTGTTTTCAGTTGACGCCTAAATGAAATCAGTGTTGATGCCAATCAGGGCCTCAGTCTTCTCCTAAAAAGGCTCCCTGAATGGCTTACATATATCAGAAGTGAGATTGTCCCTGCCTGGAGGTTTACAATCTAAAATGCGTAATAAAAAATGGAAAAAAAAGAGATTAGGGGAGAGGAGGGAAACTCTGACACTTGCTATTTGGATACATTTAACAGGGCATGAATTGAGATTAGCAGATCACTCAGCAGGTCACACAGCTGGATTCAAACATAAAGGAATGGCCGCTGTTTCCTCTGGTCGCCCCATCAGTGGTAGCTGCTAGATAGAGGCTTCCAGCCAGAATTAGCTCCAGGCACAGTGGAGAGGTGACTTACAGTTCTCTCCTGCCTGTCTGAAGCCCGCAATAATTTCAGAAGAGTGTACATTTTTATCATATGGATTATGTACAACATAAGGTTGTTAGACTGAAAACTGGAGATAGCTCCTTTATGAATTGTGAGAGCCAGTTGTGATGTAGTGGTTTGTGTGTTGGACTGTGACTCTGGAGATCAGGATTTGAATTGCCACTCAGCCATGGAAACCCACTGGGTGACCTTGAGTGAGTCACACTCTCTCAGCCTCAGAGGATGGCAAAGGCAAAACCCTTCTGAATAAATCTTGCCAAGAAAACCCAGTGATAGGGTTACCATAAGTCAGAAATGACTTAAAGGCACACAATGACAACAACAACAAGAATGGACCTATATCTATGTGATGTGGAATTTAGTTGATGGCCAACATGGCTGGATCTACAGTGTTCCACTGTTGTTACTGTTCTACTTAACAGTTCTACTGATGTTCCACTTAGACCCAAGGCTGGGAAAAGTCTCTGCCTATCATTCCATTCTAAGATTATTTTGCTGTTTTAGCTACTTATGAACATATATTTTACAGGCCCTTTCTGCACTATTATAGCGCTATTATTCCACTTTCAACATGGAATCCTGAGGTTTGCAGTTTAGGAAGGAGCATTTAGAATTCTCAGCCAGAGAGCTCTTGGGCCTCAGTAAACTACAAACCCCCAGATTCCATAGGATGTTGAAAGTGGAATAATAGCACTATGACAGTGTAGTGCAGAAATGGCCACAGACAGCAATTTCAAGAAAATCTATGTTTAGAAATATGGCTAGCTTAAATTAATGCATATGCCTAACCCACGTTAATAGCCTAAGAATTCTTGTATTTACCCTCTTTCTTCTCTTTCTCTTTCTTCCATTTTTTGATAATTATACTTTTAAAAATCAAATAAAAGTTGTGAGAAAAAGGACAGGCTACATCTAAGCATGTGCAGTGTACTTTCTCTCAGCACTGTGGACTGACTATATATTTTATATTGGGAGAAGACTTTAGGTTAGATGATGTGGCTTGTATAAAATAATCTTGGTTCCTGACCCATCTCTCCTTAACATAATCATTCATCTCCTACTTTTTTCTTTTATTTTGTACTGGATTGAAATATGAGGGAGGGGGGCAGAGTGATCCCAGACATTTCAGTGCTGGGGCCAGGCTTGGAGAAAATTTCCCAGTACCTAATCCTCCCTCCCCATACGTTCTAACCAGTTATTCATCCACCACACCAGGCTTCTTTAATCTAGTGCCCTCTAGGTATTTTGGAATAAAATTCCCATCATCCCCATCCATCAGTCATACTCCTGAGGATGATGAGAGATGTAGCTGGAACAAGCTAGGGGAGGCAGCCATTACACTAACTAAAGATCCTTTCACACCGCATACTTATAGTGGTATGATTCCACTTTACCTGTCATGGCAACATCCTAAGGGATCCTGGGGTTTGTAGACTGGTGATACACTACAGTTGTCCAGCTGAGAATTCTTGATACCCCTCCCTAAACTGCAAATATAGAGACAGTGTAAGTGTAATGGTTTGAATGTTGGACTAGGACTCTAGAGTTCGAATTCCTGCTCAGTCATGGAAACCCACTGTGGGAGATTGGGGAAGTCACAATCTCTCAGCCTCAGGAAGGCAATGGCAAACCTCCTCTGAACAAATCCTGCCAAGAAAACCCCATAATAGATTTGCCTTATGATCACCATAAGCTGGAAAAAACTTGAAAGCACATAACAACAACACCAAAAACTGCAAATCCTGGGATTCCACAGGATGGAACGATAATTGTCAAAGTACAGTCACAAGGGTATAACTGCATAGTGTGAAAAGTCCCTATGTGACTTGCCCAGCCAAGGAATTGGAACTTCCAGCATTCAGTCTCATTTTGAGGGCCAATTTGATCTACAGATAAAATTAAGAAGAGAGGAGAGAGATTTACATTAAATAATATGAAAAATGAGTTCCTCCCTGTCTTGTGTAGCCCCCAACTCTAACATTGTGAAGTTGCTATGATATTTATTTAAGGCATGGAAATGAAGTAACAAAAGGACTAACCTCAAACTAAATTAGTACAGTACAGATGGCTCTGTTTGGTATACAGTGTGTTGCAAAAACAGAGCAGACAACTGTTATGCCACCAGCAGAAACAATGAGTCAGCCCTGCCAAGGTTATTATACAAGGTGATATAAACAACTGGCTATAGATCCAGATCCAGATGTAAACAGAAAAGCTGTTACATCATAGACAGAAGAGGAAATACATAAGCTCTGTTACTCATCACTGTAAACATTTTGTAAATATTTGATTATATATCTCTAAGGGGACTTATGCAAGCTATTTAAATGCAGCAGCATTTCATTAATGAACATGGAAGTGGCCGAACTGTAATCATATTTGGTGATCTACATTGCTGACCCATGAGCCTTATTTTCTCCCAAGTAAGACCAAATACACAACTACACAGCAAGGCAGGTAAGAAACAACTTCACTCCTACCCTAGCAATAAAAGATACAAAATTTCCTGGTGATATGAAGAGTTATTGAACTTTTTTACTGAGTGGGCCATAAACATTTTATAGTTTAAATGAAAGTGGCAACCACTGTTTCTTCTGAGCAGGGTCAGCTATTAGGCAAAGGGAGGTGTCTGCCTTAGAAAGCAGAATTTGGGTATCATAAAAGGGAAGCAAATTATGACTTATTTCTTTGTCATTACTGGATTTCTACAGCAAAAAGTGAGGCAAGGCACTTCTGGGATTTTCTGTTTCAGGTGCCAAAGTAATGGTTTGTTTTGAGTCCTGTGTGCATTGACTTGGTGTCAGGGGAGGTGTTTTCATTCGCTTTTCTGCCTCTGATGACAAAATGCCTTGGTTTAGCGCTTGCTTTCCTCTCATACAGTACAAGACGATCCACTAAGCTTCTGACAAAACATTAAGGGAAGAAACCAGTAATATTATATAAGAGATTTGTCTCACATAATAACAGAGTCTTCCGTCATCAGAACCTGTCCTAGTTCCTTTCAAATGCAAGGCCACGCCTGGAGAATATTTTCCCTATACAATTATAACATTTGTATACCATTCTATGTATTATGACACCATCCTATGGAATTCTGGGATTTGTAGTACAGGGCAGTACTTAGAATTCTCTGTCAGCTCTTGTGCTGTTATTCTGGGGAGCCTAGAGCATTCTAGCAGAAAATTTAAGGACTCCTCCCCCCAAAAAACTAGAAATCCCAGGATTCTACAGGATGAAGCCACAACTATTAGAATGGTGCAAAACTACTATAACTCAGGCTCTTGCAAATTATTTGTAAGTAATGTTACTTATCACACATTATTGTGATGTTACATTATGTTGCAAATTTGTTTATATATATATGAAACTTTACAGATTTAGGTCTGAATCTTAACATGTTACAGCCAGTACTATCAGAACACACACATGCGTGCACAAACACACACTTATACTCACACACTCTGTCTCCCAAACATGCCTGCTGTGTTACTGAGCAAGAGTTTGGGGCCACACATTCACTCATGACTAACCGGACTACACTGTTATAGTGCTATTATTCCACTTTCAACATCCTATGGAATTCTGAGGTTTGCAGTTTAGGGAGGTATCTTTAGAATTCTCAGCCGGAAAGCTCATTGGCCTTAGTAAACTACAAACCTGACAATTCCACAGGATGTTGAAAGTGGAATAACAGCATTATAACAGTGCAGAAATTGCCTTATTCCCCACAAAAGGGTGTATACATATATAAATAACCATTGTTGTTGTTGTGTGTCTCCCAGTCATTTCCAGCTTATGGCAGCCTTAAGGCAATCTTGTCATGGGGCTTTCTTGACAAGATTTGTTCAGAGAGGTTTTGCCTTTGTCTTCCTCTGAGGCTGAGAGAATGTGACTTGCCCAGTCTCCCACAGTTGGTTTCCATGACTGAGCAGAGGGATTCAGACTCTGGGCTCCAGGGTCATAGCCTAGCACTCAAACCACTACGCCATGCTGGCTCTCATAAATAAACCATAATAAACAATATTCATCACACCCAATTAATCAGAGTCTATTTCTACCTGGGTACTCGACTGTACAGCAAAAATGCTTTCAAAAAGTCCCTGACACTGATTTGGTGTATGTCTGAATTTATTCTCCTCATCTCTGCTGCTGCTAATTGGTGAAACCAGCAGGGCTAGGCCTACCATCAGGCAGAGAAGTGAAGAGACAGACTGAAACTGTTGTGATGGCTAGTGATATGTATATATGCCTTTGAGTCGCCTGTCAATATGGTGAGTCTATTAATTTCATACAGTTTTCTTAGGGTAGGCTTTGCCAGTTCCTTCCTCTGAAATATCGCCTACAGCACCTGGTATTTGTTGGTGGCCTCCCACCCAGAGCTAACCAGAGATGACCCTGCTGTTAATGCTGTAACAACCCTACATAACTTCCAAGATCAGATGGAGATCTGGTGCCTTGATGTACTTTGCTATTGCTACCTTTTTTAAAATTATTTTTTTCTTTTTATTGTCAGTGATGATGCTTGTGGGAATTCTGCCTCATTTGCCAGAATAATATGCCTTTAAGTAATTGTGTATTTTTTTGGTACGGAGGGCCTATTAAACTACTCTGACTAAGCAAATTGTTTTGAGTTGTCCTAAAGCTGCTGAGAACATACACTTCAACTGTAGTAATTTGGCAAAGACAGTCCCAAATAACCTTCTATCATCCCACTTTTTCAGCTTCTTTCAAAAAGCCCCCGTTTCTCTCTCCTCTTCCCTCTTTCTCTCTTAACTCACAAGGAGGGAAAGGAAGGGTTGAATCTTGCCCTTCTCAGCAGACTTCGGCAGAAGCAAACTGCTGCAGACTCTTTCTGTTTTTCTGCGTTGATAATTTTTGCTGTGTTGAGCACACTTGAATAGTGCTCCGACAAATGTGTCTCAGTTTTCATCTGTGAAATGTTTGAGGGTATGTGTGAACATGTCTATTTCTGCTGGAAACAATTTGCCGTTTTTTTTAAAAGCAAGACTTTTAAATGGCAGTTTTAAATAGTGTAAAAAATTATATCTGGATGAATCTACCATACTCACTGTTCTTGCAATATATTATGAGTAAGTCACTTTTGGTCTGCTTTACAACTGAACTGCTTTATTCTTTTAAACAAGGCATTCCCCCGCTCACAGTTCTGTCCAGCAACAGAGTGCTTATTGTAATTCTCATATGTTCCCCATCTTGAGAAATAACCCAGACCTGAAACCCCACATCTGTAAATTTTAGAAGCCCACAAATTCAGATTTGGTTGGGATCAATAACATATCCTTTGTAACTAAAGCGAGGGGAATCCAGGACAAATTATTAGACGGAAAAAACTCTGCTAAAACCCTTGAGGATTAACTAATTTTTTTCGTTCTGCACTGACATGTTGAAAATGCTCAATATTTCGGTAGGCTTTAAAATATTTATTCACAGCCTTTTCCTCGAATTCATAGCAGACGTCTAGCCAAAAAGTAAAAATAAGTTTTTCATAATAAATTCCAGCCTGCAAACTCCTATAGCATGTGAAACTCATTAAGAGATTCCTGCTCCCCTCCCCAGTTTCATGTACTTTCAATGCCATCTTGCAATTCTGTTGAAGATGTAGGAAACAAAACACAAACTACAGTTCTATCTTTCAGCCTCTTTTGTTGTATTTGTGTACACTTCAGAATGACAGTAACTTTCCCTGAAAACAAAAGTGCTCTGGCCAACAGTCAGTACTGTACTTTGGCACACTGCTTCATCCAGAATTAGTTGTTCCTCATTCACTCTTGCACCTCCCGTTCTTCCAAAAAAAACAAAAAAACAGCTTTGAAGGGCAGAAAAATCTTCTGGACTGGTGGGGAGGTGCATTCAGACTGCACAATTATAGCATTAAAATTCCACTTGAAATGTTGTGGTTCCATCCTGTCTAAGTCTGGGATTTGCAGAACGTGTGTGTGCACATTCAAGTCACATGTCGATCTTTGGTGACCCCGTGAATTTCACGGGGTTTTCTTGGGCAAGAAATACTCAGAGGTGGTTTTGCCAATTCCTTACTCTGAAATACAGCCCACAGCACCTGGTATTCATTGGCAGTCTCCCATCCAAGTACTAACCAAGGCTGACCCTGCTTAGCTTCCAAGATCAGACAGTATCTGGTGCATTTAGAGTACCATATTTAGAGTACCATATTTGTTTCCAACTTATGGTGACCCTAAGGTGAACCTATCATGACATTTTCTGGGCACTAAGACTGTGTGACTTGCCCTAAGTCACCCAGTGGGTTTCTGTGGCCAAGCAAGGAAACACATCTAGGTCTCCAGGGTTGTAGTCCAATGCTCAAACCGCTACACCACTGCACACCCCAGGATTCCATAGGAAGGCAGTTAAAGTGAGTCATACTGCTACAACTGTGTAGCTGACAGCGTGTGTACCAGTCCGTTGGCCAGTCTGGAACCCCCATAAGTTCATCATCCAAGGTTCTTCTCTGCCCCACCAAATAAGGCAAAGTTGATGGCTACAAAAGAGAACACATTTTCAGTGTTCTACTCATCTGATAAGTGGAACGTTCTCTCCAGAAAGCCTTGCCTAGATGTGTATGTGTGTACATCGTGGTCTTTATGGTACCATATGAATATCAATCTTATTCTCCCAGACATTTTAAGAATACTGATGCACATAAACACAGAGAGACTTTTCTCATATTAATTATTCCTTCTCTAAACTGTTGTGCCTTAATTTTAAAAAAATCACCACTGGTATTTTAATACCTACGTTTGTGTGTTACGTGTAGCTCAATCTCAAAAATAAGGATTTTAAAGCAAATAGTTACAGCTCTGAATACACTCTGATCTCATGGCAAAGAAGACAAGATTTTTCTGTGTGTGTTGTGTGTGTCTTAAAATTTTGTTATATATGCATAACAATCTCTATTTGTCTCTGTGAGTAGATAGTGCCTGTGTGTGTGTTACCACCGCGTACTGGCCTGGCCTTTGGTGAACCAAAAATATCATTTTGATATCATAATTTGGCCCTACTCTGCCACCAGCCAAGTGTTTGTGAGGCCTGCCAAACAAGCGTGAAGCTAGGCATGGCTATTGCTTGCTGCTCTCACCAAACTAAGCCAGATATTGCCAGTTCTGCTTCAGGGGACCTCCCGAAACAAACACCTTCATTACATATGCACACTAACACAAAGGGATCCTCTGCCCTGAGAGGACATCCTGGCGAGCTAGGTACTTAACTGCTGAGCTAGCCGCATTCACATACCGGCTATACTATTGTCAATTTGGACTTTGACTTAAATCATGCAAATTCTGACCTTTTGGAGGCTTTGTCTCCAACCCAAAACCTATTGTTTTGCCCAAGACCAGACTAGCCTGCGGTTGTTCTTTCCCTTATAAAAATCCCCCGCTCAGAGAGCTCGCTGGAACTCTCGCTGGAACTTCTCCGGAACTCTTGCCGGATCGCCCAAGCTTCACTCTGCCTCGCTGCCGCTCGGTTCAGCAGATTCCCCTCGGATGCCACGCCAGGTTTCCACTTCTTCAATCAGGCTCCTTCAGGACTGCAGGACAGGTGGCGTATCACCCATTCCCCTCAAATTGTATTTCCTTTTCTAGTTAGGAGTGTGTTTGTGCTTTTCTTTAATAACTGTTTAATAAATCTTAATTATTGTTTGAACCATTTGCCTGCTCACTGACCTGACGCTGTATACATAGGGTGAAAGATCCTGCTGCGTTGCCCTGCCTCTCGTTAGTCAAGAGAGTGCTTCAGCTAATTTCCCCTTCTTTGCTTAGTTTGTTTTGGTTATTTGGGTGTCCCTCCCGGGACCCCCAATTCACAGGGTAACATGTGTGTGTGTGTGAGAGAGAGCGAGAGCGAGAGTGAGAGAGCGAGATAAAGGGGAAAAACAGTAAGTCAAGGTTGCTTTATGCTAGTGATTTTAAAATTGGTTTTTGACGTGCTTCTAAAACTGTATGTATACCATTTCAGGAATGTCAAACTGAAACTTTATCTGTTGTTTTTATTCTAATTGTTGTGTGCTTTTATGTTGTTTCTGAGTTATGGAAACCTTAAGGTGAACCTATCTTGGGGTTTTCTTGGCAAGATTTGTTCGGGGGGGGTTCCCCTTGCCTTCATCTGAGGCTGAGAGAGTATGACCTATTCAAGGTCACCTAGTAGATTTCCATAGCCAAGCAAGGATTCAAACCCTGGTCTCCTATTTAATATCAACGATCAGATCACTACACCACATTGGCTCTCTTTTTATTTTTAATACATAAATACTTTTATTTATAATGCATAAAAACATGAAAATACTTCCCCAGATTCCTTCCTCCCTCTAGAAAAAAAATCCCTGTATAATAAGCTGGCAGTGCACTTGGTGTTTTATTCTAATTGTTGTGTGCTTTCATGTTGTTTCTGAGTTATGGAAACCTTGGCTTGCCCTGACGTCCTTGGCCAAAAATATCTTCTTCCCTTATTTGTGAACTACCAGGATATGCCAGTTAGATGCCAGCTTCCATTTCAGAGCTGGCTGCACAGTGGTGTTTATTTATAAAATTTGTAGAGTGATTTAAGATTTCCTAAGATCAAAATATACTATGTTACTTTTTTAAAAAAATTATATTTCTGTGGAAACCTATTCATTGTATGGTAAAAGTACACAGCCTTGAATGAAGGCTGGGTTCACACGGAGCTATATCCTGTTTCTATAGTTCACAAGTTTCTCAGGTCATTTCTAAAGCTACCCTACCATTAACCTGTGCACATTTTGGGAAGTTCCTTTTTTTTATTACAACTTGCAGAATCTTACACCCAGCAGGATCAGTTCTAAAACCAAACCTTGAATTAGAGACCAGACATGGAAAAATGGTATGATTAAGATTTGGGCCAATATTTTAAAAAACAAAGTTGTTGTGGGTTTTCACATTCTAAGGCATTAAGCCTTTCAAGATCCTCCCTTTCTTTCTTTTTTAATGTTTTCCTGTTGGTGATTTAGAGCTGGATCAAGATTTCTAGGTCAAGGTTCTTATTTAATCTTGGAATTATTTTACGGACTTCTCTATTTGTGGACCTGTATTTATTTCTCCTTAAAAAAATGAGAGACTACATAAAATTTGCTATTTCCAGAAACATGAAGGTGGCTCTTCTAAATCTCATCTCTTTTCATCTGATTTGGGGCAAACATTTCACATCATGTTTTTTGAGTTACCAAACCTCTATCTCTTGGGATCTACAGATATGTTAAGTTAAATTAATGTGTTGTTTATTTTTATCAAGTCACTCATTTAGTAGATGGTGGGAATGCTGTGGATGCATTTATCTGCATTTCAGCAAAGCATTCGATAATATTTCTTTAGGTCCCCTGATTTCAGTAAGTCTATTCTTAACCAATTTTGGTTATTCAGTAATGGAGACATAATCCTAGAAATGAAATTTCTGCCATTTTACATATGAGGAGGTCCAGAGCCTCAGCAACAGTAGTTTAACTAAAGTCTGTGGCTTTGTGGCTGAAGCAAGATTTGAAGCTGGGACTTCCTAGCTCACAGTTCCCAGGATATGCCAGGTTCATTTGCTATTGGGCAGGACTGGTTGCAATAGCACCCTTCTCTTGAAGCCACATTTCTAAACAATACGCTTAGAAAAGCAAGAATGAACAATAGTCAATAGAATATTCAACTCACAATAAACAGGCCCACTGTCTGTTGATTTGCTAAATTGGCTGTCCACTGTTTAAAACATGATTCAGAAGAAGGTACACTACTGTGTTTGTTGTACCAGGTAAGACTGTCCCTTTGCTCTGAAAGTTCAATAAACAAGATTAACCTTGACATTTAATAAAATAAGAAGAATACAGATAAGCACTCTTGGGAGGTGAACTTTATCCAGCCTTCCTAATGAGGAGGATAGAACATCTTGGTAGCTCATCATTACTGCAGGATCAACATTTCATTCCTGGAAACAAACTGCAAACGGCAGTACAGTTCGACTCAAATGGGTAGGGCAATAAAAGGCCCTGGTGTTTTTGAGCTCAGTGATCTCATCATCCATAGTAAGCTCAGTTCCGGACTGATCTGGGAAATAAAAGGGAAGGATAGAAAACAAGAAGATATGGAACAGCACGCTGGAAACAGAATTTGCTGGGGAACACAAGATAGAGGTCCTATTGCTGTGATGTCACGCTTGTGGGTTTTCATAGGAAACCGGTTGGCCGTTGTGTGAACAGATTGCTGGAACAGAGCAGCCATTGGTCTGAATGAAACTTGGAATGTTATGTTTAAAAGTTAACATGTTGACATTAATATTACTTTTTTAAAAAGCAGCATGTCACTCATTGTTAGTAATGTGTTAGTTTTTTTATTAGTAACCTTTTTTCTTGGGAAAAAAGTAGGGTATGAATAAAGCAATAAAATACAATAATTTAATTTTAAATGTTGAAAAACCTAGTAATAAAAAATGGTGGGGTTGCTGGATAAAGAGGGGGACAATTCTGACTTCAGCAACAACAACAACAACAACAAGATATATGCAGGCATAAGTCTGATCTACACCTGCTAATGTTACTAACAAAATACTCTCCCAGTTCTTGTATGACTCCAAACACAAATAGAAGGTGGTGGTGCTAGTTCGGGGCTGTTCTGTTCTTTGCTTGGAAAGCCAGCGATGAAGAAGAGGAGGAAGGAGGAGGAGGAGGAGGAGGAGGAGGAGAAGGAGATTAATTTCTTACCTGCCTCCTTGTATCAAGCAAGGCAGGGAACAACCCACAAATTAAATACATAACACAGTTGAAAGAGTGTAGAAAATGGTTAAATATATACGCAGTGTGCCCCTTCTATCCACAAGAGATTGGTTGCAGGACACCTCACGGATACCAAAAAATGCAGGTGCTCAAGTCCCTTATATAAAAGGACTTTATATAAAAAGACTCCATTTGCATAGATTCAATGATCTCGTCCATTCCACCACTCCCCACATGTACCTCAAAGGCAATTGGCACACAAACATGAGTCCTAGCCTCCCCACCCCACCCCGACAACCAGTTCCCTTTCTTCTTCCCTCTTGCTCTCACCCAGCAAGCACACTGAAGGCAGTTGCTGCACATGGTCACAAGCTTCAGCCTTCCCTCAACAACTCCCACTTCCCTGAATCCCGACAACCAGTTCTCTCTCTTCTTTCCTCTTGCCCTCTCCTCTGCTCCACCTCCATGGCTTCTTTGCCCTCAGTGAAGTACCACAGAAATGCTTCCACCATGCCACTCACCTAAGGCCACTGGGTGGTGAAGAAATGAGATGTCAGCACTTTTTTAAAAAATATAATACTCTATTTATTTATTATCGTTATCATCATCATCATCATCAATCCATGGTGAGTTGAATTTGCAAGTGGTAAACCTGAGGATACCATGGGCCCACTGTACGTATTAAAAACACTCAATTCAAACTTTAAAATTCATAATTTAAAAATAGTCTGGATAGGCTCACCCAAAGAGATTTGTCTTTATTGCTGTTTTAAACTCAGACAGAATAGCCACCTGTTGAATCTCTTCTGATAGGTCACTCCCCAGTCTGGAAGTGGGTGAAGAAAATATGCCCTGGGTAACACTTGCCAGCCTAGTGCTGGCTAACTGAAGTAAGTGCCCCCAAAGGACCTGAGTGTACCAGGGCAGATTATGGGGAAGAAAATGATCCTGTAGATAATCTGGACCCAAACCATATGGGGCTTTAAGGGTAACAACCAACTCTTTGTACTTTGGCTGGCTACTAATTGACATCCAGTAGAGTGATTTTAATATTATGAATGTTTCTGTTCGAGCTCTAACATTCGCTCTTCCCTTGGTCTCAGAGGTGGTTCCACCTGTAGGCAGAGTAAGGACACCAAAGACAGTGAACTGGATCCCTCCCCTCACTGGGAGTGTCCTTGCTGCTGCTCTCAGGACTCTTCAGAAGAAAGGTGGGATATAAATATAAATAAATAAGCAAAACAACAAATAGACAGAGGCTACCCTATAAGTACAGTGGGCCCTCAGTATCCACTGGGGTTTGGTTCCAGGATCTCCCATGGATACCAAAATCTGCGGATGTTCAAGTCCCATTATATACAATGGTGTAATAAAATGGCATACCTCATATACAATGGCAAACAACTCAAAAGGTTTGCTTTTTGGAATTTTTTAAAAAAGACTTTCAAGCTGTGGTTGGTTGAATTTGTGGATGTAAAATCTGTGGATACAGACAGCCTACTGTAGCACATCACACATGGCAGCTGCACAAAGGCCAAATGATCCCCAAGCGGAGCCCTCAGCAGCTTCTGATAAGATTATACCACCCTTACTCTCAGTGTTCTGGCCACATAAGAACCTAACAATTATTTTGCTCAGTCAAACCAAAGTCCATCCCGTACTTTATCCTGTTTCCAGCTGCAGACAGCCCCATCTTTCTGTGGCATGTTATCAGAGATAGCCAATCATGGAACTGGGAGAGAAATGCCATTTTAAAAGCTTTGAGAAGAGAATGTACTGAGAACACATTGGGGATTACAATCATTACACTGCTTTAATAAAACAGTGTGAAGTGGCAGCTTCACTGACATATAAAAAGACTTTAATGGAATTCTATCATAACAAATAAAGAGATTTTAAACACTCGCCATTACATTATGTAATGGATTCTTGTTGCTCTTATTCATGGAGAGTATGACGTTTTAAGTGAAACGTGGGATCACTGCCAGATGCACATATTTTTACACTGCTAGAATCAGGATGACAGGTTTTTTCTTTCTTTCTTTTTTTTAAACCAACTACTTGTCTTGTTCTTCCCTCAGAAGAGCAACCTATGGTTAGCTGCAGGCCCTTCAGTGAGCTCCTAGCCACAGTAGAACCAGCTGCTGCGAAAAGTGGTGCTTTCGGAGTTTCAAAATTTAATAAGTCTAAGCTGTCTGTCTTATTAAAATACTTCCCACCTTCAAAACTGACTGCTGAGAAAATATGAAAGGATAAGCTAAGCAAAGCTGTCCTTTGCTGGTACATATTAATTTTAAAAATTAGCTGTATGGCTTTCTAAAATATTAATATTGGCCAAGAACCTTGATCAAGGAGACATAGGTGTAAAGCGGTGATGTAGACTTGAGTTGACGGACTTGGACTCAAGTCAGACTTAAGCTGCTTCAGTGACTTGACTCGGACTTGACTCAGCGATAAATGATGCACTGACTCGACTCAACTCAAGACTTGTATATTTGTAGTGACTGACTTGCTTTCCTTGGTTCAGTAACATAACACATTCATCTAGAAGCCTTACAGCTTTGAGCAATGTGCCTACTGGTCACATGATAATCTGTCTCAAGCCCAAAATGTGGGTGCATTTTTCAGAGGCAAACAGCAAACAGGTTAAGCAATAGGCCTGAGGTGGCTTTGAGGTCTGCTCAGCAGCCTGACCCTGCTGCATTTCTAAAATTCTAAAATTCTTCCTAAGAGCAGAAGGCATGACTCATCCCCAGATTACAGGGTGTATATCTCAGAGGGGAACAGCAAATGTGTTAGGCAACAGGCTTGAGGAGGAAGGATCCTTCCTTCTGAAGCTTTTGAAGCTTCAGTAATGGGGAGTAAGAAAGATCCTATTTTCCCACTTCTGAAAAATCATCCAGCTTCAGGAAGGGGGAGTAAGAAGGATTCTATTCCCACTTCCAAAGCTGCAGATGGCAAAATTGCAAATGTGGAGGGCTGACTCTGCTTAAATTGTTAAAATTGACTTTATTCAACTCTGTCCAGAATTTCTGGACAAATTCTGGAATATAGGTTGGGGTATAAATTTCGTTTCCAGACTTTAGAGTTGACTTGAAAGTATCTTCAAGGACTTGAGACTTGAAGGTGGAGGCTTGAGACTTGGAGTAAAAGACTTAAATACATCACTGGTGTACAGTATTGTCAGGTAGAAGTGCAACATGACTCCTCTATCAGCCCTCACAAACCAACTTTTTACCTACTGCAGGCCCCCTTCTCCACTCCAATTAAGTTTGCCAAGTGCCCCTTATTATAAGGGATAACTCTTATGTGAGGGTTGCAAACATGTCCCTTATAAGACTGACAGGTATCCCTTAGTATAAGGACTGTCCTCTACTTGAGGGTTCTTCTTCCTTTTCTGGCTCTTCCTTTTTTGTAGACTGAGCAAGATGCCAAAAAAATCTTACTTTCTGGGAAGAGTTGTGGGTCTTCAAGTCATTTCCAGCTTATGGTAACTCCAAGGAAAACCTGTCACTGGTTTTCTTGGCAAAATTTATTCAGAGGGGGGTTTGCCCTAAAGACAAAAATGTATACATCATGCAATTTATGAATGTGCACAAGATGCTAGCTTAACAGAGAGATACAAGGCTAAATTGAAAGCCAGTGTGGTATAATGGTTTTGAGTGTTGGACTACAATCCTGGAGACCAGGGTTTGATTCCTCACTCGTCCATGGAAATCCACTGGGTGATTTTGGGGACATAATACACACTCAGTCCCCAAGAAACCCCATGATAGGTTTGCCATAAGTCAGAAATGACTTGAAGGCACAAAACAACAACTCAGGACTAAATTAACTGAAATGAATACTTTCATAGAATCATAGAATCATAGAAATGTAGAGTTGGAAGAGACCACACGGGCCATCCAGTCCAACCCCTTGCTATGCAGGAACACCCTCAAAGCATTCCCAACAGATGGCCATCTAGCCTCTGCTTAAAAACCTCCAAGGAAGGAGACTCCACTACACTCCGAGGCAGCATATTCCACTGCCGGACAGCCCTGACCGTCAGGAAGTTCTTCCTGAGGTTCAAGTGGAATCTCCTTTCCTGCAGCTTGAATCCATTGCTCCTTGTCCTGGTCTCTGGAACAGCAGAAAACAAGCCCTCTCCTTCCTCTACATGGCATCCCTTCAAATATTTAAACATAGCTATCATGTCCCCTCTTAACCTTCTCTTCTGCAGACTAAACATACCCAGCTCTCTAAGTCTATCCTCATAGGGCATGTCTTCCAGGCCTCTCACCATTTTGGTCGCCCTTCTCTGGACTTGCTCCAGCTTGACCATGTCCTTCTTGAATTGGGGTGCCCAGAACTGGACACAGTATTCAAGATGAGGTCTAACCAAAGCAGAGTAGAGTGGTACCAGTACCTCCCTCGATCTAGACACCATACTCCTATTGATACAGCCAAGAATTGCATTGGCTTTCTTGGCTGCCACATCACACTGCCGACTCATGTTCAGCTTGTGGTCTATTAAGACTCCTAGATCCCTTTTACAGCCACTTGTCCCCCATCCTATATTTCTGTATTCCATTTTTTCTACCTAAGTGTAGGACCTTACACTTCTCTCTGTTGAATTTCATTTTGTTAGCCTTGGCCCAGCTCTCCAATCTATCCAGGTCATTTTGAATTTTGATCCTGTCCTCTGGCGTATTAGCAACCCCTCCCAATTTGGTGTCATCTGTGAATTTGATGAGCATGCCCTCTATTCCTTCATCCAAGTCGTTGATAAAAATATTGATCAGCACTGGGCCCAGGACAGAACCCTGTGGCACCCCGCTAGTCACTTCTCTCCAGGATAAGAAGCAGCCATTCGTGATCACTCTTTGGGTTCAGTCGGTCAACCAATTACAAATCCAACTAACAGTAGCCCTGTCCAGCCCACATTTTACTAGTTTCTTTTCAAGAATGTCATGGGGAACTTTGTCAAAGGCCTTACTGAAATTGAGGTATGCTACATCCACAGCATTCCCTTCATCTATCAAGCTAGTAACTCTATCATTTGGTATTTAAATAGAACAGAAACTTGTTAAAAGCTTCTGCCCTGCATGTCATGAATTTTGACTATTGCTTATTGCTGTTTTGGAAACCTGGACTCTTTTCGCCCCCTGCTCCAACCTGCAATGGCCATGGGATCGCAATGAGATCACGACAACGATTCTGCGTGACGTCATTTGTGATCCCGTCACGATCCCATGGCCACCTGTCACAATTGCAGAATAAGTCATTGACGGGTTTCTCCCATCAATGAACCATGATTGCACAGTCCTCCCACCTCCCTCCCACACTTATCTGCAGTGCAGAACATCAGGAAGCGCAATGGCTGTGCTTCCTCCCCCAGCCCAGCCTTGGAAACTGCTGTGCTGTGTTGTGGAAGGGAGGGTGGAGCTATTGTGCTCCCTCCCATCCAGCAGGCAGCCCATGCAGAGGAAGAGCTTCTGTTGCATTCCCTTCCCAGGAGAGACTTTCCCCAACATGAGCAACAAGACATCCTTTGCAAATTCTTGGGACTCCCCGGGATGTCCTGGAAGATGACATCAGCCCTGTGTGCCCAAGTGTAGGTACACAGATGGTCACTTCTGTGCCATTCCCTGCTCTCCAGCAGCCAGCAAATGACCGTGTTACGGGGAGGGCTGAAGCAGGGTAAAGGGGGGTTTGGGGAAGGAGTTTGGTAATTGTGCAAGGTTGGTAGAGAATTTCAACTACCACAATGACCAAAAAAGAAAAAAAAATATGCTGGACTTACACTTGTGTAAGTCACTAATAGGATGTCAGCCATTGTTTCTTTGCTGAGTCATGTCACAGCACTTATAGGAAACAATGGGATGATGATAGAGCTTGGAAATGTTACTCTTCTGTACAGAGTCTCCTTCTTTGGAGGTTTTTAAGGAGAGGCTGGATGGCCATCTGTCAGGAGTGCTTTAATGTGGGTTCCTGCATGGTAGGGGGTTGGATTGGATGGCCCCTGTGGTCTCTTCCAACTCTATGATTCTATGAATTCCCCGGCCAACACAGACAGAACCATGTCCACATGCTGGCTGGGGGGATTCTGAGAGCTGTAGTCCAGAGATGTAATTTTTCCAAATGACTGTGTCTCTGCTCCCCTCACTCTTATTATCTTGCTGCCTACTCCTGACTAGAGAGGTTAAAAACAATAAGCAGGGCTTTTTGGTTATGTCCAAAGAAAAACAAGGAAATAGTAGGGCCTCTGAGTGGAGATGATAGTGAAATGCTAACAGGGTACAAAGAAAAGACAGAACTACTGAACACCTTTTTTTGCCTTTGTTTTCTCCTGAAAGGAAAACAATGCTCCATCTGGAGAAAATTGAGCGGATGATGGGGCAGGGGAAATGCAGCACAGCATGGGTGAAGACATAGTACAGGAATAACTGGCTATTCTAAAAGAATTCAAGTCTCCAGGACTAGAAAAAGCATATCCAAGGTTATTAAAAGAACTGGCAGAAATAATCTCAGAAACACTGGCAATAATCCTTGAGATTCCTGGAGAATGGGAGAAGTACCAGCAGACTGGAGGAGGGCAAATACTGTCCCCATCTTCCTAAAAGTGAAAAAAGAGGACCCAAACAATTACTGCCCAGTCAGCCTGACATCAATACCAGGAAATATTCTAGAGTGGATCATTAAACAAACAATCTGTAAACACTTAGAAGGGAATGGCATGATTGCTAAAGTCAACATGAGTTTCTCAAAAACAAGTCATGCCCAACTAATCTTATCTCTCTCTCTCTCTTTAAATAGAGTTACTAGCTTGGTAGATGAAGGGAACACTGTGGACATACCATATCTTGACTTCAATAAGGCCTTTGACAAGATCCCCCATGATATACTTGCAAACAAGCTAGTAAAATGTGAGCTAGACAATGCTTCTGTTAGGTAGATTTGTAGCTAGTTGACCACCAGTTGACCACCAAAGGGTGCTCACCAATGGCTCCTCTTCATCCTGGAGAGAAGAGACTAGTGGGGTACCACAGGGTTCCATCCTGGTCCCAGTGCTATTCAACATCTTTATAAATGATTTGGATGAGGGAATAGAGGACTTTCTTATCACATTTGCAGATGACACCAAATTAGGAGGGATAGCTAACTCCCCAGAGGACAGGACCAGAATTCAAAATGATCTAAACAGATTAGAGAGCCAGCCAAAACTAACAAAATGAATTTCAGCAAGGAGAGGTGTAAGGTACTACATTTGGATTGGGGGGAAAAATGAAATCTGCAGAGGTAAGATGGGTGACCCCTGGTTTGACCACGGTACATGTGAAAAAAAATCTGAGAGTCTTAGTAGACCGCAAGCTGAACATGAGTCAGCAGTGTGATGCAGTAGCCAAGAAAGCCAATGCGATTCTGGACTGCATCAAGAAGAGTATAGTGTCCAGGTCAAGAGAAGTGATAGTACCGCTCTGTTCTGCTTTGGTCAGACCCCACCTGGAATACTGTGTCTAGTTCTGGGTGCCATAGTTCAGGAAGGATATTGACAAGCTGGAACGTGTCTAGAGGGGGGTGACCAAAATAGAACGTCTCGAAACTATGCCCTATGAGGACCAGTTTAGGGAACTGGGTATGTTTAGTGGAGAAGAGAAGGTTAAGAGGTGATATGATAACTATGTTTAAATATTTGAAGAGATGTCATATGGAGGATGGAAAAAGCCTGTTTTCTGCTGCTCCAGAGACTAGGACATGGAGCTATGGCATCAAACTTCAGAAAAAGAGATTCCATGTAAACATTAGGAAGAACTTCTTGAAAATAAGAGCACTTGGACAGTGGAACATGCTGCCTTGGAGTGTGGTGAAGTCTCCTCATTGGAGGTTTTTCAGAGACTGCATCACCATTTGTCGGGAATGCTTTGATGGCATATTCCTGCATAGGCAGGGAGATTGAATTCAATGGCCCTCGTGGTCTCTTCCAGCTCTGTGATTCTAGGATTCTATGGCAAGACTCCCAATCTTCAGGCTGATCTGCCTGGAACAATAAGCAGCTTGGTGAATGACTAAGACTGTTGTGTGTCGTCCTGTCCCACTCCCACCAGTGTCACTGATGCCTTGTGAGTGTGTTAGCTAGTACTGAGAAATGGGGGAAGGGTCTGGGAGGGATACATCATTAGCCACATTTTATATGTCCTGGTTAGGAATTTTTGGAGAGAACAGGGGCTGATTTTCTACTCCTTCTGCCCAATATGAGCTGCTTCTAAAACCCCTTCTACTAAAACTGGAAGTTTCCAGAAACCTGCCCTGTGGTTTCAACTCCTTGCACTATTTTTGACTTTTTTGTTTTGTTTTTTGGCAAAACAAGGCATGTGGTGTCCACATCCTTTGATTTAAAAGAGAATTTGCACTTACTGGATGATAGTGGTGATGGCATTTATATCCTAACTCTTTTTTTTTCCAGTCTGGGACTCCAGGTAGACTTCAAAAAGTTATTTCATACGATTCCCAGATTTCAGGGCCTGGACCTTCTTTTTCAGTCCTTGTGGCAATGAGAAGAAATTTCAGGGACAGCACTGCTTTGAAAAATGTGTGTGTGTATAGTACATTATTTTATTAGACTTGGTTTTAAAAAACTGAATGACATACCTGTGAGCAACTGTGGTTGATGCTTAACGTATCAAACTTAATGAAATCACCAGAGGCCATCCGTTGGTCACAGATGTTTGCCTTGAAATATCAGGGCCTGGGATGATATTAACTTGGCAACCCCGAATAATCCCCTGTGTTATGACAACAGTAGCAACTATTATGGTGGGGGAGGACTCTGGGGGCTGCAGAAAGGGTTGGGAGTTTGATGCAGCCCATAGGGTGACAGAGACAGGAACAGTAAATATAATAAAATGCTTTCAAGCATTATGCTTAATTTGGTCCTTAATAAGCCCTTTGTTATGTTTCCTCTAGTTGTTAAAATCTTATGTGTGTGTGTGTGACTTCAACTCAGCTGTGGACTTAGGGCAACCCTATGAATTTCATAGGGTTTTCCTAGGCAAGGAATACTCAGAGGCGGTTTGCCAATTCCTTTCTCTGAAAAGAAGTTTCCTGCACCAGTCTAAACGAAAACGCCTTACCTTTTGGTGTTATAATGTCACTTGCACCATTCACTATATTTAGGCCCGTGAGGTTCTCTGAGCAAGTTAGGACACCCTAGTGTTCTGCCTAAGTGTTCCTAAAGATGTGGTTGGCTCAGAAGGGGAAAATCAAGAGCATACTTCCATGAGTTACACCTGTTTTGAATAGAACTAGATCATTTTTGTCTATTCCAAAATCCCAACCCCAAAGTTTTCTGTTGATAATGAGTATTTTGTCCAGGAAAAGGATTCCTATTTCTGTAAAACAAATGAAAAGAAGACCAAAAAGTAAGCGGTCTTTACCAAAACAGAAAACTGCTATGACAGGAAGCAATATTTTACAGTATCAACAGGTGCTGTCACCATTAGCTCAATATGAAATAAATCAGAGCTCTTATACAGGACAAAATGGAATAGTAAATGCTTTAACTGATTTATTGGCTATGGGTGCTCTAATAAAAGGATTGTTAAACGTTGTAAAAAGACTAAACATTAATGGGAAGATATTTTAAAGATGGTTCTTGCAAAAGAGCGAAAGAATAGCAATGATAAGAGAGTACTTTTGATTATTTACCATCCTTTTACAATCCTTAGCAGGGTCATGGGGTTGGTTTTCTAGGAAACGGAACATGTACTTTTAGTCATTATTGTATGGAGCAAAGCCAAGCGTTGACTGTTGATACTCTTGAAATTGCTTTTTAAAGTGATTCATGCAGGGCATGGCACTGGTCCATTTAGGAATCTGGTAACGTATGTCAAGCTTGGCTCAGAGAACAAACTCTCTTACACTCAGCACTGCGAACTCCTGCTTCGCTCTTGACATATGAAAGGCAGTGAGGAAGAGAAGCAGCAGCAGGTTTGTGTGGTAAAGTTCATTGTGAAATTTAGAGACGTAAAAGTGTAGGAGGGGCTATCTCCCTCATGGAAACAGCTGAAGGACAATCAATGGTTGTTGTGTGTGGAATTCTGGGGTTCTTTTACACAACACAATTACAGTGCTATGATTCCACTTGAACTGCCAAGGCAACATCTATGGAATTCTGGGATTTGCGGTTTAGGGAGGGGTTTTTAGAATTCTCAACCAGTCCCAGTTTCTTTCTTCTTTTCCCATCCCACTCCCTCCTCAGCTTACTCCAGTTGCTGAAAACTGAGTTCTAAGTGGAAAAGTAGTTTGCACTCCATTAACTCAGCAGGGGAAGAGGAGAGGAGAATGGAATCTTGCTCTTCCCAATAATCTCTGGCAAAAGCAAACTACTGCTGATGCATCTCCTAGCTTGTGTATTCTTCTCTGTTAATCACTCTTGCCATCTTGACCACATGTTGCTTGGACATACGTGTCCTGATTTCCATCTGTGAAATATTGGAGGGCATGGTATTTTCCCATTTTTCCATCTCAGAGGGCTAAATGTCTTGGGCTTGGGCTAGCTGTATGTTCTGTCTGCAAAATGCAATAGAAATCAAGATCTCATTCTTAGCAGCATCCTTGCAAGGCTAACTCATTCAAATTTCATTTAGTAATGTCTACCCTATTGCCAAGTCACATATTGACAGTGTCCAACTGTTTCACAATTTTAGGCCTGCTCTGTTCTCACTAATTTTAAACTTGTTCTAAATTAATAGAAGAGTAACAGAAGGCCAATTCCAAAAATGGGAAAGTGTAGGAAGTACATTTGAGATAGAAATACATCACAGACAGCCTGTGTCTCAAAGCCAGGGATAAATGATTGAAAAATGTCAAGGGCTATCAAGTAATTAGAGTAAAAAGCATAAAATGGTTTCATCTGCAGATCACATTGTGGATTTGTAGATGCACAGTAAGGGTGATCAAGCATGCTCTATTCAGGAAGGAGAATGAAACACCAGGCATTTAAAATTAGCTCCAAATCTTGAATATTTGTCACTGCATGGGTGTAGTGAGGGGGGACTAAGGCATCCTGTCCCCTCCCCATTAAAATTTTCTTCAGCCCCCAAATTTCTAACTTTGTTGTTGTTAACTGCCATCAAGTTGGCTTTTACTTATGATGACCCTATGAATGAGAGACTCCAAGACACTGTGTCATCAACAGTCCTGTTCAGATCTTGCAAACACAGGGCTTCTTTAATTGAATCTGTCCACCTGTAGTGTGGTCTTTCTCTTTTCCTACTGCCTCCCACTTTACCAGTAATTACAGTCTTTTCTAATGAGACATGTTGTCTCATGATATACCCAAAGTATGAGAGCCACAGTTCAATCATTCAGGTATCTGTGGAGAAGTCAGGCTTGATTTCTTTGTTTTTTGTTTTTTGGCATCCCATGGCATCTGCAGAACACTCCTTCAGCACTACATTTCAAATGAATTGATTTTCTTCTTGTCAGTTTTTTTCACTGTCTAGCTTTCACAACCATATCTATATAGAAGTCAAAAATACTATGGCATGGTATTCATACCTGACTTTGGTATTCAATGTTATGCCTTTACATTTTATGATCTTATCTAGCTCCTTCGTAGGTGCCCTTCAACGTCTTCTTCTAATTTCTTGATTAGTCTCTATTTTTATTAACCAATAAGCCAAGATAGACTACTTCAGTGTCTTCATAATCTGCGGTTATTACTTTGCTTTCTTAACATTCAGCTGTAATCTTGTTTTTTACTTGATTTTCCTCAATAGTTGTTCCAAGTCTTTGTTATTTTCTGCTAGTATGGTGTCACCTGATGTACTTTCCTCCAAATTTCACTCCTCTTTCCTCTGAACTTAATTCAGCTTTCCATATGATACAGCCTAAATACAAATTAAACAGAAACAGCATTACATTGACTTAAAACATCAGTTGAGCATTTACAAATACAATTCAGGCATCCAAGAAAGGGGCAGCCAAATTTATGAAGAGAATGCAAACATAGCAAACATGAGAGTTCTAGGTGTGAATGATTTTCAGTGTCTTACTCCCTGCAATGCTTGAAATTTCAGGACCAAAAAAAAAATAATTGAGGGATAGAATTTTTATTTGGAATGGACAATGCCTTCACCACCCTCACCCCCATAGCTGTGCCCTGATAATATCAATCCCATTTTGTAAATGCCGAGCCTACAAAGAATTGTAATTCTATGAAAACAAAGTGATTAACTTTATTACCACAGTCATATGGCCTCCAATATAGGACAGAGAGTCCAGAGCTCAAAGACCAAGCAGGAACCAATCAATGCTATGTTATGCAAAATACTACACTACTAACAGTGAAGTAAATAAAGAAAACAGCTTATCTGAAATATTGTATACTGACTTATGTCAGAACCACAATTGGGAGCTGATGGCCCTGAAAATGTTCTTGGCTTGTAATCCCATGATCCTTCACCACTGGCTATGTTGAGTAGAGTTGATGGTGAGGTTTGGAGGTCAACAACATTAGGAGATATGTGTCTTTCCCACTCTGGTTTAAAACTTTGTACCCGAGGTCTACGTACCAGTGTTGTTCAAACAGATTGGCCACTATTACTTTCCAACCTGAACTGCTCAGAAGCCATAGATAATAGGAGTCATTCCCCTCAGCACACTCAGTGGTATCTAATTTGGTAGCTGGCATGGTGCAGAGGAAAGGTAGATAGCATCTTTCAGAAGGATGGATTTGCTCAGGGGCTTTCTATTACCAGACTAATGAAGGAGTCACAGGTCAGTGACAAAGCACATGCCTTGCAGGGAGAAGCCCATGGGTTGAATCCCTGATATCTCCTGTTGAGGATCAAAAGATCAAAGTGTGGGTAATGAGAAAAGACCTCAGCCTGAGGTACTGGAGAGCTGTTCCCAGTTCTAGTAGACAGAACAGAGTTGGGTAGCTAGCTAGTCCATAACATAGTAGAGCAACTCAGTGGGGATGGGGCACAGAGAATCCATAGGCCACCTGGGGTTGTGGGGTTGCAACAGGACAGTAGATAGTACATGCTTCTGGATGGGGAGGTGCTCCTTTCTCTTTTTGCCTCTCCCCTTTTCATCTGCAGCTTCCTTTTAAAAATATTTTCCCTCCTATAGGCAGGTGTACTTTCCCCTCCCAGAGAGGCCAAAATGGCCTCCTCCTTATTGTCCTTCTGGTGGCAAACTAAAACCTTTTTATTCAGGCAGGCTTTTAATACAGAAAGTTGTTAATGAATGGGCTGGAGATACTTAACTGTTTTAATTTCAATTGTTCTCTTTTTATCACTTTTTTATCTCTTTTGAGCTGTTTTATTTCTTCAATAGTTTAATGCTATTTTAATATGCATTATTTATATGCTTTTAAATTGTATTGTATTGTTTTGTATTGTATTGTTTTAAAGTGTAAGCTTTGAGGCCCAGTGTTGTGTAAAAAGCAAATAAATGTAGTAGTAGTAGTAGTAGCAATACCAACAGTGATTTTCAAAGACCATTTCCGCACTACACTGTTAAAGTGCTATTATTACGCTTTCCACTTTCAACATCCTGTGGAATCCTGGGGTCTGCAGTTTAGGGAGGGGCATTTAGACTTCTCAGCCAGAGAACTTTTTGGCCTCAGTAAACTACAAACTCCAGAATTCCACAGGATGTTGAGAGTGGAATAATAGCACTATAACAGTGTAGTGCGGAAAGGCCCAGTGATGTATTTTAAGTCTTTTACTCCAAGTCTCAAGTCAAGTCTCAAGTCTCTACCTTCAAGTCACAAGACAAGTCTCAAGTCCTTGAAGATATATTCAGGTCAACTCTCAAGTCAAGTCTCAAGTCTGGAAGCCAACTTTATACCCCAACCAAATTCCAGAATTATTGGATAGAGTGAAATAAAGTCAGTTTTAACAATTTAAACAGAGTCAGCCCTCTACATTTGCAATTTTGCCATCTGCAGCTTTGGAAGTGAAGAGTAGGATCCTATCTTACTCACCATAACTGAAGATTCAAATGCTTTAGAAGGAAGGATCCTTCTTCTTCAAGCCCATTGCCTAACACATTTGCTGTTCCCCTCTGAGAAATGCACTCAGCACTCTGGGAGCGAGTCTTGTCTTTTGCTCTTAGGAAACATTTTAGAAGGCTCCTCTGATATGCAGCAGGGACAGGCTGCTGAGCAGACCTCAAGCACGTCTCAAGCCCATTGCCTAACCCGTTTTCTGTTCCCTTTTGAGAAGTGTGCCCACACTTTGGGCTCGAGAGAGATTGTCATGTGACTAGTAGGCAAAAAGAGATGGAGATGTTCAAAGTCATAAGGTTTCTGGATGAATGTGTTATATTACTGAACCAAGGGCATCAAATCAGTCATTAAAAATATACAAGTCTTGAGTCAAGTCAAGTCTGAATCGAGTCACTGAAGCGACTTAAGTCCAACTTGAGTCTACATCACTGGAAAGGCCCTCACTCTCCAGTTCAAGCTAAGGTTCTGTATATGCAGAAACGTATCTGTACCATCATACAATAAATCAGTTATTGTGGAGCTACATGGTATGAGTCACTCACTTGTAATCAGAATTATTACATATTTTGCATAATTGCTGCTGAAAGCTGATGCTAATTTAATTGAGTTTGGGCGAGGTACTTGCAATTGTCACTAAACTTTCTGGGTGTGAAGCAGTCTGTTGTTTGTTTGCCAAATTTTGATTCAAATTGTGTGAGGTAAACTTTCAGAATTTCCCTTAACTATTTAAGCTTGGTAAGTGAATGATTCCAATCTCCTGGATTCAGTCATGGTGTTACTGACTGTGTGATAATCTCTTCTCATTCAGTGCTGACCTGTATGTTCAGAAAAAAACATAAAGTATTAATTATTAGGTATTTAAAAAGCAGTGAGGGGGGAAGTGGAGAATATATAAGTCTTCCGCCAAGAGTTTCCCTGAGCTAAATGTCATGATTACCACCCATTTGTCTCAAAGGTGCTATTTGATTTTTCCTGCAAACCTCTTTTCCATGTTATGTTAGTTACCCAGTCAATCTGGGTTTGCACCTCTTAAAATAAAGTGAAAGTGATGATGACAATGTGAAAATGTTCACTATCAGGAGTTTGTAATATTTGTTATTATATCCAAATGGTATTTCTTCTGTCCAGGACTACTTTCTGGCAATTTCTAGCACCAGCAGCATTTTACTTCCACCCTTGAGTGGGTTTCTTTTTAATACCTAGACATATTGCAACATATGATCCCTTTGCTCATACCCGCCAACATTTCATACATGAAAACTTGGACATATGTGGCCAAGCAACATCAGAGTGTGGTCAGGAGGGCAAACATTATTAATGAAGAAGAACATACAAAACTAGGAGAGGCCGCAGTGGTTTGTTTTTGTCTGAGGCTACTGGGAAGTGCAACATGTTACCACCTCCTTTCCTCTCCTCTCTACCATGTTAAGTTGATTGAATGCAAACTCCTTTTGCACTTTGGACTCAGTTTGTAGCAATGGAAGTAAATTAAGGAAGAAAGGGGAAGGTGGAAGGAAGGACATAAAATCTATTTCTCTTGGAAATACAGTCAGCCTTCTACATTTGTGGGTTTAAATTTTTCAGGTTTGATTATTCATGGATTATTTGCTGTCACCTCTGCTGCCTCCCTATGCCATTTTTAATAGGGACTGCAAGCCTCATAAGACTGAGAAACTGCAAACTAGGCTTGTAAATCCCTATTTAAAATGGTGTAGGGCAGCAGTGGAGGTAACAATAAGCTCCACCAGCCACCCACTTCTGCCTTGTGAAGGAACCCTGATGCCTCAAAGGAATCCACGGTGGGTTGAATGTGGTGATCACACTTTTTTGTGTATTAAATATAGTTTGGGAGGGCCTAGAATATTCATGGCTTTTTCACTTTCACAGGGGTCCTGTGCCCCTAATCCTAGTGACTGTGGAGGGATGACTGTAGTCAGTCCACAGAACTGAGAGGAAGTACACTGTACATGCTTAGATGTAACCTGTCCTTTTTTACTCCAAATTTTATTAGATTTTTAAAAGTATAATTATAGCAATGGTAGTTACATTTCTATACTGCTTATCAGTGCAAAGCACTCCCTAAGTGGTTTACAATGTATTTTAGCTAATTGCCCCCAACAAGCTGGATACTCATTCTACAGACCTACAGAAGGATGGAAGGCTGAGTCAACCTGGAGTCCTGCAGGATTGAACTCACAACGTTGTGGCTGCAGGAAAGAAAGAAAGGAAGAAAGGAAGAAAAAGAAAGAAAGAAAGAAAGGAAGGAAGGAAGGAAGGAAGGAAGGAAGGAAGGAAGGAAGGAAGAGGAGGGTAAATCGAAGAATTCTTAGGCTATGAATGTCGGTTACCATATTTCTAAACATACATCTTCTTGGAGGGAACGCTATAATACTCCATAGAAAACAGCTAGATAGCTTAACTGTTCTTGCCCCAACATATAAATCCTGCATTTCATGGTATGTACTAGCTTTCTAAAACATTACTGAATTTCTGCCACAGTCATTGCAGTGTGCAAAATCTCCACAGAGTTATACAGAATTCACTGAAAATTTACTGCAGTTATTTCTTGTAAATCTTGTTTAATAATACTGTAATGGGGATAGTTCTTCCTTCTGCACCAAAGCAGACTTGATTTTTGTTTCAGCTGCCACATTTCACAAGGAATGCTTTGTGAAATAGACATTTAGAACCTAAGTCTAGTCACTTCTGTTTCAGAAAAGATCAATTAGTGCCTGAAAAAAAGGTCAACCTCCCCAATATGTTAACATGCTGCAAAATGCCCCATAGTGGTACCCAGAGATAACAATGGGGGACAATTTGCAGGGTACAGGGGGACTTTGGGGAGGGTTGCAAAATTAGCCTTGAAGTGCCATATGCAGCCCAGAAGCCACCCTTTGTCCACTCCTGGACTTGGTGAAGAGGTGACATATTAGCAATCTGTGAGGGAACAACCAGTTCTATTTCCACCATTATTGCCCCTGGTCACATACAGTGTGAAGGATTGTTACATTTTTCTCCACTTCCTGGAGTAAATGTGAAGGACTATCTTGTTCCAACAATAAATGTGGAAGACCCCCAAGAGACCTTGTGCTGATCACCTGAAGTAAGGAAAGTGGCTAGCAGAACAGGTAAAAAAGGCTTCCCACCCTATTTTCTTTGGGGCAGCTGCAAGTACGGATGTGACATTATGTAAACTTGGGAGGGATGAGAACATGTCTAAACCTATTATCTGATGCTGATGTGTACAGTGAAAAGAAGCACAGACAGCTATACACTCTCATGGAGCCTTGATCTCAAGGTCTCACTGTCCTAGTAACAATGTAAATATTTGGCATTTTCATAATGAACATGGCATGCTGATATTTTTCCTGTAGCTGAAATTATTCATGGTTGATTCATGTATTTTAAAGATGCCACAGGAGTGATTGTTCTCTGATATCTTCTTAATTATCTGTGCAAATCACTCAAAAACCAATGCCAGTATTAACAAGCATATTCTAATAATCCTCCTTAGGGAAAACAATATCCTATGATGAAATGAAGGTTTTTTCCAGAGTAACCAAATTAGGGCAATTTTATTAAAAAAAAATAGAGAAGGAAAACAAAATTTCTTTCTCTCTTTCTCCCTCTCCCTATCCCTCTCTTTCACACACACACTGACATACACATATACAATTTTTGCCTTCCCTAAATCTGTGCTGAAAATGTAGATAATACAAGTTTAAACTGCTTTCTTGGTGTCCACTCCTAGGCTGTGGAACTTTAGTAGCAAAGAACTTTTTGTTTAGCTAGATTTTTGGCAATTTACTGGATATTGATAAAGGACAGATGCTGTCCCTTTTTTGAAAAAAGGATATGTTTTTAAACGGATTTTAATTCAACAATGTCTTAATTGTCCAACTTTGTAGTTGTCTGAGTGCTGGATTAGGACTCTGGAAGACCAGGGTTCAAATCTATGCTTGGCCATGGAATCCCAATGGATAATGTTGGGTAAGTCACTCTGTTTTAGGTCCAGAGAAAAGCAATGGCAAAACTCTTCTGAACAAATCTTGCCAAAATAGGTTGACCTTATGGCTGCCATAAGTCAGAAACGACCTGAAGGCATGCAGTAACAAGCAACAAATAATAGTGCTAAAATGCAACCTCGAAATATATATTTCTACTGGTACAACCCACTACCAGATTTTAGAAAAATTACTCTCTTTGGATTACATCTACTAGAATCCTCTTGTCAGCATGGCCAATAGCTGAAGGATTCTAGGAGCCAGAAGTAACTTTTTCATGTTTCCTCTTCCCGTTAGCCAGTGCAGAAATTATACTGAAGGATGCAAGTAGGATACAATCATCCTAAGTCTTATGCTAAATAGGACTTACTTCAAGCTAAGAGGGAGTACATACACAGGCATCGCTCCCAGGTTCATGGCAAAGCTAATGTTTGAACTTGGCTTATGACACCGGATTTTAGCCATGATGCCCTGCAAACTTGCATTACTCATGTCAACCTTTTAATGTCATGTATTTAATTGCTCTCTTCTATTAATTATTACAGGAATTGCTGTCAAAGTCAATAACTACTCTAAATTGTAACAACTCAACTGGGGCATAAGAAGCAGGAAGCAAAATATTGTGAATCATCTCTTTGGCAAGTCTACACAAGACAAGTAAAGAATGCACCTACAGCCAGAAATTTCCCAGGAGAAAGCTTTTATGCAACAAGGTGTTTTTGCATAATTAGAATCCAGCTCACACAGTGTTTACAAAGGGCAGTCAGTTCAGCCAGTCTTCAGTTCCAGTTTTCTTTAGGGGTGCTTAACTTGCACAACAGAGGAGCCAATGTGGGTAATAATAGTAGTAATATTATTCTGAAATTTCAAAACAATGGAATGCCACACTGATCATGATTCAGAAAGTATGGAAAGAATATGACTCCTTTGCCTACAGTATTCCCACAGGCACACCTCTGTTTCTTGATGACTTCCTTGACCCACTTTTAAATCTCAGAAATGATGTCTCAACATTTCTAATGCTGCACAAAGACTGGGCATCCACCTTCTTCAGATAACAGATAACTACACACGTTCTTTTGGAAATTTCAGAATTACAAGCTGACATGTATCCCTGACACATGGCCAGACTTGCTGGGTAAATTAAATCACATATGAAGTTCTGTTCTCCTTCCATTTTTGTTGAGAGTGGCAAAAGGAAGGAACCTGTTCCCTTCTTGAATCCCAGACTAGGAAAAAGGTAGGATATTATTGTCGTTGTTTTTCCTGTCTCAGTCTTTCAGCCTGAGCTTTGAAATATACTCTTCAGAGGAATTAATATGATGACATGCTGAAGCCATCTATACCTAGGCAATGATAGATAAGTGCTCTGGATCCAAGAACATCATTTCATCACTATACAATCATGGATCCCTTTAGGACCTCTTTAGATTCATTCTTCTTAAAAGTAACTTTCTAAGCTCTGTATCCCAGGCTCCAAACCTCTTCTGTATATTCAAACCATTGTATCAGTTCATAAGTGAAAGAAAACCAGTTTAATACTGCTTCCTAGTTTAAACTAACCAGAGCTATTCACTGTGTGTCCAGATTAGGAACTGAGGTGGACAGTTGTCAAAGGTTAGAGGACTGCATTGACACCTTGGCAGATTGTACTATTACCAAACCCCCATGCAAAAAAAAGAAAAGAAAAGAAAAGTCTTTTTTGCCCTCAAGTACACTCAAGCTCTGTATAGCGGCATCCCATGGGCCATTTCAAGCACTGGAAAGGCCTTCTTTACAACAGAAAGTGATCCAGACAAGACTTCCTGTTTTCTTCTCTTAGGACTCTGTCTCCTCAGTGCCTCTTTCCCTACAAGCCTTGCTTTCCATGTAAATAAGATTACAGTCATCCCTCCACATTCACTGGGGTTAGGGGTGCAGGACCACTGTGAATGTGGAAAAACTGCAAATACCCCTAGGCCCTCCCCCCATATTTAACATACAAAAAAGTATGATCCATGTATTCAACCCACCGTGGATGCCTTTGATGCATCGGGTTCCTTCGCAAGGCTGAAGTGAGCAGCTGGCAGTGGACAGCTTCTCACCGCCTCCAGTGCTGCCTTATGCCATTTTTGATAGGGACTTACAAGCCTCATTCACATTCTCTTAGGCCATTTCCACACGGGGGTAAAACCTCGTGCTGGGACGACCTCACACGGAGGTCGTCTACACTGCGGGGTGCACTAGGGTGGTGAAAGAAAGTGAGGTTCTAAACCTCAAACCGCCCTCGCGCGGCTGCGGGGGTGGCACTCCGTGTTTTATAAAGACCACTTTTCAAGCAGTCTTTTTAAAACTCGCGCGCGCTAGCCCGTCGCAGCACCCCGTTAAGAACTAGCACGTCCCTGCAGAGCTGCCCGGGGGCGAGCTTCCGGCTGGCGCGCTGCCCCGATTGGCGGAGCCCCACCGGAAGCCGCCGGCCACCATTTTAGGCACCACAGGCCGCCGCCGGCCGCCGGCCGCCGCCGCCGATGTTTAGAGCAGCCAACGTGCACTGCTTCCCACGGGGACGGAGCCTCCTGCTGCAAGGTAAGCTCCGTCCCTGCGTGCGCCGCCCCGTTTCCCCCGTTTCGCCGCCCCCCGTGTGGAAAGGGCCTTAGTCTCACAGGGCTTGTAGTTCCTTTTAAAAATGTCATACGGCAATAGTGGAGGCAGCTGCAAATAATCTGTGAATAATCAAATCTGCAAAAATGAAACAATCAAATATGGAGGCCAATTGTATATTGATTTTTTTCAGTTCTTTCCCTACTAATAGATCCTCACCACACTGCATTGTTATAGTGCTATATTCTGCTTTAACCGCCATGGCAGCATCCTGTGGAATCTGGGATTTGTAGTTTACTGAAGCCCAAGAGTTTTCTGGCAGAAAATTCTAAATGCCTTTCTATAATCTACAAATCCCAGATTCCATAGGATGTTATTACGGCAGTTGAAGGAGAATATAGCTCTATAACACTGTAGTGTGATAAGGATCTAAAAAAATAAATTCCTATTCTCTATCTCCTTCCCTAGCCAAACATCCTGTTTGTCTCTTCCTCAACCAGTCAACACCATTGTTGGATCCTGTATGGAGAAAAGCAGGGTATAAACCAAATACTGTATTTGCTGGCATATAAGACTCACTTTTCCCCAAAAAAAATACTGTTTAGAAATGAGGTGCGTCTTATATGCTGGTGTGTCTTACATGTCAGCAAATAGAATTTGCCACTCTATAAATGAGGTGCGTCTTATACACTGATGCGTCTTATAGGTCGGCAAATGCAGGTAAATAAACAATAAATATTTAGTTTATCCAAGGCATTTGGTGAGTTTTGTTGTTATTAGCCATCTCTTCCTTACTTCTCTTCCCCGGCTCTGCTGTTCCTCTTTTCTTCATGCTTCTCTATAACCCTATCCATTCCATAATCTACACTTCTTTCTCTTTCTGTATCTACCGCCTACACAGCCTCTTTCCTCCAACAGTTGACCCTCCTTTATGTTCTGTGTTTATTTATTTATTAAGCAGTTTTTTAAAAATTGTTGTTTTTATAATTTTATATGTTTTTAATATTTTTAATTGTTTTAAATGTCTTAATTCTTTTTTCTTTTTTCTTTTGGAAGCTACCTTGGGTTCCACTCTGGGAGAAACAAACAGCATATAAATACAATCAATCAATCAATGAATCTATCTGTATCCTTGCCTCCTGGAATCTCTTTGCAACTTAACCTCTTTGTACTTCTTCCTTGCTTCTTGGTGCTAATCTCCTTCTATCACCAGTGGCTGTGTAATTTTCCTTCTAGCCAAATTGACCCTTTTGGATCTTTCACAAAAGTAGCAGTGTTTGCAAACATTGTACTGTTGACAGTTCTGCCCTTCCAAAGGCTTAGAATATTTAGAAGCATTCTTCTGTAACATCAAAATAGGCCAGCCAATGGCTGAGAAGTTTACAAGCATGCTGCCTAGTGACAACTAGTTTAGTATAGTTTTTGTGTTGTTTATTGTTTTGCTTGTTTTGTTTTGTTTACAGGTAACAAAACATATTTGGAAGCCATGTCTTTAGTTAATAAAATGAAAGGGTTGCGTCAGTGTTTTCTCTGTTGCTACTGGGAGTTAGAGGGTTTGATGTATTTGTTAGGTATGATGTCATCTGCCTCCACACTCAGCTTTTATTATGACACTGAAAACAACAACAAAGAGGAAAGCACAAGAACAGCAACAGCGCTCCCTAGAAGCACAAGAGCTCTTAGCAGCATTTTCATGCTGTGGGTGAAATATCAAGAGAAGCCATACACTTTTTCTCATCCTAAATACAAATTAAATGTTGGGTGGGGTTCACTCACAGAAAGTAGAAATTCCTTCAGCCAGCATGGCTAGTTCAAGAAATAGCATTCAGAAACTGCATTTAAGAGAAAGCAGATGACACACAGAAGTTTTGCCAGTGGACCTTGGGCCCCTTTGCCCTGGAAATGCATGGAGAGTTTTGTAGGCATAAATCTACCTCTGCTGGTGGGCCCCAAAATAGGATGCTCTGGGGGTAAGTCAGGACAAAGATGGCTTTTGATTTCCTAGATCCAAAGCTCCTCCATTACCCCAAGAGGAATCCCTTAGCTACACTATCTTGGAATGGGCATAGCTAATTCTCCCCATTTGGTTTTGGGGTGGTGGTGGTGATTTAAAAATAAATGTTCACTGTGCTTAAAAGTGCAGTGAAACTGGCAGAGGTTTGGCAACAGTGGGCAGATGATCTGCCTCTTTGTTCTTTGCCCCTAGCACTACACTGGTATAGTGCTATTATTCCACTTTCAACATCCTATGGAATCCTAGGGTTTGTAGTTCGGGGAGGGGCATTTAGAATTCTCAGCCAGAGAGCCCTTTGGCCTCAGTAAACTACAAACCCCAGAATTCCATAGGATGTTGAAAGTGGAATAATAGCACTATAACAGTGTAGTGCAGAAATGGCCTAAAGGATTGCTCCGTTTAATGATACTTTCAAATAATGAAAGAGCATAGACTTCATGGGTGTTTTAAACACGCAATGCAACCCTAAACATGTTTACTCAAAGATAAAACCCTCTGATTTCCTGACATTTACTTTCCAGTAACTGAATGGAATCATGTGGAATCAGTTAAAACCCTTTGCCTCCCAGTTCTGATTTTTCCCCTTATTTAAATAGGAGACTAAACAAAGTTATATGTGAAATGAAATACTATAAACAAACATTATGGCAATGTATCTCAAGGAATACTAATTTATTTCATTTGGGGTGGGCTGAGATTCTCAGCAAGGTTGAAAAATAATGGCAGGGGGAAGATTTCCTGTTTGTCATGTATTCCCATCATTCTTTCAAGATACAAAAATGGAAGACAACAAATCTTAAATCATGCTGCTTTGATGCAATTTAATCTTGGCTACATCTAAGGAAAGCCCTTTAAACTCTTGTCTTCCTTGGATATATTCAAAGTTAAATCACCATGAAGCAGTGTGTTATTTAAGACTGTTTACATGTTTCTGTCTGGTAAGAATGATAGTAACACAGGACAAATGCGAAAAAAACAACCATCCATTATATTTTTAAACTGAAATGTGGATTTGTCATGTTTGCCTCTTGGTGTACTGGTTGTCATGTTGGACTCAAGAAAACGCAGGTTATAAACCTCCTCAACTCTAAACTTCTATTGGTAACCTTCAGTCAGTCACACTTTTAGTCTGACCTACTTTCTGGGGTTGTTGTCACAAACCTATAGGCCAGATGCAATTCTATGTTATACTTGGAGACAGCCTAATGGAGCTCTGAGTGTATGATATGGGGTAGTCTATTGCTTATTGGATCATAATGGTGGGGAGATGCGGAGTTTGAGTTCAAAGAAGTTGAGCTTTTAGGAAACATCCATCTCTAATTTTTGTTATATTGAAAGACGAATAAATTTACAAAACACAAAAAGGAATACTCCCTTCTACATTGTTGGCTAAAGAATCCACAAGATATAATACTGTATGTAAAAAACTTAATATTCCAAGTACACAGAACTTGCATTATGGGCAGAACAGCTACAGGCCCTCTCCGCCTTTGGAAACAGTGGATTAGCCAGAAACATACGTTTTCCTGAGGAATACATTATATGGGATTGCTGCCCTGATGTGAACTAATTGAGACATTTGCTTAGCCTGTAAATTGAAAACGGACTAAGCATGGTCAATCTTAACAAAATTTATACAATATTACTTCAAAAGCATGTGCTAGCCAGTTCCTTTCTGAAAGCTAGGGCTTGAAAGAAAAATGGATAATCTATGTTCTAGTAAAAAGGAGAATCTCATGGCATCTTAAAGATTAACGAATTCATCACAAGTGTCATTCCTTCAGATGTGTCAGAAACCAATGGAGCAATGAAGAGCCATTTGTATGAAGAGACATTCATATGAAGAACAAGATCCAGTGAAAGAAAGCGTAAAACAAACAAACCTGTCAGTCTCTCTGTATGTTTGAGAAAGACCAACCCACCCATTCCCAACCTCTGGCAGAACAAGTTCAAAAGTGTACATGCGCACCTAATTAGGTGCAATTACATTCTTTAGTGAGCTAGCACTCCCCATCTCAATTCTAAGTCTCACAGTGTAAAATCTGCATATGAATTTCTACTCAGCTGGTTTCAAGCTGCGTTCTCCCTATGGTAACTTATAATTCCTACAGATTGTTAGAGGAAGCTTAAATGCTGCCCTCATTCATCCTCCCTACAGGTTTCTGAGTGCTAACTTTGCTGAGAGGTTGTTGAGTTAGAATTCATATGCAAATCTGAAACTATCACAGTTGCTTTGAATAAAGACTGGGAGTGACAAGCTCCACATAGAAGGTAATTGTCCCTTGTTAAGGCCTCTATGTATACCAATAATCTTTCTTGATAAGTTCATTGCCCACTGAATGTAGGTGACACACAGTCTGATTGAACCTTTCACTCCTTTTTTGTTGGTCCTTGTCAGTATAATAACTGTCCTCTTACCTTTTGCCTGCATTTGACTCTCACTCTGCTGTGACCACCTGTCTCGTCAGTTTTGTATGTGTGGTTTCTCAGGCATCTGCCAAAGGGAGTGATGGTTACACTACAATGCACTGTTTATTTTCCAATATACCACCAAACTTGTTTCCTTTTGCTGCAGCTAGGCTTACCAAATGAGCAGCACCCCAGTCCCTGAAATTTCAGGGTCAAAACCTGGGACCAAGGGGTGATTTTACAGAAGTTGGGCGGAAAAGATTGGCAGACGAGCTGGAACTGCTGCTTAGCCAATAATGGAAATGGGTATGAGGGCAAATTGGGTAGAATTTAGAGGGATTTCTTACTGGACAGGGAAATGGCAAAACATGGCAAGTGGCTGCAATGTTGTCAGTCATTCCCACAACTTATGTCCCATATGGCCTTACCTACAAGACAACGCGGCACCTGGGGAGTTTTTCCAGGCTCTGTTCCACGACTTGGGGAATCTCACTGCCCACCAATGGGGATGCCCACCACCACCGCCACCACCACCACCACCATATGCTGCTGCTGTCAGGGCTTGTACAACAAAAAGGTATACAAGTCGCAACACTAGTACTTTACTCCCTGACCTGCTCCAGATGGCACAGTGGGCCCAAGTGCACCCCCCACCCCCCCACCCCCACCCCTCTCTCTCTCTCTCTCAGTCCTCTCCTCTTGTTCTTCCTGGCTTTTTGGTATTCTGATGTTGTATTAGTGTAACACTTTTGCAATGAACCAAAGAACCCTAGCACTAGCTGGGAAATGGAAGAAATGCACGAGTGTTTTGAGCTCACTTACATACAAAAATGAAGCTTTCTCTTCTTCTGGCCCTGTCTACTTTGAGATTTGTCTCCCTGCCTGGAGACCTAGAGAATTCCCTGAGACTTCAGTTGACACTGCAAGATCAGTTACCCTCTAACTGCAACCCATGAATACAACTGTCCTTCTGGATGTTATTTTTTTATAGGAAATCACATACTTTGAGGGTGATTTTTTAAAAAACTTTACAAAGCCTTCATCTGGAGATAACACAAAATGGAAAATTTGTAATAATTCTTCTATTTCCCCCCCTCACTATAGCTTTGTTGCATCAAAGCTGAGGAGGAAGGTACTAAAAGCATTTTGCACACAAAGATTTTGGCTTCTTTAGAAGGGGTACACAGGCAAAAGATTATATTAGTTTTGAAATTGGACTGTTGGAAGACCCAGGTGTATATCTCTTGTTTTGTTGTTGTTGTTTTCGTTGTGTGCCTTCCTTACAGCAACTAAGGCAACTGTATCACAGGGTCTTCTTGATAATCATAGTTCAAAGGGGGATGCCTTCCACTGAGACTGAGATGGTGTGATTTCTATGGCTAAACAGCTATCCAAACCCTGGTCTCTGGAACCACAGTCCAATGCTCAGACCACTACATCACACCGTCTCTGTGTATCCCTACACAGCTGTAAAGCTATAGTCAGCCTAAGGCCTGCATAGGCATGGGAGTCACTTTCTTTGCTTGACTGTTAACTGATTTCAGCCTAATCTACCTTACAGGATTCTTGTAAAATTCTTGATCAGCTAAGTTTATAACCCTGAACAGCTACCTGGCTGAAGGGCCAATGGGATTTGAAGAAGAAAAGGAAAACAAGGGTGAGGTGTACCATGTAGTTTGTTGCCGCAAGACAAGGTAGAATCTTGTAGTACCTTAAAGACTAACCAGTTTTAATTGTCCTAGGCTATCAGGGACTGCAGCCAACTTCAGTTCATTTTAAAGTGCACGTGATGACATGGGCTACATTTTACAAAATGTGTCCCATTAAAGCTGGTTAGTCTTTAAGGTGGCACAAGAATCATGGTATGAAACCAGCTTTTTATTATATGAAGACAGAGGCCATTTCCACACTACACTGTTATAGTGCTATTATTTCACTCTCAATATCCTATGGAATCCTGGGATTTGCAGTTTAAGAAAGAGTATTTAGAATTCTCATCCAGAGAGCACAATTCCACAGGATGTTGAAAGTGGAATAATAGCACTATAACAGTGTAGTGTGGAAATGGCCAGATTCTAATCTGAAACCACTTTCTACACTGTGGTAGCAGACTCCAATTATGCCCATTCAGGATTCACTTCCCTAACAGGGACGCGAAAGAAGACCGTACTCGCAAAGGGTAAGAGCTTAGAAACCCTGAAGGAGGCTCGCATCCACGGATGCTTTCAGGGCGGAAGTCATCTGCACTGGATTGGCTTTGCCGAGGTACGCGCCCGATTCGAGTTCCGTCTGCTCCCTCAACCACCGCCTAAGACGTTCCGCCTCCGCCCGAGGAAAAGGAAGAGCGGCTGGCTCGCTCTAGGGGAGCCAACAGGAAGTGAGAGGCGGCCTCTCTTGCGCTCCTGGGGGGTGTGTTCGAGTGGGCGCGGGCGCCAGGAAGGGGGGCGAGAGGCCCGGCGGCTTGGCGCTGGAGAAGCCTCCGGGAGGAGCGGCTCCGGACTTTGGGGGCTCATCCACAGTGGCGGTGCCTCGAGATGGAGGAAGGTGAGCCCTCGATGTGTGGTGTGTGCCTTCCTTTCCACCCCGTGGGGGCTGGTTTACAGCAAGAAGATTAAAAGGGAAGAGGCCATTTCCACACTACACTCTTGTAGCGCGATTATTCCCCTTTCAACTTCCTATGGGATCCTGGGGTTTGCAGTTTGGGGAGCGGCCGGCCGGCCCCTCCCCACACTGCAAACCCCAGGATCCCATAGGAAGTTGAAAGGGGAATAATCGCGCTACAAGAGTGTAGTGTGGAAATGACCTAAAAGAGAGAGATCAGAGAAGAATGTGGGCATGGAGAGGTACATAAGGTCTTGTGGGAGTAGAATTAGGGACATAACAGTGTCTGAGCGATGAAGGCATTAATTATACCCTCCCTTTCCAGGAAGTTTTGCCTCTTCATTATAATTTTTGATCTCAAGTAAAATCATGATGATGCCGGTAGAGGGCAAAGTAATCCCTTCCCTTTGCTAAAGGTTCCTTTGCAGAGTGCGCTGAGATGTACAGAAACAAGTTCTTTATAAAAGGGGCGGGTAGTTAAATCTGAATATAAGAATGATACACACAGTTACATATTCGTGTGATGCTCTCTGGATATGCTTTTCTTCTGCTACACAGAAGTATCTCATATGGAAAAAGGTGTAGCACGAATCTAATATTTCTGGATACACTTTGTCTTTGTTCTTGATGCCTGTTTAGTTTTAATAGGTTTTTAAAGTGTATATCTAGCCAGTGTGACTTAATGGGCTCCTTAGGATTGTTTCTGGTACACAATAAATATCAATCAAACAATTGTATGTTGGTGTTAAATAGTATACTGTAAGGTACCATGAGGACCAATTAATCAAAAGTTGGAAAATAAATATTTTAAAGAAGTAATTAATAAATAGTATGTCATATAGATCAGTTAGTATCAATGAACAGAGCAAAGTCTATTTCTAAAAAACACTCCAGCTGATTAGGAAACAAGACCTCACCTTCCCATCTTCCAGGCCCAGGTAGTTGCTGTTATGAACAGCTTAAGAGGCCATTTCCTGACTACACTGTTATAGTGCTATTATTCCACTTTCTACATCCTGTGGAATCCTGGGGTTTGCCGTTTAGGGAGGGGCCTTTAGAATTCTCAGCCAGAGAGCTCTTCGGCTTCAGTAAACTGCAAATCCCAGTTGAAAGTGGAATGATAGCACTGTAACAGTGTAGTGCAGAAATGGCTTCTGTATTTTAATTCTTAGAAGTAACTTTTCAAGCTCTATACATGAGCATGCACTGGGACAATTCACTGTAATGGTGAGTGGGGATTTTCAAGATCTGTGGCTTTACATGCATAAGCCAGTATGAAGTGTACTTGTTGAGCGTTGCTGCCTGCTGTGGGAGCAGCTGAACGCAACAGGAATGGTTTGTTCAATGAGACGTCTGAGCCAGCTCGCTGGCCCGTTTCTCTCCCAACAAGCAAAAAGCAAAAAAAATTCTTTCTTTGGCCTGTTGTAGGAAGAAACAAACCAGACAGGAAGTTCTGGACCAATTCAGTGCAGGTATTGCATTTAAATCAGGTGCTTTCACACTGCACAGTTATACTGCCATGGCTCCCAATCCAGTTTTAATTGTGCTTTTAATTGCATTTTTAATTGTACTTTAACTGTATTTTAACTATACTTTTAACTATGATATTTTATATTTGTATTAATTGTTCTATGTATATTTTGACTACGACTTTTAACTCCATCTATTCTGTACCCCGCCTTGAGCCATGGGGAGAGGTGGGTAACAAAATTATTATTACTATTATTACTATTATTGACTGTTGTAGTTCCATCCCAGGGAATCCTGGAATTAGCAGTTGAGGGCAGAATATTTAAAATTCTCAGCCAGAGCTCTCCAGTGCTTTACTAAATAGCAAACTCCGTGATTCTGCAGGATGCAGCCATGGCATTTAAAGTGGAATCATAGTGCTATAATTGTGTTATGTGGAACGGCCTAGGAAGTTGCAATCCAGCAATATCTAGAGGGCTACAATTACCAATCCCTATGCTAAAGCAGAGATGGGATCGTACATGCTTTTGGTCCTTTTGTTCTTCAGCTCACTAACCAGCCTAGCCAGTGGTGAGGAATGCCAGGAATTGCAGTTCTAAACATCTAGGGGGCTTCATGGTTCCTACCCCTGTATGAAACCCTCTTCACGCAAGGAGAAAACAGCATTATGAGCAAGTATGCTCCTTGTGATTGACAAGTCATAGCTCCATAGGAACCCTGGTTTGTCATGATGCGTGAACAATGCCATGGAAAAGTTTGGAAAATGGAAATAACTCTCTTGTCCCTACCTCCCAATTTTTCTTTTAACTTGGGTCTTTACCTCTCTGGAACAGTTATGCTAATACTTATCATTTTTGAAATTGTAAGTTAGTGGGGGTTTTTCCAGTTCAAAAATAGGCTAAGTAGTCGGGGATTTGAGCAATAATGTTTATTGCTGTCATTGTTGTGTCAGCTTCACTATCTACCAGCTGATACTGACAGTAGTTTAGGGCCATTAGTGATTCAGATCCTATCCAAGAAGCTAGGAATCGGTAAGGTATCATCAGATGATGCATTATGTTCCAAGCAGCATAAACTTTTTGCAGTTGTGATCCTATCTATAGTGATTTCATTCAGATGTTTTGTCAATTCAGTTGGAATTGCTCTCAGGAACCAATTCCAAATGAGCTGGAAAAAAGTATGTCTGAACAAAGTTGCCATCGTTGTGTACCTTCCAGTCATTTCTGACTGATGGCAACCCTAAGGCAAACTTATCACAGGGTTTTCATGGCAGAATTTGCTCAGAATTTGTTTGAAATTGCTTTCCTCTGAGAAATTGTCATGGATGGGATCAAAATAGCAAAATAATAAAAAAAGACACTATTTGAAACATGCTATTTGATGATAATTCTCTGATTCCTATATTCTTGACTAGAATCTGAATCATTGATAGTCCATAATTCCAGTTGATCATACTTGGTAGACTGTGAAACTGATATAACAACAACAATTGTTATCATTATTATTAATGGAATTTTATTGGTCTTGTTTTATTAATCCTATGTTATTAATTGTAGTTTTATTAATCATATTTATTAATCATACCAAGTAAAATCTTCGAAAGTCAGATGACCTCAAGCAACTTTATGCTTGTGTGCTTGGGCAAATTAATATACACCCTTCTGTCCATTTTGGAATCTTCTGCAAGAAACATAGATGCTCTTTTTAAATATGGCATTTTCACACCATTTTGGGGTTTGTTGCACAGCCTTGTGTGACTGATATCAGGTTTGTTTAGTTTTGTGTGCTTACACCTTCAGTGTAGTGTTATTTTAGATATCTTAATCATCCTGGTAGACCAGCTCAGAATTCAGAATGTCACTCGTGGGTTCACAGCAGGGATGAGCAGAATGTAGATCTGTATCTCCCCAGATAACTTTGGGCAACTGCAGCCCAAGACAAGTTTAATCTTCAGCCTTGGTGACTTGAGAGCATCTTCTATCACACCTGTGAGGGCAGCAGGCTAACTCAGGGGCACGCAGCAATCCAGTATGTTACTGCTGCTTCCCAGCATCCGTCACTTGAGACGGCAGCTTTGTAATGTAATGTAATGTAATGTAATGTAATGTAATGTAATGTAATGTAATGTAACGTAATGTAGGAGAATGTAGCTGAATGGCCAGGATTTCTGACACCCAATTATTTAACAGTAGCAATGACGTTGTATTCCTCAGTGTACATGAGATACCACCATATGAACTAAGGTTATTGGTATTGTTCCTGGTGTTTCCAGTTGTGTGCAGTTTTGATTTTTCATGAGAGTTGGTTTATAGGTTTCTTGGATTTCAAGACCCTGTTAAAACATTTTCACATAAACATAAAAAGAGCCCTATGGGTTCAACCAAAATGTATAATAAACCCACTCTTCTGGTTCTACTAGTGGCCAATTAGTTGCCATTTGGAAATTCACAAACAGTGCCTGAATAGAGCTTGCTTTTGTTTATACTAGTGTCTGGTATTCAGAAGTGTTTTGTCTCTAGGCACAGACATTCCATTTAGATATTATAGCTTATGGCTAAGAGCTTTGAATGTTTCTTCACTTCAGTGATGGGGTCCTTTGGAAATGCTACTAATCCTAATTAGTTACAGAGTGAAGGCTCTTAGATCTATTTTTAGTTCTTACCTTCCTTGACTTTCATTTCACCTTGTCAGAAGTATTCAGGTCTTTCCTTATTTTTAAGGCAGCAGCACCAGCAGATTTAACAGGTGGTGGGTGTGCCCGTATGTTCTGGGAACAGTTCAATGTACCTGCAAAATCAACATAAATGTAATTTAGCTGATTGCTCTGTACTGGATATAGAAGGTGGACATTTTCGTGTTTTTTGCCATACTCCCAAGTTTCCTGGCATCAATAGGAAGTTGAAACTGGAACTGTGTAGAGAAAGGGCTAGCTCCCTTTATGTTGTCTATATTTTATAAAATGACCAGAATTTTTTGACTGTAGTGTTTAAAGCTGCACCTTATTAAACAGGAGAGCGGGATAACCTTTTGGACTGCAGCTCACAGAATTTTCCAGGCAGCATCACAGTAGCTATGCCAAATAGAGGATATTGGGAGTTTTAGTTCACAAGGTAACCTTTCCAAGATCTCATCCTATTTATAGTAAAGGGTGAGCAACTTTGGAAAATCCTCCAGCCAGTTCTCACACCCACATGCACCCCAATCTGCTGTAGTCCATACCAGTCCTTCCCATTGAAATGGAAGAAAGCAGAACTCTACATCTGGTTTGAAAAAATCTTTTAAAAACATTTGAAAAACAAAACAAGGCATGAAAGGGCTTCACGCATCCTGAAGTGCAATTCTCCATGGAATGGAAGGAGTGAAGTGAAGTTCCAAGGCTTGATTGTGATGGGATCTGTGTGTTGCTTGCCTCTTTCAGAAGCAGTCACAGGTGGCACTCACAATCACATGTATAAATACATTTTAGGGCTTCCCCCACTATGATAATGACAACAGTGGTGGTGGTGGTGGTGGTGGTGGTGGTGGTGGTGGTGGTGGTGATGATGATTGCATTTCTGCAGAATTTAGTGTTCTCTGAAATCTGCTAATCATTTCCTCTTGTGCAAAAGTGATTCTGTTTTGGCTTCATAAGTAATGATAGCCACTGTATGTTTGAAATAGAGTGAATGCTATTCTCGTTGTCCTGTTCTTTGTTTTCTCTTGAACACAGTGGGACTTTCTGTTGAGTAGAAATAAATAGTGTTGTACATTCAAACACTGACCTGCTTTTCTGTGGAAGCTGTACAGGCCTACTCCAAAATAAGTCCTTTTGAGTGCTGTAGTAAAAAACTAATATCTGACTATATTGTCAGGAGCTGTGGATCTAAAGCAAAGAAGGAAGCCAAATTGTACAAATGTTGAAGAGAAAGCTCCCAGAAAAAACAATGAGGAAAGCAAAAAATCAAAACGATCTCCAAGATGTGAGTTGTGCCAACTTTTTTCTCTTTTAATGTTTCACTTTTGTCATAGTAAAATTTCACTTATTTGTAATATTTGTGAGTATCATGATTTTACTTTCAAATTCTGTTAGAATGTGCATGCACCGGAGGCAATTTGCAGCTGCAGCATGCTGTGTATTAGCATAGCCTTGTAAATAAGTCCATTAAAATGACTTTTTGTTGTTGTGTCCCTTCAAGACATTTCTGACTTAAGCCAATTCTAAGGTAAACCTATCAGTGAGTTTTCATGGAGAGATATATTAAGAAGGGGTTTGCCAATGCCTTCCTCTGACGCTGAAAGAATGTGATTTTCCTAAGTTCACCTTGTGGATTTCCATGGCTCAGCAGGAATTCAAATTCTGGTCTCCAGAGTCCTAATCCAAAACTCAAATCACTATACCATGCTGGTTCTTGACTTAAAGTAACTAGCTTCATCATTATTTTACTAGCTTACTAAGAGGCTAGAAGCCTATATGCCCAACCTGCCAGTAGAGGAAGGAATTTTCCCTTTCTGTGAGAAGCATGGAAACATATTGCAAAATCCAAGATTGTGCTGATGTTTGCAGTGGAATGTTGTTCCTCTCTTATCTTTAATGTAGACTTTCACCCCACTTGAAAACTGACTCTAGAAGATTTCCTAGGCTTCCAGAACCAGTTTTGGGTTGCATAGAAGCTGCAGTTGCCCCTTTGGTATACTACTGTTCCATCAATGGAAGTCCACTGTTGGATGTTGCTCACAGTCTGTTGCACTTATGGGCAATTAAAAAAGAGAAAATTAATTTCTACCATGAAGGCTGTGTTCCTCTTTTCCTCCTCTTTTCCCTCCCATGTGTTCATCTACATGAAATTCGTGGTCACCCATAAGGAATAGGGGGAGTAATTTAAATACAAGGCTGTATTAGTGGCTGGCTCTTAGAGCCTGGTTGCTGAACTGCAGTGCATGCTTTTTTGTTGTTTGTTCTTAACTTCCCTGTGGACTTCATTGTTATTAACTGCCATCAAATCAAGTTTGACTTATGGTGACCCTCCAAGTCACCCTATCATCAGCTGCCCTGCCCAGGTCTTGCAGATTCAGGGTGGTGGCTTCTTTAATTGGGTCTATCTGTCTGTAATGCAGTTTTCCTCTTTTCCTACTGCTTTCTACCTTACCAAACATTATTATATTTATTTAGATGTCTTTGTAGGATATGTCCAAAGTATGACAGTCATCTTGGCTTCTAAAGAGAGTTCAAATTTGATTTGCTCTAGGGTCCATTTATTTGTCTTTTTAGCAGTATGTGGTATCTGTAATAAAATGCAGCCTTGGCTGACCCCATTGCCGATTGGAAACATTTTGTTTTTCCATATTCTGTCGTGATGGTGGCCTCTTGGCCTGAGTATAGGTTGTGTATCAAGACAATAACATGTGTGGCACATCCATCTCTTTCTGAATGATCCATAGTTTTCCATTATCTACATAGTCAGATGCTTTACTATAATCTGTAAAGCATAGGGTGATTTTTTTCTGAAATTCCTCAGTGCACTCTATTATCCAAGATATGTTTGCAATATGATCTGTAGTGCCTCTTCTTTTCTTGAAGCCAGCTTGGTCATTTGGCACATTTGGCATATCTTGCTCCATATGTGGCAATAGGCTTTGTTTTTGAGCATCACTTTGGTTGCTTGGGAAGTTAATTCAATGGTTCTGTGGTTACTGCAATCACCAGTATTTTCATGCCTCTGTCCCAGGACCCAGATGGGACCCTTCCCAACAGCCACACCACAGAGAGATGAAAGGAACAGTACTTACAGCAGCCAGTGTAGGTGTAAAAGGGATTGCTCAGGAGTCTATAGCACTTGTATTTATATATATATATATATATACACACACACACAGCATATACATATACATATATATATACACAGCGTTTATGATAAGGACTTATTAACCAGGCCAACAGCTGGTTAAGACTCTGAGAGACCAGAACAGGAGGAGTCTGTTGTAGACGACTTATCCTATCAGTGGAAGCAGCCCAGCTTGCTCCTGAATTCCTTGCTTATGCTTCTGGAACCCTTGACCTTCATCTCGTGTAAGGATTTTGCCATCGGACTCTCTCTCTGAACTTATGATAGCTCAGGTTCTCTCTCTAAATCTACTGTGAAGTCAGAATGCAAAACAACTACAACAAACTTTGCTTGCTAGCTCCTGATAACAGGCTAATTAGACAGCTGGAAGCCTTGGCTGACTGCCAGCACAGGACAGGTGTCCCCTTTCATAGAAATTGGAATGTGTATTATAAGTTTCCAATCTATGGGCCTTTGGTTTGTTTTCCATGTTTGTTGATAGATTTTAGTTAGAGCTAGAGTGGATTCTGTCTCTGTAGCTTGAAGCAGCTGCATTGGTATGGCATCTCTTCCTGGTGCTTAGATGTCCATGTACACAGTTGCCTCCTTGGTTCCTTGAAGAATGTGTGAATGATGAAAAAACTGTTAGCCTTGCAAAATTCAACAAGTTACTTTCCTGCTTCATTTTTTGATCCTAGACCAAATTTTTCTATATTCTTTGATTCTGCTGTGTTTCCTACTTTTTGCATTCCAGTCACTTGTGATTAACAAGAAGTCCTGTGATCAACTTCCTCCTGGACTCTAGCAGGAAACAAGTTCCTACCATTTTCCTTTCCCCCTTTTTTTTTTAAATTGAAAGCAGTCTCTGGAAGTTGTTTTGTTTGTTTTTAAACAGAATTAGGGAAGGGGGGAAGTGATCTTAAACCATTCTATTACTCCAAATTCAGCCCCTCCTTTTCCAACAGCTTTTTTTCTTCCTATGAAATTCCGGATACATACATTCTACACATAAACACTAGGTAGACCTCAAGAGGAAGAAAAACAGCTCGTGAGTAAATTATGAGCAGAAACTGGCTGAAAGAATTGAGCACTTTCCCATCTAGCAGTTATAACCTCGTATGGCTGCTTTTCATTTTGAAAACAGAAACAAATCCTTAACTTGTTAGGGCTTCATTACACATATTTGCATGCACTATGTAGTTCCCCAGTCCAGTATTTGTTTAGTTTAGGAGGTTAAAATAACCTGATTGCCTTTGGTCCATTCAGGTGAGCCCAGGCATGAATTACAGAACTAAATTTACAATTAAAATGAAAAAAAATTGGGGAATTCTAAGCTGGTTGTGACATAATGCACTAAAACCTAGCAGTTTTCGTTAGACACAGGTATTTGAAGAAAGATGGCTGTGAGTAGAAAAGGAATTGCAGCCATGCAAGCTCTACTCTTTGATTTTGTAGTAAGATTTTAATAGGAATTATGCTTTTACAGGTATCTGTTTCCTTGTGACTTTGCTTATTGAATCCTGATGCTATTGACACAGCAGCTTATAGTTGCTTTTTGCTGCTGGAAATATCTGGTCAGCAGGGCCAGCTCTACCATTAGTCTTCATGTGTGAGGTGATCTGCTCAAGTGGCAAGGACTGAGACTGCTAATGGTGGCAACCCTCTGTTGTTCTTCCTATATTCCACAGTTGCCTTGGGCCACTCAAACTAGCCTGAAGGCTTCAGGTAGATTAGAGCGCACGCTCCTTTCACCAGCATTGAAGTCAGATTGATCTGCCAGTTCAGGCAGCTTTTTCTATATGGAACGAATGCAATCATGTCTGTCAGCTCAGGCAGCTGTATGTCCTGGGCTGGTCCTCTCGACCACATTACTAGAACTATGTAGTGACAAGAGCACTGGGCTAGAAAAACTGTTGGTATGACCTTGAAAGACTGTTCTTTATGCTCAAAATCATAAAGTTTATAACATTCATTTTCAGATGTCTTAATCCCACATTTTGCAAAGCTTTTCTTTGGCTGTCTTGCAGCAGTTATAAGTGGAATGATGTATGCCATATACCTCTCAACATACCATGAACGCAAATTCTGGTTTTCTGGCAGACCGGTAAGGAAATAGAATCATTTTCAAAACAATACAAAAGACATCCTGCCACTTGTTTTTCTGCTAAAATAAACAAACTGGGCTGCTCCTGTAATGTCTCCTATTTTATTCTCTATATATGGGTTCTGCTTTTCTTCAAGGAAATATGCATGTCTTCCCTCCCCCATTTTATCCTCATAACAGCCCCATGAGATAGGTGTGTCTGAGAAAGAGTCAGAGACCCATCGTCGCCCTGGGATTTCAAAAGTCCCAGTGCAATGCAGTTTAGCACTTGGTTATACCATGCTGAGCGGCTGTTTCTCAGAGCAGCCAATGTGTCCTAGGGTATGTCCTGAAGGGACATAAACCATATTCTTGTTTGGGCTGATCAGGTCTGGATGAGATGATGGGCACTCACCAACATAATCTAGGAATCCTAACTATGTTGTTTAAGTTAAATGAGGATTTAATTAATATGTGAAAGTAATTAAATGTATTCCAAGATCCTATATTACAGAGGTAGCTATGTCTTGACTCCATTCCCCAAGCATACCCTAACAGTCGACAGCCACATCAAGTGACAGAGGTGTGTTCTGCTTGCATTTGGGGTGCAAGAGGATGATGTTTCCAACCCCATCCATACAGTAATTTCTGGTACAACGAGGAGTTGTGACAGAGGTCCTGTTTCTGATTGTTATACCAGAGATTGCTGGTGAGAGGGGGTTGGAAGCATCCTCCTCCTATGTGCTGATTGCCATCAGAACAAAACTTCATTATTTGGTGCAGCTGCTGGCTCTTAAGGTAAGGTTTAGTGGAGGTGGGGGTCATTTGTGATTGTGTTAATATTGGCACAATCACAAATACATAGCGTGGCTGACTATGGAGCTGCTACAGATGCGTAACACTAGCTTATGAATCCATAAGATGCCATCTGTTATGGAATAAATTATGAAAGAAGAGGGAAGGAGAAATAAAACACTTTATTGGTGGATTAGTAAAAATATCAACCAACCTGGAAAAGTAGAGGCATGGGTTAGAAGTAGTCTCATCCTTGACACTAGGCACATATAGTGAGAGGCTGTTTGACTATAATTGAGTAAACTCTGAGAAAGCCACATTCAGATCCCCACTCAGCTATGAAACCCATTGGGCAACCTCAAGCCAGTTATACTCTGTCAGTTTGACCTACCTCATAGGGTTGTTGTGATGATAAAATGAGGAAGAGCTGAAAGACCCAGTAATGTTGCAAGATACAGAGGTCATAGCTTTTGAGCTTCTGTTTATCGTGTAGACAGATCCCATTTCACTTTCTGGTATCTCTGTTGGAAATGGATTTCTGGGTGCAGGGCTGGAAGAAATGTCTACACGATTCCTTGAGAATTGCTGACAGACAGAGTACGTACTAACAATCTAGATAAGCCATAGTTGCAAAACTGTCCTAAGGCAGTTCTTTATGTCTCATGGATGCCTCCATAATTATTCCCATTATCATGATACTATTTTTTAAATATTTATTTATTTATTTATTTGCAGTGTTTAACCAAAATGCTTCCTAGTGTGGCTTACAGATCATTAATTCAACAGACCCTGTCCTCAGGCTTACAATAAGACATGGTGCACAAGGCCAAAGGACTGGGAAGAGGAAAAAAGGAAGTAATTAAGTTACATAACAGCTAAGTTTCAGCATGATGGAGGCATGGCTGGCTGCTGCTCTTCTGCCTCCATGGTCATAGATAAAAATGAATTTTCGCATTTTTAAAACAAATAAATAAGGCCTATCTGAAAGAATTGTAGCTGGTTTTTTTATTCTAGCAAACATCATTTTATTCTGTTTTTCTTCTTCTAGGAGCTTGAGCGGGAAATCACATTTCAAGGCGATAGTGCTATTTACTATTCATTTTACAAAGAATTACTAAAGGCACCTTCCTTTGAAAGAGGTAAAGCAAATAGTCCAGTGCTTGCAAAAGTTCCGTTTTTGACCTACATGTCCCCAAATATCCCACCCAGCATGGTCAGTGGCTGTGCTGTTGGCTGTGGGGTTCTGGGACTTCAAAAAGTAAGATTTGTAATATACTCAGTAAACAGTGACTGAGATAAAATCAAGCTTCCTAATTTGATAAGCTTTTCAGAATTGTAGAAAAAAGTGTGCAAACTTCCAAACTACCTAAAACGTTTTGAGTAAGTGGAATAGAAAAACTGAGGAAAAGCTTAACAGAAAATCTCAAAAAGTTTCTGCATCTTCTTAGCAATACTATCCAGATCATAGCAGGGCAGTGATAGTTTTCACCTACTTGTTTATCCCTTACTGTCTGTTCATGTCTATTTCTAATTCTGTTAGTGGTCTGAAAAAACATAATGCTTAGGCTAAGGAGAGATATAAACATGATCAGTTCCTGGATGAGAATCCATTGGGAATCATATAAATTATTGTGAGCTTTCTCAAAAGAAGCAAGATAAATGTTGCTTTAAAAAAATGTCTATAGAAGTCGAGTATCTCTTAAGTCCCTCTGAAATCAATGAGAAATAAGAACAAGATGGAACACCCAGTGGCACTGTTTATTTGGATTGCCTTGCTGCACATAGGCTGTATTCACACATCTCAATAAGCCATGGATTAGTGCTTAAATCTGAATTGCATGGTATAGGGCCAAGCAGGCCAGGGACATGGTATGTATGTTTGGAGGGTCAGATGATGTGACAAGCCAGAATTTAACAAACCAGAATTTATAAGACAACGAAAAATTGTGGGTTTAGATTGTGATTGATGGCTAATAAGTAAACACTCATCACAACCAGGCAAATTTCAGTTATTGACACTGTCCTTCTTGTGACATGCAGTCATACAGAATATAAACAGGGCCTGGAATTGCTAGTAAGATACTAAATTTCAGAGTAGCCATAGTAAAGATGCTGTGGAGCTTTAGACTTTATTGCACTATTATCTGTCTGATTCAGCATGTGATTGTGGATTTTGTAGAAAAACAAGTATTAGACAGATGCTATTTGTGTCACCTGTTTCCCAGAAAAGTGAGTATAGATACATTGCAATAAATCAATTCAGCATTACTTTTTCTTCTGCTCATAAACCTAATCAGAGCTTGCAAGAGTTACCTTTTTGAACTCTAGCTCCCAGATAATCCACTCATCTTGGCCAGTGGCCATGTTGGTTGAGAGATTCTGGGAAATGTAATCCAATAGATAAATAAATAACTCCCAACCTCTACTATGAATATAACAAGATGGCATCTAACAGCTTTTGTCACTGAAATTGTGAAGGCAGTTTGTAAATCCTGGTATGTACAGTGGAGATGTCGTTCAGCTTTAGAAATAGCATTTGCAAGGTATCAGGGTAAATACTTTAGAAATTTTCATTCCAGTTGGTAGTGTGACACTGCATTAACTAACACAGTTTGTTCCTCTCCTCTCCCATCGTCCACAGGCATTTACCAGCTTACCCATGACAACAGCACTCTCTCAATGAAGACCATGAATGCTGTGCGACAGATGACTTTGTATCCAGAGTTGATCGCCAGCATCTTGTATCAAGCATCTGGCAGTAAAGTATGCATTGTTCTCTTGCTTTTTAGAGTCCTGAGTGTTAAGTGGAAGAGATGTGCGCTCCCTAATACAAAACCAGTTTATGTTACTTCAGAGCATCAGTTGTGTGTCCAAAGGCTTGACAAATGTGTGACAAATCAAAGTTTTGTGCAGTGATAATGCTTCTTCCACTTAGATGCAAGTGCAACTCGCTCTGTACTATGGACTGTGTGAATTGGCCCACTTTACTGCAACAGAGACAAAAATATGAATGAAGCAAATCCTAAAATAGAAATGACTGGGTGGGGAACCTTTGGCTGTCCAGAAGTCTTAAACTACCACTCCCACCATCTCTTAGCATTGGTCGTGCTTAGCATTAGCCATGCTAAAACACTGGGGGAGACCAAGGTTCTCCACTCTCCTAAAACAAGTGTCTCTACCAAGATAGCTGGCTTGAGTTTTCACTTGTTGTAGTGGTTGGTTGTTGTTGTTTTTTAAAAAAAGGCTATTAAGATAACTGGTTATTTGTAGGAAGGCTGCCTTCAGTATCTATTGAGGAAGGAGGTAATGAAGAATCCTCTCTTTAAGTAGGAAGAAGGGTATAGTTATTCATCTTTGTGTATAGTTGGGCATGAGAGTCAGCATGGTTTAGTGGTTTGAGTGTTGAACTAAGCCTCTGGAGACCAGGGTTCGAATCCCTGCTTTGTCCCCTCTGTGTGACATTGTGCAAATCACACTCTCTTAGCCTTTGGGGAAGGTAAAGGCAAAGAAAGAAGAAATGTGAAGAAAGCTTGCGAAGAAAACTCCTGGACAGGTTTGCTTTAGAGTTGCCATAAGTTGGAAAATGACTTGAAGGCACACAACAACAACAGCTCATGCAGAGAACTTATGATGTGGCTAAACGAGTGAATGATGAGCCAGAGAGCCCTGATTTCAAGTATGAGCTGTACTATAAACACATTAGGAAGCAAGTGGGGAATAGAAACAAATTTATTAAATATGATAGTCTTGATGAAGATAGTATTTTAACATCTCCTGAGACTTGTGAGAAAATGTGCACCTTTCTGTGAGCATTTGTTCATTTGCAAGTCATATGGATCATTTCTGAAAATTACAGTGCTCACAAAATAGTATGCTTATTTTAAAATGAGAATGGTAAAAAGCTGTGTAATTGGGGGGGGTGTTATATCACTGGAGAAAAAACACATGCAGAAATGTTTTTAAGTTTCGGTGTAAAGTTGCATAAATTAGCTACATTGTACAAATTAGAAATATTCTGTGAAAACAGTTTACATGGATTTTGGTGTGGGAGTGAAGTATTGAGGTCTCAAGCTGTGTAGGGCTTTTAGTGTCATCACCAGCACCTTGAGTTCAAACCAGAATGTGAATTGTCAGCTGGTGCCAGCATGGTTATTTTGGCCAACAGGGTTTTGGCAAGAGTGTCCCTTCTGGGAATTGAAACTCTGCAGCACAGAGTACTGGTGAGGAGATGTTTTATGCTGGTTCCTTCTTCCTCTTGTACTCCCTTGGTGGCTGGTGAATTCTGGGATTTGTAGTCCAGAAAAGTGTTTCCAACTTCTGCTGGAAAGGGACCTTCACACCTCTGGAACAGCATTTCAGAGAGTGTAGTCTCTTCAGGAGAGAGGGTGAATGGTGTTCATCCCACATCCAACAACTAAATTGTGGATCCCTTCTGTTTCCAGAAAGGACACAGTAGATCCAACCTATTCTTTTCTTAAAAAATGAAATGTATTAATTTTAAAACAACATACAGTAACGTGAACAGTTAAAAACACAGTGAAAGCAAATGGAGGGTATAAAATCAGAAGGCCAGTAGATTTTGTGAATCTCCTGGATCTATCCAGTCCATTCCTATTAACTGAAGAACACCTAGAAGGCTAGAATGTATTTTCCTGAGATTGATCAATCAACCATTCAAACTGCCCTCTTGCTAATTTTTTCTGACATGGTTAGTGCTCTCCCTTTGCACAAGTAGATGATACTTGGGACAACAGAAAGTTACAGCTGCTACTGCAACTGCCTGTGTCAAGTTCATGGCATTCCTGTTTACATATCTGGTTTTTGAATAGTGCTAATTGTGACTCAGCTTCTTACAAACCTTATTGTTTTTGTTGTGTGCTATTGAGTCATTTTGGACTTATGGTGACCTGAAGGTGAACCTATCATAGTGTTTTTTGGGGCTGAGAGTGTGTGACATGCCCAGGGTCATCCAGTAGGCTTCCATGGCCAGAAAGGGAATCAAACTCTATTCGTAAGGTAGTCCAGTACTCAAACCAGTACACCATGCTAGCTCTCTACAAATCTTATACCATCATTCTAACACATTTTTAAAAATCTTTCATTTTCAGGATGTTATAGAACCAGTATATTTTTACATTGGTATAGTCTTTGGACTTCAGGGGATCTATGTGACTGCGTTGTTTGTAACCACCTGGCTTATGAGTGGAACTTGGCTCGCAGGAATGTTGACAGTTGCCTGGTTCATTATAAACAGGTAAAAGCAAACTGTTATTTTTGTTTTCTGATTTGTGTTTTTGTTTTCTGATTTATGGTGCAGTCCTGATTCCCAGATCCTCTGCCTTATAGGGTTTTTTGAGATGGTGAGACAGTCCACATCTGTGATAAGATTACAGCTGCATCTTTGGAAGGCTTTGTTGGTGTAGATCTGTTAGCAGTGCTGTTCTTCTTGGTAGGCACTAAAGCAGGGTGATGTGAGGTAACTTTGAATCTTCTGGGTGCTCAGATACACCAGCCTAATGATGGTATAGTTAATTTAATCCCTGCCCCCCATCTCAGTGCTGGTGAGTTCACCCCCCCCCCGCAAAAAATATACTGGATTAAAAGTTGTCCCCCTTCTCTGGGTGGTGGGAGAATGGAAACAGTAGATGAACTGCTACTTTTCTCCCTGCCCTAGTTGCTCTGTTACTATTTAATACAGTGGCCCCTCCACTTTGTGAGGGTTCGGAGCACAGAACCCTCACAAAAGTAGAAAAAAGGCAAATAACTTTTCCCTGTGATCCCACTCCTATTTCCTTCAGAGGCTCCCCCCCCATTTCCCTTGCCATTTGCATTCGGGGGCCAGAGGGAAGAGAATGGGAGGGGGAGCTCCCAAGGGGAGAAGGAAGGCTTATGCCAGCCTCCCCCCCCATTTTCCTTCTCTTTTGTTTGGGTGTTTTCCTTCCTTCTCTGCACTTGGCAAAATGGGAGGAGGAGAATAGTGGGGGCACACATGTGCCTCAGAAATAATCGAATTCTCAAAGGTTAAATCTGTGAAGGTCAAGGGAGGAGTGTACTTGCTGAGCATGGTGCTACCAGAGTATTGTAGTTGGATAACACCAGGTACATAGTGTTCAGGTTCAGATTCAAGCAACTGTAGTCCTACGATTTTCCTTGTTGAAAACATTCTTTCTGCACTCTCTTTGCGGGAGCTTCTGTTTCACTGTTGTATATAATACCTCAGAAGAACTGTGCCTGTGGGTGGCTGGAATTACTGGAACAGGGAACAGATTTATGAATAAGGACTGGAGCTGAAGCCTGCCATGTACCGTATTTGCTGGCGTATTAGATGCACTGGCATATAAGACGCACCCCACTTTACAAGGGGTGTTTTTCAGGGAAAAAGTTTTTTTAGTTCTCTGGTGAGCAAAATGCACAGGAAAGGAGGGGAAGGAAAAGCGTGCTGCACCACCACCCTTCTCTTCCAGTTTGCTTGGGCAGAAGCTCCCGGCAGAGTCAAAATGCACAGGAGAGGAGGGGAATGTAAAGAGTGTTGCACCAGGAAAGGAGACGAATGAAAAGAATGCTGCACCACTGCCTGTCCTTTCCTGTTTTTCTTGGACAGAAACTCCCAGTAGAGTCAAAATGCACAGGAGAGGAGGGGAAGGTAAGGAGAAACTGTAGAAACATCTATCTATGTTCCTGTATATCAAAGCTTCCACTGTACCCTCCCGTCCTGTTTTGCCTGGGTGAGGATAACATCTTTCACTCCCCCTCCCTTCCCTATGTTTTTAGCATTACCGTATTTGCTAGTGTTTAAGACACACCCTATTTTCAGAGGGTATTTTTTAGGGAAAAGGTGCATCTTATATGCCAGCAAATACGGTATATTTTTTGTCATCTTGCTTTGTTGGTTACATCTGTATGTTGTTAAGTTTTTCTATAGGCTGGGAAGTGCCCTGGAGCCCAGTGCAGGGCATTCCTTTTGCAGTGCAAGTTTCAGAAACTGAAATGTTGCTGCCAAAGAATGTGGACCTTGCTTCCAGTGGAACTTGTTTGTAGCCATATAAGGAGTTTAGGATTAGATAGCAAGGCAAGTTATGATCAGTCCTAGAAAGGTTTCTGTTGTTTAAAACTTCGCTGTGGGTACATCAAATTGTTGATAGTGTATAACTGAAAATTTGTGTTTTAAAAGCAACTCAGTACATCTTCATTGTGCTTTTTTTGTCTTTCTATACCTTTTTTTTAGGGCTGACACAACAAGGATAGATTATTCAATCCCTTTAAGAGAAAATTGGGCCCTGCCATATTTTGCTTGCCAAATTGCAGCTTTGACAGGTTATTTAAAGAACAACTTAAACTCTTCTGCAGAGGTAAGATGAAATACTGAAAAAAGGAATATAATGGCATAAATAGGCTGTGTGAACACGTGACAAGTTGTCCCAATAGACTATGGGCATGGAATCAATCTGGTTGCCCCTCATCTTTTCTCCTTCCCATTCCTTACATGGCCTTTGAGGAAGATACTGTGGCTTGTAAACATTAGATAGGAAACTGTAGTTTTACTGCCATTTCATAGAATCATAGAATCATAAGAGTTGGAAGATACCACAGGGGCCATCCAGTCCAATCCCCTGCCATGCAGGAACATACATCAAAGCAGTCCCAACAGATGACTAGCCAGTCTCTGCTTAAAAACCTCCGAAGAAGGAGACCCTACCACACTCCCAGGCAGCGTATTCCACTGCTGGACAGCTCTGATCATCAGGAAGTTCTTCCTGAGGTTTAAGTGGAATCTCTTTTCCTTGTCCTTTCCTTTTTTCCTTGTCCTAGTCTCTGGAGCAGCGGAAAACAAGCCCGCTCACTCCTTGACATGACATCCCTTCAAATATGTAAAGATGGCTATCATGTCCCTCTTAACCTCCTCTTCTGCAGACTAAGCATACTCAGCTTCCTAAGATGCTCCTCAAAGGGCATGGTTTCCAGACCCTTCACCATTTTAGTCCCCTCTTCTGGATACGCTCCAGCTTGTCAATATCCTTCTTGAAATGAGGTGCCCAGAACTGGACACAATATTCCAGATGAAGTCTAACCAAAGCAGAATAGAGTGGTACCATTACCTCCCTTGATCTATACACCATAATCCTGTTGATGCAACCAAGAATCACATTTGCTTTCTTAGCTGCCACATCACACTGCTGACTCATGTTCAGCTTGTGGTCCACCAAGACTCCTAGATCTTTCACACGTTCTGTTATCCGGCCATATATAAGCCAGGATCCAATTAGAGTATGATGATAGATTGTAGTGCTTAAACCACAGTTTCCTGGACCATGTCATCATTGTTCACTCCTGTGATGTCTATCCTATAGGCTCCTTTCAAGACTAACAGACTCATGTTAGAAAACCTTTCTTTCCTAATCTTTTGTTTTCAAAGAATACTTCTAGGCCTGGGCCTGAACCAGGGGTGGGTAAGGTGCATTTTCCCAATGCTGAACTGCCAGCATTCTTTATTATCAACCTTGTTGGCTAGGGCTGATCAAAACTGCAGTTCAGCAATATCTGGATTGTTCTCATTTGCTTACTGCTGGCCTAAATCCTGTTGTTAGTCCTAACTAGCATAGTCCCATTAAATCGACAGAACCCTTTGGAACTCCCTTCTGCGGGAAGCTAGGCTGACCACCTCCCTGCTCTTGTTTCACTGGCAGGCAAAGATCTCTTTGTGTAAGCAGGGAATTTTGATTGGGATGTGTTTTATCTTATTTTATCTTTTCTATGTCTTTTAAATGATTTTAAAAGTATATGTCTTTCAAATGATTTTAAACAGTGGATTTTAAATGTGGTGATTTTTAAATAGTTTTTAAATTTTTATTGTTACGTTTTTAAATTGATTCTCTTTGGGAGCAGCCACTCTGGGAGAAAGGCAGCATACAAATGAAACAAACAAACAAAATTATTTAAATATTGATGTATGTAGACATCCATTTGTAAAGAATGACTTCATTGGTCTGCTTTAGTGAGAACTAGAAATTAGATTTAGTCTAATGTGCCTACAAGAGTGATTTTGCTAGTGTGGTAGCAAATGTTTCTAATGTAATTCTTGCCTCGAAACAAGTTGCTCAGCCAGTTCTAATGGACAGAAGATTGAAGCAGAGTCAGAGTTTCATTGGTTCCCATCTGAGAGTTGGCACATGGATAGTATTCAGTGATGTCATTTATAAAGCTGCTGTCACTTGCAGGAACCTTGTCTTCATCCTTGCATCACTGTGAGATCTTGTACTCTGCTTCCGCTTGGGCAAGCTGTCACATAGCTTATTACAGCTTAATTTGAATGCTTGTATTAATTCTTCTAACACTTGTACAAGTGCTAACAGAACAACAAAAGCACATGTGGCTCCATCCCTTGCCTTGGATTAAAAGATTTACTTTGATGCATGTTGCACTTTTGTATATGCAGCATGGCATTTTATTTATTTGTGGGTCTGTAGTGGACTGACTTAAAACAATGCCAGGAGCTACAAAAATTTCTCCGGATGTGGAGAGTAACTTACTCGCAATTACAGACTTACTGGTGGTGTTGGCAGCTGCATTAAGAGGCTTGGATTTCTGCATGTAAACACCTCTTTAGATCTGGGTACCTGGTCTCTTTCCTTTGCTGAACTGTGCACGTGCTGTTCCTCTTTTCCCCTTCTTCTCTTCTTATTCAAGAGGGAGCATGTTTAGAAATCCGCATCTGCTTATTTTTGTTGCAATATGATTCCTTCTTACAAATTGCTTGAATTTGATTTTGTGAAGGTGGTCAGCTCAGTATGTTTTTCGCTTGTAATTTTCTTAGGTGTCTGTCCTTGTTTTAAACTGGTAGTAATGACATAGCAATAACACTGCTCGCTCAGGTTGAACTAAGGAAAAGTGTAATTAAGACTGCAGTGCTCTACGTGCTTACCAAAACATCATTGAATACAATACAACTTTCAAATTGACATCCTTAAAATTATGGTGTAACAGTTTCCCTTCTTTTGAATTGTTAAGGCCTTATTCTTGTTGATACTCAGAGCACGAGGGTTCTATCGTAATAGAAATGAATTCAGACTCATTCAAGATTTTGATGTTTAAAGATAAAATACTATTGCCTAATTGGTAATTGTTTCTTCTCCCCCTTATATTTTTTCCCCTTCCTCACCAGAGGTTTTGCTACCTGTTGGTCAGTGCTTCAACATACACTTTTATGATGATGTGGGAATACAGTCATTATCTCCTGTTTGTCCAGGCGATTTCTCTCTTCCTGCTAGATCTCCTAGGTCTTACGCAACCTGAGAAGGTATTTTGGCATTTGGAAAGTATTAGTTGAATATTTATAAAATCAAGCATTCTCTTTTTGTTTTGTTTTGTTTCTTGCTTTCCAAAAGCTTCATCTGATGATTTTGAGTTGGGCACAGAATGTTATAGAGCCAGCATGGTGAAGTGGTTTGAGTATTTTGCTGGAGATCACCCTTGGCTGTGGAAACCCAATGGGTGACCTTGGCCATATTAAACATCCTCAGCCCCAGAAAATCCAATGATAAGTTCATTTCAGGGTCGTCATAAATCAGAAACAACTTGAAGGCACACAACAGCAACAATAACAACAGAATATTTGGATAGTATAAGTTAATGAGTCAGTGATTTAAAGCTCTTAGTGCTCAATCAGGACTCCAGGAGATCAGGGTTCAAATCACTGCTCAGTCATGGAAACCCACTGGATGTAATGAGAAAGAGATCTAGAGAAGAAATAAGATTCAGAAATGAAGAGGGTGGGTAAACTATAACAAACAAATCTTGTAGTAAAGTTGGTAGCATAAGGCTTGGTTCGCTTGATCAGATGCATGGAGTGAAGTACCTAGATGCCATCATTTATACCTGTCTGGGCTGGGACACTTTTTTTGCCTTTGTTGGTTTTTGGGGGATGAGAGAGGGAATGGGATGTTTATTGTTTGTTGGATTAGGGTAAAATGAAATAAAAATAATTTTTAAAAACATAAAAGTTAATGAAAGAAGATAAACTATTCTTGCAACTCTAATGTTCTTCTGTTGCTTAAAATCTGAGGCCTTTTATTTTATTATTTTCTCTCCTCCACAGGTACATGAAATTTATAAAATTTACCTGTTCTCTCTTTTCCTGGGATACATGTTACAGTTTGAAAACCCAGCTTTGTTAGTATCTCCACTGCTAAGCCTTGTCACAGCTGCACTGCTGGCAAAATGCCTTCAGGTAAAAACTGGCAGATCATTTCATAGCTCTACATGTTTCTGTATTGCTGTTTCTTTGGAAAGCTGCGTGTGGACCTTGTGCAGCCGCTGAAGCTCGTTTTTGAAGCCCCTGCTGTCCCTTCCCATTGGCTGAAAGACTGTGCTGCCAATAACTGGATGTGGTAACATCACAGAAAAATGAACACACCTTCCCTTCCAGAAGGGGAAAAGACAGTCTGCCCTACCTATTTGCAAGATTCTGTGGCACTGGAGGGCATTCTGGCATCCTCCTTCACCATAGATAAATGGTCGATTGAATTTCTTCAGCCTATGATGGGTGTCCAGCATGGGCCATCCTACCCCTGGAAGTTGTCTACCCATGCCATAAAAATTAATAGTTGTTCTTCTCTGCAGATGAATACAAAAAAGGGGACACTTCTATCAAGAATGCTGAAAGTTGTTTACTTTTATTTGGTATTCACAGTAACAGTGACTTTGAATCTTGTAGTGAAGGTAAATCTTATTTGCATAAACACATTTAATCACTGCAGTTATTTTTCCAGAGTCTGTTGTTGGGGAGAATGCACCTGGTGCACACACAAATCTGCCTTATTTCCAAGTGAAATAGATAATGGACCAAACTAATTAAAGAAAGAACTCTAGAAAATGGCATCCATTCTGCATTTATTTGCAGTATCCAAGCTCCCAACGTTGCTAGTGGCTTTTTCTATGAGAATGAGATAAAGAAGTAGATCAGGAGAGGGTGGGGAGTGAAGAAAACTAGAATGAAGTAGAGGCATATGTTGAAAGTTTGATTTTTTTTGGAAAAAAATTCTTTGTCATATGTCATAATAGAGCAATAATAAATTATATTAAATTTGAAGCTGGAAAATGTTATCTTTCAGTCTTCGTGTCCCAGGAATCCTTCCGCTAGCATGGCCCATGGCTGAAGGATTCTGGAGCTGAAATCCAAAAAGTAACTTTTCCATAAATATCATATAGTGCAGTTGTAATTACAGATCTGTTTTTAATCTTGGTGGCCCATTTGAGTTTTCCATTTTGTTGGATTTTATTGTAATGGAGCCTTCATTACCAATTGTTAGCAAACCATTTTGACTGTTTTCAATGAACTTTTTATAGCTAGCGGTACATCTTCATCTCAGATCAGCAGAAGATGTGTTACCCTGTTGTGTTTGGCCTCCCGCATGTTGCTGTGCTGCAACTCCCAGCAACCTCAGCCATCATGGCCTGTGGTTGGAGGATAGATTTGTGGTTCAGTAAGATTTGGAGAACCATAAGGCTCCCATCTCTGCTATACAGGATCCCCTATAATTGGTAGTGTTCTTTGAACTGCTATCCTCTTGCAGAAAATGTGTAGAGCATGGAAAAATCAAGGTTTTAGGGACTACAATTCCCAGAATCCTTTACCAGCATGGTCACTGAAAGTTGGTCTGAAAGAAAGTTCAGAAAATTGTAGTCCAAAAAGGTTATTTTTTCCAGGCTCTGAAAATGAGTTAATATTACTGAAATACATTTGTATGATGTAGGTTTGATTTCTCACAGTTTCACCGTGATCACTGCCTGACAGTTTTCATTTCATTTGTTTTTCAGACATTTATTTCGCATAAAGAACATGAACATTTAATGAAAGTTCTAGAAGTAAAGTTGGGTTTAAACACAACTAAGTAAGTCTGAACTAATGACTTTGCCAAATGCAAGTAGCTGTATGTTATGATCCTTGAAGGAGCACACTGAGTTTGCTTGAGAATCTTGTCTGGTGATATCTGTCTCATGCCAACCCTTTGTTCACTGAGGCTGGGGTGTGTTTTCTCATAACTTGAGAATTATCTTAGTAAGAGTGAGTCTTTGTACAGGGCTACTTATAAGCAAGACACTCTGGAACCTTTGATTCTGCGAAAACATGGGAAAGTTTTATAATGAACTAAGGGCTACAAAACCCTGTTTCTTAAGAAACTGAGCTTTTTGGTAAAATTTATCTGCTCCTTATGTTTATGACAATATATTCACATTCATGTGAGCAAAGTCTTAGAAGCTAGAATTACTGCTGACTGACAAAAGTGACATTTTAGTGCCTTGCAGCCTTCCTTAAGCCTCTTCATGACCAGCAAGAGTAAATTAAAGTTAAGCCAAATAGCAAGCACAGAATAAGTTGTTCAAATTACTTGAGCAATGTTGTACAGTCATCCCTCCACATTCACTAGGGTTAGGGGCACAGCACCCCTATGAATGTGAAAAAAATGTGAATAACTCTAGGCCCTCCCAAACCATATTTAACACACAAAAAAGTATGATCACCATATTCAGCCCACCGTGGATTCCTTTGAGGCATCAGAGTTCCTTCACAAGGCAGAAGTGGGTGGCTGGTGGGGCTTACTGCCACCTCCACTGCCACCCCACACTATTTTTAATAGGGACTTACAAGCCTCATTTGCAGTTTCTCAGTCTCACGAGGCTTGCAATCCTTATTAAAAATGGCATGGGGGGAGCAGAGTTGACAGCGAATAATCTGTGAAGAATCAAATCCGCAAAAGTGGACCCACAGATGTGGAGGGCTGACTGTATTGTATTGTTTGCTCAGCCCACCTTTTAGGTAGACAGTGCTGGGGCACTTGTTGGACCGTCAGATGTTGCTAGACTCAGATTGCTATCAGTCCCAACCAGCCTAGCTGATGGCGAGAGTTATAGGTATACCTGGAGGTACATTCATTTCTCATTCCCAGGCTAAGAGATGGGTAAAGCCAGTGGACTAATGAGTTAAAGATGAGGTGCATGACCTAGGGAAGGGAGGAGTTTATGAGAGAAACAGATAAAGAAAGAACAGCCTGAGAGGAAGTAGAATGGAAGGTTGTAAGTGAAGGCCTCCAGCATGGGCAGCACCTGTGGAGGCCTTTGGAGCCACAGAGTAGCTGTGCCTGGGCTCACAGCTGACAGTGAACAGAGGTCCATCAGCATGCTTTGTTTCCTAGGCTGGGAGTCTCAGTGGAGGCCCTCTGACATGGGAAACAGCCAAGAGCCTGGAAAAAAAATACTCTTTTTGAACTACTACAACTTCCAGAATACCTCCTAGCCATGCCTTGTCCAACAAAATAACTTTTCCAAGATAATTGGGGTATTTGCCTAGATACAGAGGGGTCGAATTCTTTGCTGTAAACTCTAGGATCTATTGGAATGTCAGAGAACCATATTCCCTGCTGCAACTTGGTGCAGTAAAGCTGATGTAGTTTTCTTCTTCCTTCCGCTCAGTCATTTGTGAGTGAAGTTACCCCTGTTATGAGGAATGGCTTCCTGGAAGCCATGGCTGTGAGGAATGGCCTCCAAAGGACACATTTAAAAACAAAGTATGCTTCTGCTTCAACAGTATTATTTTTACTTGTACACAAAAATGATCAATGGATTGATCAACTTGAGGGGTCTTCGATTGGGTGACGGACCTAATTTTTATGCTTATAAAGGCCTATGAAGACAATCTGGGGCCCTTTGTACACCATGCCAGCATCCTATGAAATTAAGGAGTCTGTAGTTTGGTGAGGCACTATTTATCTTTTATTTATTTATTTATTCCATGTATACCCTGCCTTTCTCTTGTGACCCAAGGTGGCTTACTGCAGTGGAAAGGGAGTATGAAGGGGTTTAACCAGACCTCACAGCTTAGGATCAGCCTTTGAGAGGGCACTCTTGCGTGTCTTTGCCACTGGGCCTGAGATGACGGTGAGACTGAGATCACCCTGCCATGAAGATCTTAAAACTTAGAGTAGAGCTCTCTGTTTGAGGATTCTAAATACTTCCTAAACCACAATTTCCAGGATTACATAGGATGCTGCCATGGTAGTTAATATGGAATAATTCCACTGTAATTGTGTACTGTAAAAAGCCTCAGTGTGTATATGGGGGGTATTCTGACCTGCTGAGTTCATGGCTGTCCTCTTTGTTTTCTTTTGGGTGTTCATAGGAACTTCACAATAAATTGGTTCCTGTGCCAAGAGTCCCTTCAGACACCATCCCAAGACTTTTTCCTGCGACTCACTCAGTCTTCCCTCTTGCCTTTCTACATTTTAGTGCTAATTATTTGCCTGGTGTCTGTTGGCCAGGCCATCTTTAGAAGGATCAGGTAAATTGATTTCTACCCATTCTTTGCCTTTTGTTGTCCCATTGAGAGAGTGTGGGTCTCTTCATCTGTTTTTGGCCTACAACTCCTATCAGTCCTAGCTAACATAGTGTGATGGATGCTGAGAGCTGTAGTCCAACAACAGGCCACACACTCCCCACGTCTGCCTTCCATGTCAGTTGCTGGATGTAACTGATCAGCCTTCACTGGTAAATGCCAGTTGCAGTGCAAGGGGTTACTAAGCTGGACAAACTATTTGTGTGGTGGTGTAAATACACAATGTCGTTTCACTTTCTGCATGAAGTAAGGAGCGAAATGTGAATGTGAATTGACATGAATGCCCAGTGCCTTTTACTTTTCAACCTCCAAAATGATATGTGTAAACCAGGTAGATGTGACATGGCATAAATGCCCCCACACCCTCTAGAGCAGTGGTTCTCAACCTGTGGGTCCCCAGATGTTTTTGGACTTCAGCTCCCAGAAGCCCTGAGCATTGACCATAGTGGCTGGGGCTTCTGGGAGCTGAAGTCCAAACACATCTGGGGACCCACAGGTTGAGAACCACTGCTCTAGAGGGAGTTTGAGGGAATTTTAAGGTGTTTTTTTTTTTGCGGTTCTCCAAGGTCACGGTGTGGGGGGGTTAAGGGGGCCTGCGAGCCTCTGACAGTTGCACACACTTGATGTAAATTATGCTGTAGCATATATTTCTTTATAGTGCAAAGAAGTAGTTATAAATAACTAATTTCTTGAAATTAATTCTCTTAATAGCCAATATACAATTAAGTTCCAGTACGCCTTATAACTTGGTGACGGATAATTTCACCCTTTTCTCTATGTAACATTCAGAGCTTAATGTTACAGTTGTGGAGGCAGCTTTCTTAAATGATAGAAGAGGAATATTACATGGTTCACAGCTGGCTTATTGCTTTGTGGTGCTTCTTTGTGTTTTGTAGTGGATGTTTGAGTAACAATGAAAGTACACAGGGAGAGCATGTGTTTTGGTACTACAGGGCAATGGCTTTTAGCACTGAGATTTTAAAAAAGTAACTGTTATTTGCATAACAGGAAAGTTTATGTTACTTGTAACAGTTGCAGTGATAGCAGTAACTAAAGACTTGCAATCACAGTGATGGGGGCTTGAAACTATAACAGTAACTAATTACTTTTAAAAAACAACTTTCTAAGCCCAGTTTCCTTATTTTGTTGTAATGTTAATGTTCAATTCATTTTATCAGTGTTTGTGTTACACAAAAAGGAGCATAACATTTGAGTGAGCATTGATAAGATTGCTGTAAAACTGTGTGTCTCTTCCATTTCTTATGTGGTTCTGTTATTTGCCCCAAAATTCCTGAATGTGGTAAATATTATGTATCTTCTCTGTCTCATTCTGTTCTTGGTCGCTTTTCTGCTATACAACAGTGTTCTGGGGAAAACATTGCTTTATATCGGGACCTCCAAGCAGCAGTTCTTTTCAGCTGTTACTCTTTGGTGAAACTGTTGGGAGTTAGATTCCAACAGCATCTGGAAAGCTACATATTCCCGACATAACTTTTAGATTTTAAGGGAGAACATCACAAAAGGCACACTTTAGGCATGTTGTCTAGTTTGTCAGAACTTGGAAGAGTTAGCTTTTTGGACTACACAGCTAGCATAGCCACTCGACTTACTAGATTGAGGAGTTGTGCCAGGCCAAAGAAGCTAACTTTTCCGAACTCTGCCAGGCGGATTCTGTGAATTGGAGAAGTAACTCCTGTACTCTTTTTGCTCCAATTGCAAAGTGGTAAGCCTGTCAGTGAAACAACTACACTTGAGAGTGGGAGGATTGGAGAAAGACCAGAAGTAGTGTACCATGTCCTTCACACCATTTCCCTGGGGCTGCTTGCCATGACAATGGAGGGGTAAGTTTGTAAGATGGCTGTACATGTTTATTTTCCCTGAAAGTAGCAAAATGTGGCTCTGCAATTGCTAAAAAAATATAATGTGGAGTTTTCTATTCTTTGTGGGAGCTGAAGTAGTTATATATTTATGTCTTTTGCAAGGCAGAATTTTCAAACACACTTTCTTGGCCCAAAATTTATAGCTAAAAATGGACTGATAGAATTTCTGGTCACTAGACAGCAACGTGGAACTAGTTTTCTGAGGAAATAGTAGTGGCTGGCTCATAATTTGCATTTATTATAGTGGTATCAGCTTAGTATAAATGGCCCTATACAGAAGCTGAGGGTTGATGAGGTAGGATAGACCCCATGATTGGGGAATATGTTCGTAATGGCTCCTATGTTGCATCATAAACATGGGACAGGGTATAACTGTTTTAAAGTGCAGAAGTACCTTGCTGAAAGGCAGAAGAAAATCTGTGGGTTTTCTTTTCTTTGTTCTTTGATGTATTTTGAGTTCTAGATGCTTACAGAATTCAGTCAAAGACAGTCATTGGGAGGAAACTGTATAATTGGGTTGCTTTTGTAATCTCTCTATAATAGCATCTTCAGTGTCTGAACTGCTTTTGAATTTGTTGGGTGGTTTTCTAGAATGAAGTACGTATGGACTCCCTACGTTTGCATGATTGCAGCATTTGGAGTCTGCTCTCCGGAGCTCTGGGTGACGTTTTTCAAGTGGCTCCGACTAAAGACTGTGCACCCCATCTTGCTGGTGAGTTTCCTCCCCAGCTTCTTTTGTGGCCATTCAGTGATGAGCCCATTGGAAAAACAGAAAAAGCAGGAAATAGGGAACAAGTCAGCCCAAGAGCTGAGTCCTATTCTTAGTTCAAAACAGAATAGAACCATTAAATAATTTGAAGTTGCCTGTGTGTTGACTTACCTTTCAACAATTGATCATGTCACCTAGGAGATTCTAGAAATAGTCGCTCTGATTTGAAAGCACCCAAGTTTATAGATGCACGAGCTCAAGTGGAACAAGGTGGAACTCATGTTCTTCTGTTTTGTGTCCAGGCTCTCATCTTGAGTATGGCAGTCCCAACAATCATTGGCTTTAGCTTGTGGAAAGAGGTAAGAATGTAATAGTAGTAATAGTGATGTTTAGCATTATTACCCAATTAGAGTATTGGAAGAAGATCATAATCATAAGACCAGGTAATAGATTCTTGTGGCAGTTCACCACATATTTGGCCCAAATCTACAACAAAATGGTAGCAATAAACCTGTTTGGCCACTAGATAGCACTGTGTGTCTCAAACATAGGCCTAATCAGTTCATTTAAAAAGCTTAATGGTGAGGAATTTTTAAGGCTATCTGTCTGCCTGTTTGGTTACATTATTTAGGAACTGATAAAAATTCTGTTAGGAGTATTGGAATCAGAGGAATATATTTTCTCTATTAAAATGAATTACAAAAGATGAAATGGATTCTGCTATAAAAGGCAGCCCGCTATATGACAAGTTAGCCTAACAGTATAGCAAAAGGGAGCAATTTATGGTCTGGTTTTAGGGTAAAGCTGGAAGAGTGTCTTTAGTGTGCTTTCCTGCATTATTTAAAGTTCTGTAATTTGATTTCCCACAGTTCATAGCCTTGGTGCTTCCTTTTAGTTTTTTCCTAGGATAATGTCAGAACTTTCAGAACTGCAAGAATTTTATGATCCAGACACTGTAGGACTCATGACCTGGATCAAGTAAGTAATCCCATTTGTAAACTTCTTGTGATTTCCCTTTATAGCTAGGCATTCTTTGGAAATTAAACAGTGATAAAATAGACATTACTCCATTCGAATCACCATTCACAGAGGGGAGTGGCTAGAGATTCCAAGGGCTGTCTGATCCAACCTCCTGCCAGTTAAGGAATGCACTGCTAAAGCACTCTTCAGAGATGGCCATTGGCTTAAAACATCTTTTTAAAAAACTCTGATGAAGGAGAGTCCTTAACCTGAGGTAGTTTATTCCACTGCCAAATAACAGGGTAGAAGAGTATTTCCCTCCCAAGAAGAATTCTGCCTCCCCAGTGAAATTTTCCTTTAGTTTCCAAATTTCTAACATTCAGATAACATTGAAAATCACTCATACCTAGAACTCATAGATTTGCTGTGTTTGCAAACTCCTGGGAAAATTTGCCTCTTCCTTTTCTTTGGACACCTAAACTCATTTCTAAATACTCAACTGAAGTTATGTGTTCATGTAATGCTACAGATTTGGGGACTGAAGGAGAGTTTAACTGCAGAGTAAGAATTCTTATCTGGGACAGTTTCCTCAATTTATCTCTCTCTCCTGTAACTAAACCTCTGGGTACTAACTTCTGGAGCAGCAGAAAACAAACTTGCTCTGTTTTCTACATGGTAGCCCTTCAGATATTTAAAGATGGCTATGCTATCACTTCTCAGTCTTCTCTTCTTCAGGCTAAACATACCCTGCTCCCTCAATTGTTCCTCACAGGGCTTGGTTTCTAGCCCTATGAACAGGAACCTCCCCTCTTCAGATTTATCCCTTTTCCATGTGAGGAAAGCAACAATGGAGAGGTGTGGAGCTGTGTGTTCCCCTCTTCCTGTGTTGGTCAGAATTGGTAAGTAATATCTGAACATAGCAATAATTGGTTCACTGATGATTTTCCACATGAAAGTGCTTGCATTTTTGTCGGAACAAGCAATGTTGCTTGTGTATCTACAGTAAGGATGGGACATAGGCAAACCTGCATGCCCTGGCTCTGCGTGTCATTGTGTCCCTGGTTACCTGATAGATTGAGGTTGGCTGCTGTGACATCTATAGTTTTAACCCCTTGAACTCTAGCCAGCGTAACCAGTGGTGAAAGGTTATGGGAAATGTAGTCCAAAAGCATTTGGAGGCACCCTTGTTGCCCATCTCTGATGTAGATCTTTACACACTGAATAGGAGGGGTCCCATCATGGGAGTACTGTTTGGCCTATATCTGTGACACAAGTAAGAGTGCTGGGGGTAGGAACATTTGTACATCTCCTCCACCATGCAGTTGAAGATTTCATTAAAGAAATTCTGCAGCCTGTTTTCCCCATGTAGTTACAAGGCATACTTCAGATGATGGTGAGACTCAAAGCAGGACTTCCTCTATTGATCTGATGGAGGAAAATGGCCCTTTTATGTGTCTTGTTTCCCAGAGCCTGGTAAAGTTGCTTTTTTGGACTACAACCATCCAAATTGGCAAGGCAGCATAGTCACTGGCAGAGGGATTATGGCCATTGGCAATCCAAAAGAGGAACTTTGCTGATCTCTGCTATTGCCAAGGCCTCAGAGATAATGACCAGTACTGGCAGCCACTGAAGCTGGGAGAATAAAGGAGCAACAGGTTCCAGTCAAAACTTTCTGGGAACTGCATTTTGTACAAGGTTGAAGTTTCAAATGTTAGAGACAGCCTCACATAGACTAGTCTCCAGTCATGATGTTGCTGAAAATATGAATACTTGTCTTCTCCAAATATACCAGCACTGCTGAAAGATGTAATTGATGCTCCAGTCTAAATTGTGTGAAAGCATTCATGGCTGTGGCTGATACCGGGCAGCTAGGATCAAAGTCCAGGAGCAAACTGCATTAATATAAACATATGGAATGCATGAGAGAGGATATTGTTATTGGGGGCCTTTTGCTTCATTTTGTTTTTGTAGAAGACAAGCTCCTATTGCTGCTGTGTTTGCTGGCAGTCCCCAGCTAATGGGTGTGATCAAACTGTGCACTGGCTGGATGGTGACAAATCTGCCTCTGTACAATGATGAGGACCTGCAAAAGAGGAATGAAAATGTAAGGTTTGTCTGTCTCTTTATCACCTGTAAAGTGTTTCTACCATCTGGAGTACTCTGCTGTGTTCATCTCAAGAGAGTTGCTGCTCTTACTGACGTGCACATAGGGAACTGAAGCTAAAATGTGTTCAGATGTTTTAACACTGGATTCAGCGATACTTATAGGTATGCCCTCCTTTTTGACAGTCCACTTTCTGATGATCCACTCTTGTTACCCTTCTCAGTGACAACCAGAACCCATCTGTCTGTGTTCCCTTTTAAAATTAAGTGTCTGTTCAGTGAAACTCCCTTACCTCTTCATTCTGCTGCCTCTTAAGGTTGCAGTCACAAATAAAGTTCGGAAGCCCCATTGAAACCAGTGGAGATTTGCTGCCAAAGAAAACAGCGTTGTGGGAGTGAAATTGTGCTGCAAGTGTTTGTGTCCAATTTCAGAGTGTAGTGTAGCTGCCAGAAGGAAAACCCATGCCTGGGCAGTGACAGCAGCAGGGGCTTGCACAAAACTGGTGCGCATGTGAGAGGGAAGAAGAGGATGTTCTCAGTATGTGAAAGCAGAGAGAGAGAGAGACAGAATGGTGGGTTCATGGTCCATTTGTGCTTTCCTCCTCTTACAGCTGGTGTGAAAGATGGGAACTGCCTTGGTTCCTAGCTGGGAGTGATGCTGGAACATCCCCACTGCAAGCTGCCCGCATTTGAAAAGCCACCCCACTGCCACCTGGCATCTGCTTGGGCTGACACAGCTGCATATACATCTCCCTGTCCCCACAACTTTTCAGTGGTGGATGGGAGGCCTAGAGGGCAGCAGGGTTGGCCACAGTGGCAGCCTAGGAGTTTGGAGAGAGGTTGGCTGTTTTAGGAAGGGACAGAGTGGAAGGAAGGAAGTGATGGTGTTGCTGCTCCTCTCCTTGCTGGAGTGAGGGCTGTGGCCACAGCTGGCTTCTCCCATGTCAAGAGAGGGATTTGGCCAGAACCTTCCGCAGTGCTTGTTGTACAGTGAGCTCTCTTCTTTCCTCCCTCCCTTCCCATCCCTTTGGAGCTGCCTCATTTCTTCCCCCTGTTGCGTGAAAGACCAGTTTAGTGACAGCCCATGGATGGAGTCCACTGCACCTTCCCTCCCATGAGAGGCAACTGCAGTGCTTTGTCCACAAGTGTACAGGAAAATGGGGATCCTCTAAGTGTGCAAGCAAGTTAACAGTTTCCATATTAAAAAAAAAAAAAGACAGGGTTCCACTTTTCGACAATTTCTGCTTTTTGATAGTGCTCTGGTCCCTAACCTGTCCAGTAAGGAAAGAGTGCTTGTATAATACTTTCAGGTAGCCTAGAGGAAACCGGTCTTGTCTATATTCTGTTGAAATGGACAGAAATTACAATCAGAATTGTATCCGTTGATGGTTCTTGCAAGTGTACTATGGCATGGAACAGCATTTCTGTGTCTGCTTCTTTGAAGCAAAAATAGGAAACCTTTGGCCTTCAGATATGTTGGACGTTATCTCCCATAAACCCCAGCCAATAAGATCAATGGTAATGGATTGTAGAGTTGTAGTCAAGAAACACTAGGAAGACCATCACACCTTTGAAGCTACAAACATCTCAACAAAGTATGTTTACATCCTTAGGACTCCTTCAATGCCACATTTCTTTTCCTTGTTTTCAAATCCTCCCATACAGGAAACTTTTGGTATGAGATGGCCAAAGTTGGCTCCTTTTTATTAGTCCTTTCTAGCTTCATCTCCAAGCCCCAAAGCTGAGAATTTCCTGTGTGTTGGTTAGGTGCAGATTGTGCCAACACTTGACTAGGAAACCGAGTTAGATAGTTACCCTTGTCCTCACTTCCACCTAGTTTGATGTAATAAACGTGAAATATACTGTTTATTTCTTTGTCGCACAGGAACTTCCCCATTGCCTTTCTTCTCTGTCCAAAGCTTATGCAAAGCTCCTATTTTACAAGCATTGTATTTCAGAGGATTTAGCATGGGTTTGCAAATTTTCTTACTTATTGCCAACTGAGTAGTGGAATTTTCAACTGCCATGCAGGAAGTCCAAGTGTGACAGTCATTTCAGTGTAACAGCCCTATTCAGGTCTTGCAAATTCAGGGTGGTGGGTCCTTTAATTGAATCAATCCACCTGTAGTGAGGTGTTCCTGTTTTTCTACTGCCTTCTGCTTTAGTGAGCATTGTCTTCTTTTTGAGTGAGTCATGCCATCTCATGATGTGTCCAAAGTTGGATTGCCTTAGTTAAATCATAGTAGCTTCCGGAGAGAGTTCAGGCTTGATTTCTTCTAGGACAGCCTGGCTTTTATTTTTAGATGGCCCATTGTATCTGCGAAACTCTCATCCAGCACCATATTTCAGATGAGTTGGTATTCCTGTTAGTTCTCTTCAGTGTCCAGCTTTCACACCCAAACATAGAAATCAGATATACTATGGCCTGGATGATTCTGACTTTGGTATTTAATGAACTATCTTTAAACTTAAGGATCTTTCACGTGCAAATATCACTTGATTGGTAGTATTTCTCCCATAAATACAGTTGTGTTTTTGAAGTTAACAGCTTTTTCTTTTCCACTGTTTGCACAAAATACACAATATATATCAGCTTAACTTCAGTTGTTGGTCCCAACTGGAGTATGGAATCAATTATAATTCACTAAATCAACAAGTTCCATTGATTCAGCTAGTTGTGGATAACAACTGGGTTTAGAACAGGTTTGGTAATTGTGTGGCCCTCCTGTTGAACTACAGCTCTCAAGAGCCCTGCTCAACACAGCTGATGGTTAGGAATTCTGGGAGTTGCAGTTTAGCAACATCATGGAGGGCCACTCAGGTTTTCACTCTGACTTAGATAATTATGTCTATGAACTATATGCAAAATCTTGTTTAAAATCTTTGCATTAATCCTGCAAAATATTCTGCAATGGATAGTAGTGTATTAATTTATTATCTTAATTTTGGCATGCATATTTTTAAATCCGGCAGATTTTTCAGATCTATTCCAAAAGATCTGCTGATGACATCTATAAGATACTCACATCTTACCAAGCCACTTACCTGATTATAGAGGACTCAATTTGCAATGAAGTGGGGCCTGTGAGAGGATGCCGAGTCAAAGACTTATTGGACATTGCCAATGGCCACGTAAGCAAAATCATATAGGGCTGCAAGAGTTTAGGATATGCAGTATATTTGGGGTATCCTTCCTGCCCCCAGATTAAACTATTATATTTTCTGTTTTCTTCCAGGTGTATTATGAAGAAAGTGATGGCTATGGCTACTCAAAATATGGACGGTTTTGCCAGGAGATCAAAATGAACTATTCTCCCTATGTGAATTACTTCACTCGAGTATACTGGAACAGGTCTTACTATGTATACAAAATTAACACTGTAATATCCTTTCAGTCCTGAGAAGTCTTTAAAGACTGCATTTATTTGCAGAATTCTTAAATGCAAAAAGTTATTTACGAACTATTCTTTTTATATTGCATATATATATATATATATATATTACCCAGAAGCAGCCAGACATGTATACACATTATTGAATATGTGCAAAATACTTAGTGTATCCCACTGGAAAATTGCAGACTGACTACAGCACAGCAAAGGAGAGAAATATGCTCCAGGGAGATAACAATGAAGATACGAGAGTCTTCCAAGTTTCTAAATACCTCTTCACAGCATTGTTTTTGTTTTTGTTTAAATAATCTTGTTTTGTAATGTGCATTTTTTTCTGATGTTAATTTTATTACTGACTTTAGCTAGATTTATTTACTTTAGTGAACAGAATGAAAGTAATGTTTGTATTTGCTGGGCATGACCCTCAAACTATGCACATTTATTGCGTAAGCGGAAAAATCTCTCATTTCTTTAGTTCTGGGCTCCCTACAAGCATGGAAACTGAAAAAAGTGATGGACCTTTCTTGGGATCAGGAGGCTGCTGAAGATGAACTGAGTTAAGGAAGTTCTCTCAGAGCTTGGAAAACTAACATTTTGGGTTACAGCTCCCAGAATCCCCCAACCATATTGGCCGTGCTATCTGGGAGACTGAGAACTGTGGTCCCATAAGATAACTTTCAAGTTCTAGTTATCGCTTGGCTGAGACTGATTCTTCTTAATCAAGGCTGCTGGCTATGCTCTGTCTTCTGTTCAAGGCACTGCCAAAGCTGTCAATGGCCCATTGATTTTTAATGGGACACAGTTGTAGTCTGTATTTGGCAAATTAATCAGTTATGAACTTAAATAAATAAATGATCATACCCTAAAAAAGTTAGCACGCACCGTAGATTGTCCATCTTTGTTTTATGTTTTGAAAAATCAGTACTCCAAACAAGTGTTGAAGTGCATGTGATGATTTTTTAAAAAATATGTCTCTTGTGCATTAGGCAGACACCTTCATGTTCTCATAGAGAACCTAGTTGAAGTAAATACTTCAGTCTCTAGGCAAGAGAAGCCCGGTGTCTTAAATTCAAACTTAACAGTTTTGCAGCATGCAGTGATTTATAAGATTATGTGCCTGCTATGTGACCAGAAAGTTTATAGGTTTCCCGTAGTTATAGGTAGATCTGGGAAAATACTCTGTTTTGTACCATGATTCCCAGAATTTCCCAGCCAGTGTGGTCAGTGGCTGCTGGTTATGAGATTCTAAACTGTGATGTGAACAGGGTAGTCATCTGGTGATTGCACACTGCCCCTTCACTCTTTCCTTTCACATGCATTTAAAAAAAAAAAAGCTGAAAGGGAATAGATTTTAATTACGTCTGAACCCAGGCTTCAGTGTAAGGGGACTCAAAGCCTAGTAAAAAAATCTAGCCATTATCTGCCAGCTATTGTTAAACCAGGATGTTTTTGATGTTAGCTTATCAACTGTGGCTTGTCTGGGCCTACTTAACCATTTGTCTGGTTTAGACATAATGTAGAACTTTTCCCTTCCTGCCTTGATTACCCACATGTGAAAAGAGAAAAAAATGACAAGTATATTGTTTTCATACGTAGTTTATTAAGCCAGGTTTCCCGGCAGTTTTCTAGTAATTAGTGATGAGATCTAAATACGGCTGTTCACTACAGTTTGCAAATAGTTGTGCTGGAATTAAAAGTTGTAGGGCCTTTACACACAACGCTGTTATAGTGCTATTATTCCACTTTCAACATCCTATGGAATTCTGGGGTTTGTAGTTTAGAGAGGGGCCTTTAGAATTCTCCACGAGAGAGCCATTTGGCCTCAGTAACCTGCAAACCCCAGAATTTCAGAGGATGTTGAAAGTGGAATAATAGCACTTATAAAAGCGTAAGGCAGAAAAGCCCATAGATTGAAAACCAATTGGTAATGACTTGTAATGTTTTTGTGTGAGGTTTTTTTTTCTGAAATACATTTGTTATGTTACATTTTTTTTTAATGGTTAGTCTTCTCATCTTTAGTTGTTGTTTTTGGTAATTTTTTCAACTTACTGCTTGTTTTTCTGCATTTTTTTGTATGAGCTTGCTCTGTGGTCTTGGAAAAAAAACTGACTAGCATAGCTGTGAAAATATTCTCTTGAGTGCCTGGTAGGAGGTATTTTATCTGAGGCTACAACTGAGATTCACCCGCTGGCTTTAATATTTATAGCTCAAACACATGTGAATAACCATGCAGAAAAAGAAAATGTATTAAGCATGTATTTGTACCATACACTTGATGTGAGTGTATTTATTCATAGGTTAATTATATACCTACCATATGCAAGTCAAACAAGTTGGATGCAAAATTCTGATAATGAACTAATTCTTGCAAATGTCTGATTAAAGGGTAAATGCAGAGTTGGTCATGCTTAGACCAGACCCATTGAAATCAATGGGGTGTTGGTTATGGCTGACTTCCATTCTGTATGACCAGAAGGTGATGTAGTTACTTCTGCAGATCACAACTGTTGCAGAAACCCCGAGCCAGCATGATACATGCTGGCTGGGGGTTTCTGCAGCAGTTGTGATCTGGAGAAGTAACTGTTCCAAGCACTGACTTTGGATTGAATTTTTTAATTGTATGTTTGTTTAGCTGAAGTTAAAATTCTGTCTGTCTCCCATGAGGGAGTAAGCGAAAAATGTTCATAGAATTGTAATCATAATGGGTTTGTGATTCATGGATGGAAAAAAGATATAAAGTACTGCTAAATGACTGGGTGTAAAACCAACTTTTATAATAGATGTAGCCTCTGTGCAGTCATTTTGGAAGTGTTCGTAAGTGTGAGGCTTTTTTTTAATGCTGCAAGACATCTGTACTCTGTACAAAGGAATGTATTGGAAATATTTCTGTTGGTGCAAATGTCAACAAATGCACTTATCTCAAACTGTTGCAAGGGAAACTGATTTTTCTGTACTGTTTTATATGACTAGACATGTGGTTTAACTTAAAAAAAAAAATAGGGCTCTACTGTTCCTCAGCCATCCTTCAGTTTTCTGCCATTTCCTTTGATTTCAATAGAGCTTCTAAGCCCCACTAAAATGAACACAGGTTGTATAGCACTATCATTGTCATGGTCCACCTTGCAATGTGTTTATGTGCAGACCCATCCCACAGTGATGGGATCAAGTCCTCTAAGTTAGGCCACAGGTAACCATTAGGTCTGGCATGGTGGACTCTTAATAGAATGCTACAAATGGATGTAGACAAGCATTTCATGCTGCATGTCCTCTAACGTCCATAAATTCCATTCCTGTCACTTCTCAGCTGGTTGAATTGCCTCTGCCTCTTCAACCCTCGTCGCTTCAGCCAAAGCGTGGTCCGATTTCAGCTCCAGAAATGAAGCCGTTTTAAGTATTACTCCAATGCAGAGTATGTTAGAGTACTGGCTGAGGAGTGGCCCTCCAGATGTTGGGCCACAACTCTCATCAGCATAATCAATACTGAGTGACAAAGAGAGCTATGTGTTTTCTCTATCTGGAAGGCCTTTGTTAACTAGTATATTGCAAGAATAGTCCACATAGCTGAAGATAAATTTGCCTTGTAGGATGATCTTAATTTGAGCTGCAGTGCACAAGCATTGCCTTGATGCTGCTTGCTGTTATCCCAGTGATCACACTTATAGAAAAGTCTGAAGATTTTTGAGTTTTAGGTGCTAGAAAACTGTAACAATGAATTTTTTTTGTAAAATTTTTTTGGAAAACAAATTTAAAATAGGTAGTAAGGGGTCAAAATATGGGGAAAGACTTCTTGGATTACAGCTCCCAGAATTCCCCAACTCACATAGGCTATAGTTGGGGAGTTCTGGGAAATGTACTTCAAATGAGTAGATTTTCCATACTCTAGGAGAGGTAGAAGAGCAACACTTTTAACAAATCATTAGAATTACAGCGCTCATGTTGCTTAGTGGATGAAAAGTCTTGATTTGTATTTATATTTTATTTGTACAAAAATGCAACAATGTGCTGAACACATTGGAAGTAATGAGATTTGGATACCTTGCCCAAAGTAATTGTTCATCACACATACCTGCTGTGGGTCTAATGGAAGAAGAAATTATTGTAGTTCTTAAAGAGTCCAGCTTGTTGCTTCAATGTTGAAATCCAATCAGAAAAATGTGCCTTGTAAACTTTTATTAAAGAAGCAAACATAACCCTTTGTACTCCTTGCAAATATTTTGTATGGTGAAGTCCACAGTTGAATGGGTGAAGTCTTGTCTTTTAATAAGGTTAAATATCCTTATTTCTCAACTAAGAAAGTAACTGATAGTAGTATAACAAACAACTTGCTCCAACCGTGTTGCCACCCCTGATCTAGATGATGGCCATTATTAGCTGGTAGAATGTTTGTGAAATACCATGGTGACTTAATGGATAGTGTTTTGGTTTTTCAGACACTAATAAGAATTACTTGCTATATTGATAATTTAAGGGCTAAAGCACCTCTGTGAATAAATGCAGCGAACAATTGCTAGGGTTGAACAATTGCTTGGGTTATACTCCAGAATTATCTTTGTTAGGCAAAAAGGCACAAAGGTGGACAAGCTTTGGAGATTCTAAGATAACTACATGAGGCAAGTTGTTACAAAAATCAGGCAGGTGGAATGGAAGCAGAGTTACATAGTTAGCTTTGTGTTTTGAGATTATGTAGTGATCTCTTTTCTGGAGATCTCCAGTGGGAGCAATATGCTGTGTGAGGACATGGGGGAGGGTTTTTTCAGCTTTGGCACCCCAGCAGTGGGATGCGCTCCCCTAAAATGCCCAACTGCTGCTGAAATGGGCTTAATTGGGGCATAGTATAAAAATAAGCCTGGGGGGTCTAATTAATTTATTCCAGTCAGAAAGAAATGTAAGGCACGCAACAAAACAACACATACAAACATACATGTATAGTATCTTCAAATGTGGGCTGGGAGTTGGGCCGTGGCTTTCTGGATATTGTTGAACTCCAGTCAGTCCAAACAGAGGTGTCAGGTACACCTCAAAATGCAGCTTGACAACATCTCATGGTCCACAGATTTCTCATCTTAGTTCTAATGCAGCGCCGACATCCCCCAGACAATGGAGGTCAGCAAATACAATAAAGCCCAATAGGGAGCCTATGAGTCATATTCCCTCAGGCGTATAGTTAATGAATTGTTGCTGCCTCCAAATTAGATAGAAACAATGTCTCTGTCTCTCACCCCTTGCCTTAGTATGCATTGTCTGATAACTGATTTGTGCCTAGCTCCAGCTTTGAACTATTCCCAGCTGTGTTAGGTGGGAATCCTGTACACTGTGGTAGGCCAGGACTTCATGCAGTCCCCAAGTGTGTTCTTATAATCCCTGTCCCCTCTCCAAAAAAAAAACCAAAAAAAGTGAATTGCCTCTCCTAGAAGCCTCCAGCAGAGATGGTCAATGTTTTAGTTTCTTAAAACCAAAAGAGGAGTTCAGCCACTTCCTGCTAGTTCCCCTTCCCTGTTAGTGATGGGGGAATTTTGGCAGTTTGTTTATTCCCCTGAGGAACCAAAGGGAAGAAAATTGGCCCCCAAACCTGCCCACCTCTGTTATGCCCACTTACCTAGGGGTAAGGTCCATTCAGCTCAAGAAATTTATTGTGTTGGTTGGATTAGAAGTAGATTCTTGGAGTGTTAGCCCCTTTTCTGGGAAAAATGAAGACGGTTCAATTAAGATTCAGTCTTGCAGAGTTTGCAAATAGAAGCACAGCCTCTCTTGGGTCTCTCCGAGAGTAGTTTTAGCAAAGTAAGGCAAACAGTATGAAGTATCATAGCTAAAAACTTTAGTAATTACAGTTAATGGTGAATTCAAGCATACATACATGCAGTGCCTAAGCCCTGGGTAACTACAGGAAAGTTTCAAGAAGAGGAGCAACTCTGCAGAGCTGGCACTCACCATCTTGAGGAGGTGGGAGTCTTTTTATGTGCTTGCAAACACACCTGGAAGGTTGTCTGGTGAAATAGTGAGGTTGCTTAGAAATATATCCCGACATTGTGCAACTGTGAAATAGGGTGCTGTGTTGTAGGTGCAGAGAAAGTCAAGAAGATACAGAGTTAGAATAAAGTAATAGAAGAGTAAGAAGTGTAATAGCAGAGTAAGAGTAGTAGGAAGGAAGATTCTAGTAATTTCACATAATTAAATAATGGAATTTAGGTTGTTTATTACTATGCAAGTTTAATAAAAAGCAAAAGTACATATTAGATACTTAAGATAAAAGAATATTGCATCCTATTCTATTGTTTGGTATTGTTTGGTATATTGTATTGTACATTTTATATTTCATATTCTAAATTATAGGTAGTATAGTGTAGTTAGAGTCATATATTATACTGGCAGTATATGGAAAGCTAATAAAAAATTATTTGGGGGAAAAAAACAGGTTTTCCCTTGGTTGCTGCTATATGCTATATGCTGTCAAGTTAGTTTTGACTCATAGAATCATAGATGGAAGAGACCACAGGGGCCATCTAGTCCAACCCCCTGCCATGCAGGAACCCACACCAAAGCACTCCCAACAGATGGCCATCCAGCCTTTCCTTAAAAGCCTCCAAAGAAGGAGACTCCACCATATTCCGAGGCAGCAGATTCCACTGCCAGACAGCTCTGATCGCCAGGAAGTTCTACCTTCCTCAGGCTTAGGTGGAATCTCTTTTCCTGTAGGTTGAATCCATTGCTCCTTGTCCTAGTCTCTGGAGCAGCAGAAAACAAGCCCACTCCCTCCTGGACATGACATCCTTTCAAATATTTAAAAACGGCTAACAGGTCCCCTCTTAACCTTCTCTTCTCCCAGACTAAACATACCTAAGCTGCTCCTCATAGGGCATGGCGGTCCTGTGGATGAGAGACCTCCATGAACCCTAATTATCATCTGCCCTGCTCAGCACTGGCAAATTCGGAAGCAGCTTCTTTTATTGAATCAGTCCATCTGTAATGGGCCCTTCCTTTTCCCTACTGCCTTCTATTTTTCCCAGCATTATTCTCTTTTCAATGTGCCATGTCTTCTCACAGTATGTCCAAAAAAGGACAGTCCTCAGTTTAGCCATTTTGGCTGAGAAAATTCAGGCTTGATTTGCTTTCAGTTTCATTTTTTTGGATTTCAGTAGCTTTCATCCCTTTTGCAAGTTTAGTTTTAGACAAAAAAAGCCTTAGGCAAACCCCAGGATTCCATAGGATGTTGAAAAGGGAATAATAGCACTCTTGACAGTCTAGTGTGGAAATGGCCCTGGTCCCATTTCTGTTTTCTGGTTTTTTAAAGGCGATCAAAGCATCCGCCCATCGCCAACTCACCTCGGAGCACGCCCCGCGCCGCGCGGCGCGCAGGTCAGTGCCGGCGCGCGACGCCCCGCACCGGGCCGGCGGGCGGATCGAGCTGAGCGCCTCCCGGCGCGCGCTCTCCTGATTGGTGCGCTCGGCAAGGCGGGGGCGGCGCGCGTGACCCGGGCCCCGCCCTCCACGTGGACCGGGCGTCGCGGTCGGCGCGGTTTCGGCCGCCGCGTTCCGAAGGAGGAGAGGCTCCGCCGGAGAAGCGCCGGCGCCTCAGCCGTGGCGGCGAGAATGGGGGCCGCGGGCCGGGCGCTGCCTCTGGCCGTGGGGCTGCGCCGCCGCCGCCGCCGCCGCCGCCTCCTCCTCCTCCTCCTCTGGCTCCTGAGCGGCTTCGGCGGCTCCTGGTGCCGCGACGTCCGAGGGAGCGGCCCCCGGCCCCGCGGGCCCCGGGCGCTCTGCTTCTACGGGCAGGTGCCCGAGAACAGCCCGCCGGGGACCCGCGTGCAAGGGCTGCGGGTGCCGGTGCGGAGGCTGCCGCTGGCCCCGGGCCGGCCGCCGGGGGAGTGGGCCTTGGAGGGCGAGGGCGCCTCCCACTTCGCCCTCCGGCTGGCCGCCGCCGGCCCGGGCTCGGAGGGGCCGGCGCTGCTCTGGCTGCGCACGGCGGAGCGCTTGGACCGGGAGGCGCGGCCGCGCTACAGCCTGGCCCTGCGGGGCCCGGCTTCCCGCCGCCGGCGGGCTCTGCTGCGGGTGCGGGTCTTGGACCGCAACGACCACCGGCCCCGCTTCCCGCCGGGCTCCGGGCGGGCCCTGGAGGTGGACGAGCTGGCGCCGCTGGGCTCGGAGGTGGCGCGGCTGCGCGCCCTGGACGCCGACGAGGGGGCCAACGCGCGCCTCACCTACCGCGCCTGGCCCGGCGAGGCGGGCCGGCGGCTCTTCGTGGTGCCGCGCAGCGGGCAGGTGCTCGCCGTGGGCTCCCTGCTGGGCGTGCGCCGCCTCAGCCTCTGGGTCGCGGCCCAGGACCACGGGCTCCCGCGGCCCCTGCGCAGCCCCGCCAGGCGCCTGGCGCTGCGGGTGCGGAGGCGGCGCCGCTCCCCCGGGCCGGAGGAGGGAGGCGGCGGCGGCGCCGCGCCGCGCCCGCGCAGCCCCCGCGCAGCCCCCGCGCCCTCCAGCCCCGTCTACAAGGTGCGCATCCCCGTGGGCGCGCCGCCCGGGGAGCCCATCTTCACCGTCCCGGACACGCGGCACCTGGAGGCCGGCGGGAGCTGGTTCGAGCTGGCCTCTCCGACCGCCCCGGGCTCCTTCCCCGTGCAGCTGGACAGGGCCACGGGCAAGCTCTCGCTCAGCCGGCCCTTGGAGAGAGGGGGCCGGGCCGAGGTGGTGGTGAAGGTGCATCGCATGGGCGGGCCAGGTAAGGCTGAAGCCAGGGCTGGCTCTCGCCGCCTTTTGAGCCTGGCGCCCGCTTCCCCCGTTCGCCCCACGAGCGCCGAGCGCGCGCGTCAAGGCGCCGCTGGTCCAAAGCGAACGCCGGGGAATCTTGACTCGCGCAGCCCTCCCGTGTTTAGACAGAGAGGGCAATGGTCCGTGAGCGTGGCTTCAGCGTAGGCGGTTCATGGAACTCATTGCAAAAAGTTCCTGCGTTAGGCGGCTTCGAAGGGAGAGGGGTTGTCAGCCAGCACAGTGCGTTTGTGTGAGTGTTCGACTAGGAGGTTGGAAGACAAGCGTTTGAATTCCTGCCCAGGCACGGAAACCCGCTGGGTGGCCTGGGGCAAATCACATCAACCACTGAGGGAGGGCAGAGGCAAGACTCCTCTGAACAAACTCTGCCAAGAAAACTCCATGATAGGTTTGCCTAGGGTCGCCGTAAGTGAAGGTACAACAGCATTAATGGTGTAGTGGTGTGAGTGTTGGACTGGACTTTGGGAGCTCCAGGTTTGATTTCCTACTGCAGGATTCGATATCCTTGGTCCACTGTGGAAGCCCACTTGTGTGACTTTGAGCATGTCAAACTCTCTTAGGAGGCAATGACAAATCTTGCCAAGAGATCCTTAGGACAGGTTCAAGAGTTAACTTGTAAGCACACAACAGCACCAAAAGGGTGGTGGTGGTTTAGATAGGTTAAGGAAGAAGAGGTCTGAAAGTGGTTATTGTTCTTGAGAATATGAAGTTATGCAGACCCTCCCCTTCAAAGGCACCTGCCAATGGTGATACAGTCAGGAATTTTTCAAAGGTTCTTAATAGTTTTCATTTATCCTTTCCTCTCGTTAGTATTACTATTCTTACTTCAAAAGTTAGTAAACCAGTCCTACTAGGGTTTTGAGGGGAGCGGGGGCGCTGAGTGTCACTTGGACCTATGCCTCAAAATCCTAATCTTCTGATATTTCACTAACCAGGGAGCATTTTCTATCTACTCTTGCTTGTGGACCTTCCAGAAGCCTTTTGTTGGCCAATGTGAAGAAACATGATGTTGGATTAGATCAGAGATGGAGATTTCATATCCACTTGATTGAGGTTCCAGGCCCTGCCCCTTGTTCCAGGACTAGAAAAAGTCAGCTTTTTCTAGTGTCAAGTGGAAGCTGAAGCAACCTTTTCTTATGTATTCGCCCTTCTTCCAGCTTAATGTTTTTTATACCCTGCCTTTTCCCTAAAATCAGGATTCAAGGCAGCTTGCAAACTGAAACAAATACAAGATAGTTAAAACCTATCAAATATCAACATTAAAGTGGAATTAAATGATCAAGATTAAAACAATTTAAAACATAGAATTAAAACTAATAAAAAGCAGCTCAAAAAAGTGTGATTAAAACAGTGCAGGACCTTCTTAAAGGACCTTTCTTTCAAAACCTGGTCAAGCCCTGAGATTGCCATGAGAGCACTTGCTTCAAGTGACTGCTGTGGTTTGGCTGAGGACTTTTTTAAAAAAACTGTTTCTCTAGCCACCACTGAAATGTAGAGACGTCTGCTTTGTGGACTGTGTTGCATGTGTTGGTGATGGAGTTGAACCGTGCTGAGTTTTGGAGGTAGCAGGCAAATACCTTTTAATTCTGGCAAATCTTTTAAATATGTAGTTTTAATAACTTCTATCGCTGTGCTGCTTTGATGTGTATTCTTAGATGTGAATGTTCCTTTTACTGTTGCTTTTTAACTCTTGTCTTTTTAAGTTACTGGTTTTCATTGGCTCTTGTGTTTTCATGTGTTTGTCATCCTGACATGCAGGGCAACTCACAAATAAAACAGCTGGGTTGAACCAGCATGCAAAGTCTATCTTTGGCAAATGGATTAGTTGCGGGTTGGTATAATAGAGATCAAAGGACAACTTTACTACTTGGGCTGTTCCAACCAAGTCAGCTGGGGCTGACAACTACTGGCTGTTCAAATATTGTTAGACTACAGTTCCCATCAAAATACTGGTGTATTATTTTATACATGATAACCTCAGCAAGGATAATATCTACAGAGTACTGGAAGATTGATAAAACACCTGAAATAGAGGGTCTCCAGTACAATCATATTTGCAAATGAGTACTTGACAGTAGATATTTTTTAACATTCAAACTTCTAGAATAGGGACATTTATGTGGAATATAATGTAGTGTTAAATAACTTATCAATACCTGCCGCACTATTTGAACACTAACATGCATCGTAGAATGTATTTAATAGATTGAACGAGCAAGTAGAGTGATATGAAATCGTATATATATTGGCGGAAAACAGGTAAGGGAGAAACTTCAAAAAAAAAGATAGAAACTTCTTATTAATGTGATTTTATTTAATGCTTTGATTGCAAATCCATCAAAAGAAAATTTTCTGAGTATTAGGTTAACTATAAAAAGAAAGTACATGCTACAACAATAGATAATGGCATTATACTCCAGTTAAGTGATGGTTAGAATATTCTGGGTGAAGATTCTGTCTTTACTTACGATAATTGGAACAGAATGTAAGCTCTTATTATTTTTTTTATTATGTACTTGTTATTTTTCAACTATTTATTTTATGTATGTATTTATATATGAGACAATTAGAATTATTTTGTTTATACTACTGTGCAATAAACATAGTTTAAAAAAAGACTACAACTCCCATTGTCCTTGACCATTAGTCATTCTGATGACAGTTTCAGTCCTGTAATCTCTGACAGTCCCCAGGTGTCTCAACTGTACTATAAGCAACCTAAATGATCTCTGGCAGTACTGCTATATATATTTTCCTGACAGGGGAATGTCAGTGAAGCAGTGTGCTTTCTGAGACAGTTATTGCTATTGTTGTTGTAATATACTCTGCTTTTTTCTTGGTAAGGACTCAAAGTGGCTTACAATAATTAAAAAAATAGTTAAAAATCATGGAATGCAAACGTTTAAATCCAAAGTAAAAAAATCAAAAAATTAAAACAAAGTTAAAATACATAATTAAAATTCAAACATACAAAAATTCTGCATAGTTAACAATAGCCAGCACCTTTTTATCAGACAGGCCATAATCACACATTGAAAGCCTATCAGAATAAATATGTCTTTGCTTGATTATGGAAAGAGAATAGGGAGAGTGCCAGTCTGACTTCTCTGGGAAAAGAGTTCCAGAGCCTGGAGGCAGCCACTGAGAAGGCCCTCTCCTGTGTCCCCACCAGATGTACCTGTGAAGGTGGTGGGGCAGAGGGAAGGGTCTCTCCAGCAGATCTCAATGCCTGAGCTGGTTCGTAAGGGAGAATACAGTTGTTCCAACCTTCTCTGTAAATATTTCCATACTGCACAATTATATCCGTTTAATCACACCTTAATTGTCATGGATTTGTCTGGTGGGATTGTGGGAACTGTGGTTTTGTGAGTACTTAGAATTCTCTACCAGGGAGTTCACTAGAATTCCAAGTACCCTCACCATACTGCTAATCCTAGGATTCTGCAAAATGGAACCCTGGCATTTAAAAGTGGAATCAGGTTGTTATAACAGTGCATTGTGAAGTGCCCTAGACCTGCATCCATAAATTGCTTCTTTTGTATCTTTGACAAAAACATAAAAGATTTGGTAGAAGATGGCATGCCTCTAATGAATTACCCATTCTGTGTGAATAGATACCTACCGGGTCTGAATTCAGACTTCACATTATGAATTGTCCGCTCTCTGTTCATGAGGTTTCTCTAAGACTTCAACTTTGTGAGAAATTTTGCCCTGACTTAAAGGATGAGGAGGAGGGGGATTCAAATGGCTACAAGATGGTGTATTGAATAGGGCAACAGTAGAAGGGGAGAAAGTACTTACTCTTTCTCCTTGGCCTGTTTCTCTTCCAGCTGCTATTCTTGGGGGACAAGATGGGGGAAGTAGTGTTTCCTGGTGGGAATCAAAACTTCACAGACTAATCTCTGAGCAGAAAAATGGTTTAAGGAGAATGGTTAATAATTAGCACTCCCTCATCTCCCTCTCTCCTCAGTTCTCTGCTCAAAACTGTAGCATGGGAGCTGCTTTTTGTTTTGCTTTGGACCCCAGACCCCAGAATTCTTCCAGGAAAACTGGTTTGAAAAAGTTACAGGTCATGGTGGCTCTAGTCCCCCAAATGTAATTTTTTTTCCCAGGCTTTGGTCCCAGATAACAAAAGTCTGTGATTTTCTTCAGTGTCACTTTTGTTGGATGCAGCTTTCAGCAGCAGATTTCAAGAGCTGGGAGAAGCTAGAGAATTTGGAGGTCTGGTGCAAAGCTTCACAAGCAAATGAGGGAAATGCTCAAGAAACACTTGAAGTTGTATATCCTATTAGTGTTGGTCAACAATGTACAGGTTTACAACAGGAACAAAGTGATGGTTTGTTTATGCAAACCTACAACCTATTTGAGAACTGCCATTTCATTTTGATTAACCACTGCTTTGTTTTTAAATAAAAATCATTTACATGGGTATCTACAATTTCATGCAGTTATCTGCAGTGTCATAACTCTGAATTACTCCTGTCATTTTCTTTTTGAAATACTTTTTATTAGACACAAAAGTTTTCAATATAATAAAAAGCACAAAAAACAAACAAAACAAAAAGGACACAAAACAACATATTATGAACTAAAAAATCTACAACAATAATTACAAAACTTAACAAAACTAAAGAATAAAATTATACTAAAATAAGAAGGGTGGAAAAAAAGAAAGGGAAAAGGATATAGTTGACTTCCCAGTTCCTGGAAAAGAAGTGTAAAAGATGTTCTCAAAGAAAAAGAATAACGTCTGGCTAGCGTATTATCCTTTTTCATTTCTTACATGGAGATGTAATTATGACAATCTTAAAATATCTCCAACATTTCTTCATGTACTACTCTTACTTCATATACTCCTCTTACTTACTTGCAATTTAGCATTGGTTACAAACAAAATACTCTTTTGCTACCAGCACAATATATTTGCCTTTGGTTAATCAAATCCTGCCTTTGCAAGTCTACAGCTCGTGCCTTTTACCAATTCAGTAACTCTTGCCCAATGTTTATACTAATCTTCTAATGAATCTTCTCTTATCAGAATTTTCCATTTGTCTCTGCCATATCTAGTACCTTCAATAGCCAGTCCTTCACAAGATGGTATATCCAGATCCTTCCATCTTTGAGCATACAATAGCCTTGCTGCTGTAGTCATGTGCCGGCACACTTTTATACAATCTTTATTAATAACCAGTCTCAACAAAAAGACATCTGATTTAATCTGAATTGCAGTCTTAAGGAGTTTTTCCTTCATGCTAAGTGTCCTCTTCCAGTACTGTGTGAAAAAAGATCCCCACATCATGATTACATTTCCAACAATTGGTAACATACCTTTTATACATTTTAGAAAGTCTTTTGGGAGTCAAAATACAATCTATACATTATTTTATAAATGTGTTACTTGAAACCATAGCTTAATATAAATTTCAAATCTTTTGTCCACATCTTCTCCCATGGAGACATCTAGATCGGGATGGTCCACGTTTGGGTCCATCTAATCATACAGTGTTTTACATGTTCAGTTTATATACATTTTAGCATATATACATTTTATCAATCAAGTTATCATAATCTAACAAAAACACATCCAGTTTTGTATTGTCATTAACAAAATCAAACAATTTTTTAATCTTTCTGCATGGACAAACCATCTTTTCAGCCAATTTGTCACTTGTTCTCATTTTCAGTTGACTGTTTTCCCCTCTTTAAAATATCTTTATACATTAGCCATTCCCTTTTGAATGGTATCTCTCTAGTCATCTCTTTTTCTGACAGAAGGGGCAGAACCTTCAGTGACCCAGTCCATAACAAGCCTTCTACACCAGACCTAAGTACAAGTTTCTTGTCACCTAATATGTTCCAAGCAGCCAGTCTAAATTTCATGTTTGCACTTTCCATAGACACACAAAACCTGAACACTCAATTCAGCATCCTGAGAACCTCAGCTGTTTGTTCTGCCTGTTTGGGAAAGATAAAAGGTTTCTTCATTCAAGGAATGAATGCATTCAAGGTTGGCAATTGACACCTAACTCCCAGTTGAAGTGTGGGCTTAAGTGGGGGTTGCTGTATTTTTTGATCAGTGTAGTCTTAAAAGTGACATTTAATTTTGTTGTGTTTTAATAGAATTTATATTAATAGAATTTATTTAATGTGTTTTATATTGCGACATTTATTTGTAATACGTTTTTAAAAATCTCATTGTTAACTGTTTTGAGTCTCAGTTTTGGAAGAAAGGTGGAAATTGAAATATTTCCTTCTTTAAAATATTTGTATATTACCTCAGGCCCCGGGACAATGTTTGACACTTGACAATATTTAAAACATTAAATATAAAAAGAACTGATAAAACCATTATTTAAAATCAAAATACAGCTATTTATTTAAATGCCATTTTTAAAACACACACACACGGACAAATTAAAGACAGAGAAGTTATCCCGGTTCTCAGGACTGAGACCCTATGAAATAATACAGTCTTGGTCACCTACCTGTTTTATATTTTTCAGGATAGTTTTAAATCATTTTAATATTGTCAGTAGTTCAGTTCCATTTTAATGTATTGCTTTTAAATTGTAAGCTGTCTTGAGTCCCAATTTTCAGAGAGGGCAGCATATAAATATAACAACAACAATATCAGACGCCCAATAAAATCAATAAAAAAGCAAGTTCCTAGTCTCCAAGACTTTAAAGATGAAGCTGAAATATATCATTAATGTGAGGTATCTCAGAAATCAGATGTGGAAAGGAGGGTTACTGATCTTCCCTTACCAGTGGTCAGGTAGGATTGTGATATAGGTTTCCTGGCAAAGCTCTTTCCCTGTGTTATCAGCTGGCCAAAATAATATAACTTGGACGAGCAGAACAGCTTGTTTTCCTGTACTTCTGTAGATGTCAGAATTTAAGTTATTTTTATGTAGAACTTTTCACTGTTTTGAGGGGTTTCTCCCATTTTTTAATTGTGCACTGTTTTATTATTGTGATCTGTTTTTTCTCGTTCTGGCTGGAACTACACTAGTTCTCATTTCTGAATGTTTTGAGCCCCTCTAGAGAAAACTAGGCTAAACAAACGTGGTACTATTCTAAAGTGTGAATTGTGTATTATGATTACCCTTGTACGGTACTTAAGTAAGCATTGTCTTACTTTGTGTAATGTATTAGCATTCCTAACCAGCAAACAGCAGGGACTCAAAACCATTAATTGTTGAATGCCACACCTATATAGATTAAATACTCTAAAAGCATCAGGTCTAGTCTAATCTTGGGAGCTAAAAAGGGCCAGCTGGAGTTATTACATGGATGGGAGACTGCCAATGAATATCAGGTACTGTGTAGGCTATATTTCAGAAGAAGGCGCGCACACACACGCAGATTTCTAAGTGTTTTAACTGCAGGTAGCAGGAATCAGAGAATGTTACTTTTACATCAGAGTTTGTTAGTTTTGAAAAGTAATTAAAGTTACTTGCTACAAAGTTGACAAAGTAACACAGTCTTGTTAAACTTGCAAGACTTTTCAAGTAACTATTATATTGTTACATTGCTTTTTGTGGTTCCTTTTTTGGAGGAGGGATTGTTTAAAATTGCAAAGGAGGAGGAGAACCTAGAATGGTCCAGGAAAGCATTTTAACTTTTTCCATATAATGAGAAAATGTAGCAAGGTAACTTACTTGTTATTTTAAAAATTCATGATGTTACCAGTCAATAAATCATTTGCCAAAGGAATATTGTTACATCTTTGGAATTCTTCCACAAAATAACATGTTGTCATGCTCCATATCAACAATTGTCTGTAGGGATGGGAACACAAGCCCCATGGATTATACCAGCTTCCCCAAACCTATTTTTGCACCTTTCCCCATTACCTTCTGATTTTTTGGCAAACTCCAACCCCTCAAATGTATTTCCAGGAACCTCCTGGAGTGTTAATTCTTCTTTGAAACAAGTCTTTCCCACACCTTGTTTTAGCAACAAAACAAAACCCTGAGGGAAGAGCCAAGTCCATGAAAAACTAGATATAATCATTTCCGGTTTTGCCTGGAAGGACTGGTGCAATCTCCAATGATCTGTGTTATGTGTGGGAGATGGCCCTTGGATTAGTGGTGACTGATGGCTTCTATGTCAGTGGGTCCACTCCAGGTTTCACCCTGAACTTTAAATGTGCTATCCAAGGTGCTGAATAAAGATTAAAACATAGAATGGATTTACTGCTCCACTGATATGAACACCACTAGCTGCTCTTCCCTGGACTCTCTGAAGTTATTGCCCTTTGTTGCAACAGTAACTTTGAAACTTTAGATGGCAGAAAGCTGCCTTACGCCAAACCAGACCATCAAACCAGAATTGATTCTGACGATGAAAGAGAATTCAAAGTGAGTGTCCAACTTTACCTTTATTAAATGCACATACATGGAGAACAACTTCAAGAGGAGTGCTAACAATCAAACTACATTTTCCTTTCATAATCTGAACAGAGAAGCTTTGAGAATTTCCCAAATCCTTTTTGATTCATCATCTTTATTAAGGAAATAATTAAAAGTCCTTTTGACTTTTGATTTAATTAAGGAAATAATTAAAAGTCCTTTTGACTTTTACTCATAAGCTTTGCTATGGAATCTGTGGTTTTAGTGCAGAATATCATTCTAGGATCTTTCTTATCATGTCTTACCTAATTAGAGGTAGCATAGAATCATAGAGCTAGAAGTGACCTCATGGGCTGTTGAGTCCAACCCTTTGGTCAATGCTGGATCCTCAGCTAAAATATCCCCAGCAAGTAGCTGTCCAAGCTCTTTTTGGAGACATCCAGAGAAGGAGGCCCCACCATATCTCTGCACAGTTGGCTTCATTGCCAAATCCTCTTGCTGTCAAGAAGTTGACAGTAAGACCAATTGATCCAAGGACATGCTTCCGACAAATTGATTGTTCTGCACCTGTACGTTGAGTGTGGGGCCAATATAATTAAATGGAGATTGGAAATGGCTTGCTGGTCTTCTCGGTGCCAGTACCAGACAGTAATTGTCACACAGCTGTGGTGAGAACTGGAGGCAGAATATGTGCGGTCTGACAACAGAGCCTCCCTAGCACCATTGGCTTAATTCAAGAGTGGCTCCAGATGTTGGATTGCAGTTCCCAACATTCCTCACAACTGGCTATACTCACTAAGGCTAATGAATATGGAGTGTCACACAGTTTTCCCCCTTGGATTTATTAATCTTTAATCACCTTAGAACACCGGACAGGATTGTTCCAACACTTAGAGGTGTGTGTGTAATATGTGTGTGTGTGTGTGTGTGTGTGTGTGTGTAGTTGCTGGGCTGGGCAAGTCAGGCACATGGCTATTAATCATCAGCTCAGCATGTTTATCTCCATCATTCTTCTGTTTTAAAGTGGATAAGCACTTAGGAGTGTGTGCTTCCAGCTGTCAGAATCCAAGCCAGTCCCAGTGTGGTAGTAGTGTCTGTAGATGTAGAAACATAATCCAGACAGTTTGAAGTCAAACAAAGCAAACAGTTCTGAGCTGAGTCCAAAACTGAGAAGGGAGTTTCTAGAGAGATTAGTCCAGTTAGAAACCAAAGGTCAGAGACACATGAAGCCCAGCACATCAGAGGAGGTAAGCAAGAGGCATTGGATCTGTTGTCAACAGGACCAGAGCACCCTTGGCTGAGATAATTTATATCTGGCAATAAATTGGACCAGCTGGTCTCATTGAGTCAGCATAAAGTTACTTAAGGCAGAGAAGAGCGTTTCTGTTCCCTGAATTTTAATTGTTGATGCATGGCAGGGTGGAGAGCTCCATCTCCTCCTGCAAATCTGTAGGTGCTGCCTGGGATGGAGTGGGCTCTGCTTCTGTCACAATAGGGCTGCCACCCTCCTTTGGCTCTGCTGGGTGTTGTCATCCTGCCATTCTTCTTCTTCTTTATCCAGGGAACCCCTCCAAGTAAGGCACGACAATACTTGCCAGCCTCTGCCATGGGCTGATAAGTAGCCACCAGTGCCAGTTTCTTGAGCACAAGTATTACCATAATTTTAGGTCACTCATCTCTTTTTCCCAGTCTGAGGAGGAGAGCACGAGGTACAAGTTTAGATTTATCCCTGCTCCACAACCATTCCATAAAAAGCCCTATCCTAGGCAGGACCTATGTGTAGGTTTATTGTAACCCCAATAAGTTCCACAGAGGCCATCTGAACTGTATTAATGTTATGAAAGTTATCACTCTTTTAACCGATGAAACCAGTGGTGCAATTGTTGTAGGGTGCTTTTATATATCTTTTTGAAAAGGTGCATTTTATCATGATTTTTCCTGTGATCATCTCAACCAAGCTGCTTCATCCTGTGCCCAATAATGTATTGACAAGACAGAAGCCTTAGGGTGGAAATAATTCCAGTGGTCATGTAGGACAAGGTCATTGCTGCACTTCTAGGGCAGCTGTAAAAAAAAATAGAAGTTTTAAATTGGCCAATGACTGCAAAATAAAGTGTGCTGGAAAGTGCCTGTTTGATTTCTCTAACTGCTTAATTAATCAAGGTACTGTCAAATTGTCAGTCTAGGTGTACAAAACTCTGTGAAAAGGTTAAGAAAGAAACTACTTGCAAATACACTGTGAAAGTCCAAGTGATGTCCGATCAGAGCCTGGAATATTGATTGATTGATTGATTGATTGATTGATTGATTGATTGGCGGGGGGAACTATAGCTCTCAGAATCCCTCAGGATTGTAGAAGCTAGGGTCTGAAAGAGTAATTTGTTCTAATCCTTGGGTCCATTTCTGGAGAACACTTAAGCTTTGACTCCATATGTGTTTTGTGCAAATGTGTTTTGTATTTTAATGGTCCCTTCTTAATGTTCATTGTGAGGGCGATAAAGATGAAACTCACAGGAACATAGAGTTGGAAGGAGCCTCATGGACCATCAAGTCCAACCTCTGCCCAATGTAGGAGCTCCAGCTAGAGCATCCCCAGCAGGCAGCTGTCTAGCCTCTTTTGAAGACATCCAGGGAAAGAGACACTGTCACTTCTCTAGGTCATTGGTTCCATTGCAGAACTCTTCTTACTGCCAAGAATTTCCTCCTAATGTTCAGTCAAAATCTACCATGCTGTAGCCATTAGATCTGGTGCTCCCCTCTGGGGCATCAGAGAACAAACCTGCCCCCTTCTGTGTCAGTCCTCTAGATATTTAAGGAGTGCAATCATGTCACCCCTCAGTTTTCTCTTTACTTGGCTGAACATGTCCACCTCTCTCAACTTATCTTCCTATCTTCTGTTCTCCACCCTTCTTATCATCCTTGTTGCCCTTCTGTGACCCTGCTCCAACTATATCCTTCTCAAAATGAGATCCCAAGAACTGAACACAGTATTCCAGGTGAGGCCTGACTAGTACAACATATAGTAGGACTATGACTTCCCTTGAAGTAATACACTTGGGTAGTAATTCCAGAAAAATGTAGGGGTTCATATACTGAACCACTGTTGAGTATTTGTCAGAGGACCTAGGCCTTTCAGATTGCATTGTTTTCAGACAGCACTCCTATGTACACATATATGAGTATGATTTACTTCCATATGAATATGCCCAGGATTCCACTGGTCTTATTGTTGAATTCACATTGACTTGTACTTCAAATGAATGTGTAATTGCAAGAGTTTTATACCACTTTTAACTGGCATGATTCTATCCTGAGGAATTCTGGGATTTGTAGGTTCTTAAGGTATTTAAAATTCTCTGCTAGAGAACTCTGGTGACAGCTAAAATGTTGAGAGTTCTAAGTCAGTGGTTCTCAACATGTGGGTCCCCAGATGTTTGTGGACTTCAGCTCCCAGAAGCCCCAGCCACTATGGTCAATGCTCAGGGCTTCTGGGAGCTGAAGTCCAAAAACATCTGGGGACCCACAGGTTGAGAACCACTGTTCTAAGTACTTCACCAAGCTACAAATCCCAGGATTCATAAGATAGAACCATGGCAGTTATAATGGTATAAATTGCTCTAGCTGTATACATACTTATGGTCCTACAGAGTAGCTATGTTAGTCTGTTGCAGAGCCTTAATGGTACTGTGAGGACCAACGAATCTTGCTGTGGCATAAAATTTTATGGAGGTTTGTGTTAATGATTAAGGAGAGATCTGTCTGCCAAACAACTACATATCTGTGACCCTAGCAATGAAAGAGGGTAGAGTAGAGATTAAGAAACCAGAGAGATCCAGTACAGGAAGATAAGTGGCCACATGTTTATTTGTTACAGCTGAATGTCTTGGTGCAGCATAAGGCAATGGCTTCATGCATCAGCTGCCAGCTAGAAACCCTGCTCCCTATGGCAGCTGTGAGAAAAGACCATAGAAGGGCAGGATAAGCAAACCCTTAGGAGCTCAAGGCATTGCATGATTCACTTCTTTAGGAGTGAAAAGTGAAGCAGATCAAATGCCTTTCAAACTGGGCGTGTCCCCAAAAGCCCTTACCCCAAGATCCCATGAAAGGATCCCCAACATGGGTTGATCTTTGCTCCTTAACGCAACTGCCTCTTGCCCAGTGGTCTAATCACATTACACTAAAGTTGGGACATGATAGATCAAAGATGCCAAGAATGTATTTTGCAAATATGGAGAAATTAATGACTGTCATGGACTGTGTGTGTGTATGCCTTGCTTCTTCCCTGTGCCAGTTTTGCATGCAGGAAATACTGGACTCGGTTCAGTGTTACTGATGTATAGTGGGCCCTCAGTATACATATGCGTAGGATCTGTGAATTTAACCAACTGCAGACTGAAAATGCAGAAACAGTAAAACAAACATCTACTGCAACTAGGCTGAGAAACGGTCCCAGGATGGCAGGGGAGGTGGTGACAAGACCTGGGTGCCTGGTGTGCATTCTTATGTCTTGTGAAGCAGGTGTCTTGCACGCTCCCCAGAGATGGGGCATCAGGAAGAATACTTGCCTGATGGCATGCTTCCTGCCACTGTTGCCGTCACCCCAGAGCTTGAGGCTGATTGGGTGTGGGTGGTTTTTGGACAGGGCACAAGGGCAAGAGAATAGCCTCTGTGCCCTGTCCAAAGATGGACTTCTGCACATGGAAATCAATAACTCACTGCTTGCCTCATGTGCTCCCTGGCGGCAGGGAGGAGAGACAGGAAAGCGAGGCTTCGGAGAAATGCAAGGATCTGTGAAATGGTGGCGATTCAAACGTAGTACCTGGTATGAATTCATTCCTCCTGCCATTCAACAGATTGTTGCATCTCACACCTTTGCAATGTTTCCACAGCCTGTCTCTCTGCAGCCTCACATCTGGTTCATTTGCTACTGTACTTGTGTATTGTGTGCACCTTTTCTTCCTCTGGAAAAAAAAGACTCCCAGAAATTAATTAAGTGGTCAAAACAATACCTCAAAGATTGCTCCATCAAGGTCTAAGAAGAAACACAAAGTGCTAGTTCTTGATTAGAAAATAAAAATCTTAGCTCTTTTGAAAAGTGGCAAGTTGACTGCTGAAATGGGTCATAAGGTCAGTAAGAACAAATTGAGCATCTACACAATAAATCGGACAGAAGCTGAAATTCATGGATGTGTTGGAGCTAAACCTACAACAGCAAAAATAGTCTCTCTGGTTAGTGATAAAGTGCTTGCAAAGATTGAGAAGGCATCAAATGTGTGTCTAGAGGATATGTCACAGAAGCATATCCCTGTTGATGGCAACATTATGCGTCAAAAAGCATTTAGCCTCTATGAGTCCTACCGTGAGGAGAGTGAGAGGAAGGAGTTTAAGGCTAGTAAGGAATGGCTAGCTGACTATGTAAAGTGCTACAACCACAAGAACTTAAAGATCCTGAAAGAATCAGCATGGGCTAATGCAGAGGCAACTTCAGCATTCCCAGAAGAGTTCAAGAAGATTATAGAAGAGAAAAGTTACCTTCCAGAACAAGTCTTCAATTGTGTTGAAATGGGCTTGTTCTGGAAGAAAATGCTCAGTTGTACCTACATCCTCCATGCATAAGAGTGACAAGCAGGCTGTGGTGTTCAAGGCCTGGAAAGATTGCCTTACGCTTGTGCTGCGTGGCAACATGTAGGTAACATGATCAAGCCAGGCCACATTTACTGATCAAACAGTCCACAAGCCCTTAAGAGCAGAAACAAAAATTGCCTGCCTGTGTTCTGGCAACACAAGGCTTGGGTGATGACCATCTTGTTCTTGGAATGGTTCCACCAGTGCTTTGTTCCTGAAATGAAGAAATACCTCAAACAGAAGGGGTTGCCATTCAGGTTGTCCTCACAACTGTCATGCTCTGCTTCCAGAGCATGGGCTCTGACTCAGAATCTGAAGCAGAGGGCACGCCAGAGACTGAAACAGAAGGCATGCCAGGGCCTGCTGTACAGAGGGAGATTACAGTGTCAGAAACAGAACAGGGAATGGTACCAGCTCCAACAGAGAGTCCTGCCTTTTCAGATACAGAAGAACACTTACCTAGACCCAGCTTCACACAGCACAGGCAGCAAAGAGAGACTCAGCATCGCTGTCTCAGAATTTATAACTGGCAACAATCAATCAAGGCACAGCTGCGCTAGGCTTTGGGTCTATTTAGCTGGTGTCCTTCCCCTCCAGGAGTTGTCAGAGCTTATCTGACCTGCTGTCTTGCTGGATGCCTTGACAAATGCTTGGATTGACCTTGGACACTCCCTTGCCCTGAAGTCCTGCTGGATTTTGTTTATGTTGGACTTTATTTATGACTCTTTGCCTACTGCCTGGAAGTAAGTAACAAGCTGGGAGATACTCTGTTTGATTTATCAGCTGTGCAGGACTGAGACAGGACAATAACTTACAATGCTCCTGGTCATCCACAATCTCTTTGCCTTCCTAGCTAGAATGTGGAAGTGATACACTACGTCACTGCTGCAGCCACTCAATCAAGGCACCATCAAGAGCATTAAGATGATGCTTGATGCTCACCCCAACTGCATTGTCATGGCTTTATGGAAGAGCTTCACAATTGCAGATGCTGTTGTGCTTTTTGCAGAGGCTGCAGATTTCCCAAAACCTGAGGCAGTCAATGTATGGTGGAAGCCATTATGAGGTGAGGTAGTCAGTGATTTCAACAGCTTCCCCACTATTGATACAGATGTCAGAAATATCTTGAATACTGCAAGGAAATTTGGCATGTCTGACATGGTTGAGGAAGATGTCGAGGAATATATAGAAGAGCATGGAAAACCCCTTACCAATGAGAAACTCAAATGATCTGCCAAAATCCTCAATGGATGATGACAACAACGATGATGATGATGATGATGATGCAGAAGATATGGAGGAGGCACAGCCATCATTTTGGACACTTGTAAGATATGCAGCAGTTTTTCAACAAGCACAAATGTTAAAGGATATGATCCTCAAGTATGATCCTTCTATGGAATGAAGCCCTCAGTATCACCTGAAGGATAACAACATGCCTATAGTTACTGCAGGGTCTTTTGGTGATACAAAGGAAAAGAAGCAGCAGCTTCCTATAGCAATGTTTCTAACTAAAGCATTTGAAATTGTGAAGTCTCAGCCTTCAAAGCTTGAAGATCCACAGCCCTCAACCTTCACAGATCCTCACATGAGTATTACTGAGCCTTCTCCAAAGCATCAACATTACCATACATGATCCTTCTGACATCTAAACAATACAGTACATACTGTATGTATAATGACGAAAATATTTCCAACTATTTACAGCATTTGTATGTGGTTTTTGGCAAATACAAATGACATTTTATATGCTGTTTTGTTGCCCCTGTGCTCACTTTAAAAACCTCCTGCACGCTACAGCTTCAAGCTTTGGGAGGATGTGGCAGTGATGGTGATGCTCTTGCTTGTTTGTTCGTTTGTGAATAAGCAGGAGCAGTGCCGCTGCTCACAGAGTGGCAGCCAGCTTCCACAGGGATATGGTGGTGGCAATCCTGCTTGATCATTTGTGAATGTAGAAGCAGGAGCACACTACCACTGCCAACAATAGCAGGGCAGTGAGTAGTTTCCACAGGAATATGGCGATTGGCGCGCCTCTGCTGTGGCTACAGCTTGTGTCCATGTCTGCTGCTGCCTTATACCATTTTTTTAATAGAAACTTGAGCGTTCGCATTTTGGGGGGGGTCCTGGAACCAATCCCCCACAGTTGCTGAGGGCCCACTGTATTTGTTTGTGGTGGCACAAGTCCATGGCTGAAGGGAAAGCACCAGTGATGTTTCTTTCAGTAGGAACAACCTAATGTGGGAGAATGCCATGTATCCCTACATCAAAGGATCACAACTCTCCATTCTCTCTTGATTGCTTTCTCACTAACAGCCCAATTCAGAATCCCCATGTGATCATAAATGGGGTGGGAGCATGCCCTTGAACTTGAGTGCTACTGACATAGTCCAAGAGGCATGAGCCACTTAAATAGCTACAGCTCATTAGACAAAGCAGCATGTTCCTGGATTAGAGTTATTGTGTTGCTCTGGGTATTGGGAGAACTCTGTTGTAAAGAACTGTGGGAATGTAAGAAGCTTGATTTAGCGATGCATGGGCAAGAAACAAAACAATTACTGAAGGCCAAACCAGATGTGGAGACTCGTGAAGTGATCCTGTGTGTCTTTTTTTTTTTAATTGGCCTAAATTGGTTTGAGTCAGGGGTATTGGCAGGTGGGAACTTAACTCTTTTTCTTGCTTCCTGAACGAACACAGCTGTCCCTAGCTCAACAGTGGGGTGTATGAAGAACATCAATAACTGTAATTTCATATGTTTTTTTATCTGTTATTGCATTATCTATTTTGTAAGCTACTTTAAGTCTCAGTTCTAGAAGAGAAAGTGGGCTGAGAATTTAGTAAGCAATATAAAATAAACAAATTTCATTCAGATTTCACTCCACTGTGCAATTATTCTGTGACCTGAAAGCATTTATGGTTCATCCTCAGTTTCCCTTCTTACATCTCTCTTGTGGAATAATTGTGGTTAAACAAGTTCGGGCAATACTGTTAAGTCATCATGAAGGTCAGGCAAAGGGGATTTAATATCGCGTTCAGTGATTTGAACAATGTTGCCTGCACAGTGTTTTGTTTCAGAGAGTTTGTAGTGCTATTATATCAGCGACATTTCAAAATTACTTGGGAAAGAAGCTTCTGCACTCTCTACCACCCACCCTTTCAGGCTTATTGATGAGATCTCTAAACACCCTATGTATTAATGGGTAAAAGAACTACAGCCCTCCCTGTCCCCAGGAGTCTAATTTAGTATGTGGGAGAGCCAATTAGCAAAGGAAACAGATCATTATAAAACCCAGTTTATCTTTGAATTGGTCTGAATTTTGAAAGAGGGCAAAAACACAATCTCCCTTAATTCCCAGGACTGCAGCTTTCCTGCTCTCCCTCATGGCTTTCCTATTCTTTCCTGTTCTTCCAGTATAAATCCTCTTTGTTTGCATTTCCTTGATCTTGCTGGGGCTCCTAGTGTCTGCCCTACTTGAGAATCAAAGGTATTTCTCAGCTTCATGTTGTGGCCTGCTGCAGCTTTATGAAAATGGGAAGGGGCTTTCATGAGAATTTGAGAATCCTTCCTTAAAAAAAACATTACTGACATTACAGGGGCTTCATCTGCCCTTTTGTGTGTGTGTGTGTGTCAAAATGAGAACCCAAAAAGAGCCAGGGATGCCAAGAAGTTGGTTATTGATTGTCCTTAAAACATATCCAGGGCTAATTGTGTCAGACATGCAGCAAAATGCAACATCCAAAATGCGCAAAACAGCAATACCTTTATTGAACCAACCAAAAATGTACAAAATACACAAGCTTTGGAAGCTCTGTTGGCTTCTTTATCAGGTAAAGGTGTTTAAAATTATACAGGAGAGGAAAAAAAATGATGATCTTAGAGTCTCAGGTCTGTATTTTGTAAAGATGCTTTTGCTGTTGTCAGTTAAGATGGCCTGGAGGGATATCAAAGCAGGCAGAGGTCACTCCCCTCTTTGACCATGTGGGCACTGGGGGACGAAGAGTTGTAAAATCCAGGCAATAAAATAATGTCAGATTTTGTGGATTTTTATTGTCTTTAGTGTTCTGTGCATTTATCTATGTATGTGTGTATGTATGTGATGCCTGATATCTAAGGTTTGCTTCTCTCCATCAACGAAATAATTAAAACCACAATTTCAGCAGAAAACCAGGACAAAAACAGAGCAGAGATTAAAAACCAATCAAATTTGACAGCTGCATCATATGGCTGACTCCATATCTTCCTAATCTAAAATGTATCAGCATCTAAAATCTACCTGAAATGTGAAACATTAAAATATTAAAACTCTGAATAGACCTGAACAGTTATAGAAGAAAATAGGGAAAATAATGGTTTCGCAAAATTAATAAGAATAGAAATATAGAGAATGAAATAGATATATGTTAGCACTCACTTCTTGAAGTAGGGGGAAGGGGAAAAGGAGGGGAGTAAGGGAGAAGCTATTAGAAGATTAGGATAATTATGAAAATAAGAAATAAGGGTAAATTCAGGACATTAAGGAAAATATGATAATTTAATTAGGGAAATAAGGAAGATAATATCTACAATATGTTATTGTGTGTTTCTTTTATCTTTCTTTCTGGGTTTTTTCCCTTCTTTTGGCTCTCCTTTCTCTTTTAATAATGTAATTGAAATACTTAATAAAATTTTTAAAAAAAATATTAAAACTCTTCCAGTGGGGCTCAGTAGAGCTCTCAGGGGAAACTATTGTTTATGAACAATGAAAACAGTGAGCAAATGGAAGAACATGCAAGACTTGATAAAAATTCAAAGGAGAGTGAAGCAGAGCAAATACACTGCCCAGTAGATTCCAGAAACCAAACAGTCTGGGGCATTCTTTTTAGTGTTTGGTGTTTGTTTATTTTTTTTTTACACTTTTCCTGTTAACAAACAAGGCCTTTCTTCCAGACTTCCTGAAACAAAGATTTCCATCAACCATCTGAAATACCGTTTGCTGACATATAAGATGCACGTTTTTCCCCAAGGAATACTATTTAAAAGTGGGGTGCATCTTATACACCAGTGCATTCATATGCGGGCAAATAGTATTTGCCAGTATATAAACAGGGTGCAGCTTATATGCTGGTGCATCTTATATGCCAGCAAATACAGTAAACACCAGCCCCTCTTGACAAAGAACCAGCATGGTATTGTGGTTTGAGTGTTGGACTCAGGGTTCAAGGCCAGAGTTCAAATCCCCACTTGGCCGTAGAAACCTTGGGCAAGTCACGCTTTCTCAATGTCAGAGGAAGGCATGGGCAAACTCCCTTTGAACAAATCTTAACAAGAAAACCCCAGGAAAAGATTCACCTTAGGGTCATCATCAGTTTGAAATGACTTTGAAGGCACACGATAGCAACTCTCCTCATAGGGCTCTTTAAAGAAGAGGAAGTTGTTCTCCAAAGAGGATGCCATTACTCAAAAAGCCCTGCTTCTCAGCTTAAGTTTGTGCATTCATTGTGACTGTCAAGTTTTTCTACCCATCAAACAAGGCAGAAAGCAAAATAGATGGAAATGGTGTTCTTTGCATTCAATTTTTCACTTCTTATTTTGAGTTGAATTAACTTTTTAGGAAGACTATGGCTGTTTTTCAGTCTAATACTGTGCCTTTCAGGAAAGGAGATTCAAATGCATCCATTGTGATTTAAGCAGGCAATGTGGTTTCCACCACTGTAACATTTATGTTGAAAAACCAGTATGGCTTTGTGGCTCTGAAATTGCGTTTTGGATGTGTGTGTGTGACTGATTAATATTGACAAATAGCCTGGCAGTAACATCAAACTGTTTGTGTCAGTGGAACAAAACAACACATGACAGTATTGATTCTGTATTTTGCATGCCTGATTGTGTATGTTTTGTTTTTGGTTTGGAGGCAAAGTTGAAAACCTGGAGCTACTGATGAAGTTTCAACTTAGGAATGTGTAGATCTCATGAAGATTTTTCTTTTTCAGCTGCCGGTTTTGTTCTGACTTGGATCTGCATCAGATTTTGAACCTTTTTTCTTTTTCCCTTTTCTTTTCTGCTTGTAGAGATTTGTAGTTACATTTTCCAAGCATCTGTTTTGAAGATGTACACAATTTTATGTCTATATATAAATATACACATTTTGAATACATTCTCCTATTTTCAAAGTATTTTTCCAAGGGTATGTGTTTTTCAAGTTAAATTCAAGTAGATTTTTCAATTAAATTTTTGAAGTAGTTCTAAAGATTTCATTGGAGGTTTGGAAGCATGCAGATTTCTGACTGTTAATTCCTTTGGGGCCTGATTTTGGTTCAGGAATTTCAAATGGAGTAATATTGCAATAAAAAGTGAACTTGATATATTTTTTTACCCATTCCTGCTGTCTACAACACTTTATTTAGACAGCCTTCTTGTTCTCTCTCTCTCTCTCATGTGTGCACAAATGTACATACACTCTGGGCCTTTCCACACCTTACCTTTTTCTGGCGCTGGGGCACAGGGATCGTGCGAGAAGCCTCTGGCTAGACGCAGGGGTTCTCAACCTGTGGGTCCCCAGATGTTTGTGGACTTCAGCTCCCAGAAGTCCCAGCCACTATGGTCAATGCTCAGGGCTTCTGGGAACTGAAGTCCACAAACATCTGGGGACCCACAGGTTGAGAACCACTGGGCTAGAGGCTCTCGCATCCCTGCTGCTTCAGCTCCTCATGAGCTGCCTGCTTGCACGAGAGCCCCACCTCTTCCTTCCGCAGTGCAGCCTGGGAGTTTCCCAGGCTACGCTGGGGCAGGAAGCATGACCAGCGCGGCTCCGGAGGCTCCGCACGGCAGGTAAGTGTACGCGGGGTCGGGGAGCAATGCGCGATCATGCACCATTTTCAACTTCCAGCCAAAAGTGAAAAGGTGTGCGATTGGCGCCTGCTGGCCCCTGGAGCATCGTGCAATTGTGAGTGTGTCGTGCAGATCGCTCCTCACAGTTGTACGATGCTCCAGGCGCCCTTTCGCATGGCAAATGCTATGCGGAAAGGGCCTCTGATCTTGTCACAGGAGCGCAATATAGCTACACTTACCATCTTGCAGTGAGGGGAACTGATATATACTTCTAGTTAAATCACCCACTGCATTGCAAGTCTGAAATCCTGCTTAGCACAGAAGGTGCAACTGATAAGAGAACTAGCAGGACATGGGGGAGAGGGAATAGGGATGGAGAGAGCTGTATATGTTTTATCTCCCTCTACACCAGTACAGGTAGATGTTTAAAGATGCAGTATATGTCTGGATGTGATATCACATGGTTGTGGTACATTTGTATCATTAACGAATTGGCACATCCACACAGTTACCTTATATTTTTTTTCATTCACACTCACATTCTGCAAAAGTTTCATAGGTATTATAAATGAGTACATCTACAAAAGATATTTGTATTTGGTGGAAGATTAGTTCTCTTGTATATAACCCACACACTTGGAGCAGGCTCACTTCTCAATAGATCTTACTGAATGGCTTCCCCCTTTCATTTGTGTTTACTGTATGCCTTTTATTCGACCTCTTGCTCTCCATTACCTTTACATGTTGGTTGACTTCCCTAGGGTTTTTTTTTTCTGTGAGATATTCTTCCCCTAGACATTAAATGCAGAAGAAATTATTTTATGATCTGGAAAACTAAACGTAGTGCAGACTAAGACCAGCGTGATGACCAAAATTTGTGGTTTATCTACCTCTTGCTACATCCCAGTGTTGATCCTCCTTTACAACAGCTTGCATTCATGTTTGTGCTAACACGTAACAAATGTGAATGATGTCTATACTTATTGGCTTTCTCTGGATGTGCCTAAATCTTATGAAGTACTCATCAGCTTCTGGATTTCAGTTAGTTGTACATAAAGATACAATGTACTGAATTGCATGCAATAAACAAAGAAAAAGAAAAATTTTCAAAACTTCTTTTGAAAAGTCCCCCTTAGCTACATTTTGGAGCACAATCCGTAAGAAGATTCTCTTGGCTGGAAGGTGTATCAAAATAAATTGAGGTTGCCTGTGGGGTGCAACCACCAGTCACTATGGATGACTAACCCTGTGGTCTATCTTCCTGAGAAGGGAAGACCAACTGAATCAATGGGATTTAAGTATATGTTGACTCATCATTCAACAATGAATTGAATGGGTCTACTCTAGTTGGGACTAACCAACAGAATGCCCACTATTACATGGCTACAGCCACTACTGAATGATGTGAGTTATAGTCAGTCACCAATCAACACATCTTTTATGAATGAAGTCTGAGTTTCAGCCAGTTTGATAATTCTTGCAAATCAGCCTTTGGAACCTCTGCCTCAGCATCCATGAAAGTGATGATCTGCCTCCTGGAATTATTATGAAGGTGAGTAACAGGGCTAAAAAGCACACTTACTGAAGAAAACCTGTGATATACTGCAGAGCTAAGGACAGTGTGGGCTGTAGACCATGCTCAGGCTCCCGGACACTCCCAGAGCCATTCCAAAAATATGCCAACACATTTCATGTGAAAAATTGCCTCCAAATACACCAAAACATACAAAATGGCTTTAAGTACAACAATTTGCTTTGATTTGGCCTGTTGACCTTCAAAACATACACCAAGCCAATTTTCAGCAGGAAACTTATCTGGAAGTGATGTGATGTTATTTCCAGATCTCCAGGAACATACAGGTACAGCCCATTGTGGGAGTATGTGAGGACAAAAATTGGCCCCTATGCCCAGTGCAGCTATTTAAGCCTGCTACACAGTTCTAGCAGTCTGATACCATTTTAACTATCATGGGGCTCCCATCTGGAGAATCCTGGGATTTGTAGTTTGATGAGTTACTTAGAATTCTCTGCCAAGAAAACTCTAATGCTGTAGTTCAAGGGTGTCCACTTGAGCTCTCTAGCAGAGAATTTTAAGTACTTCACCAGAGTATCAATCCCAGGATTCCATAGGAAAGAGCTATGAGAATTCAAGTGGCATCAAACTGCTGGAATTGTGTAATGTAGATACACACGTGATATTCTGAAAGCGCTTATAGGAGATAATGACCAGTTCTTATATCATGGGTAGAAGTAAGTTGTGTTTATGAAAAAAAATAAAACTGCTTAAGGTCCAGAAAGTTGTTTTTGTTGTTCTGTTTTGTTGGCTGGATTTGAGAGCTTGCTGGTTTTCATGAAAACTGAAACTCAGGCACGTACCAGCTAGCATCACTTGTGATTGCTGTTGTCCTCTGGCAATGAAGTGACCTGTGTGTAAATTGATGGATGAGCTCATAGGGTGGTTTAATAGAGTTTATAATCATGCTGCAGGGAGGGCCACAGTGCCTTGTGGAAGTTTTGTGACATGATGGGAAGGCAATTCACAATAATAAATCAAAAACAAGGGTAATAGCTATATTTGTTTGGGGAGAAAAAGTGGGGCAGAAACAAGAAAACAAAAATATATGGTTAAGGAGTACCTTTGTTAAGACAAACCAAAATGCCCCAGAAGCATGCAGAATTCTGAGTTCTTCAGAAGTCTTCATCAAGCTAGTGGGTAGAAAAATTAGGGGGCAGGAAGAAGAATCAGGAACATATGAACTAAACGCCCACAGTGGAGACTTCAGGCTTAATGAATCACTCCTAGGCATACAGATATCCATCTACTCCTAGCGTTTGTGGAGAGGCAAAATGTTTCAAACAAACATGGGGTTTGTCTGAAACTCTAAGATCAGGCCTGTTACAAATATCCATGAGTGCTGCCTCCCTTTCAGGTGAGTACAGTTAAGGAGCTTTCTTACATCTGGCTAGCAACAGAAGAAGAAGGCAAAGCCCAGGCATAATAGAGGTTATTTAGCTGCTGTCTTTTTGTCCTCTGGGGTCAGAGCAGTGGCATCTGGAAGACAAGAAAGGAACCTGCAGTAACAGAAGCTGAGACCCCTGCATGATGGAGGAATGACAAGCTGATGCTATTTTCTTTCCTTATTATTCATATATTCTCTTAGCTTATATTTATAGCTAGATATGGCATTACAGAGTATGCCCAAGCATTAGAAATTTACAGGTATTGCAGCTGCATGAATCCTGCCAGCAGTACTGGCTCCCACTGTCCCAGGGATCAGTGTCCCTGTTTATTATTTGCCCCTCCCACCAGCTCTGTTCCTCCTACCTATGCAGATAGAACTCTGGGACTACTAATTCTTAAGAGGGCATTTAATGTAGAGACTCTATGATTTTCTTGCTCCTCCTCAAAAGTTCTGTTTTAGCTGTCCAAGTAGTTCTTTCTTTTAGAGAAGGACCTGGGCTAGCACTCCACTGTTCAGTCAGAATATTCTGCTTAGATCAGCTCCTGGCTTTGCCGAATCTCACAAGATCTGGACTCGAGTTCCACATTAAATGTCTTCAAGTCATTTCAAACTTATGGCATGCTTAAGATGAACCTATCATGGAGTTTTCTTGGCAAGATTTGTTCACAGGGAGTTTGCCCTTGCCTTCTCCGAGGCTGAAAGAGTGTGACTTGCTGAAGATTACTCCGTGAGTTTCCAAGACTCAGCAGGGATTCGAAACCAAGTTTCCAATTGTAGTTCAGTGCTCAAACCATTACATCATTCTGGCTCTCTTCAGAGTTACACCAACAGAAAGAAAGAAATTTCCATAAATATGCTCATGCATGATGTATCTGCAATTTAGCCCCTGTAGTTCTGTGAACCCTGGGAAAGTATACCCTTCCATACTTGGGCACTGCTGCTGTTTAACTCTTCAGAGTTCCTGTCTACCTGCCCTTCTCTTCAATGGCTAATTCTTGATATGAAGGCACAATCTGTTTGATAGAAAAGCAGAAAGTGGGATATAAATCTGAGTGTTCTATAAAGTGCAAAAGCAACACGGTAAGGAAGAGTAGTAAGCATTTCTACTCCCCCATCTTCCCCCTATCTCCCAGCTTCTTTTCTCATGGCAGGTCTTCCCGCTCCATCTGTCTCCTTATGCAGTTTCCTTCCCCTGCTTTGTCTGTTCATTAAAAGATTTATGTTTTGGATGTATAGAAATGAATGAGAAAGGGGGGGCTGTTGGGATACACAGGTTCATTCATGATTATCACAGGAATGCTTAGAAGCCGAAGTGACTGATTGCTCTTAATACAGTAGAGAGCATCCATGTGTGTGTGTGTGTGTAGCTATTGCCCACTGGAATGGCCATTGGAATAGACTGAACTGATTCATTTCAGTATGTCCATCTCTGTTTTAAAACAGATGTGTTGCCATGGTGTTAGCAGTGGTTGGGAAAGTTATTTAGTTTGACTACAGATCTCAGAAGTATGAGTTTTATTTTATGTTACTCATATCCCATGTTTCTTACAGCATGGACATAGTAGACCACCTAGCTAGGGGATTCTGGGTGTTACAGTCCAAAAAAATAACCATTTCAAGCTCTCAGTGTTGACATGTTAACATCTTATTGGAGAATCTTGATTTGTTAAAAATCTTTAGTCAGTCTCTGTTAAGACCACCATCTGCTTATTTAACTTTATTATTAACATTTTCCGTATAACTTACAGAGAATGACTGGTACATGTGCCGCGTGGTGGTCATTGCTGTTGAAGAGGAACCCCTCTCGTGGGGAATGTATCCATACCCCTATTTGGCACGTGTTGATCCTGAAGCCCGAGCGGGCACTTCGGTCTATCAACTTGTTGCTTATTATAGTAACAATGAAAATTCCAGTGCTGGGATATCATATGCCCTGATTGCAGGTAAGTGAATGTTCTGCCTGAAAGATGTTGTCCCTGTTACTTCCAAAAGTATTGTTGGGAATTTATTTTAAAGGTCTTTGAAAATGTGATAGTTTGATTATAACACAAACTGTAGCATTATGATGAAAAAAGTTTATTTTTTTGAACCATGACTCCTAGAATTGGACAGATCTCAGTGGCCATGCTGCCCGGGTGCTTCTGGGAGTTGTAGTCAAAGAAAGGAATGTTTCAAACAATGATTGTAATAGTCCTGCAGAATGTAAGCTCAGTAAACAGTAAATAATCTATTTGCTATGTTAAATACAGAAGCTTGAATCCTATTCTCTAGTAGTTCTAACTAGAAAAAACCTATTGAATCCATTGTTGAGTAGTAAGTCAAGACATAGGTAAAAGCCATCAATTCAATGGCTCTGCTTTTCCTTGGACTGCCAATAGGATTCAGGCCCTATTCTGCAGGTTAAGATTTCCTTCTTTTTTAAGTCTAATCATTACGCAGAAAATTCACCATCTCTGGTATGTGTGGCCCTCCAGATGTTGTTGAACTGCAACTTGCATCACCCCTAACAGCATAGTAAATGGAGAGGGATTATGGGAACTGCAGTTTAACAACATCTGGGTGGATGCATGTTCTTCATCTCTGCCCTGTATTGTCCACTACAGTGTGCAAAAATAAGTGTTAAATGAAAATAAAATAAAATGACAATGAGAAGGAAATCAAGTAGATGAAGAGCTGGAAGGTTGTTGTTGTTTTTAATAAAAGGTGATGATAAGTGCTTTTTGATAATTTGTGTTCTCTTTTTTGGCAATCTTTTCACTCAACAGGTGGTGAAGAACGTTTTGATATAGATACAGATACAGGCATCATATTGACCACTGGCTTGCCTTTAACTTTGAACCAAGAATATATAGTCACTGTGTTGGCTATTGATGAATATGGTAGCAAAAGTCCCTATGCTTTCATTTCCATCCTGGCTGGTTCGAGGCCTCCTCAGTTCACTAATATGTCCTACAGTGTATTTATCCCAGAAAATACTCCAGCAGATGAAAGGTAAGTGGTGATAGTGAAAGGGATGAGGGAATCAGTGTCCAGCACTTCTGAAGGATTGCCCATTTAAGTCCATTTTCAAAACTTAGAAAACATGTTTAGCATGCTTAGCAGGAGCAGAATAAATTTTCAGTGTATAATTGGGTTTATCTTGCTGTCTTGCATTCTAAATGAGGCTCCACTTCTGGGTTCTTTGGATTCTTCATCTGTGGCTGAATGTGAAGAGCTGTGTGGGAACAGGCTAGCATTCTTCTCCACCATGGCCAAACAGAAGCCCACTATGGGAAGCCTACTAGCAGGATGTGACTGCAACAGCATGCTTCTGCTTGTGCTCTCTTGCAGCTGGTATTGAGCATTCAGCCTTCAGTATTATATAGACATCATTGCTAGTAGTATGAAATACCTTCTAGTTTTACTGCATAAATACCGTAAAGCAGTGGTTCTCAACCTGTGGGTCCCCAGATGTTCATGGACTTCAACTCCCAGAAGCCCCAGCCACTATGGTCAATGCTCAGGGCTTCTGGGAGCTGAAGTTCACAAACATCTGGGGACCCATAGGTTGAGAACCACTGCTGTAAAGGCACCAGATCCAATCTGGTCTAGGAATCTAAGCAGGAACAGCCCTGGTTAGTACTTGAACGGGAGACTGCAATGAATACCAGATGCTACAGGCTATAATTAAGATGAAGAAGCTGGCAAAACCACCTCTGAATATTCATTGCCTAAGAAAACTAAGTCATTTGCCATAAATTAACAAGTGACTTGAAGGCACATACACACACAATAGTATAATACCATATATAACCATACCTCAGTTCCTCAGTTAATGAAGATTTTAAGAATAATGCTCCTTTTCATGAAGGCTTTTGGGCACACACAGCTGGGAGCAGATTCCTTCCCACACTTCCTACTCATTGGAAGAGAAAAACTTCTCAGTGGCACCAGCCCACCCAGCAGACTTGAAGTTGTAGCGATGAAACAGTTCCTTCTCTGCACAAGAGAAGAACTCTTTAGGTTGTGCCACCAAAGGTGAACTGGAATTGGGATTGACACAGAGACAAAGGAATTGTCTTTCTTTCTAACAATGAAGAAAAAAGTTTACTGCCTTGCCTTACTTTTCATGTACTTAGTGGCCAGCAAGGGATGCGGCTATTATTGACATCAAATCTTCCTCCATCACCATCTTAAATTCTCCTTTAACAACTCAAGACAAATGCAGCTGTGTGACCCTCCATCATCACAGTTCTTCCTCTAATGACATTTAGTGAAAAAGCCTGTAAGCGTCAAACGCTTGTGTAATGTATTTGTGACTTTTGGTTGACCTAATAAGTTATCACCACAATGATTTTTTTTTAGTTTGCAATATTTGATTGCATGAAAAGCTACCCCTAGATATATATTTACAGAGACAGGAAGTGGCTGTAGGTATGCCCAAAGCCCCCTCCCAATTCAGTAGAGATAAGGTTAGCCCTACAGGTTCAATTTTTCAAGTACTCAGCCAGAACTGCGTGCATTTAGATTGCTACGATGAGATGCTAAAAGAAAAGAAAAAAGGCAAGTCAGACATTTTGGAAGAAGCTTTTAAGTGGTTTATAGAAGGTTCAAATGTTTTTATTTACTTATGCAAGCTTAATTTGACCTAGTTGTTTTGTTCCGCACATGCATATTGTTAATTTTGAATAAAAGTTTCCTGAAACATTTTGAATTGTCCTCCTTATTTGTGATGTAGAAACCAATCCATATTCTTTCCATGTTATTTTTGTCTCTGGTACCAGATTTCCTGTTAAAGAAGTAATAACCATCTATTTTCTTAATGGAGATACACCTGAATAGCCTTCATTGTTAGAGGTATAATACTTTGTTAATTGCCATCAAGTCGACTTCAACTTGTGGCAACCCTATGAATAAGACCTCCAAACCACCATGTTATCAACAGCCCCGCTCAGGTCTTGCAGACTCAGGGCTGTGAGTTCTTTTATAGAGTCTGTCCATCTGTAATGTGGTCTTCCTCTTTTCTGATTGCCTTCTACTATACCAAGTATTATCATCTTTTCTAATGGATTGTGTCATTTCATGATATGTCCAAAGTACAACAGTCTCAGTTTAATCATTTTGACTTCTAGAGAGAGTTCAGGCTTGGTTTGCTGTAGGACTCATTGATTTGTGTTTTTTTTTGGGGGGGGGTTGCCAGTCCATGGCATCTGTAGAACTTTTCTCCTGCACCACATTTCAAATTCCCTTCCTACCAGTTTTCTTCATTGCCCAGCATAGTGCAATGCCAATATTATATAGTCATCATTATTAGTAGCTATTGGTAGCCCTGTTCCCCATGATCAAGTGAGTTAAAGAGAATATATTACAACAGTGTTCCACAATGGTAGCTGGTGCCTTCAGTGCTAGTGAATCTGCTCTGTTAGTCCAAATACAGGAGGTCCCCTGTATCCCTAGTGGCTATGTTCTCAGGCTTACCATGGATAATGAAAAAACATGGATAATGAAACTCTGTTTTTTTTCAGTGAGTTGAATGAGGTAAGTATTGAGACAAGTATGCAGCTTGAAGAGAAGGCCCTGAAACTTGATGCAACTTTAGACTCTAAGAGAAAGAAGGCTTTGTAGCCATTATTTTTACAATCCAAAGCCAGTGTACAACTGATAAAAAATTAATAACAAAGTGTAGTCGCAAAAGAGATGGGAACAAAATATTTTTGGACTGTATTTCAGCATGGATATAGGGTCCCTACTGTATGTTCAGAATCCTGGGTAGCTCTTCTAAAATTCAGATTGAACCTGGAGTGCATTAACCACTCTCTGCTGCCACATGTATTCAGTGTTTGCGATGGCTTCCTCTTGTCTTCTAGGCATAGTCTGCAGCTGCAGAAATTCAGTCATCTTATTGTAGGAGTTATTTTTAAATACAGAAATGGGAGGCATAAAAATGCAAGACAATGGTGAAGAATCTGTGAAAACCAATTTGCACAAGCTGCATAGGTACTTTTTTGAACTACAATTCCTAGAGTTGTCCAGTCAGTATAGCTGCTGGCTGGTGGATTCTGGGAGCAGTAGTGCAATAAGTAACTTTCCAAGATTTGCAAATTGCAACATGACTAGATCCTTGGAAAAGTAACCTAGTTCGCGTCTCCCATCTCTTATTCCTGTCTCAAGGTAACAAGGGGATCTGTGATTATTTTTTCCTTCTCAGAGTGGCTGTCATTGAAGCAGTATCTTTCCAGAGTCAGCCTGTCTCTTACATGCTGCTGATGAATCCCAGTGGCCTGTTTAGCATGGACCAAGAGACCGGCGAGCTCAGTTTGACTCATGCGGTGGATTACGAGAGTGAGCATCACCTCTACCATTTTTTGGTGAAGGCTATGGAAGCAGAAAGTTTGCTCAGCAGTGTAACTGAGGTAGAGTCATTTTTTTAACACTTTAGTTATCTGTTATCTGTTCATGGCAATGTGGCAGTTCAAATATAAGATGGTTGCATGGATCTTTCCTTAAAAGCAGGGCCAGCCCAGTAGGTTTTGATGGAGAATCAAAATGATAGCTACAAATTTTCAAAAAAAATAGTTGAGATAAAAAGGGGGCCCTTCTAGTTCACGGCATCCCAGTTGTTTGTAGTACCCCCTTTAGGATTAAAGTACACACTGGCTGGAAACTACATTGGTGCCACACAGTGTAATGGAAGGTCTTACTGGAGCCTCATTGTGTAGAAATGACCCTAGTTTCAGGAGCAGCAGAAGGTAAGCTTGCTCCATCTTCTGCATGACATCCTTTCAAATATCTAAACAAGGCTATCACGTCTCCTCTTAACATACCTAGCTGCCTAAGCCATTCCTTGTGGGGAATGGTTCTGAGGCCTTTTACCATTTTGGTCGCCCTCCTCTGAACACATTCCAGCTTGTCAATATCCTGCTTGAATTGTTGTGCCCAGAACGGGACGCAGTACATTTTCTTATTATTTAATTGCAGTTTAGGTTTACTTATGTTTAAATCTGAAATTAAATGTAATTGTCTAATTACCTTTGTGTTTATTTGTTGATGCTTCTCTTCTAAACCAGAAAAATAAGATATAGCTACTCTAATATATAAAATTAAATAAATGAATTTCTCTTTTAAAAGAACCATGCTATGCGGTGTACATTTTAAAATTCTCTCAAGGCTTTCCTTTCATTTTTGTTACAAATACTCATAAAATTATTTTTCTCTCCTGCCCCATGCAGGTTATAGTTCATATCACAGATGAAAATGACTGCTCTCCAGAATTTCAGCAATCTATTTATAGTCGGGAAAGTATTCTAGAATCAATTCCTGTAGGGACATCTTTATTGCAAGGTAAGTAAAAGTACACCCTGCTTATCTTTGCACAAGACTGCATAGCAAGGCCATGTCTGCTCTTGAAATGGTCACATTCTGTTTCAAGGTACTTGTGTTTGAGCAATGCACAAGGTAGGTTGCACCCACTGCATGAAACCCCAGGTAGGTTGTGCCCACAGCTGGGTTGTGCCCACTGGGTGAAACACTAGCTTATATGAGATCTGGCTGGGAAGTTCTGGCAGTAGTAGTCAAAAAAGTCCCCATTCTCAGTAACTTATCGTCAACTTGTGTATGCATTAAAATTGTCAGAACAGATTTTTCTTTGCATTCTGTCTGTATAGTTTCACTCTTTTTATTTGTAATACATAGCTGTTTAGTATTGCTAAACTTTGCATTAATTTAATTTTCCATGTCTGCTACCCTAAAATCCATTTCTGGATGATGGCATGCTTTATACGTTCTTAAAATAAACACATAAAATCACAGAGGAATTCTTGAATCTTGCTTGTAAGAAATTTTCAATATGAAATTTCAAGTGTAAGCAATAATGGAAACTGCACAACTTTTTTAGCAACACGGCTCCCAGTTTTTTTCTTATGTCAACATAAAGAGAAACCAGGGGAGAGCAACAGCACGCAGAACAGCCTATTTATCCAGGACCTGGGCTCAAGAACTGCCAGTTCGTACAACCTCAATCTTATTGAGATTCAGCTATACAGTTTATTGGCTTCATTCAGCCCATTACAGCACCCAGGCACTGGTTCAGTGCCAGCTGACTCCAATGACGAGGTGAAATAGAGTTGAGTGTCATCAGCATGCTGATGGCACCCTACCGCAAATTTCCTTTTGACCTCTCCCGGCCATACCCTCTTCCATGATGTTGTATACTATAAGGGGTTCAAACCAGCCTGTTTGGTACCCCTTACCACAGTTTTATGTGTTTTTCCCCCTTTTCTGTGGACACCATTTTGGAGACTATTGAACATGCTCAATTTTAACTGAGCTGTTCTTTTAGTTTGTGTATGTTAAAGCTTCAGCTATGGAACAGTATACAAATGTAATAAATAGTAATCTTACATGTTCCTGCTTATTTAGAAAACCAGGCCCTTTCTGCAGGTTACCAGATCCCAGTGGCATCCTGCGGGGATCCTGGTAGAGCCTGTCCTGGGAGGCTCCGCACTGGCTGCCTGTGGGAATGGAGGAGGAGCGATGGCCACGCCTCTTTTTCTGCAGCGCAGCCGGCCACTGTTTCAGGCTGCGCTGGGGCAAGAGGCACGGCCATTGCACTTCCTGACTCTCTGCAGCTTAGGTAAGTGCAGGAGGGCAGTGCAATCACTGGTCATTGATGGGTGAAACCTGACAATGATTTGCAGCACGATCACACCACCTGGGGATGGGAGAACGATGAGACATGGATAATGTTGTGCATAAGCATCATCCGGGTCCCGTCCTTCTCCTGTTCCCAGTGCAGGATGATGATGTCCTGCAGAAAGGGCCCCAGTCAAGCATCCAGAAACAACTACCTTATTTGTGGTGGTTCTGTTGGACTGCCAGGCTAAGAGAGCCTTGACCAATTGAGTTTACTCTTAATATGTGCAATGCCATTGATTTTGTATATTCCTTCCCCTCTTCCCAAAAAACTGTATTTATGAAATACTTTGAGTATACGCTGTCAGACCTAATTGAGGCTAGGAACAGCTTAGTTGTTGTTCTGCAAATAGTATCTCAGTACTTGGCACAATTTCATTCTGGAAGTTTGTTTATTTCACATACACATTCACTCTTTATTTTTTTTTCTTCTACTAACTGAATTTTGGATAGCTCTTGGCTGGTTGCTCTCAATACATTTAAGAAATGACTGTTGTTCAGTGACCATGCATGTACTTAATTACACACATTCTGAAAGAACAAATATTTATTTCCGAGATTAACATTCACACACACAAGCATACAGCTTCAGAACATATTTTCACAGCATGTTTACATGCTATGAAACATCTTCCTTTTTTGTTAAAAACAATGCATGGCATAGTTAACAAAATCAACTCATTTTCTTAAAACCAGGTTTGGCTCCACATTGCAAATATCACCTCTTTGCTAGGCGACATTTGACAAGCACTGAACAGATTGGACATAAAAGCATTCTCAACAAACAAGTCTTAACCAGAGAATGGCATTAAGGGGTCAGGGCTCCCATTAAAGGATCCTGGGTGGTCTTGGTACCTTAAGCATGGCTTACACTTTTAAGTAAGAAATATGTTTGGTTTCTTCTTTTTCAATTGTGATAAGTTTAAAGATTTACAAATGCATTGATTAAATGAAAGAAGCTATGCCCCTGAGTTTGCAAGACTTGGGCAGGTCTGTTGATGATCAGGGCTTATGGAAATCTCTCATTTAAACGGTCACTATATGTCAACAAAAAAAATTTAAAGATTATTTTTTGATTTGATTTTTTTAATTTGATTTGATTTTTGAGCTTCAGCTACTATACAGAATAAAAATGTCAATGTGGATGTGAGGGCGATTGGCTGCAACATCTGTCACGCCATTGATTGCCAGGGTTGAAAATAAATAAACATTAAAATATGCATACATTGCTAATTCAGCTTCCTTTTTTAAAACAGAAATGTTATTTTACAATGGCAGCACAGTTGAGGACTGGAGCCTCATACTTTCTAATCCTTTGTGCATTTCTGCTGCTACACTGCATTTGTAGATATTCATGCAATGCCTTTTTTGGCCTTTGATGTGTCGAATTGGTTATCTTAGTGCATTGTTGATTTTAATTTTTATGTATTTTGGTTTTAATTGTACATTGTCCTGAGAGACGTTACCTACTGGATGAGAGATATCATAAATAAATCAAAATAAATGTTATTTTCATACCTGGTGTGAGTTTAGAGCAAAGGTGTTTGTTGAGCCATAAGCCTGCATAATCTTTTAGTGTATGGTTGGGCAGAAGATAATCAAGATCTGTTGGTAGATCTGTAGGTAATTTGTAGCAGATTGGCACAGGTTTCCAACTTGCAGTTGTTGACAACAGCTGTTTTGGGTCTAAATTAGAATCTACCTGCAGTACACAACTACACTGATTCAGTACAGGTTTTATAACATTTTGACAGTCATAGCTCTATCTTACAGAATCCTGAGACTGGTGAGAGGTACTTTGAGTTTTCTGTAGAGAGGCTCTACTGCATGTACGTGTCCCAAACAACAACATTAAAGATTTTTAGCATAGAATTCTAATTGGTAGCAATTTGTATTTAGCTTTATATGTACAGGTCATCTGCGCACATAGGGGGAGGTAAGTAATTAGTTCCACCCCAAGCCACCATTTTGCATTTGGCTGCTAGAACCTGGTGTTCTACTAAAAAACATGCACACACTAGATCCCACAACTTTGAGGTCTGTAAGCTGAAGTTGTGTGTGAGGAAGTGATGGAGCTCTCCCAGTCCATGATAGTTGCCCATACCTGCTCTCTGGGTTCAGCCATCAAGCCTATTCTTTCTCCATGGTTCAAATTAGCTGCTTATCTTTTGTTTTACGTGTTGCATGAACGTACATCTGTTTATGTGTTCCATCTGTGCAGTAATTTTCAATCGCTTAAATCTTTTTTTAAAAAAGAGTAGCAAAACTTCTATAGGAACTGAGAGAAAGGGAGAAGATGTATTGTTGACAGTGCAGGTACTAGCTAATCAGTGCTATTCAAAGTAAGTTGCCACTGCAAAGTTGCAGAACTATCCTACGTGACCCCCTGCCAATAAATCAATACTAGAGAAGAACAGATATGTTTTACATTAAATGTGATGAAGCTATTTCCAAAACTGACTCTAACAATATCATATACATTGTTACCCATAACTGTAGTTTGATCCTTTAGAGTTCTCTTTTTTTCATTCTGCTACTTGACAGTTGAGTATCAAGAAATATTTGTGTATCCTGACCAAAGCTTGGGAGAGTTACATTTTTGGACTGTAACTCCCAGAACTAGGAAGATAGAGCTTTTTCTCCACACTCTACTCAGGACAGTTCTTTGATTACTGAAAACTGTACTTAGTCAGAGTTGACCATTCTTCTATGCCAGTGCTACCCAAATTGGTGATCTGTGGATCCCTGAACCATCTGCTGCCAATCTCTGGAAAACTTCCAGGATAAAAACAAACAGTTGTAGCCAGTGGGCACAAATAAGGTACCCATCCCTGACCCCACTGTGGAAAAAAGTTGCCAATCTTCCATTTCCAATAGGTTAAGAAACACTGTTGTATGCAACACTGTGTAACTCAGGCTCTCTCTCCTCATAGCTTTATTTTTTTCCCCTGTGTTCCTGGCTTTAGTTCTTGCAACAGACTGTGACTCGGGCTCCAACTCTGAGATTATCTATTTCATTCAGAGTGCTGACTTTTCCATCACACCTGAGGGTGCCATCAGTTCCGACCAGCGACTGAACTTTGAGCGATCAAATCACATGTATGAGTTTGTGGTCATCGCCGTTGACAATGGGCATCCTCCTCGGACAGGGACTGCCTCGGTGCGCATTCGCATGGCAAATGTGAATGATGAAGCCCCAGTGTTCTCCCAGTCTGTGTAAGGAGAATGTTAATCTTTTCAAGTGCTCTCCTCTCAGTTTCCTGTCCTAATCCTGTGTAGTCAATGTGCTGAGTAGCTCTATTATCCCACTGGTACAGGTTGAAAACAGCAAAACTAGTGATAGTCCTGACCATAAACTGACTTTCAGGGCTGATACTGATTTCAAAAAGACTTTCAGGGCTGATACTGATTTCAAAAAGGATCAGGCAGCAAATTCTAAAACAGTGTTCTAAATACAAAAAACATATTTAAAGAATTTCATGGGGAACTAGAACCAGTGAGGTAGAATTCAAAGCCATAGCCTTGTTAGTTTGGATCAATATGGGAAGGGATCTTGTAAGAACCTTTGAGATTCACTGAGAAAAGAAGTCAGTAGCATAAGTTTTCATAGACTTAAGTCTCCGTAAGTCTGCATCTGATGAAGTAGACTCAAGTCTACGAAAGCTTATGCTGCCAACTTCTTTCTCTGAACTCTAAAAGGGCAAATCAAGCTGCTATACCTATTTTGGGGACAGAGGCCAGCCCACTGGACAGTTCATTCTGAAGTTCAGAATAAAATCCAGCTAGAAAATGGAGGCTCTAGTTGCCACAGATTTCCATTTGTTCTCTACTTTATCCTTTTAACTGAACATGCCAGTGAATTGCGGGCCTATACCCTAATTGTCACACTACATCTGTCAGTATTTGTTATATTAAAACTTTTAGAAGTGTAGGTCTGTATAGCAGGATGTTGTTGACTAACTTAGTAATTAGAGTATAATTTTTTTTTCTTTGCTTCAGTTACAAAACTTTCCTTTCAGAAGATGCTGGTCCTGGTACATTAGTAGCCACTATCCACGCCAAAGATCCTGATGGAGATGGAGTGCAGTACTTAATTACTGGTGGTAATGAAGAAGGCAATTTTGAACTGGATAGCCGTAAAGGTGAACAAATGCTACTTTTTTGATCTCACCCTCTGTACAAATCTAAAGGGTGGTCTTAACTTGGATTAGTGCATACTGTTCTGTTACCACTTCCCAAAACAGATGCAGCAGAGCAGAAGGTGGTAGCCAAAATGATCAATAACATTGAAATAACACCCTTGTGGAGAAAGGATATGTTTGTTTATTTTATTAAAAGGCTTGTATCTCGCCTCTGTCTAAAGATTTCACGGTGGTGGGCAGTAAAAGCAATCTGACTAATTTAAATAGTGTAGAAATAAAATGATTTTTAAAGAGTAAAAACGTTAAACAATTTAGCAAGTTTTAAAAAAACAGATTAAAACAGGTTAAAAAGGTTAAAACAATTACATGTGAGGGTCTCTGTAAAATCACTTCGGGCCCCCAAAGGCATCAGTGAACAGCCATGTTGTCACTTGGTGCTGTGATGATGGCAGTGTTGGCACCAATCAAGTCTTCAAGAAAAGAATATTCTACAGATGTGGGGCCGCAGCAGAAAAGACCCTCTATTGCGTTCTCCTGCTATGTATTGCCTTGACTGATGGGACAAAATAGGGTCCCTCCAGCAAATCCCAGTTCTCAGATACATCCTTTGGGGCTTTGTAGTTTAGAGGAAAGTGTGTAAATAGAATAATTGACTATAGACGCCTGTAGTCTAGGTCTAGTGCAGGCTCTTCTTTTGGTCTTGGTTTATATACAAATGGCACTCTATGTGCAGAGACTGTTTCAACATTTATTTTTTAAATGGGTGTATATCGTGTAGGGCAGAAAAGAAAGATAAAAGTGGGCAAAGAAAAGGAGTACTCTCACTTTTAAAATAGCTGTAGAAATGAAAATGTAACAGTAACAACAATTTTATTCATAACTTTCAATAAACAACAACAAATAGACATCCAAACATAACTCATACCATACTCTGTCAGCATGATATATGATTCATATATTGAAATACAAAAATCCTTGTGCGTGTTTGTCCAGGTTTTTGTGTGCTGTGATATTTCTAGTTTAAAGACAATTGTATACAGGCTGTTGAAGCATTGAATTAATGTACTAGTAATGGTGATCTTTGTTAAGTTCTCTGAATGTTCCTACCCAAAAATCCAGAAGGGGAAGAAAGTAGTTAGATTCCCAATGACTCTGAAAACCATTATTTTTGGGTATTCCAGTTTTTCTCCTCTGGGAATTTTTTTAGATTGTAGCTTCCTATATATCTTGGCTTAACAATAGAATAAGAAACAGAACTAACTATGTGATCTGTCATATAGAACAACAAAAAAATTAAAAAAAAAACAGTTTAGTAATACCTTTATTTGGACCAACAAAAATGCCACCAGCTTTTGAACTCTCCTGAACTGTCCTTAGGCTGGATGATGAAGAATAATGAATGGATGTCAGAAAAGTATGTAGGCTTTGAGATATCATCTGATCTTGGAGTGTAAGAGGGTCAATACCAAGTGCTGTAGGCTATATTTCAGAGGAAGGAACTGGCAAAACCTCTTCTGAGTATTCCTTGCCTAAGAAAACTCTGTGAAATTCAGCAGGTGACTTGAAAGCACATACACATACATAATTCTCCAGAACTCTTTTCACCAGACTACACTGTACAAAAAATTGAAACACCTTTCAAGGGAACATCATACCTGCTTCCCCACTACCTCTACTCTCTGGGATGCTGCAGCAGAAGGTACAGTGCTAGTAACATCAACCCAGATGATAACACCAACCCATCTTTAGTTGAACTGACCACCTGCCTACTTGGCTGATTCTACCCCTTTAACAGCTTGTTGCCATTGTTGTTGTTATTGATAATAATATCCTGTTTTTTTCCCAGTTTGGGATTCAAAGTGGCTCACAAACTGTTAAACCTAGTTAGAATTCACAGCATACAAAAATTAAAAAGTAACTAAATTATTTAAAAAAATAAAATTAAAACCAGTTGAAACAAAAAGCATTCAAAGCAACAAATAGAAATCCAGCACATTATACAAGGCCTGTTTCCCCTAAAAAATTAATTTCCAAAGCCCTACTGAAATGAAAAGATATTCACCTGGATGAGGAAAGATAGTAAGGGAACCTCTCTGGAAAGAGAGTTCCAAAGCCTTAGAGAAGACATGGAGAAGGGCTTTTCCTGTGTTCCCACCAGGTGTACCTGCGCAGGTGGTAGGATGGAGAGAAGCGTCTTCTCAGAAGATCTCAGGTTGCAGGCTCCACAATCTAGTGACCTCCAGATATGTTTGACTGCATGCTCAATGGGAATAATGGGAGTTGTGATCCAGCATAGCTGGAGGACACCAGTCTGGGGAAGATGGTCTACAGATTTCCAGCAATAGACTCAGAACTCCCTGTTGCATCTGAATTTTAAATTGGGCTCTTCCAGTTACTTTTATTTGCACAGTAAGAGTGGTATGGCTTTTTCATTTGTTGTTGTGGTTGGTAACCTCAGTTTCTCTGGCCCCTCCTAAATCTAGGTATCCTTCGACTTCGCAGAAACCCTGTCCCTAAACTGAAGGGACCAGAATATGTTTTAAATATCTCTGCTGTAGATGACAATTCCTCTGGTGGGCCAAGATCTCTCAGCAGCTTTGCTGAAGTTGTGGTGGGAATTAATGACATCAACAACAACAAACCCATTTTCAGAGAGGTGAGTTGGTTGGCTGCAAACTTTGCTGTTTTTCAAGATTCTTTTGTTAGCAGTAATTTGCAAGTTGGTTATTAATGTGGGAGTGTCTGTTCAATTTTGTGTCTGACAGTGAAAAACTCAACTCTGTAGTGCATGTACACCTCCCCACCACTCCCTTGCCTTTGGCCCAGGTGTAGAGAAAAAAAGGATGTGTACTAGGGCAAGGCAAGGCAAGGAAATTGGGGAGGAGGCACAACATGCCTTCGTTCTCTACGCACTGTGCCCCCCTCCCATCCCTTGCCTTTTCCCTTAGTGTGAAGAAGGAAGGCATCCAGACCCAGGCAAAAGGCAAGGGAATGGGAGGGAGAGAATTGTTAGGGGGAAGGCACACATGCATGCCTTGCAAATAATCAGATTTGCAAAGGTCTAACCCATGAATGTGGAAAGAGGACTGTATATTTCTTCCTCCATATAATTCCTTAATAGGCTGTGTTGATTGGGGGTGATTGGGATTGCGGTCCAACATGTCTGAAGGGTATTTGTGTGTATGTTTTTGTTCAACATATGTGAAGGTTGGGGAAGAGTGCTTCTTGGAAGGCTTGCTAACAGACTTCTATTTTAGTGTGCATACTACAGTGATAGCACTTGGGTTCTAGAAAACCAGCCACCAGGCACCTATGTTTTGCGGGTGGAAGCCTATGATGCAGATCTTGGCCTCAACGGAGAAGTGAAGTACAGCCTCATGCACAGGGATGGGACTTCACCAGGCTTCAGCATTGATCCTGACTCAGGTAAGAAATACTGCTGTACTTAGCCTAGCATTGAGGAGCCACATTTGACTGGATCAGGGGATCATGTGTGTACCTCCCCTGCTGTGAATCTATTTCTGTTTGTGTAGTTTATCTTGGTGACCCTTCTCTCTGTCCCATCACTTTCACAGCTACCTTTGGAAGGAACATGGGAGAGGGCCTTTTCAGTGGCTACCCCCAAACTCTGGAACTCCCCAGAGAGCTCAGGACCTTTCTGCACTATGCTGTTATAGTACTATTATTCCACTTTCAACATCCTGTGGAATTCTGGGGTCTATAAGTTTACTGAGATCAAAGAGCTCTCTGGCTGAGAATTCTAAATGTCCTTATCTCAACTGGAAACCCCAGGATTCCATAGGATGTTGAAAGTGGAATAATAGCACTATAACAGTATAGTGCAGAAATGGCCAGTGTTATGCTTCTTATATTTTGTTTCATTTTTTTTTAAAATAGCCCTTTTCCTGGAGGAAGACAACAAATAAATAATTAAATAATAAAAATAATTAAATAATAAAAAAAAATAGGTGATTGGAGATTGTGTGTGCACCGCTAAATTATTTGGGATGACTCAAGAAAAAGAAAGTGAACAGTGGAAGACTTTTCAAGTCCTTTGTGCAGCCCAAAATTTGCAAGGGAAAAGGTTTTAGCAAGCCTGACTGTTGTGGATCAGTGAAGATGAGTGCTTGCAGCTTGTGAAAAAGCCAGGGGTGAGACAGCGGTCTCTCTTACAACTTTCTTTCTGCTTAAGGTGTTATCACTACAACACAGAGTTTTGACCGCGAGAAGCAGAGGGAATATGCTCTGTCTGTGACAGCTACAGATCAAGCTCAAGAGCCATTGATTGGCGTGTGTCAAATTACAATCTTCATTGCGGATGTAAATGACAATGATCCAAAGTTTGAAAATAGCCGGTATCAATGTGAGTAGGCAGGCACAGGCTGCTGCTTGTTAGAATGGATACATGTTCATGGATAAGTAATTGAGTGTAGGGAGTGTTGATCCAGATTCCCACACAGACAGTTTCTTATATTCGATTGACATGTGCAGGTAGCAGTACGGAAATCAGTTATAATTCTGCCAAAAAGTCTTTTTGAAAAATTTCAGCATGGGGTTTTGGTTATTTTCCATCTCGTGAAATACTGTGGGCAGAAATCCAGGGTGTCTGAAAATTATCTTTACAATATTGAAATTGGAATTGTAAAGATGATTTTCATACACCCCGTAGTTAGTTTAGCTTGTACAGCACTTTATAAGGGAGGAATGAGCAATGTCTGGGAGGGGGAAATTTAAGGCTGGGGCAACTTTGGGTTGGGGAAGGTTTGAAGTAGTGGTGGTGATAAAAAAGCTCACAATTTCCTCTACAACAAGGTCAGAGTACAGTGAGTCACTTGTCTTTCATCTTGTGCCTCTGGGAGGGATGTGCATCTTGAAAACAAGACATAATCTTTCTCTGCACCTTGTTTTAAACTTGAAAATGGTAGCTGGGGAAGCTGTGATGTCAGGCAGCACAATCAAACTTGTGACTCCAGGAGCATGGGCCCTGACAACATCTTGCTCACATGGGGCAAGTGTGGGGTATGGCCTGGCATCCTAAACTGGTTCTCCGCTATTTGTTTTAAAGGGAAGTCGGGGGGGGGTGAGATGGCTGCCAACACCACAAGGTAACCTATATGGCATAAGTTATCTTTTGTGTTGTACAGAATGATCATACTATCATCAACACCATCACCATCACCATCATCTGGTAAGTGTGATGATGATGATGATGGTGCCAAGATGGCTGAAAGACCTGCTTTTTCAAAAGTAGTCCATAGACTGTGCAAGACACCAGAGATCCTGCTAGAAATTTGCCTTTACATGGACTCAGACCATTGGTTCATTTAAGCCAATGTTTTTAAGATCATTGGGCAGCATCACTCCAGGTTTTCACATAGGAGTCCTTCCCAGCCCTTCCTGGGGAATGCCGGGTACTGAACCTGGGTCCTTGTGCTTCATCACAGAGCCTGTGCTGGAGTGAGAATGCTGGGCAAGATGAATCTACATCTTAATCCTGCGGGGGACTTTTTAGGTTCTTAAATCCAAACGGGGAGGACAGCACAAGGAACTGGGTCCCAAAACATGCCAAATGTTGCCACTAGAATTAATATAGCTAGCAAGATAGGTCTATGACTTCCACTGCTTAATTCCGTCACTGAACTAGGCCAGTATGTGCTTAAAAATTATCCTGTATTTCTCTTTCCAAAGATTTTCTCCGTGAAGACACCCCAGTAGGAACAAGTTTCCTTTGTACCACAGCTCATGATGACGACCAAGGGGTGAATGCTGCCATTACATACTCCATGTCACAGCAGGAGCCAGAATATTTAAAAATCAACCCCAGCACAGGCTGGGTATATGTGAATCATGTCATCTCCCAGGTACATTCTCTGTTTATATTGTATTACTTCCTAGCTGCTAAAATTTCTGCTGGGGCTGCTTTTTGCAGACTGTAGAAACAAACGAAATGTTCAGATTTTTGTCAACAACTGCTGCAAATTGTTTTGCAGACATTCCAGATAAACAGATACATCACAGCTACTGATGGAGGCAACCGAAGCAGCACTGTGGAACTGACAGTCACTATTACTGATGTGCTTAATCAGTCACCACAATGGGACAGAAGTGCATATTGGGTCACAATTCCAGAGAGCACTGTCCGTGACACCAAGATAGTGGTATACTGTGATTTCGCCTACCCTCCTCTCATTAACATCTTAGCTGTCAGGGCCCTATCATGCTACACAGTTATGGCACTACAATGCCACTTTAACAATTCCATGGAATCCTAGGATTTGCAGTTAGGGAGGAGTATTTAGAAGTCACAGCTAGAGAGCTCTGAAAGCCCCAGAATTCCATAGGATGTTGCCATGGCAGTTAAAGTGGAATTATGGTGCTACGTTTGTGTAATCAGAAAGGGCTTTAGGATCAGAGGTTGGAAAATTAATCCAGGGGGTCCCATATTGGGAGAAGGGCTGGATATAAATAAGACAAATAGATAAAAATGAAGTTCACTTTTATGGACTATAGTTCCCAAAAGCCCCCATAGGAGGGCTTCTGGGAGTTATTGTTCAAAACAGGTAAATTTTCCAAGCTCTTTTTAGCATCATAAGAAGCTGTCCAGAATTGGATCAGACCATTTGTCCATCCATTTTAGTATTCTATAAGCCAAGGACCCTTTCACATTACACAATTATATAGCAACAGTTCATTTTAACTGCCATTACTGCCTTCTATAGAATCCTGGCGCTTGTTGTTTGGTGAGTCCCTAAAGCCCTCTGGCTGAGGGTTCTTTATGTCCCTCCCTAAACAGCAAATTTCACAATTCCATGGAATGTTGCCCTGGAAGTTAATGTGGAACCATAGCACTATAATAGTATAGAGTGGAAAGGCCCCAGAACTGAGAAGCTTTATTCAGATTGTGGCAGGACCTGATTTTCTCACCTATGTAAGATGGAGGAGTCTCTGGTCTCCCACTGAATTGTCAGAAGTAGGTTTTCCACCCAGCCCTGCTCCTCACCCTCCTCTCCCATGTGGGTGAAGGGAAGGTGGAAGGAAGTACTCTCTGCTCTTGAACATGCTTGTCAAGAGTGCACCTGGCTTCTTCTCTCTGCTTTCAGTATGTGGAGATGTGGAACAGAATAATAGAAGGGTGGGTTAACAGGATTGTTGTTTCAGTTAATTTGCTTTTAACAGTTTAATCACAAAATTTGCGTTAAGAATTGGGCATGTAGTTTAAAATACACCTTCCCACAATGATATACTTCACAGTTTGTTGGTTGGTTGGCTTCTTTCTAGACTGTCAAAGCTACATCACCACTGGGTGATCCAAGAGTTACATATCACCTAGAAGAAGGGCAGGTTCCAGAAACAAATATGCCTGTCCGTTTCTACCTCAGACCAAACAGAGGCGATGGGTCTGCTTCACTTCTGGTTGCCGAACCCCTTGACTTTGAGACCACCAAGTTCTTCACACTGAGCATCAAGGCTCAGAATGTAGCAACAATACCTCTGGCATCCTTCACCACTGTTTGTATTAACATAACAGGTCAGTCTTCATGAAAAGACAGCATGTTACAGGATGTATGGATCTGGAAGTTTGTGACACTTTCATTATAAGTTTCAGGACATGTCCTGTACTCAGAATCTACCACCTGATGAGCTTTAAGATATTGGTTGAGACCCTGCGCAGCACAGTCCAACGTAATAAATCTGCACTTGGAACTATGCTACAACTGCCCACTCAACAACTCCCAACTCACTGTTAACTGCTGCAGCCTCCCATGGTCACTGTATGACTGGTAGAGAATGAGGTCAGAGAACTTTCTGGCCCAGATCACCATAGAAAGAAGCAGAATGAGCACATCATTCACTGAGATCTTCCAGGGTCCTCCAGAGGACCCAGATTGATGATATAGTCCTTCTGTGTCTGTTGATGGGGGCTGCTTATCTCATCTTCCCTTCTCCAACAGCCACAGAGTGACTGTGGGGGTTGCAGCTGCTGAATGGTGAGTCATAGAGAGGGAATTGGTCATTGTGAAGGATGGAAGACAATACCAACTTCCACAACAACTAGCAGAAGACATGCATTGATATACAGTGGACTGCGTACACCACCAACAAGAGATCAGCCACTGTGCCTTGTTTGGCCCCTGTGTTTCAGGAACAGTATTTTTGGAGCAGCTGGGTATGACTACGGGTGTAAATTTAGAGGTTATATTTGCATAGACCATTGAAAATGGCTCTGTGTCAGGGTGGGGGGATTTAGGGCGGAATGATAAAATCCTGTTTATCTAAGGGATAGTGTGCATAAAATGAAGAAATTCTTCACATTTGCCATATGAAAACACAGAGCTTCAGAAAAGCATTGTCATATTGAATTAAACCTTAGAGAATTTGATGCCAAATATCTGTCTGTTCTGCAGATGTCAATGATAATGTCCCATTCTTCACATCTTCAACTTATGAAGCTTCTGTACCTGAAGGAGCAGCTATTGGTACCTCTTTTGTACAGGTTCTGGCTATTGATTCAGACTCGGGACTCCATGGAGAGGTGAGTGTGACAAAGGCTCTTTCCTCATGGTGTAGTCACTGCGTAGCTGCAACAGCTTGAGGAGGCATGCATTCACACAACATCACTATTAAGTTGATGTTAAGTTGCTGGCGTGCCTTTGCATGTTGTTAAAGCGTTGTATTTGAGCAAAGGAAAAAATGCATTTTCACTCCCTGAGACCACTTCTACTACGTTTCTATGACTACATGCGGAACCGTTGAAGCGCATTCTCGCAGGAATGGGCAGGTTCAGGGTGGACCTGGCTTGGCACGTGTGACATCGTGTCTGTGTATGGACATCCTTCCCAAGATTTTTTTAAAAAAGGGATCCAGTGAAATGGACTGGGGCGGGCCATAGGCGGAGCAGGGGAGTGGTGACGGACGCTGCAGTGTGGAACGAGAAAACAGTCTTCGTGGCCTCAAACGGAGGACAGTGCAGAATGCCACGTTGCAGAAACATCATAGAAATGCAGCCATAAACTCCACTCCTATGACCCCATGAGGTGTTTCTGCCATCATGTGCAGAAAGGGCCAAAGCTATTTGGAAACAGTACAATTGAACTGATTTCTTTTATATAACTAGAGAAGTTCCATGGAATTCTTAACAGTTGCATTTAACTTCAGGAAATTTCTCTGAAAGGATAGAACTGGTTAAAAAATTTGAAAAGAAAAGTCAAGCAGTCAGATTCCTTCAAAATGCCTGGATTTAGTCAAAAGTACAATGATAGAGCTCCATCTGAAGTGTATGAACTAGGTCAAGGAAAGTATGTGGTTAGCAAGCGGTGTTGAGAAAAATGTTTGCTTAAGGAACTGGAGATCTTAGCAAACAAGAACAAAAAGTAACACTAACTAGCACAAATGAAATGTAAGAGACAATAGGAGAAACAAAACAATACAAAAACAAAAAACTAACCAAACAAACAAAAAATGGCAAGGAGTATATTAATAATAGCATAACTAGTAGTATAACAGCACACTAATAATAGCAAATGACCAACAAGAAGGAATTCTTTAAATACATCAGGAGCAGGAAAATTGTCTGAAGAAGCAGTTGGATGATTTGATGCCAGTGGAATTAAGGAAGTACTAAAGAGATTGCAGAGCTGCTAAATGAATACTTTTCATTTGTTTTCCTTGAATAAAGTATAAGACAATTCAGTCCTCAGGTAACTGTGATAAATATTTTCAGGGAGGGAGTCTGAGAAACTGGGGCAAATTGGTTGGGAAGAAATACAGTTCTAGACCTTACTGATGAATTAAAAACAAATCAGCCACTGGGTCCAGATTATGTACAACACAGTGCAGAAAGGACTAGTTTATCAAGGATACTAAAGCTCTGCTGGAAAGAATCAACATGGCTTGTGCAAAGCTAAGTCCTGTCATATGAACCTTTTTTTTTAGATTAGCTATTGTTTTTTGAGAGTAGCTACTGTTCTGCCTGTATGACTTATTTTCTAGTGGGAATGTGGAATCTGTATAGTAATCATTTTTATAAGTATTGCACCTCTCGTATTTTTCATTTAATTAAGCTGGCCACTCTCACTCTACTCAGTTCGCTCCAGCTCAGTCTTTCTGACAGGAATCCTTAAGCACTCTTGGGCTCACAAAACTGCCAGGGCTGATTACTGCACAGACAGCTACCAAGGTCCTTCCACCTTTTCTAGGCCTCAGATTGCTAGGTCTGAAAGCCTCCATTGAAATAATCTCCATTTAAATAATCTGCTGTACCCCTAAAGTAACAATACTCAGGAGCATTGTGGGAAATTAAAATGTTGCCTCTAAATTGTCTGTACTAATTCCAGTGCTGAATTCTCTGGAAGGCTCCAAAAATAAGTTTTTTGAAGCCCTCTTCTAGTTTGCATTGGAAATGTATGATATATGGAAATGAATGATATATGGATTAGAAAGTTTGGCTCATTTGGAATATTCCTCCACTGCAGGTTCACTATTCAATACTGAAGGATTCTAGTGGAGATTACCAGTACTTCACCATTGACTCCAAGTCAGGAGTCATTTCCACCCAGGCATCATTTGACAGAGAAAAGAGAGCATCTTACTTGATAGAAGTTCAGTCTCAGGATTCTTCTGAATCAGCCAGACCTGGTATATATGAACAACCTAACACAGGTAATCATAGTTTCATGAAGATGAACCAAGCCATGAATATAAAAAACAAATCCCCTAACCTACAGAAGCTGTGTTCACATGCTTTCCTTAGACCATTTCCACACTAGACTGTCAGAGTGCAATGATTCCACTTGCAACATCCTATGGAATCCTGGGGTTTGCAGCTGGCCCCTTCCGGAAGTGCAAACCCCAGGATTCCATAGGATGTTGGAAGTGGAATCATAGCGCTATGACAGTCTAGTGTGGAAATGGCCTTAGTCATGCAGTAAGGGGGAAATAGAGATGAGGATACTGGGTCTTTTCTACTTTCATCCTTGTTACCCTTCACAGATCAGACACAAATGTGTTCAGTAGGAGATGTTGTCTGTATCAGCTCTGTGCACAGTTTAGAAACAAACTACGTTCCCTATTAAACATGTAGCATGCATCAGAAGACCGCAGTTTTTTGTTACTCTAAAGTAAAATACATGTGGTCTCAATACAGAGCAAGACAAGCATCAGTGTGGGAAGATTAAACCCTCTGCCTGTGTGGTTTTAATCTAAAAATCCATCCTGCCCTGTGTGGGGGTTTAAAAAATTGGGAAAATTTGTTGGCACCAATAGGAGCTTCTTACCCCTTTTATAAGACCCTACCCAACATGAGATTAATTATTAGATGAAAGCTAGGTCTAGGAAAGCTTTCCATCTGCGCCATGAATGCACATCTTTCAGCAGATGCTATGTGCTTAATTTTCCAGGGTATTAAACGTTGTGGATAAACTACATGGCTGGAGAGGATTTGCCCCCAGTTCATAGACAACCATAATGGTAGGAGGGCTTTTCCATACTACACTGTTACAGTGCTATTATTCCACTTTCAACATCCTGTGGAATACTGGGGTTTGCAGTTTAGGGAGGGGCATTTAGAATTCTCAGCCAGAGAACTCTTTGGCCTCAGTAAACTACAAAACCCAGAATTCCATAGGATGTTGAAAGTGGAATGATAGCACTATAACAGTTGTAGTGCAGAAAGGCTCAGAGAGAGCTTGCAAACTCATTGGCCTGCACGTTCTCCCTTATCATCTGAATACCTGAACATAGTGATTTAGACTCTGAATCTCTTGATTAATGCTCTGCTTGATTTCTAAAAACAAATCAGTGCCCTCACCTTTGAGATAGAAAACTGGTAACCATTTCAGCAGATTCTATTACCTGGTAACCTGGAATAGAGTTGCTCTTCTGTTCTTCCTGCCATTTGCTAATGCCACACAGATGGCAAAGTTCATGTGAAGAATTCTTACAACAGAAAATGGCCCAAAATGAGGTGGCGAGGCAGTCTTATTCAAACTTTAAAAGCTAATAAGGAATGGTTTGTTTTTCAGATACTGCATATGTGAGGATATTTATTAGTGATGTAAATGACAATTCTCCTGCTTTCCCGCACTTGGTGTATGAAATTAACGTCAATGAAGACGAGGATGTTGGCTATGCTGTATTGACAGCAACTGCAAATGACAAGGATGAAGGTAAGCATGTGCAGCTTTCTTTTATGTGCTGTGAGCAAGTCTTGACAGAAGTGGCCTCTCTCATTTGGAAACAGTGATGACAATGTTGATAGTGGCATGCTGTCTGTTGGAAAAAAAACATTTTACATCTCTGATATAATAGGGGGTTTATACAGTGTAGGATGTGGCAATATTGGTGTAAAAATGACATATTTTGAATTTTACAAAATTAGTATTCTTAAGACACAGACTTTATTCAAGCTATGTTTGCCTTGTTTTGGAAGGATAAATACTAGGCTATGAATAGAAGTAGATATTTGCCTCAGAACCTAGCTTAGATGAGGGCCACTTTGGATCTCAAGTTAGATAGATAACTTGTGGTCCTCCAGATGTTGCTGGTCTACAACTCCCATCAGCCCTCACCATTTGCTGTGCTGATTAAGGCTGTTGGGAGCTGAAGACCAACAGCCTCTGAAGGGCCACAAGTTGCCCATCACAACAGTAGTCTCTGAGCACTGCTGCTGCTGCTGCTGCTAATACAGTCCATAAGCTACTGAAGAACAAAGAAATCACTGAACTCCTATGTGATAAAAAAGATAATACATCAGTAGCCATTTTTGCTTCCTGTTTGTTTTTTAGGATCTAATGGCAAGCTAAGATATCAGATCACCTCGGGAAATGAGCAAGGAGATTTTTATGTGGAACCTGAGAAAGGCACCATTTTGATTGCCCAGCATCTTGATTATGAACAAGAGCAGCACTATGAGCTCCAGTTAGTAACTTCTGATGGAAAATGGGAAAACCACACACTAGTTGTAATCAATATAATCAATAAAAATGATGAAGCACCTATCTTCTCTCAGGATGAATACCATGGCAGTGTGTTGGAAGAGCTTTCTGACCTACCTGTAGTCGTTCTACAAGTAAGCCATATAACTTTGATCTTGAAATTATGGTTGTGTGTGCACCCTCCTGAGCTATGAAACTTTTCATGGGCTTCATTGTTTTACTCGTAATTCAGTTTCCTTATGGTTTATATACACATATATAGAGTCTGAGCATAACAGAATGGCCCACATTAACAATCCAGCAGAATTCTCCCTCCCATCACACTGCTAAGGGAATCTAGAGTCCACAGAATGTCCTATGAAAGGCGAAGTTCTCTGTTTCCTTTTCAGATCCAGTACTAGGACAGAGTGGAAAAGTAGAAAGTGAGCAGTTCTTAGAAAAGTTACTTTGGGGAACTACAGCTTTGAGAATCCCCTCCTAACCAGTGCGGGCAAATTCTGAGCTGGACTGTCCATTATAAGGCAGCTTCACCAGATTTCTAAGTGTACATACACAAGAATAATATAGAATAATCTTGGGTGTGGGCAGCTTGTGGCCTTGCAGATGTTGAACTGCAGTTTCTGTTATCCCACATGCTGAGCTCAGGTAGATAAGAGATGCAGACTAGAGACTCCATAGGATTACCATTTGCCCATGCCTGCATAAAAGGTGATAAATGTGATTGAAAATAGCAAGAAAGTGACCTGGCTGATCATTTTAACAAAAGACACAATTTATTCTATAATTTCTAACAAGGGGAACCTTTACTAATCGGCACTTCTGTAAGTCATTCTCTTATTATCTCTCTTGAGGTGTTTTGCTGGCTTTTCTACACACACATGTGCCACTCGATAATCACTGCAATTCATTAAATAAAATTCCTGCCAGTGCAATCCCAGGTGTTTTTACTCAGAATTAAGTGTGGCAGCTTATCACAAGAAATAGTGTTTTGATTTTAATTTTATCATTTAAACATACATCTTGCCTTTTTATGCAACGGGCCACAAAATGGCTTTCAACAAGTAAAAGGGAATGTAAGATATATAAACCATATTAAATATAAAAGGTATATAAAACAAGCTGGTGAAAAAAAGTTAAGGATTATCAATTAAAAAGAGCAGGAGCAGAAAAATGATCAGCTTGAGAGGTCTGTCAGAATAAATAGAGTTCTCATACTAATGTTGGAAGGCCGCCAGAAAGATAGCTAAACTATCCTCCCTAAGGAGGAATTTCTAGAGTCTTGGCAGCTTTTTTACAAGGCTTTATACTTGCTCACAGGTTTCTGCGACTGACCCTGATCAGGAAGCTGACCAGAGTGCTTTTCGCTACTCATTGCATGGACAAGGTGCCCAAAGTGAGTTCAGTATCAATGAGTACACAGGTGAGATCACTGCAAATGAGAAATTGGACCGAGAGAAACGATCTACGTGGCGCTTCCTTGTTCTTGCCACTGATGAAGATGGTGAGGGTCTAACTGGGTTTGCTGATGTCATCATAGAAGTAATGGATGTGAATGACAATGCACCGCTTTTCCTTTGTACCTCAGATGGCTGCTTTGTGGGGCAAGTTCCAGAAGATTCTCCTGCTGACTCTACTGTCATGGAGATGTTGGCAATAGATCTTGACGACCCCAGGGCTGGGAAGAATGCTGTGTTAACCTACAGTATCATTCAGAATGTCCAAAATGAGATTAACCTCAACTTGTTTTCAGTTAATCCAGCCACTGGCACTATCTATACAGTGCTGGGATCCCTAGACAGGGAGAAAGAAGACAGATACTTGGTAGTTGTTGAGGCGAAGGATGGAGGGGGTCTTACTGGAACAGGGACTGCCACAATTTTGGTGACTGACGTCAATGACCATGCCCCATCCTTTACACAAAAGATTTACACAGCTTTTGTTTCTGAGGGAGCAAGCCTCAACACTGAGGTTGCTGAGATGTCAGCTACTGATGAAGATGAAGGAGAAAATGCTGTGGTGACTTTCAGCATTCTGGATGGAGATGATGATCGCAAGTTCTATATCGAGACGGACAAAGCTGATAAGCGTGGTGTGATTCGACTGAGGAAGCGGATAGACTTTGAGAAGCCCCACGAGAGGGTGTTTAACTTGACAGTGAAAGCTGAGGACCTGGATTTCTTCAGCATAGCTCACTGTGTCATCTATGTGGAGGACTACAATGACCATGCTCCTCTGTTTTATCCACAGTTCTACGAAGTAGCAGGGCTAGCTGAAGATGTCCCCCTCAGTACTAAAGTTGTTCAGGTGATTGCTGTTGATTTAGATTCTGGACTAAATGGACGGTTCTCTTACCGCCTGCTAAATAAGTCGGACCCAACTGGGAGGTTTTCTGTGGCTAATGATGGCTGGGTGATAGTGGCTGGGTCACTGGATTATGAGACTGTGGCACAGTACCAGCTTGTGGTCATTGCTACTGATATGGGACAGCCCCCACTGAGTAGCAGCGCTACTGTCCTTGTAGCTCTTCAGGATGTGAATGATAATGGCCCAGAGTTTGATGCTCCATACAACCCAGTTGTTTGGGAAAACACTCCTTCTCCTCAGGTTGTCCAGATGAATGATACCTCAACACTGTTGTATGCGAAAGACAGAGACAGCCCAGCCAATGGGGCACCTTTCTCCTTTCACTTACTGAGTGACTTTGGTAGTGTGACATATTTTAATTTGCAAGACTTCAACAATGGAAGTGCAATGCTGACCGCACTGCATACATTTGACAGGGAGGTGCACAAGGTATTTCACCTGCGGATTCTGATTGCTGACAGTGGGATGCCTCCCATGAGCTCAACCAACACTTTAACTGTTAATATTGGAGACCGAAATGACCATCCTCATGCTGCTGGCAACATGGAATGTCTCATCTACAGCTACAATGGTAAGCAGACAGGGATGAAATTTGGCAGCGTGTATGCTTCCATTTAGGAGGACAGGCATCCACCTTATACCAGTCAGATGTCTTGTTCATTTACCATAATGTCTTACTTTACTCTGATAGGCAGCAGCTTTCTGAGCTGTGCAAGGGGAAACCTTCAGTCCTATGCCTATTTCTTTTAACTGGAGATTGCAAGGACTGAACCCAGGGCCTGAGAGTCTTTAGTGTTACCACTCATTATTAAAGGATTTGCAGCAGATATAGCATGTCATCTGGACAGAAGCAGGGGCAAGCAGTACAGTTCCATCAAGGGCGAGATAGGTCTGTTACATGCTGTCTCTTGTGTCCACTAGCCTGGTTGACCTTATTTGTAGGCCAGAGAGCAAACCTTCAGAAGCAAATCTAAATAGCCAAAAAACTTTCTATGAGTGCAGGTGTCCTTCAAATAATCTCCTTCCAACTCCTTCTAGCATTAGGCTCTTATGCAAAAAAGATGGACATGAAATGTAAAATCCTAGTTATGCTTTTAATTTTTTTTATTTTTTAAAACAATTATTTAGCTCTTCTGCCTAGAGAGCAGGGAAAGGCAACATGCAGGCTGGGGGTAACACAATCTGTAGACTACATGCTGCTCCCTAAACGTTTTTGTACATCTCAAGCTTCTGCCATGGTTTAGTTCAGTGGTGTTGTTACTGCAGTTTCTGGGCCACGCTTGGGGTGACATTAGATATCATTTTGATATCAGTAATTTGGCCTACTATACCCCTCAGTTCTCCACGTGCTTGCAAGGCCCCCGGACAAGCACGCAAACAGGCTTGGTCGCTAATCACCGGAATATTAAAAACAAATACAGACTGGCCAGAAATAGCCAAACTGCTGCTTCAGGAGACCTCAAGGCAAGTACCCTCATTACGTATGCACACCACGTACAAAGAACTCTCTGCCCCGAGCAGGCAGCTTGATTAGAAGAATCCTCACCTGTCAAGCACTCTGTCTATTCCATTGTCAATTCGGAACTAACTCAATCATGCTAAATTCTGACCTTTCGGAGGCTTTGTCTCCAACCCGAAACTCGTTGTTTTCCCCAAGTACAGACTAGCCTGTGGCTACATTTTCCTCTTTAAAAACCTCTGACTTTGTGAGCTTCCTTGGATCGCTCCTGACCCCATCCAGCCTTGCCGCTGCTTTGCTTGGCGAGCCTTCCCCTCAGTCCCACGTACTGAGACTCCATATCTCCGAACTTCTGCTGCAGACTACCTGGACTTCAGGACAGGTGTAGTATCACCCAAACCAACAACGCCTCTAAAAATCCTTCTATCCCACTCCAACCTTTATTTGTTTAGTTCTCTGCGTGAGTGTGTTGCATACACTGTTTGATTGTATTTTAATAAAAACCACAATTATTCTTTCAATTCCGTGTGCTCCTTGACTTGGCCTGACCCCGTAGACACTGGGTGAAAGATCTGTTGCCCTGTCTCTTGCATTGCTAGCTTGTGCTCTTGGCTAATTTCCCCCAACTTGTATAATTGAGAGTGCATTTAGGTGTCCCTCCCAGGACCCCCAGAAAACAGGGTAACAGTGTGCTATGGAATTCTGCCAGTGGAGTGGCAAATGTTAAAGCACGTTGAAACTAAAAGCACCATGTTTTAGAGCAAAATCAGGCTCTCTACAGTAAAAAAAAAAATCAAAACTGGAAGTGGCTTCTAGTCTATTTCCATTTCAGTGGAAAAAGAACTGTAGAGGAGGGTATCCAGATGCTTAGAGGGAATCACAAGGTGCAAAAACAGACTTGAGGTTACATGCAGCCAGTGGACTACACAGTGCCTACCCCTGTTCTAGTGACAAGCTCCATTTTTCAGCAAATCCTGTAATGGGTTTTTCCTGCTTCCAGTTAATCTTGCTTCCAAATTTTGTTGGGATATGAAAGTGGGGGTATATAATAAGCACTGAGATTCAGCATTCCAAATTTGCCTCCCCTGGCCCGCAGAAGTTGCCTACCCCTTCTGGAGAAGTTTGAATTGGTGCAGACAGTGCATGTTATTGAAATCTTGGGCTGGGATCCTAACATCTTCTTATACAAGGTGGAAACACTTTTACAAGTACATAGAAATTTTGAAAGAAAAAGTCCCCACTGGTTGCAACCCATCCATCTTCTGCAAAAATGCTTTGGATGGGCAGTGCAGCATGGAGGACTGGTAATGAGGGAAAAATCAGTACTACCATGTCACACCATCATGGCTTTGTGGGATCTTCAAAGCAATTGCCAACTGTAAACAAAGGTTTGACTTCCCTTGTTCAGAAAGTGCCAAGTATATCCTTGGCAGGAAATTTAGCTTCCATGGGCACAGAGTCATGTTCAAGTTTGGACAAACAAGTAAACACAGAGATGTCACTTTCCCACTTCTTATCACTTTCATACCCCCAGCAGCACAGTTGCTGTTTGTGGTTGTGTGGAATGCCTTCTTGCTTTTAGGAAAATATACATTTTTAATTTTTTTTTTAAGGTCTCCTACCTACAACAGTCCTAGGTCAGATTCATGCCCCAGATAATGACGACTGGGATCACAAGACATATCACTTTGAAGGGAAAGCGCCCAGGTAAATGTCTGTTTTAAAGTTCTTTCTCCTTGGGGTAAAAAAACCGCTACTACTGATGTAATTGGTAAGTAGTAAATGTTCTGAAAAAGTTTGCAGTGTAGCCTTTTAGCACACAGAACATTTTTTTCTCTTGCCATTTAATGTGTTCGTTGTACTGCACATTCTCCAGGGGAAGAGTATATTCTAATTCAGAGCTTGGAGAAAGTTAAGATTTGGACTTCAATTGATAGAGTCCCCCAGCCAGACATGCTAGTATGGAACTGTTGGAGATAATCCAGAAATTTAACTAATCCGTCCTCTGGTTTAGTCCTTGTGACCTGCTTCCTAAGCCATCAGAAATTATGTTCTTGTGTCAAAAAGGCAATATGAATATGGCATGCAATCAAACTCTTTATTTTGTGAATATAAAATGATCAAAAGAAAAAAAATTGAATTTCCTTACTGTAGTCTTAAAGAGCTATGACTACAAAATAGGTCTTTCTTAATACTTAGCACATCAGTTTTAAAATTATACCAATTAGGAATTACTCAGTTGCAAGACAGATGGTTTGAAAAGCTCCACAGATATTGAACTACTATAATGACTCCCTGTGGTTGCCATTGACCAGTGTCGTATATACATCAGGGAAGAACAATACATAGCTTTCCAGTTGTTACTGGATTGTGCTTCCCATGACTGGGATAGCCAGTGGGATTTGCAGGCAGTACTCATTTCTGATATAAACAAATAAGGCCAGATCAATGCTAACACATAACCTACCAAACAGAATACTGCGCAAGACCTATATCTCTTTGAGATTTCGGATGCCTTGGTTATGATAAGCTTCTCAGTGATAAAGATCAGCAGGCACAGTTGTAGTCCTAATAGGAAGTGAATAACTAGAGGTAGATGCAAATCAATGCAATGGGAAAATGTAGCAATAAAACTTAAACTGGAGGTGAGAGTGCATCTATTTAGCTAGAATTTGAACTGTTCTGTGAATTGTTCCTTCAGGTATTTTATCCTCAATGATAACTCTGGCTTACTAAGTATAAAAGAAGGAACTCCAGCAGGAATATATGACCTGAGGGTTAAAGTTACAGATGGTATCTGGCCTGATGTGGTCTCGACTGTAAAGGTGGTTGTAAAGGAAATCAAAGAAGAAGCTGCCCACAATGCAGGGTCTATCAGAATAAGAGGTAAAAGATGAGTGCATTGAATGTTTTCTGGATAATTGTTAATGTTCATTGCTCCCTGTCATGATGAGCAGATTGATCTTATCTTGTTTCAGAAGCTAAGCAAGTTTAGGCCTGTTTAATACTTGGATGGAAGACCGTCATGTCATACCAAAGATCTCTAGATGAGGCTAGGAGAATCTTAGAATCCTGATGAAACCTTGAAAAACCATTGTCAGTTATAGTTGAGAGAGCTAGATTGGATAGATGACCTATCTGACTTTCTGTATTCTTAATCTTGAATAGTCCAGCAACTACTGACATAATCCTAAAGTTGAGTCATCAGTAGCTCATGATCAGTGGGACTGAAGGCTCTAGTTTGACAGGTTCAGTAGGGTACCATCACTCTTGATTCTAGAAGGATTGTTGACCAAGGCCAGAAGAGTCTAGAAAAGCTATGTACCTAAGTAGTTCAGAAGTGGGCTGCTCATTCTTTTTTCCCAGTTAACTTGGTCTACCCTAGAGCTCAACTGACCCATAATCACAACAGAAGTACAAGAGGATTGGTTTTTGCACCCTGTGATATTAGTGACCTGGTTGTGACATGACCTAGTTCCCAGATGAAGAGATTCCAGCCAGTTATAACAATCTGAACATGAATAGGACTATGCACCTCAGGGGCGGCAGGGAAACTTGTCTCTCATTCAATATTGATTGACTGCTCTCCCATCATCGATCACTATTGGCCATGCTGGCAGGAGAAAATGGGAATTGGAGTTCCCAACAGCATTTGGAGGGCCACAGGTTCCCTAACCCTGTTTTGCCAATTGAAAGATGCCTGTGGTTTCCATGGGGCTACCAGGGCATGTGTTCATAACATACCAGAGTATATGTGAGGTACAGCAAATACCTAGGATCTTCAGGGCAGAGAAATCTTACCTTTATAGATAAGGTGGCCATAGTTTAGCTTTTGTTCACTTTTGTGCATAATTTTCTCCCCTCCCCTCCCCCTTCCCTTCCCCTCTTTCTTCCGTCTGTCCTTCCTTCCTTCCTTCCTTCCTTCCTTCCTTCCTTCCTTCCTTCCTTCCTTCCTTCCTTCCTTCCTTCCGTCCTTCCTTCCTTCTTTCCTTCCTTCCTTCCTTCCTTCCTTCCTTCCTTCCTTCCTTCCTTCCTTCCCATCCTCACCTCCCAAGCCTTGCCATGGTTTCAAAAATAATTTGGTTGCCCTCAACATATGGCAAACTTCTTGGAACAGAATGCCCCATGGAGATAACAAAGTCATCAGAAAGGAAGTCCCTAACCTCAGGACAGGGGTGGTATATAGTTCCACCATTGAGTCTGTGAGTGTAGATTTCTGAAGAATAGATATAGGTGTAAGTGTTCTCCTCCCCTGTTCTGCTCGTGTCACATCTTGTTTATGCTGCTTTGTCAGTAGAGTGCCCCACCAAAGTACTGGGGGGGTTTTGTGGTATGCCTGTCATGCCAACTGCATATCATAAATTCTGATATTATGAGGCTTCAACCAGATCCCAAGATCAGTGGATCTTAAGTACAAGATTGTGCTGTATGTCTCTTACACTACTTGTATGTTGGTGTGACTTTCCTAAGTGAAAATATTTTCTTACAGATATCACCATATAAAAGGAAAGTGGGCAGGAAAGGAACCTAGCAGCACATTTTAAGTTTATTTTAACATGAGCTTTCATAGATTTCAATCCATGGAATTGGACTGAAATCCATGAAAGTTCACACTAAAATAAACCAGTTAGTCTTCAATATGCTGCTAGATACCTTCCCCACTCCTTTTCCTTTTTATTTTGCAACAGACTAATATGGTCTCTCTGAAAACAGATATTTCTGCAGAAGAGTTTATCTATCAGTCATCTGAGAGTGAAAGTAAGTACAATCAAATGAAGAAGCTTTTCTCTGAAATCATACCAGCCCAGCTTGAGAATGTCCATATCTTCAGCATCTTGAATAGTCCAGGTGAAGGGCAAGGAGTAGATGTTTGGTTTGCAATTCATGGGTCACCTTATTACAAAGCTGAAAAACTGAACGGCAATGTTGCTGTCTCCAAGGCACGGGTATGTATTTTCCCCTCATTTTTTTTCTCATTTGGAATTGCAGTTTTGGATAACATTTTTTATGTGTCTCTCTCTAGTGAATTCATGTGATGGAACCTTTATTCATTTGATTCTTTTATGTCTGGTATTGAACTTTTATACACTAGTCTTTTCCAGATGGTCTGGTTTTGCATGAGCAGCAGTTACTACATAATTGAACAAGATTGAGATAACACTCTTCCCCAAGGAAAGGCTTAATGGATATCATAGTTCTTACCGTACTAGCAATTCTGTTTAGTTGCTGGGGAAATGTGGTATTTACTCCAGAGAGCAAATCCATTATTACCAGGACTTTGATTGTATGGGTGTACTGGAGGCTAAATGGCTCTTGTTCTGATGTTACTGGAGAACAGATACTTCTGTTCTTCCCCATATTCTTCACTGTTTTGAATACACTTGGATTTGGATCCAGACTTAGGTAATTCCTCTGCCGCAAACCAATTGAAACTATGTGGAAAAAATTAATCATAACTGAGGGAGGGACTAAACATCCTAAAGACATCAGATCCTGTCTGATCTTGGAAGCTAAGCAGGTTCAGTCCTAATTAGTACTTGGATGGGAGACCACCAACAAATACCAGGTATTTGTATTTCCGAAGAAGGAGCTGGCAAAACCACCTTTGAGTTTTCCTTGCCTAAGAAAGCCCTATGAAATTCATGCAGTCGCCATAGATCAACAAATGACTTGAAGGCACATACCCACACAACATGAATCCCTTTATATTTTCATTTGGGCTCAAAAGTACCTACCTAACCTGGGGCTACATCCATACACTCATTTGATGGAATTTCCTCTTCCTTTCTTCTCTTCTGCAAGCCCCACACACCATTCGGATCTGACTTAAAGCTTTTCCCAATCCTGAAACCAGAACTGGGCTATATAAGATATACAAGGGGTGAGGGGAATTCACTAGCAGTTTGTGTTCCACTGAGAGACATAGAGCACTAGATACAGCCTTTTTTTTTTTAACAGTTGAGAAGCAGACTCAATCCACCATAGAAATAGTGCGTAAACATATCGCCAACCCTGGCAAAGTGGGAGATAGGTGATATTTCCTGTGCAGGATACACTGGAATGCTGCTTAAATACTGTTTATATTTAAGCAGCATTCCTGGAAGAGCCACTGCTACCATTTGTTAGTACACAAACAGTCATGTGAAAAGGATCTAGGAGTCTTAGTAGACCACAAGCTGAACATGAGTCAGCAGTGCGATGCAACAGCTAAAGAAGCTGATGTAATTCTGGGCTGCATCAGTAGGAATGTAGTGCCTAGGTCATGGGAAGTGATAGTACCACTGTGTTCTGCTTTGGTCAGACCCCACCTGGAATATTGTGTCACGTTCTGGACACAACAGTTCAGGACAGGTATTGACAAGCTGGAACATGTCCACAGGAGGGTGACCAAAATGGTAGAAGGACTGGAAACCATGCCCTATGAGGAGCAGCTTAGGGAGCTGGGTATGTTAGCCTAGAGAAGATAAGGTTAAGAGGTGACATGATAGCTATGTTTAAATACTTGAAGGAATGTCATATGGAGGATGGAGCCAGTCTGTTTTCTGCTGCTCCAGAGACTAGGATATGGAGCAATGACTTCAAACTTCAGGGAAAGAAATTCTATGTACACATTAATTAGGAAGAATTTTCTGATGGTGAAAGCAGTTCAACAGTGGAATATGCTGCCTCACATGGTGGTAGAGTCTTCTTTGGAGTTTTTTAAACAGAGGCTGGATGGCCATATGTCAGGAATGCTTTGATTATGTATTGCTGTATGGTAGGGGGTTGGTCTCAATGGCCTTTCCAACTCTATGATTCTATGATTCTATTTCCTGATGAGAATAGCTTCTGTGCTATTTTTCTACAGGAGACATTAAATCTGATGCCTAATAATGAGCATCTTTTCACAGATACAGGCAAAAATAACAAATCATTTTGTTTGTTTGAAAATGTACCACTTCTCAGACTCTCCTAGAAGCTTGTGTAAAATGAAGCAAGATAAAAATAAAAGAAATCCAGAACTGGGCTTAACTTTTGTTGTGTATAGCTGAGCTGGTGGAAGCAGACATGTTATATGGAAGATGGTGTTTGAAATCATTGATAAAAAAAATTGTCTGTGAAAAGCAAGTTTTATTAGGAGTTTCAAAAAGAGGAAAGATGGAATCTGACAGCTATAATTGCATGACTCTGAAAGAAAGAAAGAAATTCATGAGAGGAACTGAAGTCAATATGGAACTGTTTGTGGAGAAAGAAGTGACAGAGCAGAGATGATGAAGAAGGAACACAGAACCTACCTACTTGTCTTGACCTCTTTTGTACTCTGAAAGCACACAATCACTGGTGCATATGTGACAGTTGCACATTTTTCTACCTCCTCCCCCACCTCCTTTCCTTCCCAAGGTGAAAATCTCCAGGTCCTGGAAAATGCTACACACAGGGTTGGAGAACTCTGCTGAATAAGGTGTGTTGTGTCATGGCAAGGAGAGCATAGCAGGGACGGGAAGGAGACTTAGACAGAAGGGACAAACCTTCTATGAACAGAGCTCTTCCAGTACGAGAAGAGAGCTCCTTAATCTGACTCCATGGTCAAGTAACAGAGTACAGGAACAGAAGCTAAAAGCAAATTAGCTGTAAAAATCTGGAAGAATGGAGAGAGAGTTCCACAAAAGGAGTGTCTGCCAACCATAGTGAATGTTTACTTTCTGGGCACCACCCAGCATACAAGCCAGCTCTAGTTTTAAGATCTGCAGGGGAGGGCTTTCTCTCGTTGCATTTGGTGAGCACACAGGAGAACGCCTTCTCCACGGCTGCTCTCAGGCTGTGGAACTCTCTTCCCTGGCAGGTCTGCTGGCAGATGAAGAACTTTTTATTCAGGCAGGTCTTTGAAATTCAATTGTGTAGCAGTAGTGTGCATGTGTGAAGTGGTGTGCCATATATTTTACCCTTTTTTGGTAATTATGTTTTAAATGCATTTTAATTGTTTTCAATCATTTAAAAAAATTAATTCTTTTTCAACTTTCACCAAATAAGATTTTTGCTTAATCTTGGGTTAAATTACTGTACACTGCCTTGAATCCCATCTCAGCAGAAAGGCAGGATATAAATTCAGTGAATAATGAATAAATAAAATGAAATGCTTCGGATGGTGGGGCACCTGAAAGAAAACCTCCAGAAACAACTTCAATACACAGCAGATTGGTATGGGAGAAGTCCAACGGGCATGCTTTTGTTTATGTGTGGAGTTGAAAAGAAATGTTTTCTCATGCTGCGTAGACAATTTGGAGGCAACACAGAAAAGGAAAACTATGGATGTAGAAAGAATTTACATGTTTGCCTCTACTAAAAATTCTTCTGTGATGCTGCTGTCATTTTTTTAAAAAAAGCATTGGATTGTTTTTATGCATTTGTTCAGAAGATACAGTATTTTAATGACAACAGCTTTGTTTCATTATTGTTATTATTGTTAAATCAGTGTTTCCTTTATTATTACATTCCTTTCAGTTAAAGGATTATTACAATAAAAACAAAAGAAATATCTTTACTTTCATTTATGAAGGTGCCAGTAGTCTTCAGTCCAGTGAGAGCTGGTGATTCCCAGTTCAGAGAAGCAGTGATTCAGCTCCAGCTGAGACTTTAAAAGAACTATCCAGGGTACTGAACCCCATCCCCCAAACAGGTTCAGTGCCTTGCATAATGCTTCTAAAATTCAGACTAAAACTCAGAGTGGAGTCACCATCCCAAGCCATCATCAGACACTGCTTCAATCTGATATTCAAGCTAATTTAGTTATTTGAAAAAGACAGACACTAAAACTAGATTTTATCCACAGCTGGAAACTGTCTTGAATATCAACATCACTCAGGTTGGCATAGATGAGTGTGTGACGGCAAACTGCTCCCATAGCACTGGGTGCATCAGCAAAATTGAATTCAGCCCTCTTCCCACAATAACCACCTCTGGAAGTGTTTTGCTGGCCTCTGTCACAGTCTTGAGCAGTGCCCAATGCACTTGCGAAGCTCGAGAGAGGAAGCATCATTCCTGTTCCTCCTACCGGATAAATCCATGTTTTAATGGTGGAACCTGCTTGGACACTGAGCTGGGTTACAGGTAATTTAAGAAACTCACATCTGATTTGCTTTTTAAAGGTGTTGTTGTTCTACTCCTTCAACTCAACTCTGACTTACAATGACTCTCTCATAAGGTTTTCTTGGCTAGGTTTATTCAGGGAAGGTTTCCCTTTGCCTTCCTCTAAGACAGAGAAACTGCACCATGCCCAGTGGGCTTCCATGGCTGAGCGAGGATTTGAACCCTGGCCTCTCAGAATTCTAGTCCAAAACTCAAAATGCTACACTACCCTGGCTCTCTTTTTTAAAGCTGTATTTGGTTTTTATAATTTAAACCAACTTTCCACAACTGAATACTTTAAACTACCACTCTCAGGATTCTTACCCTTTGGCCATGCTGTCTGGGACTGAAGTCCAAAGCATTTGGGGAAGAGTGATTTAAACAGATGTCAAGATCATTGAGATCATAACAAAACAGTGAAAGAAATACCAATGTGTGGTGATGACTCAAGTAGTCTTCACTATTACTAATCCTTCTGTAGACAAAACAGCACACAATCCACACACAAGAGGGAATGGATGAAGTGAATAAATGAAGATCAACCTCCCCCCACCCAAAAGAAAAAACCAAAGGGAGAGGGTGAGCATTCCCAGAACATACCAGTAAGAACTAAGCTTTCCCCAGGAACCACATATCACTGAATGTCTGTTGAATTAAAATGGGAGGAAGGAATGCAGTGGCATATTCTGGAAACTGCTGTGGCTGGCTGACTTGAACATGGACATGAGTGTTCCACATTGCAATTTTTTTAAAAAGCAGAGAGAAAGAAAAAAGGCTTTATCCTTCCTCATTACTTGAAACCTATTTCTCCATCTACCATACTTGTTTTTAATTTGTTTTTAATTGTATCTGTGTGGTACCCTGCCTTGAGCCTTGGGGAGAGGGATAACAAATCATCACCATCATCATCATCATCATCATCATCACTCCTCACAAAGCCTTAGCAGCACCATTGGCTGCTCTTTCAGGCTGATTGGATCTCTGACCAGGACTAGACCTCTGAGGGATTGAACATCATCTGTAACACTTTGTTTTAGGCAAGCACATATAAATTTTGGTAGGTCGGTATTACAATACCTGTGCTGCAGATGAGGGGCTGTGGCTGAGAAATGACTGGTTACCTAGTCTAATGAGATCAGTTGCATTCTGTGCCAGGGACCTCTTGGGGCAGCGCTGATACTGTCTGCCACTATGCCATACACACTCCACTTGGCAGAGTGTCACAAAATTGCACTGCTGTCCATAACTTGCATAGGTCATACTTTGCTCCATGTTTAAGAAGGATTTACTTTCAGCTAGCTGCTATAGAGAGAGCCAACCTGGTATAGTGGTTTGAATGTTGGACTAGGGCTCCAGGAGACGAGGTCTTGTATCTTGCTCAGCCACGGAAACTCCACTGGGTGACCTTAGGCATGTTATAGACTCTCAGCCTTAGAAGAAGGCAATGACAAACCTTCCCTGAAGAAATCTTGCCAAAGAAACCCTAGGATAGGGTCACTATAAATCAGAGTCGACTTCAGTGCACATGATAACAAAATTGCTATGAAGGGTCACACCATTTGCTTCATGGAGGCAAATCTATGTTTTTAACGATGTAGTAGATATATATAGAGGAAATCCACAAAGGAGCGATACCTTTATTGGCCTACCAAAATGCACAAAATACATTGTGCAGGCTTTTGAAGCTCCACTAGCTTCTTCATCAGGCAAAAGATGTTAAGAAATCAAACAGGAGATGAAAAGTGATGATGCTAGAGTCACTTGTGTATCAGATGTTGTTTCTGCTGTAGTTCAATTGGTTCAGAGAGATCTCAGTGTAGGTGGAGGCCACCCCCTCTTAGCGATATGGGGAAGGAGGCAAAGGACAGTAAAATTTCCTGTACTCTCTACTTTATTCCATCAGCAGCAGTAAATTAGTTCCTCTTGAAATCCAAGATGTCTCTTTCCTTTGTGATGCCACAGGCCTCTTTCTTAGGCACAGAATATTGAATTTCTCATGCAGCACCCAAAAGTTTTTCCAGTAGGGAAAAATAAAGGTATCACTTCTTTGTGGATTTTGTTTTATTTTGGTGCGATAGCTATTACTTACCAAACATCTATTATGTATCCATACCAATATACACATTATTGTAAGCATACATCTTTCTCGTGTACATAAAGCATGCAATATAGTTCAAGATGGGGCTTTCCAGGCATTTTTTTCAAAGTAGTTCATACTTTCTTCAGAACACTAGATGGCAGTGCTAGCTTGCCTAAAAGTGAATCTCTGGTGTTTAAATAAAACACACATGACATTTAACTGCCAAACAAGTAAGAGCTTTCCTGCTTAGGTATGATTCTTTGTCATGACTTTATTGTCTTATCTTTTCCCAGACTAGAAACCTTAATATAAAAATCAGTAGGCATGCCAACCTTAGAACAAAATTATTTCCATTAAAAATCTTTTAGATTTTTTTCTCATTTTCTGAACATCATCCATTATTATTTTAGTACCTCTGTGTGTAGTGAACTTCAGTATTTTTCTTTATAGAGGTGATGATCATGTGTGTGTATGTTCTCATGCATGCATGTATGATAGTAGGTTTATTTATATACTATATTTATATTCTATTTTTCCTCCATAAGTTCAAGAGAGCAGATACAGTTTTTTCCTTTACCCAGTTTTACCCTTAAAACTAGGTCCAGCTGAGCAAACGTGACTTGTCTAAGAAAGTCCTCTACTGATCTTCACAGAAAAGTGAGGATTTGAATCTTAGTCTCCTCAGTTACAGCTCAATACCATACTGATTCATAATGCATGCATGCCTTGATGAAGGGCAAAAGAGAGATTATAACAACACCTTCCTTTTATTTCTACAGCTGCAAGTGCCCAAATGCTTTCCATGGGCCAGAATGCCAACAGACACAGCATACTTTCCGAGGACATGGATATGCTTGGTTCCCACCCATCAAACCATGCTTCCAGAGCCGAATCTCCCTGGATTTCATTACTGAAGTGGCAGATGGTCTTTTGCTTTACAATGGGCCTGTAGCACGTGTGAAGCCAGGAGAAGTGGAAGATTTCATTGCACTAGGTTAAATTCTTAGGCTTCTTTTTTCAGCATGTATTTTCTAAGCCTAAACTATTCCTTTGGAGAAATGTGTTACTGCATCTTAAAGAACTGATGCAGAATTGAAACAGAGATACACAAAACTCAGCAGCCACAAATGCAGAGTATTCCACAATTGTGTAGTGTATTTTTGCAAGGCTTTTCAGTGCTGCCACCTATCCAGTTACCAATTCAACCACATGCCTGTGCTAGAGCGTTTTCTCTCTCTATTTCTATTTCTATTTCTATTTCTCTCTCTCTCTCTCTGAGAGAGAGAGTTGCAATTCTGTGAGCAATTCTGTGAGCAATTCTGGAAATGTAGTGAAATTTCCCGAGTTTGGCAAAGTTAGTTTTAGGACTGTTACTCCTAGAAACCCCCAACTAGCACAGTGAATAGTCAAGCTGGCTGGGAGCATTTTGAGAGCTGCAATCCCAAAAGCTAACTTTGCCAAGCCAAGAAACTTAACAAGTACTTTTGAATGAAGTAGAAGTTGCAGTGGGTCCACATCAGCCAAGACAAATGTTTCTGAACTATGGCAGTTCTTTCTAACTTTGATGTGTATAGCTAATGTTTCTTTCCCTGCCAAACAGAATTTTGCTAGATGTTTAAAAATGCATGAAGTTAATGCCATCTGTTAATTTTATGATAAGCATACCTTAAGAGTGCCAAGTGAGGAGTAAAATGTAGTAGTTATGTCAGGAAGAGAAACCATCCAAACTGTTTTTCCCCTTGTTTTTCTTCTTAAATAGAGCTCTCAGAGGGTGTTCCATCACTAACGTTAAGTCATGGCTCAGGAGCACTGTTCTTGCGGCTGTTGAAGAAAGTGACTGTGGCTGACCGTCGCTGGCATAACATAAAAATAATAAATGATGGGAAGGCAAGTGTAACATCTACCACAAAATTATTCTAAAATTTTGTGTTTTAGTATCTAGACTTCCACTGTGTGTATATATTTTCCTAAATTGAAAACGTATTGAACAACCAAACAGGAGCTTGAGGAGGCTACCTTTTAGATTACAGTTCCCAGAATCTACCAGTCGGCACAGTCAGTGTCAAGAGATCTGTAACAGGATCCTATGTAGACCCTTATTAATTTTTCCTAAGAGTTATAGAATTACATTGGAAAAAGACATGGGCAAAGAAGTAGATCTCTCCATCACACACATCCAGTTTTGAATAGTTTCTGGACATAGCTGAATTGTTTCCAGGCACAAATCAAAGTGCTGTCCCTGAGACTAGCACTCAAGACGGCTTACACATTAAAAAGACTGCAGTTAAAAATATACAAAAAGTCAATGTTAAAACAAAATTAAACTATTAACCATATAAAAACATACACTTGAAAAACGATTTTTAAAAGTTAAACAATACCACTTCAAATAATACAGCTCTAACAGTCCTTTCCTTAAAAGCCTTCAGTTCTAAAAGCCTGTCTAAATAAAAAAGTCTTTGTGCACCAATGGGAAGAAAGCAAGGGGGGTGGTTGTTTTAGCTTCCCTAGGGAGGGAGTTCCAAAGTGTAGGGGCAGTCACTCTCGTGTTCTCACTAGCCATTCCTGTGAAGCTGGCTAGACTGAGAGAAGGGCCTTTCTTGTAGATCTCAGAGTCTGGGAAGGCTCATACGGGGAGATTCAGTCTGCTAGATAGCCTGGACCTAATCCATATAGGGCTTTATTGGTAGGGAAAAGGTAGACTATAAATAAAGAAGATGATGGTGATGATGGTGATGGTGATGATGATGATGATGATGATGATGATGATGATGATAATACTTCAGCCTCAGTCAAAATAATTTTTTCCACGTTAGAAAGTACAACTGATCTTGGACCACTGTGCAAATGTCTCTATTATGAACAATGAAGATGTTTCAAAGGTGGATCATTCTGTCTGTAAAGTATCTGCTGAAACTCCAGGAAGTGAAAGGTAAACCCGAGAAGTGAAAACTTTAGTGTGTAAATTATTCAACTCAAGTTTTAGATTGATTAAACTGTGATGGGCCCAATTTAAATTGATTGGTCTCCAAGTAAGTATGTTTTATTTGTTGGCTCTGAGCTATGTGAGATAGCGTCCATATTTAAAGGCAGCCTTTAATTCTGTGGTCTGGTTCAGACACTGTTCTGCTCAATTTGCAAACCCTCCACTGTACCCTTCCTTCCTGGGTTCATACCTGTCCTTCCAGGTTAACATTAAGTATGGCTGAGCATTTTGTCTGACCTAGTGTAGCTCTAGTTAACCCTGACTATAGTTGACTTCTAGACTAGTGATTTAAACCATGCCCATCAATGCTGTTAGGCAAAGTGAGCGCATTGCCTTAGGCAGCACATGTGTTGGTGGGGGAGACATCAGACCCTGGCCATTCCTCTGAGCCCACAAGTCATTCCCCTCTGTTGGAGTACAGAGTTGTGTGTGGGACCCTTGGCCTGTTCGGTATCCTCTAAACTAACCTAAACATGCCCCGGTGCAGTGGAAGACAGTGTCCCATCACAAGTATCCCAACACCATTCAACTGCTAGTCCAGGTCACTTCTGCATGTGGATGGGGGAGTCTTTTGCCTAAGGTGGAAAAATGTCTTGGGTCAGTCTTGTTTAAAACTTACCTTAGAAATTTGTCCCAATATTTGGTTTAGAAACAACTTCACTGTTCAAGTGTAACAAACACTGCAACAGTATTTAACATTAACCAGGGAAGAAAGAGAAATCACATGCGAGGCTGAAATGTGTACAAGTCTACAGAGTACTGAAACAAGCATCTCTTATGACTGAGGAATGGAGGGGCTTTTTGCGGTTTGTCAGCTAACCTGTGTCTGTTTGGAGGTCTCCCTCATCACCTTCTGGTTACCTGGGCTCCCAATGTATGAGCAATGGTATAGTCCAATTAGACAGATTTAGCATCAATATATTCCACTCAAGGAGAGAATTTCAGGATATTTTAACACAGGAGATGAGAAGGCAGCTTAATTATCTTTTACACCATTTTATTAAAATGGACATGGTGTAGAAATACAATAATAAACATAAGCATGCTCCCCTTAGGGAGGAATAAAGACTTTTCATTGTCTAGGCCCATAGCTTATATATTGACTGCACATTTCAGTTAGGACATCACACATCTTCCATCATATTAGTAGCCACATAGACTACACACTGCCCTTTCCGCAGAGTTCTCCTGACCCCTGATTGTGCCACCATCCCGCACTTACCTGTCCTGCAGAAGGGCAGGAAGTGCGATAGCACCACTTCCTAGCCCAGCGCAGCCTGGGAAAGTGCCTGGCTGTGCTGCAGAAGGAAGAGGCATCTCCATCGCAGTCCCTTCCACAGGGAGCTGGTCTGGTGTGGAGGGAGCACTCTCGTTGCACTCCCTTCCTGGCAGAGCCGCTGACAGGATCGTCACCAGAGGACCACACAAGAAGGTAGAGTGTAGAAAGGGCCTGAGTCTTTATATGCCTTCTGTGTGTCACACAGACATATATATCATGACAGGTATCCACAGAAAATAATATTCTTAACCAACATTGCGGTCCATTGTAGCATCCTTTATATATTCCTATAATAGGCATTTATCTATTCAGATATCTATTTACAATAGCCTATTTAATACTAAGAGCAGAAGCTTGCTCTCCCTCTCTTTACCAGCATTTTAAGCACAGTTATCAACTATGAACAGTACAGTAACATAAAAACTGTCAAAGACAGTTAAGTTCATGATTGTAAGCAGTCTAATTCTCATAATTCAGGAGGCAGCTGTTATATGCATTTATCTGTCCACTCAGAGATGGATCAAACTAATTCCTGTTAATGACAACAAAGATTCTCCTGTCCAATAAGAAATGAAATTTTAGTGGCCCTCTGTACAGTGCCACTAAATTACCAGTCTCTGGCCACTGTTGTGCTGACTGTCTGCCAAAGGACAATTTCATCAGCCTGATTAATACTGTCAAACCCACGCAGTACACCTTTTCAATTTCTTTTCTATACATCGATTATGTATTTATTATTTTCTCCAGAAAGTCTTTCTCTCTTATCTCCTCTGTCTTAGGTGTCTTCAGGCCCTGAACTAGCTGGTAATTCTTACACAGACATCTGGGTGTTTTTTCCCCCTATCCAGACACACTTATTTCTATAATATTCAAGGTTCAAAGATTTAAATTTTGCAGGACATGTACGAGATTGGAACGCAGCTTGTAACAATGCTCTTAGGCCATTTCTGCATGAGATGCAAGAAGCAATTTGTGGCATCTCATGGAGAGTTTAAATAATGCAGTTTACCTTTCTTGCATTCTGCACACACACACACACACCCCGATTTCAAGCAATGTAATGCAGAGGAACATGAGTTTCTGCATCTGCACTACCTCATTGCTAGTCACTCCTCTGGCTCCCCCTCACCCCTCCCTGGCAGCCCTGATTGGCTCAACTTCCAGCCTTACAGAAAAACTGCTTACGACAGGAGTGTATGCGCACTGATATGGTTTTACATTTCTGCATCACTGTGAAAAACTGGTGTTGATTCAATGTAGGAACGTGAATCAGATTGTTTTCCGGTTTTCAACATACTGAGCTTCTCAATGCATGGCGGTGCACTAACGGCTGATTCCATGCAGAATCACGGAAAATAACGCAATGCTACTTCGCTCCCATATGCAGAACTATACAACGTTACAACGCAGTAATCCGTGGTAATGACCCTGTGTGGAAATGGCCTTAGTCTCATCTAATTTCAGAAGCTGTGTTTGGTTGGGTCTTGTTAATATTTGGACAGGAGACCACGAGGGATTTCCCAATAAGGCTAGGAGAGAATCTTGCCTGTAAACCAAAACAGCCACTGCCAGACAGAGTTGACAATACTGAGCTGGATGGACCAGCATTCTGACTGAGGCAGCTTCCTCTGTTCAGTCATCACATAATGTAACGATTAATGATCTGAACTGGAATAATGAGCAGTAATTTTTGTCTGTTAAATTATAAGCAATATTTGTAGGCATTAGATATTCTTAGAAAAAAATTAGTAGTTTGACCAACAGACAGCCCTAGTGAAAACAAAACAATGTGGGAACCTACTCGCTCATGCCATCAAAAAATAGCATTGCACATCTAGCCTCAACTGTAGGTTAGATTTTGTTTTCTACTTCTCTAAGTTCTCTTTCTGTTGGTAGATTTCTGGATGTTCACCAACCTCTCCAGCTGGGTGGGGTAAAGAAGGCCCAGCCCTACCATACATCCCAGAAGCATTTTGAAGGGTTCATTGGCTGCATTAGGAACGTCATGATCGATAGCCAGGTGAGGTCATGAAAAAGGCATATACCATTTCTCCACCCCACTCCTCAGCTAAATCTAACTGTAGTCATTTACCTTGATTCTTTTTGAATATTTTCTCCTTGTTCACAGGTATACAATTTGGAGCACCCCGCAGAGTCCTTAAACAGTGCACCAGGCTGTTCTCTGACAGATGGTCTATGCCAGAAAGGTGGAGTACCTGCTTGTGGCATCCATGGCAAATGCATTGGTGACTGGGGCTCCTTTAACTGTGACTGTTTCACTGCGTACATGGGATCAAGATGTGACAAAGGTACAGTTTGCACTGTGGGGGAAAGATCCAAAGGAAGAGTGTTGGCAATATGGCAGTAGATTCATTGTGAAGTAGAGCTGAGAAGTTTGCGAGATGAGTTAGTTTTAAAACTATGGTTGTATTTTTCGTACCATTCTTACCTTACCAATCAAGATTCTGCAGGTGAAATTCTTCAGAAAAAGAAGAAAAGGCCTAAATCAGTGGTTCTCAACCTGTGGGTCCCCAGATGTTTTTGGACTTCAGCTCCCAGAAGCCCTGAGCATTGACCATAGAGGCTGGGGCTTCTGGGACCTGAAGTCCACAAACATCTGGGGACCCACAGGTTGAGAACCACTGGCCTAAATCCTATCTGACTAGAGTAAACCCATTGAATCATTGGGATTTACCTACAGGTTGACTCAGCAATTCAGCAATTGATTGAATGGGTCTACTCTATTTGGTAGTACCCAGTAGGATGCCAAAATAAATTACAAAGAGATAAATCAAATATATACTTCTGTTTTTGATACTTAGGAATAAGAAGTTTTAGACAGAGAAGGAGAAAAGCATGCAGAGGACTAGGGCAGTTTTTTTTTTCAACAAGAACGTAGGAACTTAAGACATTATTAAAAAGTTAATGTGTTAAGGTTACTTTTTTTCTCCATGTTACTTTAAGAGCAACTTAGGCCATTTCCACACTATACTGTTATAGTGCAATTTTTCCACTTTCAATATCCTGTGGAATTCTGAGGTTTGTAGTTTACTGAGGCCAAAGAGCTCTCTAGCTAAGAATCCTAAATGCCCCTCCCTAAACTGTAAACCCCATGATTCCACAGGATGTTGAAAGTGGAATAATAGCACTATAACAGTGTAGTGCAGAAATAACCCTACATTACATATTTAGTATATAAAACATATTACTTACTTACACTAATTAAGTAATGTTACTAATACATTACTTTTTGATAATATTTTAGAAATGTGAAACCCTTTTAAAGGAAAGTGGTCCCAAACTCTCAAAACTGGCCCCCCAAAGCTGTTCCGGAAATAATCATTGCATGATGCAAAAAATGAATTAAACAATGTTACCAGTCCTTACATTGTTCTGGAAAAGATCCATTGTATGCCCTTGTTACCCCCAAAAATAATGTGTTACAGGTAACTTTATTTTCTGGTAACACTTTCCTTCAACCTCTCTGCAACCCAAAATGATACTAATCATGGTGTTGGCCCACCACCCTGATCTAATGGTCACTGGTTTAAGTGCCATCACAAGTCCACATCCTGGACTAACAAGACCCATCAATATGTTTTGTCCAAACAGAGATCTACATGGTGGGACAACTGAGAAATTCTCTTGTAAGAATTTCCCAGGGAAATAAGCTTATAAATCAAGGTAGGCAAAACATGATGTTGGATACATACACATCCAAGGCTGTTTTTGCAGCTTTCCACCCATTCAGATTCTGTGGATCACTGTTTTTCCTGGTGTATGATTGAACTGCAACTCCAATAGGACCTGCCTTTCGTGGAAGCCTGCTGGAGCAGCATTCCACTTTTTAAATGGGTGACAGCTCCTGCACTGTTCTAAATTTTGCATAATCCCTGTTTTCAAGATCAGCAGCAGACTTCCATGAACTTACATTTCTTTTGTTTTTTGGCATTTGGGGAGTCCTATCTCCCCCCGCCCCCCAAAAAAGAAAACTGACCCCTGACTAAATGTAGTTGCCCATTCTCATTGTTAGTGCACAGTAGGCAAATAAAAAATGGAGGAAGGAGCCCACATTACTAAACAGTTTTACTTTGGTGTGTTCTTTATATCCAGCGCTTCCCGAATGGACCTTTGGAAAGGATAGTTGGATTCTTTATGAATTGAAAAATGCATTTAATGCTTATACCACACATGTCCGACTCTCAGTACGCACGAGAATGTCATCTAGTACCCTTCTCAGTATGGCATCCACAGATGGGAGTGGATTTATCAGAGTGGAGGTAAATAATTAATAGTCTTTTTTTTTTCTGTTATGTCGATGATGATTCACACAGCACTATGGGGACAATCTAAGACAAAACCTGAACCAAAGCAGAAAGGAAAGATGTTGTTTTTCTGAATCAATATCTGAACGTCTCTGTTCAACCTGAACTGTAAGAGAGCTCATAGGAGTGGGCTAGAGGGTACAATGTTACTTTTTTTGAAAAATGTCATCCAAACAACAGAACAACTGGATCTACGAGAATCAGAATGAATTTCCTACTTTCTGATGAAAAACAGAATAACACTGACATTTGGAAAGATTTATTTTGAGTGCATACAAGCTTCAATATTCTGCCTTCTTTAAGGGCTGACACTGGGAAGCCTTAGGTGAGAACTGAACTGGAGGCCTTCTTCTCCTTTTTGATGGAGAGTTGACGAGTCTTGTTGTTGTTGTGTGCCTTCAAGTCATTTCTGGCTTATGGTGACCCTAAGGCAAACCTATCACAGGGTTTTTCTGGGGCTGAGAGTGTGTGACATACCCAAGGTCACCAGTGGGTTTCCATGGCCAAGTGGGGAGTCAAACCCTGTCTAATGTTCAGACCACTACAACATGCTGGCCTACAGGTTACCAAATGGCAAGGACAAACATATAAAATGTATGTAAGCTGCTACACAATATATGATGGGTGACATAAGCAGTACTAGCTTGTGATTTCCATTTCAGAGTGTGTGTGGATCTGGTCAAAGTTCAGTTTTGGAGATGGGCTTCAGCACTTCAGATAGTTCCTTAAAACCCAGAGCAAATACACCATCAAACTGACATGAAAACTAGTAGTCAACACTGGATGTAGGCAAGAGTTGGACAACTTTTTGTACTGCAGTTCAAGATGCTTTTGTGTTGCAGCTCCCATAATTCCTCACTGTTGTCTACATTGGACTATGGCCAGAGTTGAGACAAGCTTAGGCCAAATACATCTTGAGGGCCACAGGTGCCCATCCCTGACATAAAGTGTCCATATGTGGTGTCTATCAAAGCTCGTTACAGGAACAGAACAATTCAAACATATATGTGCTTGTGAAATGATGGGAGAAATGTATTTGAAATAGAGTTTACTCTGTGAACTCAAAACTAGGATAAGAAAGAAGGAAATTACAAGATAATCTTTGGGATTTTTTAAAACGTTTCTGTAAAGAACAAATAGGGCCCATGGGTGTGAATGCATATCTTGGATTAAGAGAAAATGACATATGTGGTGTTTTGCAGTACTTGTACTGGAGAAAAAGGATGAAGACGAGAACACCATGGCTGTAGAGATTATCATTAGAAATGAAAGTCCAATAATTCAACTGGAGCATAATGATTTTTTGTTTGTTTGTTTCCTAGTTCAGTAGGAAATCAGAGATCTTTGTAATAACAGGTTCTAATTTATGAAACATTTTTATTTTTTAAGATGTTTAGTTGCACATGGCATTTCTAAAGTAATGCGTAAAGTGAATGTTCTTCTGTCTGTCTGCAGGTTATTGGTGGACATTTTGGTGTGAGCTTCAATCTGAGAGGCAAAGACCATGTGCTTCAGTTGAACACCGTGCGCATAGACAATGGCCAGTGGGCTGAACTAACCCTAGAGCGGTATCACAATGAATTTTCTTTGCGTATTAATGATGGTGGAGGGGACCATGAGGTGTCAGCCATTCTTGGATCAGGAGGACAGTTCAAAATAGATCTGGCAAGCATCGTGCTAGGAAACCGCCAGGCAAATCGTTCAGAAAGTGATTTCCAGGGTATGTGACCAAAGAACTCTGAACAAACAAACAAATAAACAAACAGCAGAAATTATTGAAATCCTCTTTGTAACACCGGGGTGAGCAAAATGCAGCATTCAGCCCCCAGGGGTAGTAAATTTTTTGCTTTTTTTATGCCCCCAAATGCACTCCAGGAAGAGTGGAGGTCATTTCCACTTTGTTTGAAGGCCCCATCAATCCCCTCAGGTCAAAAACAGTTTTTGCAATTTAAAAAAAAATTCCCCCAAATATCCTCTAAAGAGCATGGTGTGAATTTCAACCACATTTTGTGGCGGGCCCCAGGCTCATTCAGAGCACAGGAGATGGAATTTAACCAGCACATGCACTCTGCAGTAGTAACTTGTAGTAGTGGTAACTTTGACAAACTGTATTAGCATGTGGGAACTCGTGGCTCAGGGCTCCCATTTTGTTCAGATTGTAGTCTGTCAGGATGGAAGACAAATGCATTTCTTTTGAGTCACGTAGGGATGTGGGGGCACTGTCTTGCTGGCACCTTTTGGCTAGACATGAATAAAGTGAGTTGTTGACTCTGTAACTGCTGGATTAAATGAAAGATGGAACCTTCCCAGGAACATTCTGAGGGCTTTTTTACAATCCATCTTGGAGGAGCTACATGTGGAACTCCTAAACTGGCAGAAGAACAAGATAGAGGCTGTGAGGAAAGAGTTCTGCATCAAGGAACTGTGATGAGCTGTAAGACAAGAGGCAGCGACAGAAGCCAACAATGGAAGTGAAAGAGGTTAAAAACCAGATGAAGAGACTAAGTCACATCGAGTTAATGGAGGGAGTTACTCACTTGGGGAGATTTATGACCATGAAGCTTTGGTTTGTGAAAGAGGGATTACAGCCCAGGGTGAGGGAGAGGAGAAAGACAAATCTAAAATTAATCTGTAAGCAAATTTTGATGGTTGAATGAAATCAAACTGATTGAGCCCGTATGATTGAAGGTGATGAGAGAAAGCTATCAAAAATAAGGGTACTGTTTCAGGACAGTTACTCTAAAAGTTATATAAGAAGAAACTTGAAAGAATAATAAAGGACAAGGATAGGAATCAGAAGTTGAAGAGGACATAGTCCAGGAATAGGATGGCTATGAGGGAAGAGGGGAGATAAATTCAAAATGAAATAGATTTGGTTTGTGAAAATACTATGTAAATAAGTAAGCAAGTAGCATTTAGTAAAATTAGTAGCATTAATATAATTTAGTACTATTAATGTCATTTACCAAATAATGCCATTTATCATGTAAGCAATTTGTAATGGAATGTAATAGAAAGTAATATTGAGATACCATGTTACCTTTGGTAGAAGAAAGTTAATTTGCATTTTTTTTTCAAAAGCATAAATTGGGGGAGGTGGAAGAACAGAAATGCTGGATTTTTTAAAAGAATCTTGAATCTTGAAACCAGTGGACTGAGATAATGGAAGGCCAATCAAAAGAAGATTACAGTAATCAAGGCCAAGTCATGGATGAAAGTCTTAGCAGAGAAGATAGAAAGAAAAGGTCTGATTTTGGCAAAATTATAAAGAAAATCTGACATAACTTTGCTACAGTCTCCATGTAAGGAACACAGAAGAGTCAAAAAGAAAATCAAGGCTATGTGCTTCCTTCAAAGGATAAATTGGAACACTATTAACTGTAATGGAGAATGTATGCTGTAAGGAAAGTTTTGGAGAAAAAAGTAAATAGTTCTATCCTTGCCATATTAAGTTTTAGGCAACGATGAAGCATCAATGCTGAGATAGCTCAAAGATATGCTGTAATATTCTGTTCTTGAAGATGGCTATTCCAGCATCTAAACAAAGATTTGTCCAGCAATTTAACTCTATTTCCTATAACTTGAACAAGGATAGAAGTTTATTTTTAATCACAATGCATGTGCTAAATCAGTCCATCTATCCAAAAATTTGTCCAGCTATTAATGCTCACAATTAAAACAATGATCAGTGTTTGTACTTTTTGCATTTCAGTTGCTTCTCACTCTGCTAACTACAGTCCTTCATCCACTCAGTAATCTGCCAATTGATGTCATATTTCATGCATGTGATGAAGTGAGCTGTAGTCCATAAAAGCTTACGCTATTGTCAAATTAGTCTTTAAAGAACCACAAATCGCAAAGGGTTTTTTTAAAAAATTAAATAACACATCTGCCCTTCTGGAAACTGCATCAGTTTAATGTTTTCGACCTTAAATGACTTTGAGTGTATGCTTATATTATTGCCATGTAATTCCACTGGTTAGAATGTTACACTATATGTAAACTTTTTTTCCACATTGTAAAATAGGATTCTGTCTACCTATGGGAAATGGGTACTCATTCATTCATTTATTGCCCTCTAATGCAACTGTCATGTGCTAGATAACTCACAGTCCACAAACTCCACCCTGAGATATGCAGTAGTGTTTATTTGTAGCAAAGCAAGCAACACAGCACACTTCTGAAGTTGCTGAGACTAAAGCATATAGGGAGTTCACAGACTTTGTACCCCCACTTTCAGATTTTAAGCACACAAAGCTTTGATTGGAAAGCATCATAAATTAACATCACTCAATATCTCTAAACATTTCCCAGACCTGCATTTGTTTATCCTCCTTTCATCCTTGGGAGAGGAACCTATTTCCTTCCCATTATCTTAGGCACTGTAAGTTCTCAGAACACTTCTTGACATCTCTGTCTTCACTTGCTCTGATCTTTTCCCCCTCACCAAATACATTGTAGCAATAGGAAATAAAGCAATTAAACATTTGGTACATTGTAACACACAAGCAACTTCCAAACAGATACATTGTTGCAATCATCAATTACCACTCAATACTTTATAGCACTCTGTTTAAACTCCAGAAAGGTTCCTAGCATACTGACTGCCATTCTCTATTTCAATATGCATCCAGCAGATCCACATATGATACGAGCTATGCATCCTGACAGCAGCCCAAGAATGCTGGCAGTTTGCTCCACATGTTCATGCTGCTTGACCTGGGCAGTGGTTTCTAGTGATGCTTTCATATTCTTTAACCACCATGTTTCACTCATTATTCAAAGGCATCATGATGGAGGTTCTACATCCTTTTGTGGGGAGGGGGGCAAACATGAACCTGGAACCAAGGAGCATTAATGATCAAGGGTTTCTCAGTGGTTGCTCCTAAGTTTTAGAAGGAAGTAGGCTGCTTCCTTCCCTCTTGCCTTTCTACCAGTTGTAAAAAAAAGACCTTTTCATTCTGGCAAGCCTTTGGCTGCAGGCTTCACTGTTAGAAGTGCAACAACACTTAGCACTGAAGAATCTGGAATACCTCACAGTGGGACAACAGTAATAAAGTTAGTTTGGGTGTCCCAAAGTGTCCTCCTTCTTGGCTCTACCTATCCTGATCCCTCTGTGATGTAAACTGATACTCTCAGGAATTTCTCTGCCTCTTCTCTTTGACTCCTCCTCTTTCCTTCCAGTCCTCCCTGAAAATGCAGCTAGATAGCCCTCAGTAACTTTCCTATTGTTGTATGGAGTTCCTTTAATAAAGCTTTAGTTTATTTTCCTTTAAGTCATGGTGTCTTGCTCCTTAATCAGCTCCACTGCTCTGCTGCAAATAGATGCTCTCTGACATTCACTTACTGGAGGAGCGGGCTTTTAACTTTTTGGGTGGTATTTTCTAGTGAGGTTTGTGGAATTTTGTTTTCTATTTATTACAATGGAAATGCTTGTCTTCACTTAGAATGCTTGCCTTCACTTGGTGTTTTCATCATATTTGTTCAGCTTAATTGCAAGCTGCCTTGAATCTCATTTTTGGGGAGACAGGTGGGGTATAAATTGCATAAGTAAAATCAGTCAAAGGAATATCATGAAGGTGAATTGTCTTCTGTCTCCCACAGGCTGTATGAGAGATGTCCGTCTGAATGGCCAGCCTCTTCTGGTAGATGGTGAAAGCACTGAATACAGCTTCATTGTGGAACAGGAGAGCATCACTATAGGCTGCCATTCCAACTCCTGTAGCAATCAGCCCTGTTACAGTCCTTTCCACTGTGTAGATCTATGGAGGAAGTATGAATGCAGGTATGCACTTTTGTGTGGTCTTGTTTTCGTTTAAAATGCAGTTTTCTAAAAGGAAATGTCTCCTATTTCTTAAGACAGACACACAGACACAACACACACATGCAAGCACAATTGTCTTGAACATCACTGGTGGTGTAAGGCTCTGTAATTACTGCTGTTTGTGTAAATTTTATTTCAACATTAATAGTTAACTTCTACCAGAAAACTACTGTTATTTTAGATGCACGATGATGATTTCATGCTTTTGGAAAAAGAAAAGTCATCCCTGTATCTCAGCACTGCATGTTTAGGACAGGAGTATTAAACTCCCATATTGCAACTGTGCATGAGCTTCAAAAAAATTACTTTATTGTGCATTGCAGCTCCCAGCATCCCTCAGGCAGCATGGCCACTGGCAGGGTACATGAGTTGCAGCAAAAGGGCAAGAAGCAACCGCATCCTTTTCTGCTTCTTGATCTGATGGGCCTCCTGTTCCCATCCAGAACATTTTGCATTTCTGTTCTTGTTAGAGGTGGGGCTATCTAGCTTTTTGTAACATCATCTTTTCCTGAGACTATTACCTTCAGCCATGGTAGATTCTGTGACAGCCATGGGTCTAGGAAAGAGTGAGCAAAACACAGACTGTGAGCTAGAGGGCTATTTTTTCAGCCTCCAAACATTACCAAATTCCAACAACATAACACAACTCCCTCCTATTTCTTCCTTAATATAAAGGTACTTTCCTTGAATGCTGCTGAATTTTGGTAACACAGCAGCAATAGAAAAAAAAATGATGTACCCCATGGCAAATTCAAGAGTCGGTTTTGGGCCCCAGGCCCACTGATGTTCCCCAGCCCTGGTCTCTGGCTGCCTCATCTCAACCTTACATCTTCCAGATGTGTTGGATTATAATACTAATCATCCCCAGCCACATGGAAGCTTTAGCCTAACACATCTGGAGAACATCAGTTGAGTGAGATTTGCATTGGTCTAGGACAAAGATGGACAAGAAGTGGACCATGGGCTGCAGATGGATCTGCAGAACCCCAGTGCCAAATCTGCAGGCCTCAAAATACCCTTTAAAAGGGTGTGGGGACATTTTGGCTGTGTTTTTCCCCCTGACAATTTTTGGCCTGGGATAGGCCTTTTTATAAAACAGAAAATCACTTTCTGTTTTAAGAGGGAGTGGATTTGACAATTCCTAGATGGCATTTGGGGACAAAAAAAAATGTTTATTCATGCATGCAGGATAGTGTGCTGGGGGGATATAGTCCTCCAAGTTTTTCTCGGGTTCTAATATGGTTCCTTAGCCTCTGATAGCTGCCCACTCCTAGTCTGGGGCGTCAAGATCAAAAAAACATTTATTTCAGAGCAAAGAAAGCACTGGCTCAATGGGGCTTGACAGAACTGCACTATCTTCAAGGCCTGCACGGGATGGTTCAGGATTTTCAGGACCTCTGCTCATTACTGACAGCATAGGAGTCATTGCCTCACATTACTCCAGAAGTGAGGCAGGGGGGACAGAGAAAGAAGAGGTTCAGATGGGACTACTTAGTATTATCCACTACTGTACTAAAGTTGCAGCTGTCATTGCTCACTAGAATCTCTCCAAGTAAGATCTGTGGGCCCTCAAACTGCATGGTTAGAATCTTGCTTTGGGGATGGCTTTTAAATCCGTCTCATTTGGCAAAATGATAACTACGTATATAATTTATTTACTTTTTCAAATGGTTGGTTTCTTTATTCAGATGTCCAGCTGGCAAAGTGGAAGTGACAGATAATCTGACTGGTCTTAAACAATGTACCTCATCACCTTGTGGCCACTGGAACTGTAGGAATGGTGGTACTTGCGTGGCCCAGTCACGGGACAAATATGTCTGCCAGTGTCCTGAAGGTTATAAAGGGAAATGGTGTGAAGTCAGCCCTGTAAAAGCAGGAAGACCAGTAGGGCTGAGCTCTGGTTCCATCTTGGCTATCAGCATGTGCCTGCTTGTTTTTTTAGGTAGGAACATTCGACTTCTCTTACGTTTTTTTACTGCATGCTGTGCCACTGAAATGCTCCTTATCAAGGCCCATGTGTTCCTGTCCTGATTAACAGCTTTGCTAATAAAGGTACTCCATGGAGACCTTGGCCAGAATTTGGAAAAGCTACTGTTTTGGACAACCACTCCCAGAATCTCACAGCCAGCTATGGCCATTCTGGGAGGTGTCATCCCAAAAAGTTACTTTTCCAAGCTCTGTTTGGGCCGTATTTCTTTCTTTGTCATCTCAAATAGGTTCTCCTGCTCATAACTCTTCTATAATTCTAAATGAAATAGACTCCCCTCCCCCAGCCTTTCTCAACCTTCTTATCCTGGAGGAAACTTTGAAATGATTTTCAGTCCTCAGGTAACCTCTGTATAAAAATTGTTATATTTATACCTCAAGAAAAGTTTCAATTTTTTTTCTGATCATGATCTCACATGGAACCCCTAGCAACCTCTCATGGAATTGTAGAGTTTCAGGGGACCCTGGTTGATAAATCCTGCATTAGAAAAAAATAGAAAACTATCCATGGTCACTGAATATATACAGTAATATGAAACATTCGGCAGTCTCTGGGGCCCACTGCCCTCCTGAGAACCCCTTAATTTTTTCCCCCTCAAAAACACTCCAATTAACATGAGTGTTTGCATCCATGAGCCATCATTTAAATTTCCCGCAATGCTCCAGGCAAGTATTGTGGGGGCACTATGATTAACTAAAACAGCAGCTACCAGATACAAGTGTGTAGGACTGATCAGAGTACTGTTATTGCCTGACACTGTCACCAGAGCAGCCCACCACAGATTATCCACATAGGACGTACTTTGAAGGGGGAGGCACACAGAGCTGGCCCTAAGTTTCTGTGTTATTGCTTTGATCCTGTTCTGCCCTGTCTCTGTATGTCCATTTGAAATGTTTGCATGATTTCATGGGTTTATGAAGCAACTGTTAGAAGTATTTCCTTCATTTAAACTAATTTATTACACAAAGGCCAGTTCTCTCTCAAGGTTGGTGTGGTTTATTTGACAGTTGTCCCACTCTCCAGAACCAGATTTGTGTGGCTTCAGCAGAGGAAAATATTGTATACCTTCATTCTACTCTTTGGTTTAGAAAAGCTAGAGTTTACATTAAATCCCATGAAACTGAGCCCCCCGCCACCCAACTTTCTGTCCTCTTACACAAGTGCACAGTCAGGTTTGATTCTGCTCCTAGTAATTATGCTGAGCAATTCCTGGCATTAAGAGCAAGGAGGGTGCATGCATTCTGTTAAGTATACTAAAATGTCCCACTTAAGACAATTGCACTGTTTTATCCTTTTCTGAATGAGAAGAGTTCTGATCACACAAGGACTCCCCGTCGTCTGTAGGTCTTCAGAAAATGTCTGAACTGTTAAGGCTGCGATCTAGAGCTGCGTGCGTATGCCGAGCTCTGCAGATAGGCTTGCTGTCCCACACATCTGGGCAGTGCAGGACTCTCATGTGAACTGGCTGTGGCTGCCTCAGTGTTTTAATTTTGTGAGCAAGGCTTTGAAAACTGTGGTTCAAAACAGAACTTCGCTTTAAATGAATTCTTGGCTGTTTTGGAATGAAGCTAAAAGCCTCCCTCCAAACAGTGTACATGCCTCAGAAAAGTAATGACTCAATTAATTTTATGAAACCATTTTAATCTTCATTAAAACAGTGTTTTACTTACTTTGGGTATCTTATTTACTCAGGACTGGTGAAAGGCCAGAGACTGGCCAAAATGCCTTCTATTTAAATGTCCTAGTGGATTCCTGTAGGTAAGTAAAATACCCTTTTAATGAAGCTTGATTTTAAGATATAGATGATTCATTACCTTCCTGAAAAGTGTACCTTTGTTTATTAGACCTTTAAATTAAAACACTGCATTTCCTCCTTAGAAATATAAACATTAAATGCTAGCTTATTTTACTCAGGTTGTCTTTATATTAGAGAAACAATGCTGTTGAACTTTTCAGATTATAATAAATAGGACTTGTAACAAATACTGCTTATAACAAATATGTGTTTTTCTCTCTTGTTCCCCGTCCTCAGGTTTATTAGTCTCTTATACTGTGTGGAGTCAGTGGGGGAGATCAAGGTTTCGGAAAGGAGGAATTTATCACATTCCTGAGGAACATGAAAGTTGGGAAGATGTTAGAGAAAATGTCTTCAATTATAATGAGGAAGGAGGAGGGGAGCATGACCTGGTATGGTTTTGCATGATCTGGTATGGCATCACTACAGCATTTTAAATTCATAATAGCCCAGATTCAGTTATGCATCAGAGATGTAAACAAATAATAGACATGATTGTGAACCTTTTTGTCAAGGGAAAAGTTCAGAAAGGTGAAATGATTTGCAGGAATTAACAACCCAGTCCTATAAATCAGAGATGGACAACTGTGTCCTTTTGGATGTTGCTGTAATGCAACTGCCATCAGGCCTAACCACCACAGCTAATGGTGAAGAACACTGGGAGTGGCAGCCCAACAACATCTGAAGGGCTGCAACTGTTTACCCTGTCATATGGGGAAATAAGCACCACTATATTCCTTAGTGTCTGATCTCTGGCTAACATGTATAGGTCTAATTATTTTTAATGAGATAACCCATGCCACGTTCACAACCCCCAAGTTATATCATGCAGCTTACCTATCCTGTAATCCTTCAAGCACCCTATTACATAGTTCTTAGAAGAAAACAGAACAGAAGGTTTATAGGGCACTGGTATGATACATTGAGTGGATCACTTGCAAAGTAGGACTGTGGGTTTGACCCATGGTCTGAATAAGAAGAGTCAGAATTGGATGGGGAGATGATAGCAGGAGGAAGAAAGAATCATTTTTGTTTCCAGAGCAGTGATAGGAAAAAAACTGTTTCCTTCAAAATAAAGCCCTGTTTTTCCCTTGATGTTTATCCTTGACTTCTGTTCCAAACTCTTTTATAAGCCTCATTCCCTTTGAACCTTCCAGACCCTGGCCCCTTAACATCCTTGATCACCTCTCCCTTCCAGGTTGTTCATCTGAGGCAAATGTTGAGCGTTCTGATAGACTTGGGGGCAGGGACTTTCACACTATACAGTTACAGCATTATTAGCCCACTTTTTTAGATTTAGAATTCCCAGCCAGAGAACACTCGTGTCTGACCAAACTAGATCCCTAATAATTCTGTAGGCTGCAGCCATGGCAATTAAAGTGGAATGATAGTACTATAACTGTATGGTGTAGGATTCTATAGACAAGAAGAAAATCTAGCCTTTCAGATGTTTTCTCTGACAGCAATAATTGAGGATTGAGGATTGCCAGCATTAAGGGGCTACGGGAGTTGTAATCCAAAACATCTGGGAATTCTATGTTTCCCAGCAGTGCTGTAGACCTTCCTTGTGTTGCATGTTATTTATGTTTCTTTTTAAAAAAAGTCATTGTGTCATCCCTTTGAGTACTCCAGGCTTGGCTCTGGGAGGTGAAGAGGTTGACCAGCAAAGGGTCTATAGCTCCATCATTCTCTTTTGAGCAGAGCGGCCCCCCATCCCCAAAAGGTTGATGCCAGGATGAGAGGATTCTCAGTTTGCATGACCTGCTTCTTCCAGGTTAAGCGGGTTAAGGTTGCCTTATCCAAGAGGCCCCCCAAATCCAAGAACCAGGCCTGGAGTACTCGCAATTTTTATTGGTCGCCACATATAAAGGAGGAGATAAAACTGAGTACAGTGCTTTCAGCTGAGACTAAACCACCACTGAGTAGAGAAGGTACTTAACTATCACTCTTGTCTTGTATGTGGTATCAGTTAATGTAATTTTTATATTGGCTTTGTGCATTTCCAGTGTGTTGTTTGTACTTGTCCCTGTTGTCTGAAATCAGCCCTGGAGTTTTTGCCAGCCAATTCCTCACATTCCTCTGAAAACTTTTTCATATAATAAAATTTCTAAGAACTTGCTTTCTTTTTATAAAGAAAAAAATATACACTGTAATGTAACTGCTATTAGTACATAGGTTGTGTGGCAGTATATACAATGGCTGGCAACTTTAGGTAGTAAAAATATCTGTAGGATTTGTTTGTATGAAGTGGCATTGATGGCAGGTGTGGACGGAAATAATATGCACAGCATTGCCATCTATATGATTCGATCTATTGTTGCAAATGACTCAGGCTCAATGGACAGAGAATTGAACTTGAACCTGGTAGACTCAGGGTCTTTCTGCACTGCACTTCACCGTTATAGTACTATTATTCCACTTTCAGCATCCTTTGGAATCTCAGGATTTGTAGTTTAGGGAGGGGCATTTAGAATTCTCAGCCAGAGAGCTCTTTGGCCTCAGTAAGCTACAAGCCCCAGAATTCCACAGGATGTTGAAAGTGGAATATTAGCACTATAATAGTGTAGTGCAGACAGGCCCACAGTTTCAAATCCCTTCATTGCCACAGCCTGACTGTGTTCAGGATAAAGAACCCCTTCTTCTATATGGCCTGAAGGGCAAGCTGTCATTTTTCTGCCTTGTGAAACAAGACAGACAGTGATTGACCTGCCTTCAGGGCGTTGGGGTGGTAAACACAAAAAAGAACAAGCATTTGAGAAGTGCTATAAAATAGTTTTTAAAATATTAAAATAATGAAATTATATTTTATTGTTGATACAGCATTGTTGGTTCTTTTCTCTTCTTTCTATTCCCCATCTTCAGAGTGCGTATAATATAGACACACTAAAGAAACCTGTACAAATCATACCTCAGTTTTCCCCAGGAACTGCTGCTCCACTCCTCAAATCACATGCTGGGCCACAAAGAAACCCCCAAGAGAATCCTGCATGCCTGAGAGAAACTCTTTCTTTGGTTACCAGTGTCCTAGACTTCAAGCATTGTATGTCTCAAATAATACAGAACGCAGACAATGATTTGCAGAGTCTTGCAACAGACAGCATGCATTTCTATTGCGTAGAGGGCCAGGGCTCTCTCAGTGGAAGTTTGAGTTCCTTAGAGACCTCCAGCATAGAGGAAGATTTAAATTATGATTACCTCAGTGAATGGGGATCAGAATTTGTAAAGCTAAAACAGCTATATGAATTTCGAACTGAGGAGTTATAAAACGTGGAGTCATGAACCTAACATACTGTTTCTAAGATGGACCCCCTCCTATGAGACCTTACTTAAGAAGTTGCGTACCAAAAAGAAGTTTTTAATATGTTATTTGGCAACATTAAACAAATTTTCCTATTTATTAATGATGGTCAATTGGGAACAGTACCTTACCACAGCTGGTCTCACCTTCCCTTGAATGATGTGAATAGAAGGTTTTTGTGTGTATTCTATAAATAAAGCTAGATGGATATTTGTCACAATGTTTTATAGCCACTTTGAAACAAATAAATTTTGTAGTACTGAAATAGCATTTATTTCTAATGTGTGAACCACTAGTAATATTCACTAGTATAGGTAGTGACATTTTTGCTATCTTGTCCTATCTAATCCTATTAAACCCAAATTTTTGTACAGCTACTGTAAAATACATTTGTATACTTGTTTAGTTGTCTGTCTGAGTTTCCGTAGTTCAGCTTCATGTCTCCTACTTACTGTGTGGTGAAACGTTATGGATATATTAGGGCCACTTCTCACTGCAAGGGACGTGTGCTGGGAGTCAGAACTTGGCTCCTTTCTCCAAGTAAGTAGGAGGGGAGGCGGAATAGTTGAAACTTCTATGGAAATAAGAAGCATAAAGTAAATATATCATTCACATAAAACATGTGAGTGTTGTCAGAATAAAACAGAATAAAAGTAATCATGTCAGGTTCCCTTTAGTTTGGACTGGTGCCACTTTTGAAAGTCATTATTCAGCAGGGGCACGGGCATGAAAACATATTATACTTCCAGGGTGGGAACAATATAGTCAGCAATTGGGCTTGAGCTAGAAATGGAGGCTCCCATCACCTTTTTCCTATCCACCCAGTAGACTTGGGCAGGGATATGAAATCAGTCTTGCTAGATCACTGAATTTTTGCCCTTGCAGCATCATGAAGTCCAGCTGAGGATCACAAGTTTCATCAACAATAACCTTTACTACTAAATGTATATTCTGATAGAATAAGAATTAATGAAACACAAATATCTTTTCCTAGAAAGTGATTTCCTTTTCCTGAAGTTGCTAAGCCCTAGCATTTAAAACCATGTCAAAAACTAGGATGGGAGATTTTAAAGCATATTAAGTATTTCTGTCTATGCATAGCTGCCAAATCTGTTTGCTATTGTTCATTTCAACCATGAAGAATAGAAATCTAATCAAAAGGAGAAAACCATGCTCAAAATTAGACAAAAGCACCAGTACCATCATTCTTTTGGGAAACACGTGCATACAGTTATAAGTGTGCATCATTGCATCTATTCACACAGAAATCAAAGGAAACAAACATCTTGACTCATGTGCAGGTGCACATTGGTAGAAATTGAAATACATCTGTCATTGATTATATTTTAGTCTGTCCTCCAAAGCTGTGTATCTGACTCCGCATTTATCCTCCAAACAACCCTATAAAATAGGCTGGGCTAATACACAGTAATTTGCCCAAAGTCATTCAATTTATTTATTTCTATTGTTCATATATAATTTGTATAACCCACTCTCTTACAGTCAAAGCCAGGAGAAGCTTATAACAATACTTATGAACTATACAGTTATAGATACATCATAAAACTAAAATCCCATAATTTCATAGTCAAGAACACTGCAACAGAAATAACCACCATATCCTTTTTCAGGATTTGTGTATATCAAAAGGCCTAGTAAAACAATGTTTTAAATGAAGGGTGGGCAAAGCCTGGGCCACAAGCCAGGTATGGCCTCCTGAATCCACATTTTTTAAAAAATTGTGTTTGCCTTTATTTATTTATTTTGCAAACATTTTAGCTACTAGAATGGTTATTTTCCTATGTTGTGGAGCTATTCTGATCTAGTCATTCCTGAGTTTTAAAGATCGCTTACTGGAACTAAAACAGTTCACCTTCATTCCCAACATAGCAAATCAACCAATACTCATAGAGGATCTGAGGGACCTTTCCGAGTATGAGTCAGAAAATTGTGGGTATCAGAGCTATGGCAGGATGCAGCCCACCAATTGCCAGTGTGAGGCATATGTACCTCTGGAGCTCTGGAAGCTGCCCAGCGCTGTTTAAAATTATGCCAAAAGGTTACCAATAGAGGGGCCAGATTTTAGGTGAGAGGGAGTTCTGTAAACTAGGAGCAGCCATAAAGAAGACCCCTGCTCTATGCAACCACTCTGGGGTTTGCCATTAGCAGTAGCAGTAAAAAGGACTCTCTTACAAATCTTTGGACATGAATTGTGATATAACAGAAGCTTCCATTTAAGTACTTGGGTCCTAGATTTGTACAAGGTAACATTGAGCAGTATCAGGGCCTCCAGATGTTGAACTGCTACTCACACCATCCCTCACCTTTGGCTGTAGTGGCTACAGCACAACATCTGGGGAGTGTTGCTGACCTCTTAAATGAAAATAAAAAATGAATTAGATCTGGTGGTACACTGACAAGCACTGGAAGATTTAAAAACTGGATTAATATGCTCCCTCGTCACCAGATACCCTGGATATGGCATTCCATACTGTCTCCAACGGCAGCTCTAATAGAGCACATTGAAGTAGCCCATCTGAAGGATTATTAAAACATGGATTATTGAGGCCAACAGCCACCTGGACCTCCAGTAACAATTCTGAAATAATTATTACCCTCAAGATATGCACCTACTCTTTCAGGGAGCAGTGCTACCTAATCCAGAACAAATTGTCACCTATCCACAGCAAATCCATCTTGTTAGGATTCAGACACACCTTATTGGTTTTATCCAGCCCATACCTGCCTCCAGCTGCTGGTCCAGCACATCGACTGCTTCTCTTGATTCAGATAGAAAAGAAATAGTTGTGTATTGTCTGCATATTGATGATACTGTGCTAATTACTCCCAGTTTTTTTCCATATAAATGTTAACTAGCCTGGGAGAACAAGATAGAACTTGGTGTGATCCCACAACATTAATGTCATGTGGTCTTAGCAGCAATCAGTTGATACTTTTTGTTAACAATACTAAAAGAACAGATCTGGTATAATTCTCACACTCCCAGAGCTGTTCAAGAGAATGCATCATAGCAAACAGTGTTGAACAGTGTACAGATTGAGCAGAATGAACAAAGTACCACACTCTCCTGGACTCTTTCTCTCATTTGTTTTTCTCATTTGATGAGAAGTAACCAACCTTTCTGATGAGTCTGCAATGAGTCTGATGAGTCAGCAACCAACCTTTCATTCCTTCTCTGGAGTAAAGTGTATGTTTTAACTTTACAGATAGCTTAAGCAACCTCAGAAAGAGTGCTGGGTTTGTTTTGCAGCAAGCAATAAAGATTTTTTTGTTCCACACCTGTTGCCAAACTACTGTTTCCATTATGTCTGCTAGCAAAATCTTTGCTGACAGACTATCACTACATGGAGCTGCAGTTACCTTGAATTCTAGTTTGGGTCTTCTGTTGACTCACATCTAGAGCACTAATGTGGCTCTATAGCCTCTTGACATCCAGTTTGCTTTTGCTCCAGCTAATTTCTCCAGCAGCAACAAAATTATTGAAGAAGTTAAGCACAACTCTTGACAAAGAAAACCCAGGACTATGGTGAGATCTTTCACTAGAAAAACAAACATACTTTTGTATCCTAACCATTGACAAATAACGTGGAACTGTTTGCCACTTGTAATAGATGCCTATTACTGTGCTTCATTTTATTTCCCATGAAATGTTATCGGCTGTTTTACGAAAAGAACCTGCTGTTCACATTGTATTGCCACAGGTGAGTTCTCATAAACTGGTTTTAATACCCAGAAAGTTATGCACACTCATGCCAGGCCACAAAGTTCTTTAGAACAACCATTCTCAAGAGGTGGCAATATGGTCCCAAGAGAGACCTGGCACGTTATAAGTGAGCGATGGACTGAAAACTGTGAGAAGGGAAGCCCCAAGGGTTTACGGGGGGCACTGGTAACTAAACTGAAGAAATGCCCAAGCAGCAAATTTAATTGAAGTCAGTAGTTTCCCTCCTGTTATAATCTATTTACAACACACCATTTGATAATTTTCTTGATAAAATCCAAGAAAAGAATGGATATCTCAACAAGACGTGACTCTGACTATCATTGTCTGATCTGGAGCCCAATATTATGAAACTTACAGAAAAGCGCTAAGCTTAAGGATCACATTAGACAGATGTTTAATTTCATACAGGTTTTTTTTTTAAAGTTTTGTCCAGTATGTCAGAATGTTCAAGTTTTCTTGGTCTTCAATAATAAATGATTTTCTATCTGTTCATGTTGTATCCCTATTTGACAGGGAGCCCTGGAACCTGATTAGAGCTCCTAAGGGGACTGTGGCCAAAAAAAAAATTGGGAATGGCTGCTCTAGAAGATAAAACCACCACTGAGAAACCAAATGAAATGTCTTAGGCCATTTCTGCACTACACTGTACAGTGCTATTATTCCACTTTCAACATCTTGTCGAATTCTGGGGTAAACTACAGAGCCCAAAGAGCTCTCTCCGTAAAATGCAACCTCAGGATTCCATAGGATGTTGAAGGTGGAATAATAGCACTATAACAGCGTAGTGCCGAAATGGCCTTATAGCATTACAAGAACAGTGGTATACGCCTGTGGTCTAAAGCAGTTTTCTCATGCTATCTGAGGTGAGAAACCTCCAATTATTCCACTTAATGTTCCAGGAACTGGGTTGTGTTCATTGGCTACAACCATTTTTTTCTCTCCTGGAAATTCTCTGTAGGCCAGCGTCCAATGGCTTGCAGACCAGCACCAGTCCATGAATCACTGCTTTGAGTAGCACTAGTCTGGAGCATGTAGCTCATTAAATGTTTTAGACTACAATTCCCTTCAGTCCCCACTATCACAACCATAGAGTGAGTGATGAGTTTTGTAGTGGAAAACATGGGGAGATAACAGGCTGGTGGGGGGCAGCCTCTTTCATCAGATTCATAAAGCATCCTCAGTTCAGCAGGTGGAAGAAGTATTTGCAGGTGTACCCTCAGCCCTTCAGATCAGAGCTCTCATTTAGGGCTCCTGTTCCCACAGAACAAGATCCTTTCAGTTTGATTTGAGGTCTTTGTCAGTAGGGGCCATCTCATGGGGGGAAAGAGAAAGGATCTTTTAAATATATTGTTCACCCATCCTCCTGAGACTTTCCCCTGCTATGTTGAAAGGATCAGGTTAAGAGGTGCTTGGAAGAAGTCCGGCACAGGCTCTAAACAGAGATTGCAGTGAATCCATGGGGGTTAAGGATATCACTGGATGCTGTTCATGGCCAGTTTATCCAGTATCAGGACAGGACACTACTGAATACCAGTTATTGGCAAGGGGAAGCCAAAGGGTGCTACTGCATCTTGTTTGAGCTTCCAACATCCCCAATATCATTAGTCATTATTAATGAGATGGGATCTGCAGTACAGCACATCTTGAGATCCCAGGAATGCAGAAGGCTACCTAAAGAGTGCAGCACCAGCCTCAGTGTGAAAGAATATTGCGGTATCTTCAAAATTTACAGTTATTATGGAATAACAGTAAGAGAATGCATCCCATAAACCAATAATTCAACCAGCCAATCACTTTATCTATATCCTGTCTTTTCCCCATGAATTAAACTTGACCAGTCTGCATCTAACCCAGGGCCGTTCTGCACTACACTGTTATAGTCCTATTACTCCACTTTCAACATCTCGTGAAAGTCTGGGGTTTGTAGTTTCCTGAGGCCCAAGAGCAATCTCGCTGAGACTTCTAAAGGCCCCTCCCTAAACTGCAAACCCCAGGATTCCATAAGATGTTGAAAGTGAAATAATAGCACTATAAGCCCCCCTGGCCCCGTGGTTCTCAACCTGTGGGTCCCCAGATGTTTTTGGACTTCAGCTCCCAGAAGCCCTGAGCATTGACCATAGTGGCTGGGGCTTCTGGGAGCTGAAGTCCACAAACATCTGGGGACCCCAGGTTGAGAACCACTGGCTGACGCTCCCTCCCGCCCTCTGAAGGTATGGGCAGACAAATCCATGCTGGCAGGGATAACTGAAGTTGTATTCCCGCTCATCTACAAGACGCTAGGTTAGTAAAGAGGAATTTAAGGCACGATGCTGACAGAACCTGGGCAATGCAAGCGAAAAAGTAACTTTTCTACGCTCTGGTTCTATTTCTCACACCTCAAGGAAAAGCACGGGGCCACGCTCGGACAAAATACTGGCTCCCCGGCAACCCGCTTCCATCCACAACCCGACGCAGCTACGTCTAAAACGCGCCGCAGTCACGCTAAGAGGAAAACAAAAGAGGCTAAGCCCGGCGCCGCCGACGAATCACGTTAGACTTTGGCCTACCGCCGCCTCTTGAGTGGCCAGAATTTAGCCAGGGAGGCGGGGCAAACGTCGATCGTTCTCGTTCTTCTTTCCCCTTTCGCAAAAGGCAAGGGAAGCATGCGAGAGGCGAAGGGGCTGTTGGTGGCGGCCATTTTGGGTGGTGGGAGGCGTGTGCGCGGTTGCGAGGGTAGGTGGCGCCTGCGGGAAAGGGGGTGAAAGGCGAGGTGGAGGGCGCGGGGTAGTATCCGTCGTCTCCAGTGTCTGTGAGAGTGTTTATGTATGTATTGGTTTTGTGTAGCGTTCACTTGTGACGGGGAAGGGATTTGAGGAAGCGAGATACTTTAAAGGTGGTGGTACTACTGCTAAGAGAGAGTGACGTGCAACAGACGTGGGCAAAATTAGACCTACAAATGGATTTCTTGGTGGTTTACAATAAATTGCAAGGATTTCTTGCAGCAAGCAACAGGAACTGCAGAGAGATGTTCCTCTTTAAACTGCTGGGTAGAAGGTAGGGAGGTAGGCTTGTTGTGAGAAAAGATGAGTAGCCCATTTGCACTCCTTGGCCTGACTGTATGCTCAGAGGTACCCTGTTCCTTAATCCCACGAAAGGAACATCTGCCCTGAACTACTGGGTCATGCCTCACTGGAGCCGGTGAATTTTAAACTTCTGGGGGGGAGCAAAACAAGTACATCCCGGAATCCTGAAATCTCCTTAGTCTTGGCGTAAAACAGTGGTTCTCAACCTGTGGGTCTCCAGATGTTCGTGGACTTCAGCTCCCAGGAGCCCCAGCCACTATAGTCAATGCTCAGGGCTTCTGGGAGCTGAAGTCCATGAACATCTGGAGACCCACAGGTTGAGAACCACTGGCGTAAAACATATTCTGGTGCTGTAAGAACTGATTGAATTGCAATTTTAACCATTAAAGTTTTGCGATGATTTGTAAATTCCAGAAGGATAGTTGTATTAGACTGTTACAACAAAAAGAAAAGTGGGTGGAGGTGAGAGAAAAAGGAGAGCTTAATACCATAAGATGTTTCAATGTGAAAATAGTGTTTCTGGGATGAAGCATGTTTCTCCAGGTTGTTGCATTAGGGTCTTGTGACTTCCACCTGTGGACATGGTGGCAAAAATATAAACAGAGGGATTATAGATTTGTACACATTGTTTCTATATAAAGTTTGCTGTTTACAGATTTTTTTTATTCCTATGTGTGTGTGCATCTGTCAACTGCAAGCACTTCTAGACTGACCTTTTTTCATAGCCTTGGAGGGCAGTATTTGTATTTTGCAGTCTTTTTTTTTTTTTTTTGCAGTCGTTTTCAATAGGCATCAAGTTTCCCTTTGGTTTTTCAGCTTTATGCTGAGAAGACAATAGCTGCTGAATGGCTTTTTGCTTATTCTATAGGGCTGAAGTTCGCTTTTCAGATTCATCATGTGCCTAAAGAGAACAAGCATAACTTTGCAGACTTTGAAATGAAAAATGAAAAAAAAAACTCACAAACTAGACTGAATAGACTGCTTGTCCATTTTTATTTCAATTTTTCTATTTAAATTTATTATCAACCTTGCAATAAAATACCTACATTCATTATTAACTAATAAAATCCTCTACTCAAGTGTGATTATTTAATATTTGGAAATATTAATTTCATTATTAAGAAAAATTCCGCTACATACTAGATTATTGCTAGATTTTTTTAATATCTAGATTAATGTTAAAAGTACTGATTGACCCTGGGATCCCTTCCAACTTTACAGTTCTTTGATTCTATATGAGGCATAACTTATATTCCGTGGAAATATTTGTTTTCTGGTATAAAACATTTTTCTTTTAAGTCAGGTACCCCTGGTGCTGCTGACCCAACAGACTTCTCGAAGCAAAAAAGAAATTTCACAGACTACGATGAGCGTAGAAGCTGTTGACCGAGAGGCCGCCACCTCTAGCCGACCCTGCACACCACCTCAGACCTCCTGGTTTGAGTTTCTGCTAGAAGAATCTCTTCTAGAGAAACATCTGAAAAAGGTTTCTCCTGGTTAGTAATATCATAATCTAAGCTACAGTTTTTATCTGAAGTCATTAGTGACTTCAGATAAAAGGAGGAGAGAGGTAGACTAAGGTCGCATTCACACTAAACTGTTATAGTGCTATCATTTGACTTTAACTGCAGTGGCAACCTTCTGTGGAATCCTAGGATTTTTGTTTGGTGAGGCACTTGAGCTTTCTGGCTGATAATTCTATACCTCCCTAGATTACAGAATCCCAGAATTCTGTAGACTGCAGTTATGCAAGTTAAGGTGGAATCATAGTGCTCTGTTTGTGTATGAAAAGACTCCTGAAAGGGGCATACTTTGCAAAAATGAAACAAGTATTGTGGAGCTCCTTCCCAGGGGAAGTCAGGCTGGCTCTGTCTCTTGAGTTTTCCATGGGCAGGTGAGACTGTATTATTTTGCATGGCCTTCACACCTTAAAAGCAAGGGTGGCTTTTCTGGCTGTTTTAACTGTGTCTTAAACATTCCATAGGATGTGGCCATGGCAGTTAATGGGAAATCATTGCATGGTAATTGTGTAGTGTGAAAGGGTATGAATTGTTCCATGATGAAAGTGTTAGAATTCCCCTTAACTATGTAGGGTTTCTTTTCTTGCACCATTTTGAATGAATGTTTATTGTCTACTGTCCCTTAGTTGTAGATGACAGTAATATAGCATATAGTTAAACTGGTAAAATCAGATTGAAATCTACTAGATTGTAGCCACTTATTAGTGTGGAGTAGGTACAAAGACTGAAGAGTTAAGATACAATTTAAACCTTAATGTATTTTTGCAAAAACGTATGGTACCCACCTCCCTGTTGAACATGGATGGCACACCTGAGTGTTCTGTTGTGTAATATGCATAATGACCATAAATGCGCAGACTTGCAGTCTCAGTGAAGGCTAAATGTCAGTCTCTTTGTCCAGATTTCTTAAGCAAATCTCATTGCTTTGCATGATTCCAGTGTGGTATACTGGTTTGAGTGTTGAACTATGACCCTGGAGACCAAGCTTCAGTTCCCTGTTTGACCTTGGAAACTGACTGGGTGACCTTGCACACTCCACACACTCTCAGCCCCCAGAAAACCCATTGATAGGTTCACCTTGGGGTCCCTGTGAGTCAGAAACAACTTAAAGGTACAGAACAACAAAAAAGGTGATGCTTCCTCTGTATTTGTTTTGCTTTCATCCTATGTAACATTTTCACTAAGAATATACATTTTACAATTTCTCTCTTCTGCCTATTAGATCCGTCTCCTGTTCAGTTGATTGTACAGTTTTTGGAGCAGGCTTCCAAACCTTTAGTGAATGAACAGAACCAGGTCCAGCCTCCACCAGATAACAAGAGAAACCGAATTTTAAAATTACTTGCATTGAAAGTTGCTGCACATTTAAAGTGGGATTTGGATGTACTGGAGAAAAGGTATGGATGACTTTTTTGGTTGTTCTTATTAACAAATAATTATGCCATATAATAATTGATTTTTACATTATGTAAATAGGTTCTCTGTGGTTTTAATTGTCCTGCAGTACTATTTTGAGTCTCCGTTTTAGAGGAGCACAAGCTAATGCAAGTCTTTTTTAAAGTCATATAATAGCAATTTCTAATTGTGATGCATCAGCTGTGTTGATGGTTAAAAGTTTTGGTCTGTACTTGGATGAGAAAGTACTATGTATACTATCTCAACATCCACTATGAAAGAGAGATCGGAAATAAAATGTACTAAAAATCCTTACCATGTTCCTGTGGAAGCAGGTGAGAAATTGTGGTTCTCCAGATTTTTTTGGACCAGAGCTTGGGACTTTAATTTTGAAAAGTAGTTAAAGTTATGGTTCCAAGACTTTTTAAAAACTCAGTTAACATTATAGTTGTGGGGTTTTTAAAACTTTCCTGTTTCTAGAAATTGGATTGGCTTAAAAAAAAAGACAAATGTTCTGTGTACTGTTCCACCTTGTCTCAGGAGTGGGGAATAAGTTGGAAGAATGGAGATGTTGAGAAGGGAGGCTGAAATAATATTGCAAAATGCAGGTTTACAAAGTGGACGATTTCCCTGTCCTGAAATACTTCTCCAGGCAAACAGCACTAGTGTAAAAATTATTTATATCCTCATATTTGCCCTTTGACCTTGGTGTTGGCCAAGACTGTGGTGTGATCTTTGATAGACACAGATTCTCTCTCCCCTCCATTTAAGCAACCGTTGTGAAAGGGAAAATGGATTAATCCTAGGAAATAAATATTTCTCCTGTCTAGTTTGCTGCAGAAGAAGGAGGAACCATAGGTAAATACTAGTCCCCCTCCCTTTGCCCTAATATAATCTGACAGACAATTCCATTATTATGCCCAGCAGAGAACAAAATCACCACTGCCTTCTATTCCTGATTGTTTTCACAGTACTGTGATTAGTGGAAGGAATTACTACTGTGGAGGATGCTTGGTGAAATATTTTTATTTCTTCCTTTCCTCTATAGAGAAAAGTATATAGCACACAAAAAAACACAAAACACTTTTTCAAGTGCAAGAAAATATATATTGTGAGTGGAGGAATGTCCTGTAGAGACAGGCAGAAGATAAATATAGAATTATTAGATATCTCAAAAGATTTTACATGATTGCTCCCTGGAAGGTAAACAGCTGCATTTGCAAGTCTGACCGCTGAGATTTGTGTTTTTGAGGCAGTTATTGTTGAACAGAAAATGCTAACAGCTTGCAATTACAAACTCATCATGTCTTTTTTCAAATTTTATTTTGTATTTCTTTTAGCTTGTCAGTCCCTGTATTGAACATGCTACTGAATGAATTGCTGTGTATTAGTAAGGTTCCCCCAGGAACTAAACATGTGGATGTGGACCTTGCTAGTGTACCTCCAACCACTGCAATGGCTATACTGCTCTATAATAGATGGTGAGGCCGTAATTATTTTGGATCTAATTACTGTAGCTCAACACAGTGAGAGTTGTTAAGATTAAATTGTTTAAATTGTTAAGATTAAATAAGTCCTAATTTACTAATAATGTTTAAATAGGTATATTCAGAGAGTCAGGAATTCTGCTTCAGTAATGTTAAATATACGTTGATAGCACTTTTCTTTCATGTTTAAACTAATAGTCATAAATAAAATTATATAGAAACATCCCTGACTTTAAAGTACAAGACCTGTTGTTACCATTTTGGGAGTTCGGTGCCTATGGCTTTGATATATAGCAGCCAGAGGCACTCATGGAAAAGCTTCATGTATTTTCTCTTGTCACACAACTGTTTAAAGCAGTGGTTCTCAATCTTCCTAATGTCGTGACCCTTTAATACAGTTTCTCATGTTGTGGTGACCCCCAACCATAAAATTATTTTCGTTGCTACTTCATAACTGTAATTTTGCTACTGTTATGAATCGTAATGTAAATATCTGATATTTAGTCCACCATAAATGATATAAAGTTTGAAGATTTGGTTTCACTGCATTCAGACTGAATTAAATCCAAAAATAAATCTCGCATGGGAATAACACTAGATTTTGTAGGCTTATTCCTTACAATTGATGAAACATTCTTGTTTTTATCAATATCTGAAGTGACACTCTCCAGACTGTCCAGTCCCAGAGTTACCAACACCTTTTTGAGCAAATTTTTAAAAGAATCTGAGGAATATAATCTCACTTTATTATCATCTTCTGCATCCTCCTCCTCGGAAATAGAACCATCTGATTTAGAGTCATTATCCCCATGAGTATCTGCCAAATCTGGTTCCTCATCACTTTCAGATTCAGTGTGGATTTGTTCAGAGTGTGACAAAGCAGGTTCCTCAACTCTAGTCACTTTGGACCTACAGGTAGACTTTACACACACCAGCATCATTTGATTCAGCTTGGATAACTTTTGTATCATCAGGAAAATTAAGTGAGAATGAAGGATTCATTGAAGTAGTTTGTTGACTGCTTAATAATAACATTACATTCAAATTCAATGAATTGTCCAACTTGCAATACATTTTTTAAATTTGTTATGTATTTTGTGAAATCATTTCACTAATATTGTTTGCCTATTAACATGCACCTCCATTTCTTCAGCAATCATTTATCTTATCACCTCCCTACTACACTCAGACACATTCCCCTGGGAAGACATTGAGGACATAAGAGGTTCAAATCTTACTTCTTTACGTTCCATAGGCATTGCAGTTTGACTCCTAGTGAATAATGGCACCATACACAATGCTAAATTGGCCTGCGCTACTGTATTTGCTAATACAGAAGGGCAAGGAACTGCTGACTGAGAGGCTGCCGTTTCTCCCGGCAGAGGCTGCTCGCATGCTTGAGTGCGATTGGTTGTGTTGCTGGCGAGCTTGGATTGGTCAGGAGAGCTCCTTCCTCATAGCCCCCTCCCTTGCTTTCTGAACGCCTCTTTTCAACATGGCGATCAGAAATTAAAGGAGCGGTTGGGAGCCCTTCTCCGCCCTTAACAGACTTAACTGCATTACCAGGTAATTTTCCTTTCACCTTCTTTTTAATTCTTGGCTTCTCAGACTTCCTTATATTAGATGTTTTTAGCTTTGTTTGAGCCTTGGAGTGGCTGGTCGGAGATTGCCCTTCCAACTCACTCTTGCTCGATGCCAAGAAAATTTTCTTTAGTAAGGTACTTCAAAGGGGGCAGGAGGATGCGAGCGCGTGGCTCACACTTGCGCACCACCACCGAGGAGGGAATGGAGCCTAAAAGGGTTGTTGAACCCACAAAGGGGTCGCGACCCACAGGTTGAGAACCACTGGTTTAAAGCTTTGTGCTTCAGAAGGCCATAACTTTTGTCCATTTTCCTGTTTATCTCCAGAACTTGCTAGATTGGATTGTCACTTTTGAAAATATCTTTCAGTCTATAGGGGAGAAAAGGCTGTCTCAGTGGGGGTCCCTTTTGAGTGAGCTTGAACTCTGTTCCATCTACAATAGGAAAGGTGTTGAAACTAATAAAATTGATATGTGAGCTTTTACTGGCAATTTGTGCATGCTATTTTTATAACTGGAGAGGCTGTTGGGGCTGTATGTGCAGTTGCTGTGACCAATCAAATTCTACTTTACTTGCAATAGCACAGACTCTTTATTTAAAGCATGATGACTATAAGATCTGGCTACACACAAGATTTAACCTATTCTTTGCTAATAATTTTCTCTTTATTGTAATAGGGCTATTAGAACCATAGTCAAAAGTAGTTTTCCTGTCAAACAAGCAAAACCTGGTCCACCTCAGTTAAATGTGTAAGTTTGTCTTATTTATTTCAGACTTTACCAGCATTACAGTTCTCAGATCAACTAAATATAAATGCAGCTTTTTAATTTTTCAGTGGTAAATTCAGAGTTGTGTTTATTTTTCTTTTGTTTAGAATGAACCAAGTTCAACAAGAAAAAGAAGTAACAGACAATATTTTGAAAGTGGTAAGTGGTTTTCTCTTTGCTAGACAAATATGAATGAATTGGCAAGATGAAGTTAGCAATTTGGAACCTTAGCCAAATTTAGACCCTTCTTGCACGTTTAACCATATTTATCTTCTTTGTGAAAACTGATGGTATCCTATTTTCAATATGAGATACTCATTTAAGAAGATTTTCTCAAGTTGGACATTGGTGTAGTGCAAGGAACTAGACTAGAGAAGTGAAGGCAAAAGGCCAGTTTCAGTAGCCACGTAATTTGTTTCTCATAGTATTGCCAAACTAATTTCAGCCTTCAGAGAGACATTTCTCTGGGCCATTTCCGCACTGGGCTGTTATAGCACTTTGATTCCACATTCAAATGTGGAATCAAAGCGCTATAACAATCCAGTGCGGAAATGGGCCCCATTTTATACACTCCCTTCCTCTGGGCAAGTGAAAATAGCACAACAAAAAAACTGGTAATGTTACCTCCATCTATAATGTTTATCTTCGGAATTCTGAGCTCTCTTAGCAGTTGTAAAAGGGGACCAGGGAACAGGTGTGGTGAGGAAGAGAGTGAGAATGAGAGGGGAGTGTCTGCCTTTAGGTATGGTAAAGAGAGTTTACAACCACTTTTGTGTGTTGCTTACTGGCCAATTTGAAATAGACAACATAGTGCTATTCTAAAAAGCAGTTCCATTACCTGGATGCGGATTGTATGTATCCAACTGCCATTTTCTTCACTATTACAAATAAAGAAGTAGAGCATGGTAATGCTTTTCAGATTTCAGATGACTTGAGTTTTCCATCCCACAAATGATGTTCCTCTTCCCCCTCCTGACTGAATTCATGATGATAAGGTGACCAGTTTCTTGTTTCCTGTGGATGCAGGAGTCCGAAATAGTGGGCCTGGTGCTTTGGTAAGCGGTCACCTTCCCCAACCTGTTGCTTTCCAGATGTGGACCTAAAGCTCGTGTGATTCCCACACAGCATTGGCATTTCCCATTTTTAATTATTCATATCGGTGGGAACTAGATATGAATCATAAATAGCAGTACAAGATGATAACAAAAGAAGGAATAACACTGAAAGGATCACAGGTTTTCTTTCTCATTTGTCTCAGTATCTTAATATATTCTTTCAGTATGCAAATGAATCTCATCTTGAAGCCAGTTAAGGTTTTATCACTTCAGAATAACGAGGGATGGGAATAGCTGACATCTGTTAGTGTGGAAGCTGATCCTGTTCTGTTAATACTAGAGTACAGGAAAGGAGAACTCTTAAATGTTTTAATACTGCTGTTAAATAAATGACCATATGTATATATTTCTTTGGGTTGTTACAGCTGAAAGAACAGGCTGATGATTCTATTCTGGTGCTAGAAGGTGCACTCAAATTGAATAAAGATCTTTATATGCATACAATAAGGACTCTTGATTTGCTTGCCATGGAACCTGGTATGGTTAATGGAGAAACAGAGAGTTCTACAGCTGGATTCATCATCAGTGCTGAGGAAATGCAGTGCCAGGTATGTCTGAAGCTTTAATTCAAAATGTAGTTGTCAAAATGATGTAATGGTTTCATCATTTCTCAAAGATTGTGACACCTGTAGAAAGATTTTCCTAACATCGTATTAATCTTGTTTCAGGTCTGTTATGATTTAGGGGCCATCTACTTTCAACAGGGTTCCACAAACTCTGAGCTGTATGTAAAAGCCAGAGAGAAATTTTTTAGAACAAAAGAACTTATTTCAAAGGTGGGTTGTTCTTTAGTAACTCGTTTCCAGTTTGTACAAATGTAACCAAGTACTCCATAGTCAGGGCATGCAGTCCTGTGTAGTGCAGTCCTCCATGTAGTGCGATTAAATGCCATTGTTTCCAGTTAATGTTAATCCTTAGTAAATGTGTTTAGGGTTGAAATCTACATTATGCATAAATCGGTAATGAGATTCTAATAACATAATCTGTTTTACAAAACCTCTAACTGAAAAAACATACATGGTAACATCACAGCCACAGGAATACCTCAGTTAACAAAGTAGATGTATTTCTGACTTTTGCTTCTTTAACAGAAACTTTGATGCCAGTGGTAGAAGTAGGGATAGGTTCCTGCACCGCAAAAAAGAATAGCAGTTCAACATGTTTCAGCAAACTTTATTCAAAAACTAATGTTATGCACATGTGAAATGAAAAAAAACCCAACAGGTCACATAAGCCTTGTGTAAGTAAACGCAACCATTTTGAATGTTCTAGAGACTACTTGAAAGCTTCCTCCAAAATGCATCCCAGGGTTTTTTTTTCTTTCAATGACCACCTTTGCTTTTCTTCTATTTCCATTTTGGTGGTGAAGCTTACAGATCTACGTCAGCATCCCAGGGAAGCTGTAGGAGCAGGCTAATTTATTTCCCTTTTCTTTCTGTTTTGTTCTTCATTTCTGCTCAGTAAGTGATTGTGAAAGCAACTATTTATCTTGGCTGTTGGACATAGGCACACACATCTGCAGTAGGATTATCTTGAGCAGAATCCCATTCTTTCAAAAGATCAAGGCTTATTGCATTGTTTACTGTAGACATGCTGCTGCAAACCAACACTTAAAGTCTGTCTTTCTCCAGTCATCTTTCACCATGTCCCCCCAAATGCAAGTGCTGCAAAAAGTCCTTCCAACTAGAGAGAAGACAAGCCAGGGGTTGTCTAGCCCCGTAGCTGGGGCTAGGCTTGACTTGGCTCCCATAAAAACATTTTGTAGAAATAAGCTTCTTACTAGGTGCTTTGTTAACTGAGGTATGTCTGTACAACATCAGAGTTCTTCCCAGCCATGTAGCAGTGAACAGATGTAAATGACTTAGATCACTCAGTTCTTTCTGTTCAGTAAAATTAAGGTAAAATGGTAATGTGTATACATAAATATTCAGTGTCTTTGAAGGTGTTTCTCTTGAACAGTGAACTATTTAAAGTCATTGACATAAATCTGATACATTGTTAATTTTTCAGATTGGTTCTTCAGTTCATTGCATCATAGATGGAAAGAGGTTAGCTGGCTACTGTCAGGCCTGTGGAGTTCTTGCACCCTGTGACAATACCTCAGCTCCAGCAACTCCTTACAGTCAAATCCATAGCTGCTTAAGATCTGGCAATTATCAGGTAAACTACTTCCATTTAAGTAGATATTAGGAGATCATAATATCATCTCTGTTGTACACTTTGTTCCTCAAATCCATTATTACTTGAACTGGTTTAATATCACAATAACCCTGTGAGAGTGAATGGAGATGTTAATCTGTGGTTTCTGTATTCAGTCCCAACTCTCAGGATGCTGAATCCCAGCGTTGAAAGTGAAACAGAGGCCCTTTTATGCATAAAAGTGATACGTGGTCCCTGTGTTTGTATACTAGGAGCTGGTGAAGATTTTTCTTGAAGATAACCGAACTCCAACTTTACCTGTTCAATTCAGGCAGTCCGTGCTAAGAGAGCTCTCCCAGAAAGCTCAACAAGGGTGAGATATAATTGGAATGGGAGAATAATTCAGAAGCACATATTATTTGTTAATTAATAGTTAAGGCTAGGAAGAATGTATGACTTTATTTCCATGTACCTTCCAGTTCAGTTTTGAGGTAGTAATTGACAATTGAGAACTGAGTTGTACTTTTTCCTAAGTTCCATGTAGTGAACAGTATATGCTATATGAACAATGTTTCAAGCATGAAAAGAACAAACTCCGGTAGCTGACCATCAAAATCCTGTGGTGTCAAAATATTTATATCTTGTGTCAACTCAGATCAGGATTAGCTCGCAATCTTTTGAGGGTTTTTTTTTCTAATTAGGTTTGAAGTACATACCATATTTGCTGAAAAAAGCGTGTGTGTTGAAAATCTATTGTTTATACTGCTTCCTTGAAGAATCATTTTTAGAAAATTAAGTGATGTGAGGCAAAGGAGATTGCCTACGAAGTGCAAAAGTAAATATGAAGGGGGGGAACTGGTACTGGATTATTCATGTTCTTCCTTTCTTATCTTTAAGGCATACATTTAAGAGCAGTTTTATCAATAATACTGCATCCAAAGAAAAATTAAAACCCTCAGTGTATAGTTCTGAATACGTGTGTATCTCAAAAAGATGCACACATATATATTTGTATATAAGTGGAGTTGATTTAACAAAATTATTGAAAATAAGTGTTCTCAAAAAAAGTTCAACATATATATGGGTATGCATATATACACACACTTCCATATATACACATACACACTCGCATTATATGCTGTACTATGTATATAGCTCCGAGTGTGTGTGATGGTTGCTTTTTGTAAATACTTTTAAATAATTTTATTACATCAGTTTCAATTATGTGTGTGTGTATGTCTCAAAAGGACTTACAGTGTGCCCTCCTTATCCATGGTCTCTGGACATGCGAGTTTGTGTGTTCCCGAGTTCGTCACATCCTATACCTAAAATTGTGGTAACATTCACACGGACACACTGGCACATCTGCACATGCTTCACTGCATTGAATATGAGGATGTGAGCATTCACATATCCCATTATTTGTGGGGGTTCTTGAAGCAGAATCTCCTCATATACAGAGGGCCCACTGTATATAATTGCTTTTAGTTGCTTTTTCAACTTCTATATACAGTACAGTAAATTTTATTGTATTTGACTAAAACCATTACAAATATAGTTAACTTCTGTGTAGATGTATATATATTTTCCACAGTTTTTGATCTCAAAACCTGCAATCGACAGGAGACTGTGTCTTTTCCAACTTCCATACGTAACCTCATTGCTTGGGTTTTCCAGAAACTGGTGAATCTCATAGCAGCAACCCTGCAGTTGATTGCAAGTCTGTTGTATAAAGAACACTACCTTATATTTGTCCTTCAGACTCCTTTTTCTGTTGATCACAGTGTCTTTTAAATCTGCTTCTATATTTTTGTAGGGATGATGTCTTGGATGAAATATGCTTCAAAGTTTGTGCATGCAACAGTGTTTGTGATGTAATGTATGGCCGACCAGTTGGTGTCCAGTTTACTCAGCTATTTCTTAGGCCCACCAAAGAAAAAATAGACTTTCTCCTTGAGGTAAGGAATTATCCTTAATCTGAGGCATAAGCACTTAAACTGTTTTTAAAACAGCCACTTTCTTTATATAACTTACTCAGTTTAATATACCTTTTAAATCATTTACAGTAGTCCCTCCACATTCGCAAATTGTTAGGGCCACAGAACCCTTACAAAAGTGGAAAAATTATGAATAACTTCTTCCTCCCACAATTCCCCTGCAGAGATCCTCCATCCCATTCCTCATCCTCTGGCCTCAGCATTGGGGCTGGGGGAGAAAAAAGACACAGAAAAAGGACATATGAACAGGTTGCTTGCCTGTAACGGTGGTTCTTCAAGTGGTCATCTGTGTCCTCACACATTGGGATCTTCGCACATGCGCGGTAGTGTTCGGAAAATTCTAGAGCTAAGTGGCTTGGCGGGAACCCCTCCCCCCTGCTGGTACTGTGCATGCTCAACCTGCCAAGCCAACGGTCTCTCCTCAGTTCTAGAGTCCGCCGGAGCAGGACCTGAAGAGGGGATGGCTGGGCGGGTGTGTGTGAGGGCAGAGATGACCACTCGAAGAACCACAGTTACAGGTAAGCAACCTGTTCTTCTTCTTCGTGGTCTCTGTGTCTCACACATTGGGAGATTGTGTAGCTTACCAGTGGATGGTGGGTCAGGTCCTAGAGAACGGAAGACAGCACTGCACGGCCAAAGCGGGCATCTCGTCCAACCAATAGTGGCGGACAAAGGTCATATGTCGTGATCGGGTAGCCACACGACCCAGCTCCTGCAGGTCCACCCCTCGAAGGAGAGCTGCTGAAGAGCCACGGCTCTAGTGGAGTGGGCGCAGAGCAAAGCTGGTGGAGGCTGTTTAGCCATTTCATACGTCAGCAGAATGGTCTGAGCCACCCATTTGGAGAATCTCTGGGTGGATACCTTATGGCCCTTTCGGTGACCACCATAGCAAACGAACAGGTGGGGGGGTCTGGCAGAAGGACAAAGTCTGATGAGTGTAGAAGGCTAGCATCCGACGGGCATCGAGAGAGTGGAGAGATTGCTCCAGAGGCCTAGTCGGGTCAGGATAGAAAGTAGAAAGGATGACGTCTTGGTTAAGATGGAAATTGGAGACAACCTTGGGTAAAAAGAAGATGTCTGGTCGAAAGACCACCTTGTCCTGGTGAAAGACCAAGAAGGGCTCATCAGACTGTAGCACTGTCAACTCGCTTGCCTGGCTGAGGTGACAGCCACGAGGAAGGCAGTCTTCATGGTCAAGAGCCTGTCATCTGCAGTAGCCATAGGCTCAAAAGGCAGTCAAGTCAGCTGGGATAGCACCAAGGATAGCGACCAGGGTGGGAGCGGTGGCGACACTGGTGGGTAAAGATGTTGCAGTCCTTTCAGGAACTGTTTGAGGGTAGCGTCCCTGAACAGCGCTGCCAAAGGGGAACCATGTGGCTGGTAGGCGACGATAGCCGCGAGGTAGACTCTCAGAGATGGAAAAGCCAGTCCTTGTTCCCGAAGGTGCAGGAGGAAGTGCAGCACAGTAGGAAGGGCGACTGGCGATGCCGGTTCATGATGAGCATCTGAAAAGGCCACGAACCTCTGCCACTTGTTATTGTAAGACCTACATGTATACTCCTTTCTGGCTGTGGTGAGAACATCCTGTATGGCTGGAACATCTAAGGGATTATCCTCCACACGTGGAGAGACAGGAGTGGTAGGTCTGGATGCAGCACGAGACCGTCTGAGTGTGAAAGGAGGTCCAGTACCTCTGGAAACTTGAGAAGGCGGCCTCGAGCGGCCTCGAAGAGGGGCCCGAACCAGTGCTGCCTTGGCCAGTATGGAGCTACAAGGATGGCGTCAGCATGATTGGCAAGGATCTTGGCGACCACTCAGCCCAGGAGAGGGAACGGCAGAAATACGTACAGGAGACCGTCGTCCCACTGAAACTGAAAAGCATCGCCGAGTGAGCCCCGACCCAGGTTGGCCCTCGAGCAGTATCGGGGACACTTCTTGTTCTGGCTGCTGGCGAAGAGGTCGATGGGCGGTTGACCCCATCGGGCTACTATTGCCCGAAACGCCGTGTCGAAGAGGGACCACTCAAGGTAGCACGAGGTGTCCTTGCTGAGGATGACTGCTGTGGTGTTCTCCCAGCCCGCCAGGTGAACAGCGACAGGGTAAACTCGGAGCGGCACGCACCAGTCCCAAAGACAAAGAGCTATGTTGAGGAGGGTGGTAGATCGTGTACCTCCTTGCCTGTTCACATAGCACACGGCTGTTGTGTTGTCCGAGAGGATCTGCACAGTGCGACTGATGACCAAATCGCGAAACGCTCCCCGTCTGTAGAAGGAGGCGTCCGTTGTCACCGCGGGCCCACTTCATAGGGAGATAGGCCTTGGCAGAGACTGAGTCCAGGGTAGCTCCGATGAAGTCCAGGGCCCTGGTTGGCTCGAGGTGCGACTTCTTCTGGTTTACCTTGAGGCCAAGGTGGGACAGAAGAGATAACATGAGATGAATGTCCTCGTACAGCTTCTCCTTGCAGAGCGCCACCAACAGCCAGTCGTTGAGGTAGGGGTATACCATAACACGCTTCGTGCAGACGTGCGATACCACCGGAGCCATGCATTTGGTGAAGACCCTGGGCACGGTGGAAAGTCCGAACAGCAGCACCTTGTACTGGTAACAGGTGCCGTCGACCGCGAATCTCAGGTACCTCCTGTGTTGTGGTCGAATTGCGATATGGAAGTAGGCGTCTCGTAGGTTGATAGAAGCGAACCAGTCCCGACATTGCAGGAAGGGCAGGATGGAAGACAGAATGACCATCTTGAACTTTTTGGGGAGGATGTAGGAGTTCACCCCCCTGAGGTCCAGAATCGGTCGCAAGGTACTGTCCTATTTCGGTATTGTGAAGTACCAGGAAAAGAAGCCGGTGGTACTGGCCGAGGACAGGACCTATTCTATGGCCCCCTTCTGTAGCGGGGACTGGATCTCCTCTAGCAGAGCTGAGTTGGCTGGGGTGGAATAATAGACGCCTCGAGGTGGTATATTTTGAAATTCGATAGCGTAACCAAGATGGACGATGGAGAGAACTGAAGAGTCCGTCATGATGTGACGCCATTCGGAGAGATGCCGGGCCAAACTCAGGTGGTCGACGAAGTTGGTGGGCAAGTGGAAGACTGGATGTGGTGGCGACCTGCGTGAGAAGTCAAAACCTCGACTTCGCCATGGATGAAGACTTCTTCGAAGAAGGCTGGTGTCTTCGTAGAGGTCTCCGGGCAGAGGATGGTATCGAGGATCAAGTTGATGTCCGATGCGGAGAGCAGGACTGATAGTTATAGGTATAGGAGGAGCGATGCCAAGAAGAGCGGGAAGTGAAGCTGCAACGGTACTGCGGCAGTTGGTGGATCCCCATCCGTTTCACCGTGAGGTGTGCCTTTACGAGGTGATCCATCACATCCTCAGTGGTGGAATGGAAGAGGTCTTGTCCATCGAATGGCAGATCCTCAATACACTTCCTGCTATCTTCCTGAAGAATCACGGAGCGTAGCCAAGCGAATCGCCGAAGGGCGACTGCCCCTACCATCACTCGGGCCACTCTCTCAACCGCGTGCCGTGATGACAGAATCTGCTGGTTGGACAGTGCTACCGATTCGTTGTAAAACTGGATAGCGCTTGTCCGATGATCAGATGACACAGATGAAAAGGGCGAATTGATCCTGGGCCTAGATCTGCCACAGTCAGAGGTGGCGGGGATCGATGCCTGTCGGCCCGGCTCAGAGAGTGTGCCGCACTACCGCGAGCACAGTCATGAGAAGACGCCCGATGACGAGACGGAGCTCTCAGAGTCTCCAAAGAGGGGTCCGGGCGGTCCATCCCTTGTACAGGGTGACCAAGCAGCATAGTTGGCGCAGACAACACAGGCAGATCTAAAGGTGCCAAAGAGTCGTCTAGGGCAGATGGCGCCCAAATCATTGGGAGCTGGGAATCTTCATCACGCTCCACAGAAATATCCGGCAGGCCTTCCTCCTCAATCGTTTCTTTCACAAGTTGAGTTGGAGGGGGCGTCGGCGGACAAGTCATCCGTGGGAAAGGCAATCTCCGCTTCTCCTTGCGCTTCTTCTTCTTGTCCTTCGTAGCCGGATCAGCCGAAGGAGGCCATTTGCGTTGGGCCGCCGTAAGGGTCTTGGTTGATTCAGCCTCCTGCAAGCCTGCAGGGGCATCCCCTGATGCGACTGGAGTTTGATGATGCTTCGGAATCCACGGTAAGGCGGAGACTGGAGGCAAGAAGACGGTACCGAACCCGGTACCGTCACCGTCGATATCGCAGCCTTCAATACCGACGAGGATGTGGTCGAAGATCGCACCACCGAGGAGGAACAAGAGGTCATGCCCGTAAAGAGGGCTACCTGCACTTTGATTTTTAAAGACTGTTCCCAACAGTGAGATTTCAGCCTTGACGACCTGTTCCTCAGGGTCTGCGCCATGAAATCTCTGCACACAGAGCAGGCCCGAACGTTACCGGTTTCCCCAAGACAAAAAAGGCACTCAAGAGTGCCCCTCTGAGAGGACGACCTTCCGACCACAGGATACGCAATTTTTAAAGAGCGCAGACATAGAAAAGAAAACTCTCACAAGAAGAAGTCCAAGGAGAAGGAGGGATTCTTTGAAAGAAGTCCAAGAAGAAGAAGAAGACAAAACGCCAAGAAAATAGCCGCTAGGCTGGAGAACCTTCCATATGCTGCAAACAAGCCGGCTGATGAAAAAGAACTGAGGAGAAACCGTTGGCTTGGCGGGTTGAGCATGCTCAGTACGAGCAGGGGGGAGGGGTTCTCGCCAAGCCGCTTAGCTCTAGAATCTTCCGAACGCTACCGCGCATGCGTGAAAATCCCAATGTGTGAGGCACAGAGACCGCGAAGAAGAACAGTACTTTCCCCTCAAAGAGAGAAGAGCAGAGTTTTTGGCTTCTGGTTACTTCTGGTGGCCATCTTATAAAGGTAGGGGTAAGAGTAAAGAGAGCACCTGACCAATCAGCAGTCACTGCACAGCAGAAAAGTGCAGCCACATGGTAGACGGGACACGCCTCCAGTATTGAGGGGGCTTTGTTACCCAAAAAGAAAAAAACAATCATTTTAAACACAAGCCTTGCAAGCCTTGGTGAAGAATACAAAGGGAATGGGAGGAGGAAAATCAGGAGGGAGGCAAGCACATGGCTCGCAAATAATCAGATTTGCAAAGGTCAAACCTGCAGAAGTAGAGGGAGGACTGTACTTTAAAATATTGCCTCTGAGCCACTGTTTTTCAAAGGTGTCTTGCCTCTATCAGTACTTGCAGATCACGGATTAAGTATTCAGTGTCACGTTGATACATCTGCCTACACTTTAATTTATTGGTCAGAATTATCAAACAACCAAATATATATAGCTGCTTCAGAAAGCTAACAACGAACAAACAGAACAAATTCTACATAATGAGACAAATGTATGGTTAAATCCCATAGAGTGACGTAGTCTTTTTCTATTATTCTCCTCACAAAAATTCATTTCTTTCTAGTGCACGTTTTAACTGTTTTATCAGTGTGAAAAGGAAAGGTGTGCTGGCCTGCATTCAGAAGTGTGCAAAGGCTTAGTCACCTGGAGGCATTATCTCCATAAACTGGTTAACTGCATCTGAAGTCTGTGTATACCATAGTTAAGAGTTTTTGCAGTTTTTACTGTGGTGCTCTAGCACTTTCCCCTCTTATTTAGCATGCTGTCTTTTCTCTCATCTCCAGTGTTTGGACAATATCAAATCTTTTCCTTTCAAAGAAAGGGAGACTGCATTATGATAGCTGCTGTAAGCAATATGCAAAAAAATACATAAATTTATGCAAAACATTCTTGATTTTCTGGTGAAGGTCATTTAATTGTTTTCACTTTCTAGGTGTGTTCAAAATCATTAAATGTAGAAACGGCTTCAGAATCTTCAAAAAGGAAAGTGGCCTACTTTCTGAAGTAAGTATGTAATATGAGACTGGATATTACTTGTTCAACACATGAAAGCAATGTTATCTTTCGGGTCTAAGACATGTCATTAGTGCTAAGTATATTGCGTCATATATCAATGGCACTAAGGAAAAGAAAGGTGGAGAGAGAGAGAATGAATAAATTGAGTACTCCTGGTGTTTCAATACACTTCCCTTTTCAGCCTCTCTGAATCTGCTGGGACCACTAGTTGCAATTCTTTCAAAATGTGGTCATAAGAGTTAAGGAGAACCCTGTCATTTGGCAATTCTTCTTCACGCATAAGCTAAATACCCTGTTGTAGAACAAATAGTTTAGTGTCATGCTCCAGTCTAGTTGCGTGATTGAAAAGGTTATCGTAACTAGGTTCTGCTAATTTCCTGTAGGAATGATCAGAGTGTCCAGCATTGCGTCCTTACAGCATCCTTCTTTGCTAGGTCAGCTGTACACCTGGCATGATCTGTTACTTCCAGTGACCAGTAGGGATCCTCTTGTTCAAATCATCTTTAATTTTTCAATGCAGCATGGTGTCGTGCCACAACAAACTGTAAAAAACAGTGATTTCACACCAGTCTTTGCTTGACCTTCTTTGATTTTATGCAGGAATCTGTGTTTGGGTTTGGAAGATCTCCAGCTTGTCTTCATGATTTCTTCTCATGAGCTCTTTATAGCATTACTTAAAGATGATGAGCGAAAGTTGCTCATTGATCAGATGAGGAAAAGGTCACCTCGAGTCAATTTGGGCACAAAACCTATAACCTCATTTTATGATATTCCAGGTAATTTTCTCCACACTTCTCTTAAATTGCTCAGTTTTTTAAAAGTTTTGAGAGAAAACTTTTAAAACAGTCTTCTAACAAGTACAGATTGAATAAAGATTCATTCCTACAGCATGTGTATTAGTAGTTGTAACTATGTGTTTACACTTGTCTGTTAATCTTGATAGCTGAAATTACAAACTCCATGAAAACAAGCCACATACTGCTAAGTGCTGTGGTTTGCAGCTCAAGATAGGAGGCAGATAGTTTATTGTAGACAGGTAGTTTATTGTTCTTTCTACTTAACAAATATGTAGCAGTTGTCTCTCTAACAAGGAGTTGAGTGCAAAATCTGAGCTACATGGGTGCCATTGAAGTGGTACTTCTGGACACTCCTTAGATAGAGGTAACTATGATTAGTTCTTCCTATTTTAGATTATGAACCTAGCTCTCTTTTGCCGTATCAGTTATAAAGCTGTTAGGGCAGAAAAGAGACTGATGGAAGCAGCTGGTCAAAATGACAACATGAGAGATGCATGGGAATTGTGCAAGAAAGTGTCTGCTTGCTTTCCCAACTGCAGAGAATCCAGTCATATCAGTCAAGGTCTTTTTACCTTGTGGATGTGGATAGAGAATTAACCACTACATACACCATTCTGTGCTGCAGCTTGAATGGCTCATCTTTCTTGGGATGTGGGTGAGGGAGCTGGAAGAAAGCAGCCTCTTTAGTGTTCTCTGAAATAATGGAATACTGCCATCACTAGTAAAACTCTGTGAGATTGTCAACATATGGTGTAGAAATCTTGACTATTCTCAAATAACTCCTCCCTTCCCAAAAAAGGGCATTGGATAAGTAAAGGTTCTAGTGAGCCTAAATCTAGTGTGTCAGGACTGTTATTTTTTCCAGATGTCTGCGTACATTAGTGACTGCCCCTTCTTTCACTCTGTACTGGGGCAAAATGGATTGGAATGGGATGGGATGGGGAGCTCTGGAAGGGGAAAGAGGCTCGTGTGAGACTTCACCCACCCTTCTTCCCTTCTGCTTTGCATGGGAATGAGAAAAGGGGAGCTCTGGAGGGGGAAAGAGGTCTCCCGCACCCCACCCTTCCCCTATACTTTGCATGGGAATGGGAATGAGGGAGCCTTGGAAGGGAATGGGAGGGGGAATTATTCACATTTTTTCCACTTTCATGAGTGTTCTGTGCCTTGAACCCTCATGAAATGAAGGGGCCGCTGTATTTAGTAAGATATCTGGGCAAGTTCTGTGGAGCCAACTGTGAAAAGCAGCCATCTGTTAATCTGCTATCTTAAGCCTGCTCTTTTCTTTTAATATAAAAAATGTTGAGGGGGTTTGTCCATTATTTCATTTCATTATTTAGTTAGCATCTTGGTTTAACTGTATTCTTATATAAATTCCTTGTGATAATGTGAACTATTTTCTTCCAGCCTCAGCAAGTGTGAATATTGGCCAGCTGGAGCACCAGCTCATATTATCGGTGGATCCTTGGAGAATCCGCCAAATCTTGATTGAGTTGCATGGCATGACATCAGAACGTCAGTTCTGGACAGTTTCTAACAAGGTAGTTTTATTTTCCACTAAGTGATTCAAGTGTTCAGTATATCATAGTAATAAGTATATTTTTATTTGTTTTTTAGTGGGAAGTACCAAACGTTTATGGTAATGTTATACTGGGAATTAAAGATAATTTGACTAGAGATTTGGTCTACATCCTGATGGCAAAAGGGCTACATTGCAGTACAGTCAAGGTGAGGAAACTGTTACCTGTCTGCTGTAAAGGCGACTTGCTAACTTTCTCGAATGTAACTGTTCAGTAACTTTCTGATGATAATTCTTTCTTTGATATTTAAAATATTGCAGTCTATCACATGAGAATATACTTTTTAAAAGCACCTATGCAAAATCCAGGACTAAATACTGTATTAGATAACAAAATTATTTTTAAACCTGTTAAACTTTCTTATTTCCTAGATTCGTTTTCTGTGTGTGGCATCTAAAACTTTAAGCCTGGTGAATGCACTAGTAGCATGTTTATGTGGCATATTTAGAGATCAGTGCAAATTAAAACAGGGAAGGAGGAAATTTGCAAAGGGATTCAAGGAAAGAAATGACTTTTTAGCTGCAGCTAAAGGGATAAGAATTAAGGTGGACCTTATCTTCTTTCAGTAAGTGCAGCAGTCTTTGTCCCCTTAAGACTACAGTTCTTTTACAGGATAAACTTTGGTAGGCTAAATTCTGTTGATCTTTTAAAGTACCTCAGGACTGTTTGTTTTAGTACACTAATACCACTAATCCTTATTCAGATTCAAGTTTTATAACAGAAAATTGGGCAAACTCCTCAAATTTTCTTTTACCACAGGATTTTGTTCATGCAAAACAGCTTTTTGCTGCATGCCTTGAACTTGTGACAGAGTTTTCTCCTAAGCTGCGCCAGGTCATGCTGAATGAGATGCTACTTCTGGACATCTATACCCATGAAGCAGGAGCAGGCCTTTCGGGAGAACGTCCTCCCTCTGACCTAATCAGCAGAGTTCGAGGATACTTAGAAATGAGGGTTCCTGGTAAGAATATTTGGCTTAAATATGTGACAAAAATTCTATTCCAGTATGAGGCTCCAAAATTGTAGAAGGTTAGCTGAGATAACAGATATTTATCCACCCCCCCAAAAGTGTTTATGCTCACATGCAGACTTTCTTTCTTCACCCCCCCCCATTTTATTTTCATAGTAACTATGTAAAGAACACCAAAGAATATTTGAAAATGATTGAAAAACAGCTTTCTCCAAACAGGCGAAGGGAAACCTAAACAGACAAGAATCTTTTAGCTTGTTTGTTTGCACAAAAGCAGTATTTGCTACATAGAAAATAAAATTTCTTGCACAGAAGACAGCATTTTTTTCCACAGAATTTTCCATGAAAGTGCAATTTTTGACACGGGAGATTTGCTTCCTGCACAAAATACGGCATATAATATTCCAGAACTGAGGTGATCCTGATTACATTCTTGCAGTGAAGAGAAAAGTGGAAAAATTATTTCTTCTTTCCTGCAAAAAATAAATTTACAAAGATTGACATCCCTAAATTAAAGTAGTTGGGTCTATAAGATGGTCACTTCTTGCACTTTATGGAGTGGGGACATGAACTTGGGTCCCCCCAGAATTGACCCTCTAATCAAAAAAGTACTAAATAAATTTTGATAAAGTTTATTATGATCTCTCAGGATCCATATCTGCAGTCCACCGTTAGAGGGCTATGTATTTCACCTGTAGAAAGTTCTAAGAGTTCTTAATCTTAATGAAAATGTGGAGAATTTTTCCTAACCAGCCTTTCTAAGCCTGAGGAGCAGATTGCCACCTGGGAAACCTCAAGCACCATGTGTCATAGGCATAGCTAAAGCCCAAAGTTGTTGTGTTAGCCACTCTTTTTTTGAACATAATTCTCATGCACAAGCACATCTTTCCCAGTCTTCCTCAGTGCAGATCAGCTGAGTGGGATGCATTTTCCTTGGTCAGTGCTGAAAATGGAAGCCTCTTTCAGTGCTGAGCAAGGAAAAAGTAGTGTATACCATATTACTTTTATATCCTAAATCAGCAAATTTGAATCACTTTGTAGATCTCTGGATAATCTGAAGTAGCTTGGCAAGGTTTTTGACTCCAGTAGACAAACAATAGCAAATGAAAATACAAGAAGAAACAAATTGATTTTCTGTCATTGCTGGCCTTGTGTCAGGCTCTTCATTTCCAAGTCTCAGTGTTATTGCTTTAAACCCTTGCCTTTTTCTAGGTCTTCATTCAGTTATGCCAATTGTTTAGTTGGTTTCCTTTCCTAGCTAAAATTGCCTTTGTACAGCAATTTTAGCTAGTTTTATAGAATGTCCAACCCCTAATGAGATAGAGGTACATATTCTGGCCACCCCAGTCTGTGGCTTATGAATAGCAATAGATCATTTTCCCTACTTTGTTAGCTGGCATTTTACATCTAAAGCAATTTTCTCAATTTTTAATGTAGCCTCTGGTAATTAAAAAAGCAGAACATAAACATACAAAGTAGATCTACAAGCTTGATCTCTGCTCACATTTTGCCTCAATCTTACTTATGTTTGTTTTGAAATGTTTGATTACTCTGGAATTACCTTTTAGATATTCCTCTTCGGCAAGTTGTAGCAGAGGAATGTGTTGCTTTCTTGTTGAATTGGAGGGAAAATGAGTACTTAACCATGCAAGTTCCTCTTCCTCTGGTTCAGAACAATCCATATGTTAAGGTATGTTTCAGAATTGGCACCAGATCCATTTGAAACTGGAGAATATTAAACTGTGGGCATACTTATTTTCTGTACTATTCAAGTGCAATCCATTAGGGAACTTAGTTTATCTGGAATATTTATTTTTCCAGTATGTGTTTTTAGATTCTTTGATTTCCATCCCTCCGCCTGGTGAAATGTTTCCATTCATAACTAAATCTTTGCTGGTAATCTTTGCAGTTTTTATCACAGGAAAGTTTACAGCGTGAAGTTAAATGCACATTACACAATAAGTTCAAGCCTGTAATTGCATCAGCCATGTGCCTTTGCAAGTAATGTCGCATATAGAATCAAAAGAGAGAAATAATGGTTGGAATCCTCTATGACATTTATGAATACATAACCTAGATTTCTGCACTCATGTTACATATTCATGATCCCTATGTAGCCCCTACTTTAGGGGCTGTGTAGGGCCTGTGAAAGTCCTCAGTCCCCATTTACCAGGAAACAGCCACTGTGATTAATGGAGGTCCATTCCTCTCTTGGCCTGACAGTCCCACCCCCTCCTCGTGTGAGGGTGAAATTGTAGTTGTGGTGCTGTTTCTGCCTGTTGCACTAGAGATTGCTCACAAGAGGGGTTGGAAACAATAGTCATCAGTCAACTACTCGCCAACTGACAGGCAACATACCTCCATTGATTGCAGCAGTTGCTTCCCAGTAAGTGGGAATGGGGGTTGGTCAGGCTGGGATTCACTGCATAGCACTATGACTATGGTGCTTGTTATTGTTGTGCGCCTTCAAGCCATTTCTGACTTATGGCAACCCTGTCACAGGGTTTACTGGGTCTGAAAGTATGTGATGCACCTAAGATCACCTAGTGGGTTTTTGTGGCTGAGCAGGGAATCAAATCCTGGTTTGCAGGTTCATAGTCTTAACTCTCAAACCACTGTACCTTGCTGGCTTTTCTGTAAATTCCATAAAGGATTCTGGCCTCTCACACTGAAATTCAGGGGAAAAATACATCATTTGTAAGGTACATCAGATTTAAAGCACATTATCACATTAACATTTGTAAACAGAATAGCCTTGGGATTCAGGGCACCATGTTAAGCCTTATTTTGATAGCATGTTAAGATGTTAATGTGGCCTGGAGTCGAATTGTTATCAGTCATCTGTACCTTCATTAAGAATGAAAGTCTGTAATTAGATCCATCTTTAAAAATTGCATGTAGTGCCAAATTATCATTAGAGGGGCTTTGTTCAGAGAGTGACATTAATAGTGCTGTGTACCTGGTGTGTAGTATGTCTGTCTTCCCATAAAAAATTTTTAAAGAAATTATTGGCAACGTAATGTTCTTGGGCAGCCTCCTGAAGTAGCTCTCTGAATTGTAGCAAAGAATATTGTCATCAAGTTTGATTTCGTAGTTCTAACCAATTTCATGTTGGAGCAAAAGGTACTGTGTCTGAAAACTGTTCTTTGTGGTGTGTGTTCTGCTTAGTTAGGACAGCTTTTGGCAGCCACGTGTAAAGATCTTCCTGGACCGAAAGAAAGTAGACGGGCAGCTAAAGACCTCTGGGAGGTTGTTGTACAGATCTGCAGTGTATCCAGTCAGCATAAACGAGGGAATGATGGCAGAGTGAGTTTAATAAAGCAGAGGGAATCAACATTAGGCATTATGTACAGGTAAGTTTCTATAGTTTGCTTCGTTTATAACAGCTCAATGTCAAATGAAACATTCCTAAACATTGGAATTTCTGCAGCTTGGAGTAATCACAACTTTGACCCATCCAATTAGCCTGATTGATTTCTTATTAAATGGGGAATTGCTACATAAGGGAAAAAAGAGGTTTGATACTTGCGAAAGAGTCTTCTCAGTGGCACACCCATGCAAACACCGTCAGTGCATTCTGCTGAAATACAAGATTTTTATGTCTATAAATTTTCAGTAGCAGATTTGCAGGAGAAGAGTTTGGAATTGGTGTGAAATTGGTCCTGGGTCTTCTTGAGATGCTCACTTCCTTCTTAAGAGTGTGGACTGCTGCAACATTCTTTTTCAAGCCCCAGGAATAATTGTTTGTTTGTTATTCAGCATATTCAGTTAGAGTACTCTGCTTTTGGAACTATTTTTCTCAATAGATATGTATTGTCATTATTTCTGTTATGCTGAGGTTTGTGCTTAAAATCTTATACACCCTTTACTTTCAGACAGAGGACAGTTGTATAAATACTGAGAATTATTTAATAATATATGAACAGATTCTTTCTCTTCTTTTTTTTCCCCCCTAGGAGTGAACTGCTGTCTTTTATTAAAAAGCTGAAGGTGAGTTTTGACAGCTAAAGGCTCTGAAAAGAACTAAAGCCTTGTTTTCCGCTGCTCCAGAGACTAGGACATAGGCTTAGGTGGATTTAAACTGGAGCAATGGATTCAAACTGCAGGAAAAGAGATTCCACTTAAACCTCAGGAAGAGCTTCCTGATGGTCAGAGCTGTCCGACAGTGGACTATGCTGCCTCAGAATGTGGTAGAGTCTCCTTCTTTGGAGGTTTTTAAGCAGAGGCTGGATGACCATCTGTTGGGAGTGCTTTGATGTGGGTTCCTGCATGGCAGGGGGTTGTACTGGATGGCCCCTGTGGTCTCTTCCAACTCTGTGATTCTATGAAATCAGTATTTATCATTTTGCAGAAAATATTGTGCTAGAATGCATCACTTTTTCAAGTAAAAAATGTGGATTGTTTTTGCCCAGAACTGAAAGAAAAGGGAAGGTGTTAAATAATTCATTATTGTTTTGGATGACTTTGTCAGATAAATTCTAGAATAAATTTGATACATTTCAGCAAAGCAGCCACAGATATGGTGATTATTTTTGTAGGCTAGGGAGCTGATGGACCTTTGACTCAGGTTTTTAAAGAGCAATTACTCTTTCCCAAGCTGATTCTGGCTATTTTATTTAGATGGGCTGCTTCTTAATACTCCTTTATTATTGAATTGACAGGCAGAAAGAGAAATACTGAAATCAGAAAGTGAGAAATTCACATCTGTATACCGTGCATATTACATATTAGAGCTTCAGGAAACATTCTGCTTTCAAGGAAACAGTACAAATGCTATCAGCCCACCTAAGCCTATGGCCACAGAGAGAGAAATATAGCTACAGGGATGTGGAGCAGAAATGAGAGCGGTCCCTTCAAATACGAATTCTGTACCCCATTAAAATTTCCTTGAGTCTCAAAATTTCTAGAACTGCAGTAACGTAAAACATCAGTTGAGCATCCAGAAATAGAATTGTACCAAGTGTATGCAAAGACAGCTAATGTAAGAAATACTGTTCTACTGGGGTATGCAAAGACAGCTAATATGAGAGTTCAAGGTGTGCACAGTTCTCAGTGTCTCACTGAGGCAGAATTCTTATTTGCAGGGCCAGTTTGCCCTCATTTTGCCCCTTTGTAGCTACATTCCTGCACCCAGAAAAATATATATTTTATAGAGTTGCTCTATAAATAAAATTATATGCATATAATACAGTACAGTGCAATACAATGATAAAATTGAGTAGGAAATCATTCAGAGTTCAGTAGGAGTGATTTCTGAACAAGGTTGTATCAGGGCTCCAGGCTAAATTTTCACAAGAAAAACACCTTTTATTTCTGCAATGGGCCATATTTTAAATGGCAAGGAAACAAAGGAAGAGAATGTTTTTAAAATGGGACATAGTAGTTTTTGTAGTTTGTAAACTTTCATTAACAGATTAGAGAAATCTAAATACTGTCATGAGCATCTCTTGCAAAAATAGAATTAACCTGTGTATGAATTTAATAGGAATCTCAGAAGTATTTGAAAGAATTAATTATCAAAAAAGTCTAGTGTGCAAATTTGTGAAGCAGCATGAAAGTCCCTCTAGCACTGAAATGAATCATTGTTTTATGTAATCTTTTATTTCTTCTCTATTTTTATAGGAACCCCTGGTTCTGACAACGATATTATCTTTGTTTGTGAAACTTCATAATGTTCGGGTCAGTGCAGTGTATTCATTATCATAAAACTTGGTTTTAATATCTGTGTCTTGACACATTTCATTTATGATATTTCTCCCTCTTCTAGGAAGACATTGTGAATGATATTACGGCAGAGCATATTTCAATTTGGCCATCAACCATTCCTAAGTAAGAATTTTTTTTGTCAAGCTCCAGTTATAGTACTAGAGAAAAATATGTCCCTCTAGAGCAGTGGTTCTCAACCTGTGGGTCCCCAGATGTTTTTGGACTTCAGCTCCCAGAAGCCCTGAGCATTGACCATAGTGGCTGGGGCTTCTGGGAGCTGAAGTCCACAAACATCTGGGGACCCACAGGTTGAGAACCACTGCTCTAGAGAGAGAGAGAGAGAAGTTGTGCCTTAAATTCAGAGCGGCTCTAGTAGTAGCATAGGATTCAGCCCCTGTTTCCTTCAGGCTTCTCCAGTGCTGATAATTTGTTCTGGACAATTTCATAGCCACCTAGACCCAGTTTAAAAATTTTAGGGCACATGTGGAAGTGAAGAGGGGGGATGTGCTGCTTCCATCTTCAGAAGCTGCTTCTGTGAACACAACTGATATCATTGGATACTGACATATTTCTTCATCCTGGGTTCCCCAGTTCTAGCTTGCAGATAGTTTAGGAGTGCTGCTCAGCTTTTCCCAGCACCAGTCATCTGGACAGTAAGGAGGCAGGATGCATACTAGTACCTCGGTGTACTGCTTTAAACCTCCCCATTCTGGCATGTAAGGGGGAAGCTGAATCAATGTAGCAGGAGAACTGTGTGTGCGAGTGAGAGAGAGAAAGAGAGAGTGTGTGTGTGAGAGAGAGAGACAAAGAGAGAACGACTGACCATATGTGTATATTTGAGTGAGGGAAGGTTGTGTTTGAGAGTAGGGGCAGGATCTGACCCAACATTAGTGTGTGACCTCTTAGGGCAAACAGTTTTCAAGCCCTGAAGAACAGCTTTACATCACACATACTTAGCAATAAGTATGAGGAAACCTTTATAGATAATAAAGTGAAGCTTTAAAACTTAAGTGTGTTTCTGAATCAGAAGTTTGAAGTTAGATGTGTAGTAATGTGTAAGGATTGTGGTATAGGAATATATTATCGATGAAGGCACATTTTATAAGAATTGCCCTGAGTCTAGATCGAGTATAATACCAAGAATGTAGTCTCTTTTTACTGGAATTGCTGTGTGATGGATTCTGAACAATTTGGAGGCAGAATTCTTAATCTTTCCTGACAATATTGATGGGGGCAAATAAGAGAAATGTCTGAAGTGGAGCATTCTAGATGAAGAGAGAACACTTTTCCAGCAGTGGAGGGAGAAACATCCTTGTGTGGGTTGATCTTCTAATTCACTCTGATAGGCAGGAACATGCAATCGTTTTTTGGGAGTGCTCACTAGGGAGAGCAACTCTCTGTACTGGGCCAGTCTAGTTCCTGCCTCAGCTCCTCTAGTACAGACTCAGCTTCACATTCCTCCTCTCTTCTTTCCTCAAATTAAAATATTTTCTTCTCTCCATCGATGAGAGAAGGCAAAAATGAAGTGCCTCTTGGCATTCTTGCCACCTAGTTGTAGGGTTTATGCTTATTGATCTCATGCAACAGTCCCCTGCATGATTGTGCCCAACTTTCCCTCACAAAAGTGTTTCAGAAAAATTGTTTCAATCACGTATGATAACTTTAGGTTTAGCTAAATTTTAAATTTAAATATAGTGATTAATGTTATAAAACATGATCTTTTTAGCTTACAGTCGGTGGATTTTGAAGCTGTATCTGTTACTATCAAGGAGTTAGTCAGTTATGCATTGACCATAAATTCGAACAATCACTCCTGGTTAATCATTCAGGCGGATATTTATTTTGGTAAGTGAAATCTGTCACTTTCTTGGTTGATTTCCAGACCTGATTCTCTCATTTCTGTTCTGTTTATTGACTGGTGCTTCTGTATCAAGAGCTCTTAAAACTATATGTTAGTAGAACTTGGAAAAGTTATTTTTTAACAAAATTCATAGAATCTCCCTAGCCAGCCTGGCCATTTGCTGTCAAATTCTAGGAGCTGCAATACAAAAAAGTAGCTTTCCCAGCCTCTACCTATTCCTTCTCAGCACCATATTCCGTTAAAATGCTGCTCTTAGATGAATGAATACATATTATTGATTTTCAAAGACATCCCAGAGCATTTCAGTTGGCCCTCATGTGTTGTTTCTTAAAATCCAGATCTACAGCACCGTATGGATTTGACAAAAGCGTCTAAAGTGGGCAGTTGCAAGAACTGAGCATTTCCCTTCTCAATGTTCCTTAGATAATCATATCAAGGAATATCATTAGATAATCCTGTCTAAGAGGGCAACTTGTTTGTCTCTTCCTTTAAATTACTCTTATCTGTCCCAGGATAGAAACTGAACTAAAGAAATAGTTCTAGAGACATACATAGATGTTGACTTAGACCTATATAAGTTCTGTTTATTCAGTGGGTCTGCTCTGGTTGAGGCTAACAGTTGGACTGAAGGCTGACTGAACATGGTATTAAGTGCTTTTGTTTTTGTTTGTGTCTCCAATGCAGCAACTAATCAGTACTCTGCTGCCCTTCGCTATTACCTTCAGGCAGGAGCTGTGTGCTCAGATTTTTTTACTAAGATGGTACCACCTGATGTTTATACTGATCAGGTGAGTTCTCTGATCATGTGGCAGTAAACAAATAGGATGTATAGGCTTGTATGATGCTCTACAAATATAAAATAGGGAACTAGTACAGAAAGTTTAATAAAACAAATTTAATGTAGTAGCAAACCATTGTTCAAGTTCAAAATTCCAGACCTACTTAATGTTTGAATCTGTGGTTTCCACTTATCTGTGACAGTGCCATGAGCCCTAAGTAAAATGCACTGAATGCTTAAGGTGCTGCCAGCATCTTTTAAGATTAGTCAAGAATGCTGTAAAGAAAGATACTGTTTATGCAGATTAGATCTGCAAGGGGATGTAGAGAAGCATTCTTGGCACTTTTCCCTCAGCTTTAGAATTCTCTTCTGCAGAGTTCCCTAAGCCTTTGTCAGAGATGAGAGGAGAGGGGATCTTGGGCCATTAGAGGAACCTCACCATTAGCCAGCTAGGAGTGATGCTGAATGACTTCTGCAGAGCCACAGGTTCTCTAGAATGTCTTCAGAAGTCACCTGGAAGTAAATAGAATAATTAGTATACTGGTGCCCAGCTGGAGCCCTTGGATCATTTTAGGATACAGATCATCTGAATGATCGCTATAGAAGTTTTTAAAATAATATTTTAAAATACATTTATGCCCATAAGTATTTGCAATTTTCTCACTTTCAAGTGAACTCTGTGCTGCTTATCACTGCAAGTGTGGAGGGATCACTGTATATGCTATCAGTAGTGAAACATCTGTGTCTCCAAATGTTAACTGCACTGCACTACAGTTTTCGTAATCCTTTGCCATTGGTTGTGTTGCCTAAGGGTGATGGGAGTTGCAGTTCAACATCTGGATCATCATATGTTCCTCATCCCTGAAATGTAAGACAAATGGATTTTCTTGCCTTTTGACAGCTCCAGAACAAAGTGTTCTAAATCTAGGTAAACTAGATGTTCTCTAAATCTAGGCAAAGAGTTTAGAGTTTAGAACAAAGAGTTCTAAGTCTAGGCAAACTAGAAGCCTGTGTGGTATGAACAAATGTTGATGATTGCTGTATAAAATTGTTCTTTGTTCCTTTTTTGGCAGAACTAAAGCCTCAGACCAGAGGCATAAATTATATCCTGAATATTACTTAGCTCTCTCATCTAATTGGGTATATTATAGGCTTGCTTAATATGTAAAGTATATATCTCTCTTTAGGTGATAAAACGAATGATAAAGTGTTGTTCTCTGCTCAATTGTCATACGCAGGTAAGTATATATGAGCAAAGATCCAGTACTACAGTAGCTCGCTCTTAGACATGAAAGGAAAGCTAAACATAAGTTAACTAAAGTAAAAAAAAATTGTACTGCCTTTTTCTTCAGTGTATAATAGATAATTGTCTGGATTCCTCTGATGACAAGGTAGTGGTATAGCGGCAGGTTTGTGTATTGGCAGGTAGTCTTGGCATAAAGCATACAGCCAGTCCTCCACATTTGTTGGTTTTGGTTTCATGGATTTGATTATTTGTTTCTCCAACCCCTGCCCCCAAATTCAAGAGCTTATTTTCCAGGGGTATCTTCCCTCTCACTGTCTCTGATCAGGCTATACAGCCCTTTAAAAAAACCATCCCTGGCTCTCCTCCTCTGCCTAGCCAGCTAAGGAAGGCTCACAGCCCAGTGTCTCAGCACCACAAACCCTCTCCAGATGCCCGTCCACACACACACTCAGCCACCCACCCACACAACCAAAGAAGGAGATAGGTGAGAGAGGAAGTATAGGATCACCATGCTGATCCACCCCGTTTCCCTCTGCTTTCCCTGACATGGTTTGGACCTGGGGGTGCCTGTTATCCCCACCATGCCTGAGCCTCCTTCCAGCAGACATACATGCACATTTTGATATTTGCAATTTTTCCACCTTCGGGGGTCTTGCACCCATAGCCCTAGTGAATAAGGGCTGACTGTTTTTAGCACAATGGCATGTGTAAGAAAAGGATTCTCCTTGTGCCTGCTTTATGGAAATATTTTATTATGTGTATCCATGTCACTGTACAGCTATACCTCTTGTAACAAAGTAGACGTGAGCATGGACATTAACAGAAACTTTGATACCAGAGGCAGAAGTAACATGGAAGAAAAGGGATAGGTTCTTACACCACAAAATTAAAAAAAACCTTCATGTTTCAGCCAACTTTTTATTCAAACAATATGCACATATGACATGAAACACCCAGATCAGGAAAGCTTTTCATATGTAAACAATAACATTTTGAAACTTCTAGAGACCACTTGAAAGCTTCTTCCAAAATGCGCCTGGGGTGGGGGGTTTTTGTTTTGTTTCCCCAGTCAGTGCTTTCTTTCTTCTTGGTCTCTGTGCCTCATACATTAGGAGCTTTCGCGCCTGCGCGGTAGCGTTTGGAAGATTCTAGAGCTCATTAGCTTTGGTGGGAACCCCTCCCCCACGCCGGTGCTGCGCATGCTCCTCCCGCCGACTAACGGTCTCTCCTCAGTTCTTTCTTGTCCGCCTCAGCGTACAGAAGGTTCTGCTTGTTGGCTTGCTTTTCGATTTGGTTTTTGGTGTTTTTCGACTTCGGATTTGGCTTTTGACTACCCCTCACGGATTTCGGACTTGGCTTGGTACTTTCTCGATCGGTTTTGACCCTTTTCTGGCTTTGACTACGATTTCGGATCTTGGACTGTGTTTGGCGTTCTCGGACTCTTGTTTCTTGTTTCCTGCCTTGCGCCCGGTTTATGTCGGCTCTCTTCAAACACTGCGCCTCCTGTGGAAGGAAGGTCACTCTCTCTGACTGACACTCTAAGTGCCTGATTTGTTTGGGTGAGGGGCACAAGGTTCAGGCCTGCCCCATTTGCAGAGAGTTTACGCATCAGACTCTCCGCAACAGGGCGGCAAGGCTTAAATCCCACTGTTGGGAGGAGTCTCTTCATGTTCAGAGACCCGAGATGATGGCCGAGAAACGCCCGGTGCTCTTCACCGACGGTGGTGCGACCCCCGACTCCACCACCCACCCAACCTGCCGAGGAACCTCAACTGATGGAGCTCCCTGTGGAAGAGGAGCCTCCGGAGGAAGAGGAAGTCCTCGAGGTGTCGGACGAGGAACAGGCCGTGCAGGCCTCGCCTCCTCAACCGCCTGAGCTGATGGCGGAGATCACTCCGCCGAGTCGCCGTCCACCCTCGGCAGAACGCCGAGAGGAGGCTGTGGTCAGGCAGCGCCCAGCCTCTCGACGCGACCAGTCCCGCTCGCCAGAGCAGCGGGCCAGGCCTCCATCCCCGCGATATCGGGAGATGCGCCTGGAGAGGCGTCGCTCGGGCGAGAGCGCCTACTCTCCTGCCTACCTTGGGAGGTACGCCCAGGAGCAGGTGTGGCACGAGCCGGCCGGCTCATACTTCGTATTCGCCGTCTTACAGGGACTGGTACCATCCAGATCCAAGGTACTGGTCACCTCGTCGCCGGTCTCGCTCGCCACCGTGGGAGGCTCACTACCCCCGCTATGAGAGGTCACCGCTGCGTCGTTCGCCGAGTCGCCGTCGGTCCCCAGAGCCCTCACCCCGCTACAGGGCTGTTTCTCCACCACCGCGGACGACGGCCACAGCTACCCGCCCGACGCCACAGGCCACCGTGGCCCAACCGGCGGTAGCTGCGACTTCTACCATGCAGGCGGAACACCGACCTAGGCCCGCGGTCGTGCCCCTGCAGGTGACTCCGATACCGGTCACGACATCGGCCGTATCGGTACCGACGCAGCCTGCAGCTCCAGCTGTCACCCTGGCACCCCCGGCCCGTAGGCCAGCTGAGGAGAAGGAGGAGGAGAGGTCGCCATCACCATCCGGCGACTCTTACGACTCGGACTCTGACTCTGCTGAGTCCACCCCTTCTTCTCACTAATCCCCCCCACTGGGGTTCGGAGAGCCAGGCCCGGAGTCTGCACCGGAGGACGTCCGCCAGTTTTCAGCGATCCTCCTCTGGATGGCCACAGCCCTTGGCCTGAAGGTGACCGAACCTGCTCCACAAGCCCAGGACCCGGTCTTCCAGTACTTGGAAGCCCGCCCACCATCGACCGCACCGCTACCGTTCCTGCCAACCCTGGTGGAAGCGATGAAGCAGCCGTGGGCGAAGCCGGCATCAGCACAGCCTATCCCACATAGGCTAGAGCATCTGTACAGGACACAGAAGGAGAACGCGGAATTCCTCTTCAATCATCCTGTACCGAACTCTATTGTGGTCGAGTCGGCTCAGACGAAAGGAGGGAACCGAGCGTATACCACCCCTCCGGACCGTGAAGGACGGAAGCTCGATGCCTTCGGCCGAAGGTTCTATTCGGCATCGTCCCTGGTGGCCAGGACGGTGAACACGATGGCATGCCTCGCGGCCTACCATCAGAACCTCTTTGACCGACTCGCTCCGCTCCTTGCTGACTTGCTGGAGGAGTCACGCGCCTCAACCACACAGATCTTTGGCGAGGCCGTTGCGGTGGCTACACAGCAGATTGCCACGCCGTGGAGGCTACCTCGAGGGTGATGGTCGGTGCCATGGCTCTCCGACGCCACGCGTGGCTCCAGTCCTCTGGGCTTCAGGAGGACAGCTCCAGGTCCAGTCCCTCCTCGAGAAGGGAGCGATCGAGAGGCTCCCGCCTTCAGCCAAGACCACCGGCTTCTACTTGAGGTATTTCACGGTGCCGAAGGCGGACGGATCCCTGCGGCCCATCCTAGACCTCCGAGGGGTGAACGAAGGTTCAAAATGGTCATGCTGCCGTCGATCTTCCCCTTCCTCTGCTGAGGGGACTGGTTTGCGTCCATAGACCTCAAAGACGTCTATTTCCACATCTCGATCCGCCCGCATCACAGGAGATACCTTCGGTTTGCTATCGACGGCACCAGCTACCAGTACTGGGTGCTGCCATTCAGACTTTCCACCGCACCGCAGGTGTTCACCAAGTGCATGGCTCCGGTCGTGTCCTTCCTGCGGACGAAGGGCGTCTCCGTCTACCCTTACCTGGACGATTGGCTATTGGTGGCGTCCTGCAGACAGAAACTGTACAGGGACATTCATCGGACTTTGTCCCTTCTCACTCGGCTCGGACTCAGGGTCAACCCCAAGAAGTCCCATCTCGAGCCCACTCGGGTTCTCGACTTCATCGGGGCGACCCTCGACTCGGTATCGGCGAGGGCCTTCCTCCCAGACAAGAGGGCACGGACGCGTTGTTGGGTGGCGTCGGCTGCCTTCAAGGCCTCGACAGTGTCAGCGAGGAGGATCCAACAACTCCTCGGCTACATGGCCTCGACCACCGCCATAACCTACCTCTCCAGGTTACGCGCTCAGCCGCTCCAGCACTGGTTCGTCAGGGCCTTCGATCCACTTTGGGACAACCAGCGCCACCGATACCGCCTGCCCCAACAGGTACGCCGATCGCTCCTGTGGTGGCAGTCATACAGGAACCTCCTGTCAGGCATGCCGTTCTGCGAACCCAGGCCGTCGGTCACGATAACGACGGATGCCTCGCTCTTCGGCTGGGGAGCGCACACCGGGGATTTCTGGGTCCGAGGCCGGTGGATGGACAATGAGCTGTTCCTCCACATCAACTCTCTCGAACTGTTGGCGATCCACAAGGCCCTGAGAGCGTTCCGACACCTGGTCACGGGCCGCACGGTGTTGCTCCTCACCGACAACACGATGGTGGTCTGCTACATGAACAGGCAAGGAGGGACGCATTCCACCACGCTGCTGGGCATCGCCCTCGAACTTTGGAACTGGTGCGTCCCGCTCCGAATACACCCTGTGGCGGTTCACCTGGTGGGGCAGGAGAACACCACAGCGGACGCGCTCAGCAGGGACACCACTTCCCACCACGAGTGGTCCCTGTCCGACGAGGCCTTCCGGATGCTTCGGGACCGATGGGGCGAGCCGACCATCGACCTCTTCGCGACCAGCCAGAACGCGAAGTGCCGCCTGTTCTGCTCAAGGGCCGGCCACGATCGCCGCTCCATCGGCGATGCGTTCCAGTTTCCGTGGGACGAAGGGCTGATCTACGCCTTCCCTCCGTTCCCGCTCGTGGGCCACGTGATCGCGAAGATCATCGCGGACCGGGCGGACATGATCCTTGTGGCACCGTACTGGCCGAGGCAGCACTGGTTCGGACCCCTGATCGAGGCCGCCCGGGGCAGGACTCTCAGGTTTCCCATGGTACCGGACCTGCTGTCCCACTCCGACGGACTGGTGTTGCACCCGGACCTGGCGGTGTTGGCCCTCCATGCCTGGAGGATATCGCCCTAGACGACCCGGCCATCGGGAACGTCTTCACCGCGGCCAGGAAGGAGCCCACGCGAAGGAACTACCACTACAAGTGGCAGCGCTTCGTGGCCTTCGCCGAGGAACGTCGAGAGCCGGTATCGCCTGTCACCCTGCGTACCGTGCTCCACTTCCTCCTCCATCTCCGGCAACAGGGCCTGGCCTTCCCGTCGCTCAAGGTCTACCTTGCCGCAATCGTGGCATACCAGCCGCCACGATCCCCGTCGGCCGCGCTCTTCAGGAACGGTATCGTCAAGCAGTTCCTGAAGGGCCTGCAGCACCTCTACCCGCCGGTATCGCCGCTGCTACCGCCGTGGTCGCTGTCATTGGTGCTGTCCCAGCTGACGAGGCCGCCCTTCGAGCCCATGGCCACGACAGACGACAGGCTGCTCGCCATGAAGACCGCGTTCCTAGTGGCCGTCACCTCTGCCAGGCGGGCGGGAGAGTTGACGGCGCTACGGTGCGATGAACCATACTTGGTCTTTCATCGGGACAAGGCGGTCCTCCGGCCTGACATTTCCTTCCTGCCGATGGTGGTGTCCAGCTTCCACCTGAGCCAGGACATCATCCTGCCGGCCTTCTACCCGGACCCGACGACACCTCTGGAGCGGTCCCTCCACTCCCTGGACGTGCGTCGGGCGCTGGCCTTTTACAAGGACAAGACTGCAGCCTACAGACAGACACCCCACCTGTTTGTCTGTTATGGCAGGCGCCGGGGAGGCCGCAAGGTATCCACCCAGCGCTTCTCTAAGTGGGTGGTACAAACTATTCAACTGGCGTACGAGCTTGCCAGGAAGCCTCCGCCAGACCTGCTTCGGGCCCACTCCACCAGGGCCGTGGCGACATCTGCTGCCCTCCTGCGAGGCGTCGTCCTGTCGGAACTCTGCCGTGTGGCGACCTGGTCCCAGCCGTCAACCTCGTGCACCACTACAGGCTCGACTGCCGTTCCAGGAGAGATGCCCGGTTTGGACGTGCTGTGCTGTCTTCTGTGCTCTAGGCTCTGGGACCTGACCCACCATCCTACTGGTAAGCTACACAGTCTCCTAATGTATGAGGCACAGAGACCGCGAAGAAGAAGAACAGGTTGCTTACCTGTAACTGTGGTTCTTCGAGTGGTCATCTGTGCCCTCATACATCCCTGCCCTGCCTTCCCCTCTTTTTCAGGTCCCATCTGCTTCGGCGGACCAGAACTGAGGAGAGACCGTTAGTCGGCGGGAGGAGCATGCGCAGCACCGGCGTGGGGGAGGGGTTCCCGCCAAAGCTAACGAGCTCTAGAATCTTCCAAACGCTACCGCGCAGGCGCAAAAGCTCCTAATGTATGAGGGCACAGATGACCACTCGAAGAACCACAGTTACAGGTAAGCAACCTGTTCTTTCATATGATTTGTTTTGGTGGCCAAACTTCTATATCTGTTGCATTGTTTACTGCACATACATTACTGCAACCCAATACACAAAGTCTTTTTCTAGCTTTTGTAGCCCTCCTTCACCATCTTCCCAGTGTTGATACTGCTAAAAAAAATCTCACAGCTAGACAGAGGACAAGGAAGAAAAGTGGTTTTTGAGGGCACAAAAGCACTTTGTACAAAAGAACTTCTTTGTCAGAGGCTTTGTTAATTGAGATATGCCTGTACTGGACAAAAGACTGCTCCACCATGTATGTCTTGACCTGCTTGGGTAAGCTTGTACGTGAGGCTCTCTCATCTTTGTTCTTCTAACTACTCTTTACAACCATCATTAAGATGGTATTTATCACCCCATCACCAGTCCAACACATTTTGCATTTCACAGTCCCCTTCCCACACTCCACTTGTTTGTATGAGTATGTATTTAGAGAGGCTTCATGGACTTGAGTCCACAAAAGTTTTTGCTAGAATACATGATAGTCTTAGAGGTGCTGATAGAGCTCCCCCTTCCTATTCTTCCTCTTCTGTATTGGCACATTATTCTCTTTTTCAGGTAGCAATTTTATGCCAGTTCCTTCGAGAAGTAGATTATAAAACTGCATTTAAAGCACTTCAGGAGCAAAACAGGTAAATAAAGTTTTAGTATTTTCGCAGCACACTGTGGAGTAGATTTGAATTAAAATGAAATAATCTTGTTTCAGCCATGATGCTATGGATTCCTATTATGACTACATCTGGGATATTACCATCTTGGAATACTTGACATGTATCCTTTTATACAAATAACTATACTGGGGCTGGTTTGAAAACCACAAGCTGCACTATAAAGAAATACACCAGCCAAGTACCAAATAACAGGTAGGAGGACACTGTAACAGAATTATATTGGAGATGTTTCTTAAATATTCTGCTGAAGGAAATGTGGGGCATTCTGTAGTAGTAGATGGAATATACTAGATGGTTTTGCATAGTGCCTGTCTACTGAAGTGAGTGGGGAAGTAGAACCCATATAGGGATGCATTGGCACCCTCCTGCCCAGTAGAAAAAGAATCAGCGAAGAAGCATATTTCTTCAGAATGAACTGTTGATGAACGCTGTGTTATCTAATGGATATTCTGCCTGTGCATCTGTGTCCTCGTTCTGCCTAAAAATGGGAATATGTCAGTCATTGCCTGGATCTTGTTGGGCTGTTACGCTTTTGTACATAGAGATACCTGTGTGGGAATTAGAATTAGGCAGTTTTGTAACATTTGTATCCAGTAGAGGGCTACTATTATGATACCACATAGCACAGCCAGCAAAATGCACAATGAACATTGGTCCTCATGTGCATCATACACCAGTGCACATCAGGCACTCTTGCTGGTGTCCTGATATGCATCTTCACAATTCACTAATAGACTCTTGGTGCCTCTTCTATTTAGCTAAGTGTGTAAAGTGATGTTAAATAAAAAGTAACAGTAGGATTCTGGCAATCAGCTTTTTTTTAACGAGGGAGATACCTACAGATGTCCTTCTGTTCAAGTATAAAAAGTTAAGCTCCAAGCAACTTATGTGATAAGAGATCTGAAACCTGACATTCACTTTTACCTGACGCTGATCACCTAATGATATGAACTATTAAATATTATTTATTCTCTTTGTCTAGTTTTCCTTAACAGTATTTCAGATCTTCATCATAAGCGAGGCGAGTCAGACAAGAAACAAATAGCAGTAAGTTACATTTGTTTCAGAGATAAACTTCTAACTGATTCCACTTAACTAGTTGTGTAATTTTTTTAAATGCAGGACAGGGCTGGATTTAAGAGATGCTGAGCCTTAAGTGTCCATATAGCATTACTAGAAATTTGAATGATATAAAATTTGAAATTTAGGCTAAAATCCTGTTTAGAGTCAATGAAGCAAAGAGCATAGAGGGGTTAACATAGAAGCATGCACTGTTGCTGTTGCACAGCTATTGATCACTGCCCTGAAAATGTAACTTGCACAATGAGATTTTGGATACCACAGTACATGAATTCTAAATGTGAAACAGCTCACTGTATAGTTCAGTGTACAAGTGGCTTGACACCAAAGGATCCAAGCTTATTTTTTGTTGTGATAAGAAACCATGAGATCTGGCACTGCATGCAGTTATTGCATAAACCTATGAAAAATCTGAACCAGGGTAAGCTTACTTTCCCTCTAGATCATGTGGGTTATCATTTGCTGTGAAGTCCACTTTAACTTGTAATAAAATAATAATAATAATAATAATAAATAAAAAACTTCTAATAATAAAAAACTTCTGAGAGCCCCAGTCATTACCAGCCCTGCTGAGGTCTTGCAGATTCAGTGCTGTAGTGCTCCATGTTGGCTGCAGTTTGAGGTGACCAAAAGTGAAGTCAAATCACTCCACATCATTTTGGGATTATATCTAGGGTAGGGGGATTCCCAAAACAGCTGCATAAAGTGGAATCTGCCCCATATGAGTGCTTTTGGCTGATAATTTGGAGTAGAGTTTTTGTAGAGTTAGTGGGGGCCCACCTCTGCTTTAAAGCATGCAGGCTGTTAAATGTTACCCTTAGTTCAAGTTGATACCTGTTTCTGTGTTTTAGATTAAAGCTATTGGACAGACTGAGCTGAATTCTAGTAATCCTGAAGAAGTTCTACAGCTTGCTGCTCAAAGACGGAAAAAGAAGTTTCTTCAAGCAATGGCAAAACTTTACTTTTAATTTCTTATTTGTTACATAGTGAGAGGAAACATACCAGCTATAAGATACTTCAATATTTTATTTAACTCATGAGACCTTTCTTTACAATACACATTTATAAACATACTGTGTGGTATTTTCCTATTTAGAAAACTTAAATTCCCCCGTTTTTACAAAACTATACAGATGTTCATTAGCTTCTGTAATGCATTTCAACCTGGAATGAAGAGTGCCATTCTTAACAGTGATCTACTGTGAGCAGAGCTTAGCTCTCCTTAGTACTAAAACTGTTCTGGCTCCAGTCTGTTTATTTTTTTTTCCCCTTGCCTTGTTGAAGCTTGTTCTCACATAGACAACATGGTAGCACCTCATGAGGGAAGAGGTAGTATTATCAGTTTTTCATGGAAAGTCTTCTTCCAATTCTGAGCAGTTCTTGCCCTGTAGCCCACATTATGAAAGTCTTCTCATCCTAGTTAGTAATAACAGATAAAGTCAATCTCACTTCATTCCATAGCTACTGTAGGTACATGTATTGAAGCAGGAAGGTTGACATCAACCTTACATTTTTCACAACAGTTCCTTGTGCTGGATGCTGACATTTGACTTTTAAGTGAGTGTAGTTCACTTGGATTGCACAGCTCTGCTTTTTCACCAACAGACAAATGTGTCTTTTGTCCTCCAAGACTGGCACATGCTTTGGGTAGCTGGTAGAGAAAGGTGTGGCTTACCTGAAACACAGCTAAACCACTAACAGCATTCCTCATGAAAATGGAAATCAAAGAGGTTAAAAATTCATAGTTACAAATTTAACTGCTCAACTGTTCCTGTTTGGGAGAAGAGTCAGTTTGAAGGTGCAGGATGGTTGCATCTGAGTTACTATTTCATAGTCTTCTCAACCATTTCTCAGTGTAAAAGTTCCATGTGTTTTTCAGAAGTCTTAAGAAACAGTTTCTGGATTTATCATGTATCTGTGAATGTTCAGATTTCACTTTTCAGAGCTCTTTGGAGGGGTAATTATACCTCCTGTAGACACTGGTGATAGCTGGCCTGGTACCGCAAGTTCTATTTCATAATGAATTTCATCCTGTTCAATGAAAAGAAGTGAAGTTACTGTGCTGTAATAGTCAACTACTAGTGCTTTACCACCTCTGTTTGGGGCAAGGCCATCCTTAGATCCATTGTCTGGTAAAGCAGGTTGGTACAGTGGGGGGAGGGTTCACAGTCATGCCAACAGTGTCAAAATCTCAACTAAGTAGTGATCAAGGCTACAAAACAGTTACTTAACTGTATCCTTTTTTTGTATTCATAATCACTACTTAATCATAATTTTTACATTTACCATCACAATTGTGACTCAGCACCACCCCTCATGTTCTTCACTAGGCATCAGCTGCATGGGGAGAAGGAGCTCCATTTTTCTGACAGTGCCAACATGGTTGAATGATGTTTCTGTCCATTTTTTTCCCCCAGTAGAGAGGCAGAAGTTACCTAAGTACAAGCTGATACAGGATTCCAGCCACTATTGGTCCAGAACTATCCAGAACTTTCTCCATTTATGTAGCTATCTAACAGCTCTACTCAAAAGTCACAGCGTTATTTCATGAAGGTTACACACATCCCTTTGGAAAAATTGAAAAGGGTAGCCTCCACAGAAGGCAGTAATCTACTGATTGAAGACTGCTTTTAAAAAAAAAACCTGACAGGTTCACTTAGGTTTACTGTAAGTTGGAAACAACTTGAAGGCACACAAGAAGAACAAAGGGATGTGGTAGGGCAGCTGTTTAGAGCCTCATTACTACAAGCAACAGTAGCCCTGTTAATTACTAAAAAAGACAAGGTATGGCTTAAAGAATTGCTCCTATGTAGGAATTTTTCCAGTCTCCAGAGAACAAGCTTGTAAAATTGAGGCAGTTGTCCCCAAAATGTCTCAATCACAAGTAGGGCAAAACTGCTCTGCCATGGTGCTTGCTCTTAACAGTCTGTTGGTAGAGATCCTACATCACACTGGTGCACCACAAAGTCTCTGTCAGTCATAGTTCCATTGCCAATGATCTGTTGCAGTGGTGTACCCAGACTTGTATAGGTTCTGAGTGAACAGAGAGAGGAAGAAGGCATCTCCTTCATCAGGCTCAGAAGCATCCAGAATGAGCCTAGGTACACCCTTGCAGATGATCAGTTGGCTGGGGAGACCGGGCTTGCCAAAGGAGGCCCAGGAGGATACCCTCCTCCACAAGTTGTAAAAATGAATTTGCATAGACAAACTTTTATCTTTATTACAAACAGAATGTCAGCCATTGTCTCCACATAAGAAAGTTCTAGTTGTGTGCCTTCAAGTCATTTCCAACTTACAGTGCTCCAAAAGAAAACCTTTCATGGAGTTTTCTTGGCAAGATTTGTTCAGCGGGGGGGTTACCATTGCCTTCCTCTGAAGCTGAGAGAATTTGATTTTCCAAAGATCACCCAGTGGGTTTCCATAGCCAAGCAGAGATTCAGACTATGATCTCCAGAGTCATAGTCCAGCACTCAAACCTGCACCACACGGGCACTAATGAGGTTCTAGGCCAACTCTAAAGCTGTTACCCAGGCTTGGCAAAATGTATGCCGATGTCTTCTATAAATAATCCAGCCAGAATAATTTGGTACCTACATTACTTTGGAAGCTCAGTTCTGCCACCTTTGCCTTTTGCTGTGTAAGTGTCGTTGCTCCTCTCTATTACTGGAATCACAGGATTGGAAGGGACAGCGTGGTCCCTCTAGTCTAGCTCCCTGCCTTGCCAGAATATGCAGGTAAAGCACTCATGGCACATGGCCAGCCAGCCTCTGTTTAAACATCTCCAACGACAGAAAGTACACCACCTTTGAGTCAATCTACCCTGCTGAACAGCTCTTAACAATAAAGCAGTTCTGCCTAATGTTTAGAAGGCATTGCTTTTCTTGTAATTTGAATCCATTCCTTCATGTTCTTGTCTCTGGAGCAGCAGAAAACAAGCTTGCCCCATCTTTTACGTATTCTTTTAAATGTCAGCTCTCAAAATACGGAGTTACTACTAAACAAAAGCAAACCTCTGTTGACTTGATAAGGCATATGTTTCCATCACTGTCTGCTAAAGAGACATTAACAAAACTGGCTTTGTGTTCCGGCACGCTATAGTTTCTTCAGCACTAACTACCTCTCCCCACCCATGCCATCTCTGTTCCTTGCTTATTAGGAGTATGCTTTCAAGCTAGCTGACTGATAATCCTTAAAATAGATACTCAGATTTAAGATACACATTCAAGCAGCTCTTTCAAAACAGATTCCATCTACAAAATAAAAAATCAACAGAACTACCAGCACTAATGATAGGAGGCTTCCTTGTTCCATTACCACCCTCTAGATCTATCTCTAGATCAACTGTATCTTTGTATCTTTCATGTAATCAATATGCATTCCTGAAAGAAAACATCAGAACTACTTCTGTTTTCGCTCCAAAGACTGTTCTCTCATCTCTTTATTTCTCACAACATCTGGGTCTGGGACCTTGACAGATCCAAACCACTGTCTCTTTGTTTATTATAGCATCCCAGGGAAAAAGGTATTGCTTGAACCACTTAAAATACATCTGCAGCTCTAAATCAACTTGTTTCCAGAGCTATGTGAGTATTATTTAAACCAGACTTAGGAAGTACAAAAAGCAAGCAAGTTTAACAGAACTTAAGTGGTAATTGATAGTGTATAGTAGTTCAGACTTGTCTTAGCAATTTTTCTTAGAGAAACAGTAAACCTATAGACCATTGAAGCAACCATTTCTTCCCAGTAATCATTTCAGATGCTCATACTCAAGAACACTTTGCTACTTTAAGAGCTTGAGTAAATTGTCCACATAAACAATTCAGACAATTTGATGCTAGATACATTACATTATTTGGCCACAAATAAATACAGACTGTCTGTATTTCTTTTATCAGCTGCTCTAAGTCCTGACAGGATCTTCACTCACCACCATTTGTCATTCTTCTCAATTTGCCTTAGCAATAGCTGTTTTTCCTTTTTTAAATTCTTGTACCCTTCCCTACCACAAACCATATGTTTCAAGTAAAATAGATTTGGTCCAGAGCCTACTGATGGATAGCTTATTCAGGTATTACTACAAATTGCTCTCCAGCGCTATTCAGATAGGGCTTTTGCCACTTCACCATCTACAAGCATGTGTGTTAAGTTGCATATAACTAGGTGGACTAGAGACAGCAGCATCCCTTCATACCGAGGTGTATTACCTTCACTGTGAAAACCAAGCTCATTTAGAGGCTAGAAGGAAATGAACTGCACCTACCAGCATATCCAAATAATTTGTGTGAGTTTGTATATTATGTCTGTCTTCTGCTGCAATCTTCTTAAAATTCTTCAATTTCACTGGGTATTTTTTTGCTACCCGAAAAAATGGTTCCATCCATTCTACACATTCTGCAATACTATCCCAATCCAAGCCTAAAAGGAAGAAAAGATAATTTTTATTGTAGATACTTGAATTGCAGGCGTACCCCTCTACAACATATGAAGGCTGTCAGACCAGGGTTCAAGTTCCCATTAAGCCTTGGAAACCCTTCGGATGACCTCGGGCAAGTTGCAGTCTTAGAGAAAGGCAATAGCAAACCTCTGAATAAATCTTCCTAAATTGGAGTCAGCTTGAAGGTACATAACAACCAACCATGATGCCAAGAGTTAGCTGTGTATCTGCATTTCATAATTACTGCTATGCATAAGTTGATTTCAATTATTACAAATTAATTATTAGCACTCTCTAACAGCCATTATAATAACCTTATAAAAAGGTACACCGGAATCCTAGTAATGTAGATGGAGTCTACAGCTGAGCAAGACCATCTAAGGAATTCATGAAAAAAAACTGAAACATTTGATGCGGGTTTCAGACTGCTTTTGAACCCTTCAGTGTTCAATTTCATGATCCTTGGCTAAATTTTGTTTTAGTCCTGGTTAGATTAGACCCACTGAGTCAATGAGATTTATCTGCATATTGACTCACAGAGAACTTACACACCTGTATGATAACAGGATTCCAGACTATCTGTCAGTACTTCTTTCCTCGTCTTCTTTTTCTCCCTTTCTCATTCTCTCTCTCTCTTTCTTTCTCCAGGGGATAGAAAAAAGGGAAAGAGAGAGATGTAGCAAAGGAGAGTGAAGAGAGCCAAAAGACACCCTGAAACGTTTTGTGGTCTACTACTTTCTATTTATTTTTAAAACCTTCAGTGCCAGTTGCCATCCCTCTGTGTGCACTGCCTCTTTGGACATAACTGCTGTATTGAACGAGCTAAGACAAACTTGAAATGTGCAAAGAATATAATGGTTTACCATACCTGTAACTCTCTTAACTACTGGTACTGAGGTATAACAGCAGAGTGCAGCTGCTGCTAATATTCTATACTGGAAATCCAGAGAATTGACATCTAGAATACAGATATCTAAAAGCTGTGAAAAGAAACAACATACAGAGTTAGAAGCTGCATTATATCCAGTCCATTTGGGTATCCAACAAGTACAACATCAAACAGCTAATCATTGTAGCATTACCTAAGCAAGATCACACACACACACACACCAGTTACATACACTCTAGCAATAGCAGCACAAAACTCATGCTGAGTGATTAAATTGTGCTTTCT